>OY720235.1:15015932-15640932 GCA_963082625.1 Pasiphila rectangulata | reverse complement strand
ATGCCACTGTGTTCTAATTGTTTCCGATCTCTTCTGAATAACCACCACGCGCATAGACTAAATTTGAACACGTGAACGGCGGCCTATAAAGATTTTCGGTATCCTCATGCTTTTTCAATATTGGCCTAATTTATTTTAACTTTCATTATTTCAGCCGTAAAACGTCCACTAATGAACACATCCCTCATGGATCTCCATGAGGGGTAGTTGTCATACTCACCGCGCTTGGCAGGCGGGTTGATGAGCATAGTTCGAGATGTTAATACACAGAAAGACTGCCCATCTTCTATAGGTAGCCTGCTAAGCGGGCTCTTACTATATCGACGGGTATGAAAGAAGGGTAACAATCTACTGCTGTTGTCGCACCGGATTTCGTTTGCGCCGACCACGTTCCGTCACTGGTTTGCTCCGCCCGTCGCGTTGAATGACGTAGGAGCCGAGCGCCGGTTCGGGATTGTTCGGGGCGTAGCGAGCGCATGGCGAGCCTACGACGGGAAGGCGCGGGGTCGAACCGCCACTTTGCTCCTGATCGTCAAACAGTCACATCAACATCTTATGTTGGGACTATGTCCGTGTAGGCTCAGTTCCTAAATTAAATTATAAGGTTGAGAGTATCATTTTATTATTGTAAATACCTACTGATTATTAAATTATGATAATTGTTGTAAATATATAATTATGTATCTACTTGTGTTGATTAAAAATATATGGTTCAAGATCTAACTCTTCTTCCTTTTACTGCCTTCTACTTTTTACGGCTGGAATAATGATGATGATGGTCCCAGGAAAAGTGATATGTTGGAGCTAACGCAGCAAATCGAACGCGCCTGTTGAACTAATCTCACTTGATTTTATAATGATATTAAGCCGGTTTCCAATGGGACAGCACACTGTATACGCATAGTGAGTTGATTTTTAACGCCGTGTACACTTTTTGCTTCATAATAAGAATATGACGATTCAGAACTATTCAGAATCATGATCTCGATTACAAAAATCAATAAAGTCAGTGCCAGTGTCAGTCAGAATCAGAAGTCAGTCAGTGGTCAAAGAACCGGTAGGGGTCTACGTCCCAGTAGGAGGTAATTGGTTCGATATTTTTCTGCCATCTAAGATCGCCTAATATTGGGGTGCAAAATATTTAATTTAATTTGTAATAAGTTATTCTAATATATGGTTAAATAAATTTTATTTAACAATTTTTATTTGTTTAGCGTTAAGTTACATTAGCTTTTTCCGTAACTGATAACTAAATATGGTTAGGTTACCATATGTATTAAAAAGGTCGATAAAAGTCAGAGCTATAGTAACGCGTTGTAATAAATAAATCCTATAGTACGAAGAAACCTATAACTCCGGAAGATGGGCAGCAGCGTCTTTCCGTGTCAACATCCCGTACTGCGCTCACCAACCCGCCTGCTAAGTATGGTGAGTATGGCAACTACCCCTCGTGGAGATCCATGAGGGAGGCCGGTGTTCAATAGTGGACGTTTGACAACTGAAACGATGATAGTACGAAGGTAGTAGCACCGATCTAGTCGATCCATTTCATATCCATTTAACTGGAACTTATTACAAGCTATACAAAAAATGTATTGTATGACATAAAGCTTTTATATTGTTTTATTATGTTTGTTGAGTTATTTGTGTTAATTTTTAATAAATTATTTAATATTTTTAAATTTATTATATATTTTTTGGTCTATGCAATATTTGTGCTTCTTAATACACACTTCTTAATACACGGTCTAATCTTCTTCATCTATTCGTTGACATCCAGAGGTTGTTTAGCAGAGATCGCTTTAAGCGATAAGGCCGTTCATTTTGCATCATTATTTGTAGTTTTGGTAAATTTGTACATGTTTGTATTTCCTGTTGTAGTTTTGGTAAATTTGTACATGTTTGTATTTCCTGTTTATATCATGTACAAAAAATATTGGATACACAATCTTTAGAAAAATAAGGCCAGGTCAGTCTTCGAGTTTTCATAACACAAGCTCACTTACTTATTAGATGGTGCTGTTTGAGATGTCCAGAATTAGGTAATATTGCTATTACAGGAGTAACCAACTACCAAAGCAATTAATTCCGTGGATGGATAAGCATGGAAATAACATTTTAAATAAAGTAAAGCTCAGGTGGTCATACTCCATTAGCATGTCACTATAAAATTAATTCCCCTTTGTTTTTCGATACACTTTTAACTGTGTAAAAGCCTTTATTGCAGGCACTAATTGGTGTACGGTACTCGAGTTTCATGATACATTTTAAGTAAAGTAAACAATTGATATCCATTTTAAGGTTATATAAAATAAAACATTATAGGTTATCTTATCATCATTTTCATCATTTCAGCCATAAAACGTCCACTGATGAACACAGGCCTCTCTCATGGATCTCCATGAGGGGTAGTTGCCATTTTCACCACGCTTGGCAGGCGGGTTGGTGAGCGCAGTATGGGATGTTGATACACGGATAGACGCTGCTGCCCATCTTCTGGAGGTATTCCTTGGCCAGGCTCTTACTGCATCCATGGGCATGAGAGGAGGGGTATCATTCTACTGCCGGCGCACCCCACGGCGGTTATCTTATACGAGTATATAATTTATGTCAGGGTTAAGGTGTGCAAAGCAAGCATTTTTTACAAAGACAAGCACCTCTTCGTGTGTTAGCGCGTTGTTAAATGTAGAGCTGTCAGTGTAAAATGCCGTGGGGTGCCGGTAGTATAATGTTGCCTCGAGAGAAAGAGAGAGAAAGAATCGGCCAAAGGATACCTCTGGAAGATGGGCAGCAGCGTCTTGCTGTGTATCAACATCCTGTACTGCGCTCGCAAACCCGCCCGCCGAGCGTGGTGAGTATGGCAACAACCCCTTCATGATCTTGGAGAGGGAGGTCCATGTCCAGTAGTGGACGTGGACAGCACTCCAACAGCTAAGATCAGGACTGACTTGTTATTGCCGTTTGTGTATGCACAAATCATCATCATCATCATCACGACGTGTTCATAAACAAACGAACCACCTCTCACCCTAACATTATAACCTCCGTTCTGGTGAACATACTAACAACCTAACATTATATTGTACCAATAAAATAATAAAACAAAGAATGCTGGACATTTCCACAAAACCATCTAACTCCAATGTTAGCAGAGGTTTCGCTATTGTTAATCCACGGTTAGTATAATACTTATAACTTTTTGTAAATACGTACTTATATATACATACATAGAAACGTACCCAGACTCAGGACAAATATGTTAAGAACACTTCAACGTAAAAAAAACCTTTTGTCCCGCGACGATAATCGAACCCTTGCATCTCAGTCGGCTATTAAACCAACTGCGCAACGGACGTCGTCTCAATATAATATATTTTTAGTAGGTATCCTATTTACAAACAGCAGTGAGTTTTCATTTATTAGAGCACAATAGCACATTTGTAGGCCGTGGTCACGCTCGATGTGCGGCGCTCGCGCAGACCGGAAGGGTGCGCCCGACGCGACATCACACCGGAAATGTCCCTACAGCCCGTGACCTGCGTTTGCGCACACGCTCTTTGTTGCCTGGTTGCAGCACACGCGAGGATCCCCTCAAACTAACCAAATATCAAAAAAACAGAACAAATACAGTGCAAGTCGGTGCTACTTGGATATTTTATTTTTGAAATTAAAATCTCGTTTATTTGATAAATCTGGCTGCGTCCCACATCGGGTAACTACATCACCATAAGCCCTTTAGACTCGGGACGGTGCCCAACGAGTATTAAGGCCACTTTACGTCACTTTGGGAACCACTAAAAGTGTCCGCGTTATTACACGTCAGTGTCGTCTTTCACTTAACTCCAGTTCGAGAGGCAATCACAAGCTTGAAGCAGGACGTGGAGGTAAGCGCCGCCTTTCGGCCAGAAATTGTTCGACATGTTTGCTTGATTTCCGTAAATTGAATTGTGCTTCCAAATAGATAAGATTATCCACACTATTTACCGCTAAAAGCTTTAGTGACCGTGCGATTGAAATAAAGGTTTTATGGTACACACAATGTTACGGTTTTTATGTAGTTATGTGATAAGTCGGTTGAATTGTGCTGATGACAAAGTCATAGTGGATATATTTTATAAAAATGAATTTTACGGAAGCACTACATATTAAAGATACTACATATATTACTCATATGTAAGAAGCATCTTGGAATATTGTTCCATCGCCTGGTGCCCACATTATATAACTTACATAGGTACAGCAAACTATAGAATAAGCTAATCTTAATATTTGCATTGTTATACTAAAATGGTTATTTAGCTATCATAAACAACCTACCTACATAGAAATTATAATATCACTTGCGTTTTTTCTTGTCACTTAACACCACTTGGATCTTTAAGGTATAGCTAAATTTACGCCTTTCAAGACGAAATATAAAGGAAATAATCATGATCATCGGTATGAATAATTATCGGTACACATGCTGGAAATAATGTAAAGCAATGCTAGGATCCAAGACATCGTCCCTGGGCCTTTAGGGATGGCACCCTTCACAAAAGCGTATCCATAAGTATATAGACTGAAGATTGAGCTACACATGTTCAAGGCTCGTTTATTTTCTGGGGTGTAAAATTGAATTAATCACAGTGACAAGTATTTTGGAAGATGTTTTGGTCACATTCTTGCAATGGAAGTTGGGGCTTTCCACATAACTTACCATTAGAACTATGCATAACCTTTAAAACTATGCATAACCACTTTGAGGCGCGAGGCCTTTTCCGTAAATCAAAGAGGATCTTTTTTTGGTAATTTAGCAATTTATTCGGGACGTGGAGATTATATGCCTTGGGGTGCCAGCATTAGAATGTTGCCTCTACTCTTATGCCCGTGGATGCAGTAAGAATCTGCCAAGGGATACCTCCGAATGATGGGCAGCAGCGTCTTTCTGTGTATCAACATCAACAGGCGAGCACTGCGCTAGCCAACCCGTCTGTGGTGAGTATGGCAACTACCCCTCGTGATCATTACGTACTTGTAGATTCATGAGAGAGGCCTATATCCAGCAGTGGATATCCTACGGCTGTGATGATGATGATGATAATGATGATAAAGATAAGTAATAAGTAATGTAATAAGTAATGCTGCACAAATCACACAGCATCATCTAGCCCCAAGCTAAGCAGAGCTTGTGTTATGGGTACTAGATGACTGATATACTTAATACATTATACTACATAGATAGATATTTTTATTATATGTAGGAAAACACCCAGAACACCCTGAACAAATATCTGCAGTTCGTACAGACATTTGTCCCGAGGCGGGAATCGAACCCGCAACCTCTTGCGTCGCAGGCGGTCCTTCGCCCGCTGCGCCACAGAGCTCGTCAATACGATACCTAAATGAAGTCGTAGGAGACGGAAGGAAAAAAATATTGTATCTTGCTCGTTCGAACACAGGTCAAAGCTGTTTTTTTCACATTCAAAAACCTATAAAAACGACATGTAACGACGACACAAAAATTATGACAGCCTGTGTCATAATTTTAGTGTAGACCCATAACATTTACCATTACTTGCACTTGCAAAGGGTAATGGCAAACATGTGAGAAAAAAGATAAAATTAACCATAATAGAAACACTGGCAGAATTGCTTAAAACCAAATACTAAAGCCATATACGAAGAAGAAAAAGAACATTTACCATTACGGGCGAAGCTGCGACGAGCCCACTAAAGTTATTTTTTAATTAAGTAATCTGTTACAGTGACGTAATGATTTCAGTCGTTAGTGCGAACCTTACTCAATAAGATATTTAAAAAAATATATCTGGGTCTCATGACATGATGACCGGATAAGGAAATCAAAATAATATTTATTAGGTACGTTAGTTGGTAAATACAAAAATAATAGACACATGTTTTGCTTTTTCAAATAAATTAAACGATACCTAGACAAAGCGTATTGAAGTTCTAAAGTGACGTCTCTTGACGTCATAACTCAGTCATAAATCTACATTGATCAGATTGAAAACATTCAAATGAAGTTCATCAGATTCCCAAGTTTCCAGTCCAAGACGTACCTACCTACATGACTTTGAATTATCATGCAGAAAATATCACCTTTTGCCACTTGCTGGGTGACGTGAAATTGCAGATATTCTTTACTTGAGCAAGCTGGTAACTGGTCAAATTGAGTGTCCCGAATACTTAGTAAACTGCAATTTTATGTCTCTAACAGGTCACGTAGGTCCCACATTCTACTTGAAAACAGTATCTACCAGTAATTCTTACTTATGGCGAGTCTGTGACAACTTCAATAAACAACATAATACTTCTGTGGATTTGTTCGACTGTAGCGTGGCAAGGATGAGGCGCTTATTGAGTTCTGATTTAATTGGCTGAATTAAACTAACTTTATTAAATCAGTTTTGTTAACCTAAATCACTTAATCACTTCTGTTTGTTAAAAGCTTGTATTTACTGTCGTGCTTCATTTCTATGATATTTGTAATAGTGAAGACTAAATAAATAAATAAAAAAATGTACCGAATCACGTTGGCGCGTGACATCACGCTTCATATCGACATGATGTGTCGCCGCTATTTTCGGTTATATATATATACATACATATGTCTTGGCCGAATTCGACCACAGCAATCCATTTTTACTAGATCTATCTGAACTATCTAAGAGGACTTGTTGGAAGGATATGAGGGTGTAATTGTTCCACTCAATTGCATACCCAAGTTTGTTGGTGAAGGTACGAACGCACTTTGTACATGGTAATACCCCGCCGATGTAGTTATAAGATATGACCACTTATTTTTGGAAAACATTACAAAAAAAATACATGTCCATTAGTTTTTAGTTATCAACATGATAAACAAAAAATTAAAATTAAATCAAGTAGCCTACAAAATATTACAAAATTATGATTGAACTTAAGCTAAAGACTAAATTTTCAATGAAAATACTGTAATGCTATTTCACTACTCGAAGTATAGCACCGTCTGATCAAAGATGCGAAGTCTCTCGACTGGAAAATTGGCCTTGCCCAATGAATATTATTAAAGCCCATAGTACTTTAACGCTAGTTAGGAAAACAAGAACGCTGCACAATTTATTTATACATCCTTTGCAACTGCTTTAGCATAAGTTTAACACTTGACAAGTTTAACAAAATATATACATACCTTCTTCAGAATATTAAGTTTATCTCTATAAGTGTGTTGCGTAACTGTCTTTAAGTGTCTATATCTAAGTCTATGACCCCACTCTATGTCTCAAGGTGACGGGCGCTATGTAACGCGGCATTGGTCACGTGCTTAGTAATCCATGACTGCAGTATTTGCCAAATTAGTTGGATAGTTACTTTATGAATGTAATGCTTGACATGTTTCTGAAAATACTCAAAACAATATTTGAGGGGTTCACTCGGTTTCTCATCTGGATCCCATAACCAAAACTGAGTTTTGAAAAAAAATGTAACTAATCTGGAAATTACTGTATCTAGTTGAACACAAAAATATTTTTTTAATAATTAAAGCCATATTATGGGGTCTCTTGTACACGGTCCAATGAATGCCAGATCAAAACAGTCACTGCATATGCATTATTTTGGGTGATGGTGAAGATGATGTTTCCTAGCCGAAGTCGGCCATGGCGACTGTGTATCCGGATAATGAATTTTCTCTTATGAGGGTTGCGTACCCAATATTATGTGAGAAGGTACAAGGGCTTTGGGCATAATTGTACCGGTAGGGTGATTACGTTATCTCGCGACAGATTTGCCACAGGCGTATATCTCGCGATCAACGCTGCAACAGGCGTAAATCTCGCGATCATCGCTGTCAATGGTCAATATATTTTTTGGTATGTACCTTGTATAAGCAAAAATTGACGTTTGTCAGATGTTCGCAAGATATACGCCTGTTGCAAACCTGTCGTGAGATACGGTAATCCGCCTGTGTATGTTAGCTGGTGCACAAACCATCAGTTCATCGCGTTTTCTATTCAGATCCTCACAACGCTCATTTTCAAAAGTATCACCTTGCTGGTGAATGAGACGTCTCCACTGGGGCGCTGTACTGCTTTCGACTCCCACGTAGATGGCCAAATTTTGCATCGCTTCAGGCGTCTTTTCAGAACGAAAAGTATCTATACGAGTATCTCAGGTACTGGCAACCGCTTCTACGCTTACTGTACTGAAGTTCTAAAAAGAAGATGCTCTACCTTCCGACATACGATACGTGTTCGCGCCACCGTAGCTGCCGTAACCTAATCAGATACACCTTTTATCTTGCATTATCTTTAATAGTCAGTCTAACAGATACAATAGTGTAACTATGTAGTATAATGTATAGAGTATGTCAGTCATCTAGTACCCATAACACAAGCTCTGCTTAGCTTAGGGCTAGATGATGCTGTGTGAATTGTCCAGCATTATTTTTTATTTTTATCTTTTGTATTGGCTATACACTATTGCCTAATTTCGCTCAATAAAGGGAACAATCCAACCTTTCTTAGTGATATGGGTATAGGTAAATGTGCCGGACATAAGAAGTGGTCGTAAACACAATAGGTTGTTCAGCTATCTTTCAGGCCGTACACAGCATGCCGACCACGCACCAACACTACAGGCCCTCGCATTAATTAATAAGTTTCTGTCTGAGTACCAGCATGTTGACATATTCGTTAATTTGTTCTTAATTTTAATTATTTAAATTTGTTATTGTTTTTAAGTTCTGTGTAATCTGTGTAGATAGTAAGCGTTTTGGTTTTTACAAGCTCTTATTTTACAAGCTTGCCCTGTATGTATGTATGTTTGTTCGCGGAATCTTGCAACTCAATTATGAAGCAGATATCTTCAATCAATTGAGCTGAAATTTTGTATATACGTTTTCTTTAGATGACAATGCATGGTCAGTTATGTGACGTCACTCAGAATCCAACATGGCGGAACACCCAAGATGGCGGACTACTTATTTTTAATGTACTCCTACAATATGGGTATCAAATGAATGAGCTTGCTGAACATAACTCAAAAAATTTAATAACGTCACTCTGAATCCAACATGGCGGAACACCCAAGATGGCGGACTAGTTATTTTTAATGGACTCCTACAATATGGATATCAAATGAAAAAGCTTGCTGAGAATAATTCGAAAATGAAATGACAATACTCTGAATCCAACATGGCGGAACGTCCAAGATGGCGGACTAGTTATTCTTAATGCACTCCTATAATAAGGGTATCAAATGAAAGGCCTTGCTGAGAGTTACTCGAAAAATTAAATGACATTACTCTTAATCCAACATGGCGGTATACTCAAGATGGCGGACTAGTTATTCTTAATGCACTCTTACAATATGGGTATCAAATAAAAGTGCTTGCTGAGAGTTACGCAAAAAATTATATGACATCACTCTAAATCCAACATGGCGGGCTTGAGGTGAACAGACAAGAAACCAACTGTCCAGTGATAACAAAAAAGTAAAAAATAAATTAAAACTAAAACTAAAAAAAACTTTATAACAAACAAGCTTTTATTTAAACGTACCTACAAAAAATAACAAAATAAACATTTTCCATTAAAGTTTAATGTCAACTTAAATGTCTTTACACAATTTATGTGATAAAAAAGCTTGTCGCGAGATTTAAAAGCTAGTGCTCGTATTTACATTGTTTGAAAAAAAATGTTTAATCAATTACATCAAGTTAAAGGTTTTTTTTTTACTTGTAATTTATATTTACTGTAAGCAACATTTTTTATGAATAAATATATGACTAAATGTCCGTAAATGATCTTTATCGGAACAGTAAGCTAAAAGCATATTATTTCATAGTTTAGCCCAGCACTCGTAGAGATTCACCCTAATCGGTAGAGTGTAGCACATGTCACGGTTGGACGGCCATATTTGAAGATATGTGACGATCCAGTGGCTGCCCAGTGAACCGGCAGAGGATGTGAGTTATTAAGTGGTACACTTTCAGGTGGTCCGTCGAGTGAGAGAATCGACCGCGCGAGCACGTGGCCTGCTATGGGGTTGCCACTTACGGGCTAAAAAGTAAAACAAGTAACATATTCCATTTTTGGCTAAATAATATTAACAGGGTGATTGCTGTGGCATTAAAACTTTTTAGACCTTGGTTGTAGAATGATTTATTGCTGACAATATTTTGTGGTTAATGATTGTTCCATGATTAATTCGTACCATAAACGATTCAATCCGGTGCTTGAAATTCTTAATTTAACTAGACATGTTACCCACGCATTGCACTGTCTTGTTGCGACCTATTTTATTGATCCAATATTTTTGATAACGACATCATAATTACTTTCCTGGGCCAAAACAACATATCAATTAAATTTCTGAAAAAACAGTATGCTATTTTAATATCAGAACGAATGTGAGACCTGCCATTCATTAAAAAAATACGGAAATTAGATGTAATAAATTATTGCTTGAGTACATAATCAAATGTTATTGATATTATTTTATTGCAAATACTCGATAGTCAAAATGAGGAAAAAACAATTATGATGTGTATTTCCACAAATATACCAAATACATAACATGAGGCCTTTGTCCAGCAGTAGGCGTCTTACTGCTGACATAATGATGATGATGATGATGAAGAAGCCCGCTAGACTGTGACAGTCCTAGCGATTCATTCAAATGTGGAAATCTCTGATGGTAATCACACACCAAAGGGTTATGCATTACACTGATTCCGGTTCCACTGGGTTTACCTGTTGGGCGCGGGAAGCGCCGGCTGCGGCCGTAACTCTGGATCAATGCAGCGGTAAATGAAATGGACTATGCTTTGCAAGCGATTTAATAGGATTATTTAAACGAAGCAGTAGATCAATGTTCGCTTGTAATCCGTGTTATCATAATCGTTATCATGTCCAAACTCTGTTAAACTTACAGATTTTTACTAAATATTTCATAGGCTTTCATCTTTTTATTGCATGCAACTAAACAAGAATATTTGTGAATAGTATATAGCCCAAAGAATTCTTCAATGCAGCCACTAAATACCAAATTAGAATACGGTGGGTTAAACCTAAAATAAAGTTTATGTTATTTTTATTGTGTGTGGTATAAGTGAATATTATATATATTTTAATTATCTTTCAGAATTACCCCGTGAATTGTTAAATGTTGAAGAATTTCGATGACCACTTGTGGTGTATTATGGTTTTGGTGCTACATCTGCGTGATGGGTGATAGAGCTTCAAAATTTAAAGATTTTTTTAATAATGAAGAAGGGCTTTATTGATAATGCGATTATGACGCCCATGTGATATTTATTGACGACCGGTGGAAAAGTTATGCCTTACATATGTATATTTCATTTTCTTTAATAGGTCTATTACTTTATGCTGTGGTCCTAAATAAAAATATAATTCCTTATTAGTTGTAATAATTAAGTAAATTCCTGTTAGTGCATAAGTTTCGAACTGTATTTAATTAAGAGCTGTGGATTTTGCATCTTTTGTTTTTTTTTTTAATATGATTGCGGTCACACCACAGTGATATCCTTTACCAGTTTCACTTCACCAAATAATACTTTCGGAATAAAAATGATTTTTATGGTGAAAATACCAAAACGATATTTTATGTCTATTATTATTGAGGATATCCTCTTTTCCCTTTGTAATGGAACAAATGTTTAAATAAAACCGACCAATAGCGAGTCAGACTCGCGTATAGAGGGTTACGTACCATCTATACAACCATCTAGCAACCTAGGAATCCCTAAATGATTTTAAAATACCTATTCAACAGTACCCCGCACGATGGGAAAATTAATAAAAAAAGTTATATTATTACTATGAAACCCTAAAAAGCCGAACTTGCAGCGGTGTTCTCGTTTCGTCCTCTGATCCTTTAGCTAGAGATTGAATATTTATTTGAATTGAAAATAAAATTTTATAATTATACTATTCAGCCGTTTATTTTCACTTGTGCCATTACATTTATAGCACACCTTTTTGTTAATTTTGTTCGTTGTTTGAAAATTTTAATTTCCCTTGTGAAATGTATTTAAATGCGTATCGGGTTGTGATGGAAGATAAGCGTTGTGCAATAAAGTGCAGTGTCATACAAATTTTCGTAACGTTTTTTTATTTGTTTAATTTGTTAGTGGGATAAAATAATGATTTATCGATCTATCTAATTTCGTAGAATAACACAAATTACCTTTTAAAATCAGTAAGGTTATACAATTAATCAATTTCACTTGTTAATTGATACTGCCGATCAATAGAATGTATAATTAATTCTATAATATGTTTTTCTCTGTTAACAAAAATAACTTATTTCAAAATACCTAAAACAGAGCGTTTTGGGATACATATTTTCGAAATATCTTGGATTCTATTATCAGAACTGTCAAAACTGAGTTTTGCAAATAATGGGAACTAATTAAAAGTGTATCTATACGAACACAAAAAAAATCCAAGTCGATTCATAAACGACGGAGTTCTGAGGTAACAAAGATTTGAAAAAATACAAACGAATTGAGAGCCTACTCCTTTTTTTGAAATCGGTTAAAAATGGCCTTCTACTTTTATATGATTAAAAACGTCAGCAAATGTTACTCTTGTTGCTGTACAGGATGCTGCAGTGCCTGAAACATAGTCAGATAGATTAAGCCCCACCCACACATTCATCTCTTTATCCTCTTAGTCGGCTGCACATACACACACATAACTATGTATAGATGTTTTGATCGTTTATTTGTGTGTTTTGCATGGGTTTGTTAAGCAGTTACATCATACCGGGAAATTCATACATGTCATTTCATCACTATACCACCGGGACGGACAATAAGTCCTGACCGAATTTTGGTTATAAAAACTTTGGGCCATTTGCGCGCGATCACTAATTTGTATTTATAAAAAGGCTAAAGGCTATTTAAATGATAAATTGCAGTTAGGAATTTAGTAGCACTAAACACAGTGCCGTGGGTTCGCCATGGGATGCCGGCAGTAGAATGTCACCCCTCCTCTCATACCCATGGATGCAGTAAGAGCCTGCTAAGGGATATCTCCGGAAGATGGGCAGCAGCGTCTTTCCGTGTACCAACATCCCGTACTGCGCTCGCCAACCCGCCTGCCTAGGCGGTCGGTTCCATGAGCGAGGCCTGTGTTCAGTAGTGGACGTTTTTCGGCTGAAACGAAACACAGTTTGAGTAATGTCAGTCAGTTTAAAGACTAGTTTGTTTTTATTGTGCCGATACAAAGACATTTCAAAGTAAAAAAATACATAAATGGATTTTAATTTCATTTCGGGTATTCCGACGATGACGATTAAATTGTAGAATATTTTAATAGCCCTATAATAATATAGGCTCTGTTTCTATTGTCTGTGAATCTGGTTACTTCGACGACTCGAATCTTCTTTATGTGCGATATAAATACGTGGATGTGTTTGCCGAGTCCTGATTTGGCTACGGAAGTGAACAGTGCGATATATCCGAGTGACTTCAAAGTGAATACAGTGATCAGAGACTAGTGTAGAAGTGCTATAGTGTTCAGTGAATAGTGAACAAGTGTTATAGTGGTGATCAGTAGTGTTGAGTGAAAAGTGTTCTAGTGAGAATCTGCTGTGATTCTTATTGGTATTCGTGATTAAAGTGTAAGTTTTGTTTAATTTTCAAACAAAATTTATCTCATCGAAGGTTTAATGGGACTGCATTATTTATTCATGAACCCTCAGCTCGTAACAGTATGTAACACTCTGTTTAACGAACCGGGTTATAGTGTTTATTTATGTGAGCCACCAACAGAAGATACACAAAGAAAAATTACAAAAGTAAAAACAATAAAAACCATGAGCTTGATGTTCTAGTATTGTTGCTACTAGTAACCAGAAATAAACAACTAAGGCGTAGTGGTTTCTAGCAACCAAAGAGTTGTATAACCAACTACTAGCAACAACGACTACAACCCGCAGGTTGATTACGTATCTCGCGACAGGCGATCGCTTAGAGAACAGCAAGGAATTGACATTTGACAGCAACTATCGCCCGTTGCAAACCCTGTCGCGAGATACGTAATCACCCTGCCGTTTCGTTTTAGGCCATGTTTATCATGGACAGAACCATAGATAATCATCATAAAATAATTGTTATAACGTGGAACAGAACGTAATTTTTTTACGGACCTAGACCTTATATCTAAATGGGCCTGCTTTCGTCTACAAATTTAGAGCCCTCTTGCACAAGGGCTCTAAATTTGTTTAAGATAAAGAATCATCATCATCATATCAGCCGTAAAACGTCCACTACTGAACACAGGCCTCCCTCCTGGATGTCCATAAGGGGCAGTTGCCATACTCACCACGCTTGGCAGTATAGGATCTTGATACACGGAATGACGCAGCCGCCCATCTTCTGGAGGTAGCTCTTAGCAGGCTCTTACTGCATCTACGGGCAAGAGAGGCGGGGCAACATTCTACTGCCGGCACCCCACGGCAGAAGATAAAGAATAATAAGCATTAAATAGTTATTAATTAATATTATTTAGTAGCTTTTTTTATCATACATCGATAGTGTCAAACCACTTTAAATTAAATTAAAATTAAAAATTTATTTATTTCTCTTTAAGTACATACATAATAATACAAACCCTTATTACCAATATAAGTTTTAAAAACTTGTGTTATGGTAATAAGTGCTTTCCCATGATTTATTTATTTATTTAATTACAGTACTGATCAGGGTATGCTTATGTTTTATGGTGATAAATTCAGTATGCAAATAACATGTATGTAAATCAACAGCATTTTGGCAATCATAAGTAAAAATATAAAATGAATTAAAAAATTAAATTAATATGACAATAGGTTGATTTTATGTATACGCTGGATTAATGTGAAATAATAATAATAATTCTTGTATATAATTCCATTTTTAAAAGTTAATGTTAAAACTGTAATTGATTTAAATATAAAACTAAATTTGTAGCTAGTTTAAAAATAATAACAATAATATTATCAAAAATACTTCACAAATTCATGAAATAAAGAGTTGAAATTAACAATAAATGATTTTATAGTATAATATTCATAATAAATAATAGATAAATTATAATTCCTGATGTAAAATAAATGTAATATTAGAATTATATTTAGTTCTAATCAAATTGGACAAGTCAAATCTCAGTAGGTGTGTATGTATTTGTGTCTGTGTGTGTCTGTGTTTGTATGTGTGTGTATGTGTATGTTTGGACTGTGTGATAATGAGAGTAAACAGATGATGTGTCGTTATTCAAAAGGGTTTTTGATGGTAGTGCTTCCTAATTAAGAACTGAAAAAAGATCTTCCGTTTCATCATAGCTTAAAGCTTTGAGCCAATCCGAAATTAACACTTTGCATTTATCCGTCGACAGGTGATAAATTTGCAGCAATTTGTTTGCTTTGTTATAAAGCCGAGGACTCAAAACGTCGTAATGACGAGCTGCAAGGGCTAGACGATGTCGTGGAATTGGGAAAATTTTATACTTAAGGCGCTTGGTAATGTTGGCCATGGGTGACATGAACTCTAAACATCCACTATGGTCCCCAGGAGGAGCTAACGCTCGAGGCAAATCACTCTATGAACATATGCTCAGCAGTGATTTTGTGATACATGCCCCTTGCGATCTTACTCTCATACCTTATTGTGCTGATCATACTCCATCTATACCAGACCTTCTACTCGCTAAAAATATAAATTCACTTGGCGAAATCATCACTGTACCAGCTTTATCATCAAATCATTTTCCTGTTTTAGCTAAATTATATATCAAATTTCAACGAAATCGCATAACTAAATTCAATTACAGCAAGACTGATTGGACCAAATATCGAGATTATCTAAACAAACGTACTATCCTGACCAGTGAAACGATCGCGTCTACCAAAAAAATAGAAGATGCCGTTAAAAACTTCCAACAGAATTTATTAGAAGCCAGAGACCAATGTGTTCCAGTAACTTCATTACAGCCGTGGCATCTTTCGTTGCTCCCACGGCATATTAAACGAAAAATACATACCAAAAACCGTCTCCAACGCTACCTAACATGCGAACTCGACAGACAGGTACGCATTGGCCTTAGCGAACGAATTAAACAACTCAAAATATATATAAGAACTGCTACACAAGTACATAACGACAAGGCATGGAGTCTCAAACTTAAGCGTGTCGACAACCCTGGTACGGACCTTTGGCGAATTGTAAAATCCCTTCGGCCAGCCCCCATGGTAACGTTACCAGCACTAAAAAATGAGGATGGTTTGTTAACGGCCACGCAAAAAGATCAGTGTGTTATTCTAGCTAAAACATTCTTCAATAATATGCTACTCACTGACGAATGGGACAGCTCAGAAAATTCTATTGTCGAACAATCTATCTGCACTCTAGATGACCCACCTTTTACTGACCATGACCACTGCATCTTAGTACGCCCTGCCGAAGTAAAAAGGCTTATGTTGAGCCTAAAACCCCGTAAAGCTCCAGGCCCGGACCAAATTTCCAATACCCTCATAAGGAATATGCCACAGAAGTGCATTGTACAGCTTACCAAAATATTTAACGCTTGTCTTCTGCTAAATTATTTTCCATCTGCGTGGAAACTAGCTAAAGTCATAGCAATTCACAAGCCTGGCAAGGACCCTGCTGACCCAACGTCTTATCGCCCGATTAGCCTCTTACCGTGCCTAGGAAAGCTTTTCGAAAAAACCATATATAAGCGGTTGTTAAGAGCTTCTGGCCACCGAATTATAAATGAACAGTTTGGCTTCCGTGAAGGTCACTCGACTGTTCAGCAACTAGCAAGAGTGGCAGAAACGGTGTCGTTCAATCTCAACTTGAGACAGTCTACTGGAATGTTTTTGCTAGATATAGAAAAAGCATTTGACACCGTCTGGCATAAAGCCTTAATTCACAAACTCGTTTCCCTTAAAATCCCTATATCTTTGGTTAAATTAATAAAATCCTATTTAGCAAATCGTAGTTTCCGAGTACATATTAAAGATGACTTATCGCCTTTAACATCTGTTCCTGCAGGAGTACCACAGGGCTCGATATTGGGTCCCTGCCTGTTCCTATTTTACCTGAACGACATACCCATTCAGGTTCGCACAAATCTAGCATGCTTCGCAGATGACACCGCATGTTATACGTCATCGGTCGACATTGATTTGATAATAAGTCGCCTTCAGTTAGCAATCGATGAGTTATTATCTTATTTTACCAAATGGAAGCTTAAGATCAATGGTACCAAAACAGAAGCGATACTATTTACTAGAATGCGTTCCTTGCCAACAAGAACACTAAAAATCAGTAACCACACTATTCCATGGAGTCGTTCGGTCAAATATCTAGGCACATTTCTTGATACTAAACTAAATTGGTCTGTAAATACGTCCAAGTTGCATATAAAAGGTTTAAAGGCCATTAACGCCCTAAATCCCATTTTAAATAGGCGTTCTAGTCTGAGTAGCCGTACAAAATTACACATATACTGCACCCTGGTCAGACCGTGCATCACTTATGCGTGTCCCGTTTGGAGCAGCACTTGCCGTACTAATATAAATAAATTACAAGTTGTACAAAATAAAGCACTAAAATTGTCATATTGCACGCCCTTCCACACCAATCTTTATAAGCTTCATTTAAAAATAGGATTACCAAGAATTGATGTCTATATTTATAAATTATCAGAAAAGTTTTACATGAACAAAAATCCACAAAACAAAAATAAATTAATTCAAAATATTTGTATATCACGAAAGAAAAATATCCCATTTATCGATAAATATAATCGGTACAAGTTACCACATCACTATTTCCTAGAGTGCAATGAATAGGCTACGTCATGTGCGTGAGCGCACACTGCTGCTGTCAGCTAGCGCGCGCCACACTCGCCCGTATTATCAGGCGATATGAACGGCGATGGTAGGCGCCCGCTATGCGTCCCTGTCGGGCGTAGGCCGTGTGCGCTTGTGTGTGTGTCCTTGGCTAGTCCACGACCATTCCTGTTGTTTGCTGCGCGCTTCCACAGAATTTTATATTCTACCCGCATCTATTTTTTTGAAATTAAATCTCCGCTTTTTATCTTTAACTAACGTTAAGCTACACTAAAGTTAACGTTTTTAAATTTTCAAATCCCAACATTGTTTTGGAATGAGAAACTTTCTCAAGTCTATCTCACATAAAATTATCCTGTAATAAGTTTTCGTAAAGCTAATTCTTGCTTGTAAAATAACATGTAACCAACCCGGGCTGCAAAAACTAGGACTCAAATGTACACTAGTTATATTGTAGATATATATTATGTAACTTTGTTACCTTACATGTTCACAATAAAGAATCTTTGAAATTGAATTGAAAAAATGTTGACCTCCGGATTGTAAGGAGTAGTAGTATGTTTCCGGAGGATAGTTTGCATTACAAACAGCTGCCTCACAGTGAGTAAAGAACAATCTTGGTACAGTTGGTAACTTGGGTATAAAAATGGTTTATTTAGCATTACTTTCAAAATACATCTCTGCGCTCTTTCCAATTGTAGCATGTGGGTTTTAAAGGTGCCTCCCCATGCTGTTATACAATAAGAAATCAAGGACTGTGCGAGAGCGAAGTATACCATTTTCAACGTGGCAGGTGAAGTAACTGCAGCGAGGGTTCTAAATACATATATTAATTTTCGGATACGAGGGACAACTGTATGCAAGTGCAAATCCCAGCTCAGAGTACCATCCATACTGACACCTAAGTACTTTATATTATCAGTACGAGATAATGACAAACAGTTTTGAGTCTGACAAGGGAGACCACCACTGCAAATATGTGCAAAAATTTCAAAACCATGAGTTGGTGGCTGAGATTGTGAGTTCGCAGAAAACGTTATGTATTTAGTTTTGTTTATATTTAGAGTTAGAACATTGTTTTTAAGCCATCTCATTGTACTCATAAGGGCCATTTCAGCATTAAGACGAGCTTCGTCCCAACTCTTGCCTTTTATCAGGAGGGCAGTGTTATCGGCGTAAGTGAAGACCCTGCAGCAGGGTAAAGCTAGTCTACATAAGCTGTTAATATAAATTAGGAAAAGAGTAGGACCCAGGACACTGCCCTGTGGTACACCGTAGCAGACTAGTTCATCAAGACTTACAAATTTAATTATAAGTCGTGAATTATGTTATTATATACTCGCGTGTTTCACTTGTACCTCCTAGCAGCCTTACATAATTGGTTTCTAAATGAAACCACCGTATCACAGAAATGTATTTTTTAAGATTGTATCTTTATTTATCTACTGTTTCATTCCCTTCCTACTCATCTGTGGTCATGACATCAGCCGAAGCCAGTGCTGGCTGAAAACGAGGGTAGCATCTGCAGGCACCTTATCTATTGTAATCACTATGTATTGTGACATAATTAATAAATTATCTTATTTATATATTATTTGAACGAATGAAAAGGTCGATACAGATCTTTACCGATTCATTGCAGGATTTTGGTAACAATTCACCCGATTACAAAAGCCTACCACGAATGATAACATTATTAGTAGGAAAATAAATAAATTAACGAAAACAGAACCGACTGACACGGCACGAGATCTCATGCCATCTTTTTCTTAGAAATTATTTATTTATTATTTTCTTGGTTCGGAAAATGTACTTAGGTACTACCACGACGACCACGTAGTTTCCTTTACCTTTTAAGCACGTGCGAAATCTACAAATATTTTGAGTAGAAATAAATTCCAAGTGCCGTGGGTTGCCGGCAGTAGAATATTGTCTGTCTTTTCTTGCCCGTGGATGCAGTAAGAATCTGCCAAAGGATACTTCGGAAGATGGACAGCGGCGTCTTTTGGACGTGGACAGCCGTCCTGCGACTGAGATGAATCCAGTCCATATAACAATGTGCTTTGAATCATCTATAATTATAAGTATGTATGTACTTTACTTACGTATCAAAAGCATTATACTATTGTTCAACATCTATAGTTTTTTAATTCAAATACATGTGAAGAGCCAATTTATAACTTACTTTATAAACCTTATACAGGGTGTATTATAACATGTGTACTAACCCGAAAAGGAAGGTTTCAGCCCATGAAAACAAGTAGTTTCAAAAGGAAAAAAAATCGGGAACTATTATTTCTTTTTATCATTATTTTTTCTATTTTTATATATAATTTTACTAGATGGTGTGATGTGAAAATGATCCTGAGGTCATAATCGGTTTTTGTTACCTTTGCATAAAAACATAACCTATTTGTTGTTATAGGTATTTTTATTTGTACCTGTACGGCAACTCTTTGCGGAGGTCAATGACCCGTCAAGAATCAGCTGGTTTTTAGTTTGTCATTATCGTATAATCAGCTGTTAAAGTTAAAACTTTCGTGGTCTTTTCTTGAATGAAAATCACTGAATCCTGAAGTGTCGTAGAACAAAAGTTGTTCCTTGAAATGGCCAGAATCACCCCCTTTCTTAGTACACATGTTATAATACACCCTGTATACCTCAACACTGCGGAAGCATCCTTTTCGTCCTAGGCAATATACATGAAGTAAAATTACACGAGCCAGCGTGTAGTCATTATCTACCGGCAGGAGCTAATCACTTTATTTTCCCGGTGCACGTTACGGAAAATCAACTTTGTCGTGGAAAATTAATTAGCGTCAACGGCAGGCTCAAAACTAACATGGCCGGTGCCACACTGGAGATGCACTCAGAACTTTATAAACTGTAAATCAATATCCGGTAACTGCAAGCTTTACTTACATAAACTACTTTCTAACTTCCAGACTTGAGACATTTGCGGCTTGAAAGTTGTTATGAAAGTAAACTTGAGGCCTTTGACATCAATTATAACTTTATAATTTTCAGTGCTAAAAATAAACAGATATCAGATTTCCCACCACTGTTAATTAATGGACAAATATTAAACAAAGTCAATTATTTGAAATATTTGGACTTAGCATTGGATAGTGGTCTAACTTGGAAGACGGATATTGAAAAAAATCGTTCAAAATTATCATCCCTCATGGCTATTCTGCGTGGAACCGTACGCATTATTTACAATGCTCTGGTGAAACCACATTTAGAGCATCTGATTGAAATATGGGGTTGCGCTGCGAAAACTAATCTTAAACAATTGCAAACAACTCAAAATCAAATAATTATACTTCTATTTAATTATGATTTCTTTACTCCAACAGCAACAGTGTATAAAGAAACCAGGCTCATATGAAAATAATAATATTTTAATGTCTGCATGATCTGCAGATTCAGGGTGTTCTGGGTGTTTTTCTATATTACAATCCTCAACCTCTTGCGTCGCAGGCGGAACTTCGCTCGCTGCGCCACAGAGGTCGTCAATAATAGGTAGGTGGCTTGCACGACTAGTAAACAACAGAAAACGTCACAAAAACTGATCTTCAATAACATAGGCCAATAGTTTTTATTATAAACGTAAATTACTCCTTTGGCCCTGACGACTTTTCATTTCAAGCTAGCTTTTCGCGACTTCTAACAACAGTCTACGGGTAACTACAAGCACAGCGCGTGGCCCGACACGCACTTGTCCTAATTATTTTTTGATTGAAATCTACTTCCTTAGCCATTTAATTTGTAATTTTTATCACTTATATTCTATTATAAACCGAGCTAGAACCGATGAGAATGGCTTACGAATTGTGACTTTTTGAAATAAACCTTAGTTTTTGTAGATCAAATATTTTTTTCAAGGCAGTCTCTGTCTTGAAAGCAATTTAAAAATTTGTCTCGAAGGCGTTACACTATAATGTTTGTGAGGCCCGAGATGGCGGCGGCAACGTGGCGTAGCAGTGCTACGAAGTCTACGAGAGCTAACGGACTACGAAATACATTTATACGACGTCTACGCTCTCGGCTGTAGTTATTTTTTTTTCTTATATTATATTATATTATAAGCAGGGAGACAAGCAGACGGGTAACCTGATGGGAAGTGGTTGGAAAGTTGGAAAAGTTGGACTAAACCTTTAAAAAAATGTTTTTGGTCACTGAAAATCTACTATTCTATATGTATAGCGTATAAGCTGCATATCAGGAGTGCCCATTGATTCGCATAATTTTTGTGTTCCTTATTTAATTTGGCTGAAAATATTTGACATTATGTTGTTTATGCATAATATCATAATTTGGCATAGTTATGATTGGGTATGGTTTGCGATACCTGCAAAATGTTTTTTGGCCTATATTTTTAACACCCGACAAAAAAGAGGGTTTCACAACTTTGAGGGGTGTAAATTTGACCGCTGTGTGTGTGTGTCTGTGTGTCTATCTGTGGCACCGTAGCTCTTAAACGAGTGGACCGATTTGCATGCATTTTTTTTTATTTGAAAGAAGGTTTTTTGGTAGTGGTTCTTAAAGATGTTTTATCAAAATCGGCAAGGAAGTTTCCAAGATATGTGGGTAAAAGAGAGGATGAATTATCAAATGTTTCCAAATATACCCGAGTTTGATATCAAATGACAGAAAATGATGAGAAAATGCAAAACTGAAAGTTTTATAGAAATCGGTCTATCCATTCATGAGATATGCGGATTGAAGTTAGGGGTGAACAATCGAATGTTTTCAAATATACCTAAGTGTGGTATCAAATTAGATTGCAAAACTGAGGAAACACATAACAAAACAAAATCGTGACTAGGTAAATAAAATAACGGGGGTTACTTAAAAAATTTAATTTTATAAACTTGATCAATAATTTTTGTGATAAATATTTTTATGGCATATATACTTCTGGCATATATTTTTATGCCATTACTTTCTGATACCTAAGAATAGATTTGTCATAAATCTGCATTTTTGTTCATTTAATTTTTTTTTTTTATTATTTAACCTATGTTTGTGTATGTCAACACAATTGTCAATGTTTATGCTTAGTTTTGTTATATTTAATATGTTGCTTTCCGTGACGTCACCAAACGGCTCTGTCGGAAGACCAGCGTTGGTTGTTAACATAACCAACTTATGCTGAGACAGAGACCTTTTTGTGACTCAAGCATGTCACCTACTTCTCTTATTTTTGTTATAAAATGTTCATTTGTATGTGAATGCTTGTTTTACAAATAAATAAATTATCTTATCTATCTTATCTTATCTTATCTTAATACTAGATCTGTCATCTATATTGAATCACCAAGTAATATCAAGACTAGATAATAATTTTAATATCTTATATAAAAAGAGGAGGATAATAGGTTTTTTTATAACCATCCAATAACACTACCGGTGACATAACCGATAGGTCGGCAAAGTGCCAGAACCGAATGCTACGTGGTGATTCAATTATGGTAACAAATCTACTATTTTAGAAAAACAAAATATTTATTATGTAATTAATAAAATCATACACATATATTTTTATGTTATACTACCTCTATAATTGCGTACACTACCGTACTACTTACTAATAATACTACAGTTGTTATTTTTATAGGCTTTATTTATTTCGTATGTGAATGAAATAAAATGGTTTAATTTTGTTGCGTTTTAAGTGTATTCTTATTAATTTTATGTCAACCTATCACTATGCTACCAAGTTTTGGATATATTTTCATGCTAATCAACATATCAAATAGGAACAAATTAAATATCGTTTATTCTGTGAACATAGGTTACAGAGATGATGTGGACAAAAACAAATACAATATGAAATCAGAAATAAATGATAAGATTAATAGTAATTCATGTTAAATAATTAGCTTAGGAAAAATGCAAATAAATTAAATATATATATATTATGTGTCAAATTTAAAAGAATGTATTACAGTAGGAGTCAAATAATTTGTAGATGTTCATAAAAAAACACACTGTGTTATTTTTATTCTATTTGTTTCTCTTAAATCTATAAGTAAGTGGTTATAATTACGAGGGGCCATACAAAATATTATCTTACTAAACAAAGGCGATCTGCTTTATGGTTGGCACATGTCGCTTACTTTTTAAATTATTGTATAAGTTTAAATTAAATAAGTTAAGATCATTATGCTATTAATTGTTATGGGGAAAAGCTTTATTATGCCAAAGAAGTTATGCGTAATGCAGTTATGCGTATTTATGCGTGGTATGCCTTTGCAAATTAGTTCTGAAAATAGTATGGAAACCTATATATTATTATTTAATTACTTATGACTTTTTATTATTTACCCGTATGAATTAGTCAATCGGGTTCCTCTGCTTACATTATTTGGGGCTAATTAATGCTGTGTGAAAATACATGCATAAAAAGTTGAACAAATAAAAGAGTCTCTTAGTAACTAATTCTTTGTCTACAACGTCCTATCATAAAATTGTTAAAGGTAATCAGGTTATATTCTCAAAACAGACATTTGTATTCCTGTCTGTATTTGCCCGAGTCTACATATTTCGAATTCTGTGTCACTTCCTGCGGACAGGGGGGCGCTAAGTTGACTTGATTGGAAACCCTATTCCATATTTATTATGGGCCTATTTTGTCATGTTGTTTGACGCGACTTTCAGTATTAGGGCAGATTTTTTAATGATATTCGTGCTTAGAAAATTGGTTCACTTGTAAAGATTTTACCTTATTCATTATCAACATCTTATCTCACATTATTTCATATTAACTTTGTGTGGGATAGACGATTCCGTGCCAAATCTCCAGTAATATGTAAACCTATTAATATTACTTTATACTACTTAATAAGCTTTTCAAAATAGTTTTTATCTCTCCGTAGACAGATTAAAGAACTACGGTCATCCTTTAAATTCTCTTATCTTACACTACAAGACTTTTACTTACAACATAATTATTTGAATTACATTAGAATAACCTAAATACATTTTTAAGAAAACTATAGTCAATACAAAAGTTAAAATAAACTGTGATGGAGTCACCAACCCCCAGATTGTAATGAGACCGAGACCAATATATAAAATGACCTGAAACTCTGCACTTCTTTACCTTGGTAACAATAGGAACCTACCTGTGCATATAAGCTAGTTGTACACAATCTTGAGAGTCATGTGCAGCTCTCCTTGGAGACATTATTATCCGGACGGTCGCGCTGCAAATAAATCGTCTACCGAGGCGGACGCTCTTTCGATTATCTTCAAATCTTCATTACACCGACCACGTTTGCTCTATTCTGTATACTCGTACGGGGTTTTATAACCCTTCTACAGGTAAACGACTCTGCGGTTGGTTGATTTGATAAGGCAAATAATTATTGTGGAGCTTTGATTAAATACGCGAGGTTAGCAAAAGTGGAGGTTGTTTATGAATTTGGTACGTATGCTTACGTTTAATAATTACGTTTATGTCAATAATGTCCACCTATGATTCAGAAAAAACTGCCTTTTTTAAGTACAGTAATACATTAAGTATTGTTTACTGTAAAAGATGTAAATATTAAGATGTGTAATAATTGTTCATTGTCAAATCCCCAATATCGCCACTCCTTTACTTTTATGCACTACCACTATACCACACAAAATAATAAAAAATGTTTTAATTTTTTTAATTTAAATAATATTTAATTAAACAAGTTTTTACGAGCATTGAATTGTACTGTTTTGTCACTTAAACTAAAGTTGTACGCATTATTTTAACTCGGTCACAGATTACTAACTAGTTACTACATGGCTCAGTTAGAAATCAGAAAGTTTTTCTAATTCAGCTTACATGATTTGATCTAAACTTACATACATTGCAATTTAAACACTTGTTTAAATTGCTGTAATTCTTGAATTGTTCTTTAACTAAAACACAACTAGAAATGCTAGGAGTTTGTCAACGAGCAATGGAAAGAAGCTACATCGGCGTAAAGCTAAGGGATCAAAAACAATGCAATCAGAGGTATAACAAAGGCAACGGCTGGTTGGTATTCAGCGGACTCAAGAACTCAAATGGAGATGAGCAGGACATCTGCAAAGAGTCCATGTTAACAGGTGGTGTCAAACTACTGCCAACTGGATGCCCCGCCAGTTTAAAAGAAAGAGAGGCAGACCATCCGCACGGTTGAGCGACGTGGCTGGTAAGCTATGGCCTAGAACGGCCAGGGATAAAAATGCATGGAGACACTTGAAGGAGGCTTTCACCGCCACAGGCGGTCCATACATAATATAATAGCATAGTAGTATTAATTAGCTTAACATTTTGTGTATTGCAAAATAAATCTCTTTTTATTTTATTTTTATTTAAATATTTTTTTAATTCTTATTCTTGATATTTATGAATCGATTTTTAGTTATTTATTTTATATAAATTATTATAACACATTTATCCGGGTGTGTATAACCGGATAGTATTTTTTATAGATTGATAGAAATGAAAACCTATTTATCGATATACAAATTACAAACTATAGAAAAAGCTTAGCGACATCTTTAGTCATTGCTAATGAATGCAACTTCAGACAGTGAGCAGGAAAACTCTTATTTGTACCTGTTGGCGCTAAATCGGTGCTCAACCGATATCATCTCATCAAGAATTTCGACTAGGTCCTTAAAGGCTCTGTAGCTTAGTTGGTTAAAGCACTTCCGGCTTTGGGAAGGGTCAAGGATCGATCTGTCTGACGTAGGATCGAATTCCACCGCAATCGAAAATCTTTGATAGGACTTTACATTTCCTTGAAATGTATAAAAAATACAACCTACCTGCTTATAATTTGTATAGTGCAAGAAAGTACTTCCACTGGCAGTAGCTAATAATTGCAAGTTCCTGCAACATGTTCCCAACTCAGAAGTAATAAGTACGGTACTCGGTTTCAGTAAGAAACTTTTAATGAATTAGTAGATATTTTAAACCACTTCTTTAACGAACTAGCAAATGGTGCACCCAGCTTAAGGAAAAACATTGGTACATAAGTATTAACGACATATTATCATCATCATGATGAGAACCAAAAGCTTCGCGTGGCGTTAAAATGTGGAACCACGGGTCTTTGACTCGTTGCCCACGCGAGGTTCACTGGTGATAACGCGGCGTCCACCCGTGGACCACCTGTCGACATCGAGTAAACGCCGATCGACGAAGAGGTGCTTGTCGGATGCTCTAATGAGCGTTCTTAAAAGTACATTATTAACTATTTGTTTATTTTATGTGTATATTATATTTATGTGTAATGATATTGGTTTTAATTAATATTAATGTTGAACTTTTCGCACAGCACCATTTATTCACAACTAATGGAGAAACGCCGTGGGGTGCCGGCAGTAGAATGTTAACCCTCCTCTCATGCCCATGGATGCAGTAAGAGCCTGCTAAGGGATACCTCCGGAAGATGGGCAGCAGCGTCTTTCCGTGTATCATCATCCTATACTGCGCTCACCAACCCGCCTGCCAAGCGTAGTGAGTATGGCAGCTACCTCTTATGGAGATCCATGAGGGAGGCCTGTGTTCATCAGTAGTGGATGTTTCTCCCGTTTCTTTTCTTCTATTTCGTATCAATTTTAACCTGCAGCTTATTTCCACGTTACTTTTTCTTCTTTGTCGTGTTTTTTCTGTGTTATTTTCGGACTGTAGCTAGTTTCTTACAGTATTTTTACTGGTCGTAAAAAAATGTACGAGGTTCTTGTAATACTCAAACTTGAAAGTTCATACATAGACTATACACAAAAACTGGTCATTTGCATGTCGATCCATGCTCAGTATCGGGTTTCAGAGATGATTATTATTATGTTCAAAATGATTTATTTCATATTTTGACTCACGGTACAAAAGATGGAGGACACATATTTTTTATAGGAATTTCTAAACAATTAAAATATCCGCTAATATTGACTTTACTAAATAGTTATATTTCAGGACCCTACTCTTTTGAAAATACCTTTCCAATAAACTAGCCAAATTAAGTTAACACTTGATTTAGGGAATCAAAGCGAGCTAATGCTAACTAACGCATGTGAAAAAATGCGTTTGTAAACAAATTCAAGCATTTGTTTTTCTACTAAAAAAATAGTGAGACCAGAATATTTTACGAATAGAAAATCGTGTAATTAGGTAACGACTATTAACCAATTAAAAAACAATGATGTGATGATCCATGAGGGAGGCCTATGTCCAGCAGTGGACGTCCTACAGCTGAAATGATGACGATGAACCATAGATCAGATTATTACGGCGGCCGCCATTTATATTTGTACCTACACTTCGGTTTCACACATAAACCTGAGGGCATAGGGCAATAGGCAAAGTAGACAGAACTTTATATGGTCGTCGTAGCGGGACAGCTACGGCCGCAATTCTAATGGAAACAATGCTGCCTGCGTCCCAGATAAGGGAAACTACATCAAGATACGTAGCAGTCCACTTAGAAACTTTGAGACGGGCACACTATACACCATCCCTGTATGAAGAAGTATTCCAATAGTAATTATTTAACGCAGACGATCGATCGTACAGACATTTGTCCTGAGGGGGAGGACTATTACTCCGAAACGAAAAGTGCAAGTTTTCCTAGAAAGTTCATACTTAAAACTACATTCATGACTTTTTCAGATTTGTAAAGCTAGAGCAGTTTATATTTAAGAGGAAGGAACGCTCGAAAAAAAGTTGAATACTTTAATATTTTGCAAACGGAATCGTCTTAATGCTAAAATACCTATTCAGTGATATCCCACACGATGGAAAAATTTATCGTACGGGAGGTACCCCAAATGTTATGTTTTTTCAGCATTTTTTGTAGCGTTATCTCGGCGTTGACAGATAGACAAAATATTAGGGTTTCTTGTTTTACTACGAAACCATATAAAGCAAAAAATACGTGTCTATTAATTTTGTATTATCTAACCTTAGACAAGATAAATCTCGTCTAAGTATCTAACTGACGGACGAAATAGAATTTTGATTTTCTCCTTGTCAAGTAGCCTGTTGAGCCACCTCCGAGGTGAATTGCTTTTCCAGTATTTGCTAATCCTCCGCTGACTTAGCAGAACGGACATTTGTTTACATAAATACGTATTTAAATCCTCATTTACATAATTCAAACTACGAAATCATTCTGTAGTTCTGTAATACACGAAATGAGCGTATCCCAAGATCCCGGTACAAATTGAACCTTGCCGCTGCGTCCGTAGTATTCTGGTTTAAATTGCCAAATATAATCTCGCCCAAATATATCCCTGATTTAGCGGTAAGCATAAATCAGATATAAATTAATTTACATTTGATTATACTGAGAGTTATTTTTCTAATTATTGTTGTTAGGT
The DNA here is from genome assembly GCA_963082625.1 of Pasiphila rectangulata. Classification (NCBI taxonomy): domain Eukaryota; kingdom Metazoa; phylum Arthropoda; class Insecta; order Lepidoptera; family Geometridae; genus Pasiphila; species Pasiphila rectangulata. The sequence goes on along the minus strand of OY720235.1, from coordinate 15,611,727 downwards.
AGGTACTAAATACGTCGTGCATTGAAAAAATATAGCGATAATTGAAGTACTCGTATTTTCGAGGCGAAATGAAGTATAACTTTTAGAATTCTAATTAGATTTAAAGTACTAATTTAGTATCAAACTACAGTAACAGATCTAACTACTTTAGTATATTTATTTCTTCCTAATCCCTATTAATGCACTATCACCAAAAGTGATAGACTTACTGGCTTGGCGCAAAGACATGAAGTAGATCTTGGCCTCTGACACCAGAGCCAGCTATCTCTCTCCTTTGCCGTTTTAGTCCAGTCGGCGGCACCCATCTCTGCAGATCTCTTTCTATCTCGTCTTTCCAGCGGTACCTCAGAGGCCTCATAGTCCTCTTGCCACTAAGTCGATCCACGTACACTCTCCTGGCCGCTCGATCCTGCTCCATTCGAACTACGTGCCCGAGCCATCTAAGTCTGGCCGCTTTGGTTTCTACTATAAAGTTCGGCTATGGGCTCATCATAGTAATAAAAATAATTTTAGAGGTTTGGACTCGTGACGTCATACCTGGCTAAAAATTTTGGCCCTTTTAATAAAAAGCGACAGAATTCAGGCAATAAGCCTATTCCACTGCATGCGATTTTCCCAGAATAAGTAGTTACAGCCCATTGGGACCGTGGCGGGCCGAATGGAGCGCGCATACTAATCGTGCTCGTCTAGGAGCATTCAAATACCGCCCGGCTTACGGGATATGTGAGACGGTCCCAAGATTTAGTTTACAACTTAGATTACAGCACCCCGCCGTGTGGTCAAGACTTAAACAAGTAATCTAATAGGCCACACGTTACGTGCCCATTAGAGGACCATGTGATTTAAATTCAATATCAACATGTCTAGGATTTGGAGATTTGGTTGGTTTGGTTGGATGTCTAATTGATTTAATTGTGTGATACAAACGCCTTTAGATGCTCTTCTAAAAAGATTCATTATATAATGTTTGTTTTAGATATACTTGATCAAATTATTTGTAAATAGTTATGTACAAAATCATCAAACAAATTTTGTAATATTTGTTTATTAGTTTTAGAATAATATATTTTTTAAAACAAGCTCTCAAAATTCAGCTGCAGGTACTAAAAGTGTTTGTCAAGACAAAACAGATGAGCCCAAATTTAATGGTTTCCACAGACTCCGTCATCAGATCAGCTCCATGGCACCATATTATTGTATTTTCTCTAAAGGTAGGTTACACAGGTATACCAAATTTGAGTCCAATCAAACGGCAGGAATTGGTTATAATTTTGCTTCCAAGATTCGATTCACACTAACAAACATGGCAAGTTAAATAAAAGCTTATTAAAAGTAAAACAGTTCTAATTTCATCCAATAGATATGGTAACTACAGTAAATATTATGATGTTTTGTTTAAAATTGAATTTAAAAAGTACCGACCCACGAACGAAAGCGCTTGTAGATTTTGCGCTATGTAGATAAGCCCATAGAAAATTACCAAAAAGCCGCTGCTACCAAACCAACTGTTTGAAGTGACAGTACTTACCTGTTGAAAGTTAAAATGACGCTGACGTTCAAAGACCGGAAAACGTCGCGACGTTTTTCTTTTTTCTATGCCTTTACTTTTCAGATTAAAAGATCCAATCGCCACTCTTCGGTTCGGGTGAAATCGGGGAAATCCGCTGAGCTTCGCTCATGGAAGTGCACATGATTGGCTGACGGGGATGGGGTGGGTGCTAACGCAGTCGAGGGAAGTTTCACTCTGGAAGATCAGTTGAGATCGCGGGGTTGAGCGGCTAGGCCGTGGCCCAACGCTCCCCAGTTCCGAACCGCGCTGTTACCTCGAGGGTAAGTATTATTCAATTAAAAAGCAATTTCTTCTGAGAACTCGAGGTACCACAAGAGATACAATCAATTTACGAATGGAATAAATATTTTTTATTAAGGGCATTAATGCCTAACGTGATAATAAATATAACTTAATTTGTCATTACTGAAATTTAGTTTGGGATGTAATAAATATTTATAAAAACAAAATTATTATCTAAGAATTAAAAATAAAGTTAGATTAGCTCACAATTCGGGCTCTCGGTTTTCTTTGTAAGTATAGTGAAATAATAATAACTTTGAAAAGTTTTAATGGTAATAATTTTCTTTACTCGTCGGTTCATTACATTGATGCTTAGCCCAAGTTATCAAACAAACTCGACAAAAATATAAAGTAAGTATCTACAAGAATAAGTAATCCTGTATCAGGCTTACATCCTTAAATAAATGAAACATATGTACTGAATGAAAGAAATCGTTGCTGAATCCCTCAAAGGGTAGTAATCGCCATTATTAATCTGCAAAAGATTGGGATCCAACGAATTCACCTGTTTTAATATTTAGCGTATTTGCAAATTTACATAAATTGCTTCATAGCTAATACTTCCAAAGCTCAGCATTTATTTTTATTAGCTAAAACGAGTAAATAACATATAGTAAATAAACATACATAAAGCGTAGATGTGCCGTGCTCATCCGTGAGATGGCCGCCGTGGGGTGCCGGCAGTAGAATGATACCCCTCCTCTCATGCCCATGGATGCAGTAAGAGCCTACTAAGGGATACCTCCGGAAGATGGGCAGCAGCGTCTATCCGTGTATCAACATTCCATACTGCGCTCACCAACCCGCCTGCCAAGCGTGGTGAGTATGGCAAACTACCCCTCATGGAGATCCATGAGGGAGGCCTGTTGTCATCAGTGGACGTTTTATGGCTGAAATGATGAAAGCGTTGATACTTATACGTATGATGAATAAACTCTTTGCTTATTCATCATTATCATCATGTACTTACTTTTTGCGTTTTATACAATTTTTGTTTTGATTGTGTGTATGCTTTGTACTAAAACTGGTTTGTTTAAAAGTTGTTGTTGTGTTAAATATGTATTTTTCCTCTGGTATGCAAATAAATATTTTTGTATATGCATTTATTTGTATCATCTCGGCCGTGGAACGTCCTCTTCTGGCCTCCCTCATAAATCTCCAAGTACTGACCATGAGTGGATCGTTGCCATACTTACCACGTTTGGCAGGAATACACGGAAAGACGCTGTTGCCCATCTTCCGGAGATATCCCTTGGCAGGTTTTTACTGCACCTACGGGTAATGGAGTAGGAGCGACATTCTACTGTCGGCACCCCTCGGATTGTTCAGTAAGAAACTTAATTAATTGATATTTTTTTCGATAAATTGAATTCTAATCAAAATTTTGGTCTATACATACAAGTACCATCTAGCCCCAATGTGCCTGTGCTTTAGTACCAGATGGTTGGATAATAACACTTTAATACAATTTTTATTTTGTAAATGCATATTTATAAACATCCAGAGAATAATACCCAGACCCGAGACTAATATCTAGAAAAGCAAACATTTATCCCCCGGCGGAAATCGAACTCGAAACCTCCTGCGTCTCCGCCGAGTAGTACAACTAAGCTATCGAGGTCTTCAATTAAAAGTACTTATTTAATTTGCTTTCAATATTCTAGGCTAGGTTTATCCAACAGCTCGTTTATCAACTTCAGAATGCGATGGCTTGGTTTGTTGCCTACGCCGCTATACATATGTCTTTGATAACTGGAAAGAGGGGTTAATGTGATGCATAATCTATTTTTATTGAATGTTTATGAGCCTTTACCTTTTTAGGGTTCTGTAGTACAACAAAAAACAATTCTAGTTCGCTTTGTCCGTCTATCTGTCTGTATGTATGTATGTCTGTCTGCGGCTTTGTGAAAAGAATATTAGCCTAGAGAGCTGTAATTTCGCATGAACATATAAAATAACCACGCCGAGAGAACAGTATAAAAACCGGTCAAATACGAGTCGGACTCGCGCACCGAGGGTTCCGTACAAATCTGTAAGTGTATTAGACCTGAGTGTTTGACATGAATTTCAATTTAAAACCTCTACGCGTTCATGAGGAAAGGGGTAGTAAGTTTAAAATTATTAAAAATATGTTTATGTAACTAAAAATTTGCGGTGTTCGCGATTTTTCCTTTATCTGTGTATAAGACGTTGCTTCGTACCAAATTTCAAGATTCTGAGTTCACGGGAAGTACCCTGTAGGTTTTGATATCCTTGCAAGTGTCGAAAATTTGCGGAAATTTGCGGCATAAACGGTTGTATCTATTGATTGCGTTGGCTTAGAAGTTTCATTTTTTTACAGCGCCAAGGGACAGTACATTTGAGTATTCGATATAAATTCCAGCTTGATACCTCCACGCGTTCCTGAGAAAAAGGGTCTTGACAGATAGACGGATGGACAACAAAGTGATTCCTAGAAGAGTTCCGTTTTTCCTTTCGAGGTACGGAACCCTAAAAAATCTGAAAAATTTGTAATTTTGGGTTTTTTTATGGGGATGATTTTTTTGGGTGATCTCAACGTGTGGGGTATCATTTCATTTCATTTCATTTATTTAACAATCAAAATCGTTGAATATGTATTTTAATACTTATGATGGGTTGCAATGACAATGTTTTGATTAAAAGTTCCGTTTGCAAAATATTTAACTTCAAATTTTTTTAAGCTAGCTTTTGTCGCTCAAATAAGTGATGCAGTATACCAAACATACCGGAATAACCGGTTTGTGATTTTTACTTTTACCATAACATATTCACCTAATATGAATATGATAAGGTAAAAGTAAAAAACATAACCTTCTAACCAGGTCTACGGGTAATTACGGAACTTCACACAGTACGTGGCCCGGTAGTCACAGCCTAATTTATTTAAAGATTTCTAACGTGTTAATGGGGTTCCATTTATGAACATTTAGGATATCTGTAATTTGTACAGAAAGTGATAAACTGTATAAAGTAAAAAAATGTGTTGGTTATGAATTTAATTTATTTAATACATTATGTGTACAATACCAGTGATATAGTTGTTTGTTGGCATTTTCAACACTTTCCGTGAGTTAATTAGACGGATAAACCTAGGTGAATCCCTTATTTAGTTAAATTTGGTCTTTCACATCTATATAGATGATATATAAAGCGCGAATGACTGCTAATTCATGTTGTACGGAATGCTACAGTGACTGGGACATTGTTATACAGATAAAGCTCGCCCTAAACCTCTCATTCATTAAGAAAGTTAGGCCTTTCACATCTAATAAAGATGATTTATAACAACATTATTCACGATTCCAAACAACAGAGGCATATTCAAGAGTACAAAACTAGTGTATAAAGTAATTAAAGTTGCAGTATGTTGGAAATCTTTACTTACTCTTAAAATAAAACCTATCATACGGACGTCAAGTAAACGCTTGGAGTCCAGGCACACACCCAAGTCCCTCACCTCATAAACCCTGTCAATTGGTTATTCATTTAAATATAATACAATTGATTTGATTGCTGTAATCTCCTTAAGTTTTAAATTTCATAAAAATCCGTTCAAGAGTAATCCTCGGACAAAAATTCCGGAGATACATACATACTAACATTCAGCCGAAACGCCTAGTTGCCACTAAGAACTGCGTTCAAAAAATCAAGCCTTCTCTAATGTCCTACCAACAAAACAACAATCACAAGGCATCCGATCTCCAACATGCCTACTTGACTTAAATCCGCATTATTAAGAGTGAACGCTATCAAAACTGATCACAATGACCACAGCTCTTAAGTCCAATATCAGTTTACTGCGTCCGTTCGTAGGAACATGTTTTGCAACAAAGGGAAATTCCAGTATTTCAGACATCAGTACAGTCATCTAGTAATGAAACAGAATGCCGAGCTACTAGGGCTGGGCCTCGTTTACTATACTCGTCCGTGTTTATATTTTCGTTCGCTGAACCTCAGGGTTGTAGTGCACTTTACTGGCCATAAAATGCATTTGAAACGGGATAACATTTGTGGTTTACCCTTTGTGCGTAAGTTCTTAATTGTACCTATCCTTATTTTGCGGCATTCTCTATGAAAATTAGCCATGCTGTACCGTAAGCATCATTATTTGCAAAGGCAAATATGATTATGATGAGGTGATTCTTTCACTTCGGAATATGCGCAAAATAAGGCAAGGTAGTTCAAATGCTCGCCTGTATTTTAGTAGATTTGTATTTAGTTAATTTGGGGCTTACATGATTTAGGCATGTAAATAAAATGTGTCTCGCTTTCACAAAACTTTTAAAGTAATGTAGCCGTTTACTATGTCAAATGTAAATTAAATGTCTGTACGACCTGCAGATATTTGTTCAGGGTGTTCTGGGTGTTTTTCTAATAAAAATATCTATCTATGTATTTTAATGTATTAAGTATATCAGTCACCTAGTACCCATAACACAGGCTCTGCTTAGCTTGGGGCTAGGTGATGCTGTGTGATTAGTCCAGTATTATTTATTTTTATTTATTTTTTATTACAATACATCGTGACGTTTTTGTGACGGATCCGCTGATGCGCTCGCGCCTTGTCCGTTTGCTGTCTGTCACAATACGAATGTGAAATTATTTTATTTTATCATTTCATATCATATTTTTACGAATCGTGAAAAAACACGACATGACGTATCGTGTTTTTTTCGAATCGTATTTGATCCTGTGTGAAAGAAGGCTTAAATGTTTTATAAAACACTTCAAGAAAGAAAACTCCAGTGGTGCAAAGCCTGTATCGAACACAACGCATAGCTTGGAGCAATAAAAATCAATATACAGAGCGTCCCATGGATATGTCATATGGAGGGAAAGTACCTTGAATATTGTAGATGGAACATTTTACTGAAAAAGACATTATTTGAATTTAAAAACATTTTAAACTGCATTCATAGATATTTAAATAATTACATGGTTGAACCGGGAATCGAAACCGTTACACGAGAAAAATAATCATTCTGTAGCTTTATAATAACGATCGAAGGGCAACATCATAGGGATTATTTTTCGCTAAATAACCTAATCGTCATAAATAAAAGAAAGACTATGAATTTTAACGTTTTTTATACAAAATGAATCAATGTACCAAATACTCAAAAATACAAAGTCGCGCACTCTTTTGATTTTTTCGCTCCCTGTCGATTTTTTGATCTTGTTGCGGTGGATGTTTAGAATAATACGTCTAAGTTCTGCTTGTAGCTCGTGGACACTTTCATACTGGTTCTTGTAAACAACTTTTTTACATAACTCCATAAAAAAAGTAAAATTAATAGTAATCTAATAATAGTCTCACGGATACGTAAGGGCTACTCCCTGGAACCAAATGCGATTATTGTGTCGGTTGTACATACCATTATTGCTGAAGTTTATCTCGTCTGACCAGATAATATTATTTAAAAAATACTGATCCTCTAGGATGAGACTCTCGATTACATGGCAAAATAAGTCGTCTTTCAGCATCACCGGGCAGTATTTTTTGTACAAATCGCCCTTCAATGTAACTTTTGAATTTGTATTTTTTTAGTACACGGTGTATTTTGCTTTTCGAAATTCCGATTACTTCTTCACCTTCCGTCACTGAACTTTTAGGATTTGCCTCAAAGTACATATATCAAAACGTCGAGTTCATCGTCAGTGTTTATCATTTGGTGCCGCGGTTGTGGTAAGCGTTGACCGAAACGTCCCAAATTTAGCAGATTATCCACCAACCGTTTCATAATAAATCGAGATGGTGTATTTCTATCAGGATATCTTTGGCGGTGTGTTTTTGGGTGGTTATAAAAAAAAAACCTAATAACCTACTGTTTCTCCATATCGGTTCTGACGCAGCAGTGTTTTTGGGTGGTTATAAAAAAAAACCTAATAACCTACTGTTTCTCCATATCGGTTCTGCCGCAGCAGTGTTTTTGGGTGGTTATAAAAAAAACCTAATAACCTACTGTTTCTCCATCTCGGTTCTGCCGCAACAGTGTTTTTGGGTGGTTATAAAAAAAAACCTAATAACCTGCTGTTTCGCCATCTCGGTTCTGCCACAGCAGTGTTTTTGGGTGGTTATAAAAAAAACCTAATAACCTACTGTTTCTCCATCTCGGTTCTGCCACAGCAGTGTTTTTGGGTGGTTATAAAAAAAAATAACCTACTGTTTCTCCATCTCGGTTCTGCCACAGCAGTGTTTTTGGGTGGTTATAAAAAAAAACCTAATAACCTACTGTTTCGCCATCTTGGTTCTGCCACAGCAGTGTTTTTGGGTGGTTATAAAAAAAACCTAATAACCTACTGTTTCTCCATCTCGGTTCTGCCACAGCAGTGTTTTTGGGTGGTTATAAAAAAAACCTAATAACCTACTGTCTCTCCATCTCGGTTCTGCCAAAGCAGTGATTTTGGATAGTTATAAAAAAAAACCTAATAACCTACTGTCTTTCCATCTCGGTTCTGTCACAGGCAGTGTTTTTATTTTATACATTTCCTAAATAGCTTCGGAGTTGTATTTAGGAAGAACTAGTTTAGCCTTGGCAAAACTAGTTTGTCTCAAGCCAAAAAAGAAGAAGAAGAAACATAATGGCGTCGCTTCGAATTCCGTTCAGAGCAGTGTAAAGCGTAATATTGCGTATTTATTATACACCAATGATAATTGTGAAAATTTAAAAATATTTAAGTAAAAGAACATGACTTAAAATGGAATAAAATACAACTCGACTGTGTTAACGAAACGTAAAGTGTCGACCTTCTCGTCTGACATGACAATTAGTTGTCAAATTGAAGTGGTGATTGTGTGTTATTTCCCATTTTGTATGAAAACTAAAAATAAATATATCTCGTGAACCGTAAATTTGCGCAACCTGAGACTTTGCAAAACGCTTTCTTTTGGTGAGTACTATCTACAAAAAAAATATGGACTTTCAACTCGCCAGTCGGCCTTGGAAAGTATAGCCCAAAATTCCTACAATGAAAATCACAGAAACAAAAGAATAAAAGTTTGAAAATGGAACACATTTTTATTTCTTTATAATCAGCCAGCCGCATTACGATAGACAAAAATATAATTCACGCGTCTTTCGGCTCAGGATACGGCTCGATTTGTTGCATACAACCAGGTACCTACTAATTACGTATCTCTATGAATGCAGCTTAAATTGTTTTTTAAATTCAAATAATGTCTTCTTTTAGTAAAATGCCATCTACAATATTCAAGGTACTTACCCTTCATCTGGCATATCCGTGGGACGCCCTGTATACCGTACATTTAATTTAATTTTTAATTTATTTATTTTCAATACAGAAACACAAAATACAAGGAAATGTTATAGATAGGTACTAAATAGTATGTGTATAGGTAGTTTAGGGGTGCAAAAAACAATCTATTTTCTTTTGCAGCCGTGCTAGGTCTAACCTGTGTTACGGTCTGCAAAGATAGATTCTTTTCAGAATCTTATTTAACCAAATACAGAAACAAACTTACCAGCTATCTACGTACAATATGTTTGAAACCTGCACCAACACAACACATAGTCTTTTAAGAAAGAACCCACACAATTGTAAACTGAGTAATCATCGCTTAATTACCATATTTTATTATTTCCCGACGTTTCGAAACACAGATCGCAAAAGTTTACAAGATACTAAGAACCTACATAGGTACTCAATTTGATGAGTATTAATAACAGTAACTTTAGTTTAACACTTCACAAAGACTAAAAAAATCAAGTTGATCTACAACATATTTTACACTAAATAACTGAGCATACATTAACAATAAAATCATCAACACAAGTGTAAACATGAGGGTAGGCCTGCGATCGCATCGTGTCATGTCGTCAGCGTGCGATACATAGTTCTTGCTTAGAAATATTTAACCCGTTGTGACGCACAATCACTTTTGCGTTTACATGACAGAGATTAACTTTAATAATTATCCATAATTTGAGTGTGTTTTACAGACTATATAATATAATTTAAAGACATGTTTCTATATAATATATTAGATTTTAAAACAAAACTCATAAACACACTGAATTATCATCATAACTATATTGTAGTAGAAGGATAGGTTTCATCATTATTTTAAGCTCGCTTTGTGTAGGTACTAACTAAAAATAACATTTCTGTACACTTGTGTATCTATAATACAAAAACAATAAAATAATCAATTATTTACGTTATAGATGCAAGTTTTTTTTATTTTTTTTATCACCTCTTACTAATCTAAAAATAAATACAAGGTACTAAAATTCTACATTAGATAAGAATAATATATATATATATATATAAATATATTTATAATAGGTACATACATATATCATATATAAATATACCATGGGGAAACGCAACTTTTGATAACAAATAATATATATATTTTTTTAACTATAAAGAAAATTTGTACGAATCTGGTTTACCTCTGAATAAATAACAGGTCCTCCGTCGCCCGGTAGTCTAATGTCAGCAAATAACTTGTGACGAGACATTTACATTTTTTGAAAGGAAGAGGATAGATCATTATATGCTTACTTATTTTATTGTACAAATATGGACCTAGGAAGCAGAGACTTCGTTTGGCATATGCTGAGTTGAGTTTATCTGCGATTATAATGCGGTCTTTTCGTCGTATGCTCTCAAATCACTGCCCATCAAATGGTGAATTGAGTGAGTGAACAATATTACTTTTGCTATGAATGATTGCCGAACAGTCAAAATATTAACAATTGAATATAGCTGGCTTGTAGGAAAGCGAAACGGTTTTGACAGCATTACCTTTAATACAGCGCGTTGAGCACGCTCGACTTTCAACAGATACGTTTTATATGTACCGCCCCACACGAGTAGACAGTACGTCATAATAGAATGACACAGAGCATAGTAGACAGATTTTACTAATTTCCATTCTAGGTGCCTGAGCCGCCTAAATACCACTATCAATTTCCGTATTCGCCCTGAAACCATTTTTGTATGCGCATTCCAATTTTGGAGATCATCCACCATTACACCGAGATACTTAATAGTTGTTACTCTGTCGAGTAGCATACATGAACAATAAGAAGGTTGAAGGTGACATGTGTGTGCTCTAATACAAATTTGATTAGGTTTAGGGCGACTGAAAGCAGTTTTTGTGAAGGTTAAAAATGTTGTCTTACTGATGTTGAGAGTTAAAAGGTTTTCTCTTAGCCATGACATAACTTCATTGAGTCCAATCTCAGCAAGTACAGAAACTTGCTGAGATTGGACTCAATGAAGTTATTACATTAATAGTTATATTCATATTATCTATACAAATAAATAAAATATTTGTGTCTACCTGTAAAAACATTTTTTTACAATATGGCTAGGTAAAGTGTATACGAAGATATAACGAAAATATAGTAAGTATCTGTTTGTTCACGCTAATCTCCGAAACGGCTGGACCGTATTCGGTACTTTCACTGGTGAAAAGCTTGTTTTTATAAGTAGTAAAAAGAAAGCCGCAGGCAACACCTAGTTAAATATAAAAGTACATGAGCTTGCACAGTACTCATTTGATATTTATGTTTTGATTGGTTTTGCGATTTTCTGTTTACTTTTAATGAGATTTGAAGACTCCGTGGTATGTTTTGAAACCAATCAAACTTTTTCTTGTTCTCCCTTTGGATGATATTCAGAATGTTTAATTTTACGTTGCATGTGTTCGTATGTATCCAATTTTATGAACCTAGTTACTTAGATAGCTAGATTTACTCGGTAAACTATTGTGATTAAGTCTTTGAGAAGCATTTTGAGCGACTTGACAGGAGTTTAAGATTTAGGCTATTTTAGGTCCATGTTACTCGTATATGTTTTTTTTAGATTTTTTTATGGAAGTCCTCACTTTAAAGTGCCCGAATTTCAAAGGTTGCAAAATTGAAACTCTGCGTAATCTTCAGAGGCCGCATTTTGGAAGGTCTTATGCTTTCGTAGCGTTTTTTATTTTATTTAATTTTTTTTAATTAATGGCAACTTATTCCTTTTTGAAGTAGAAATACTTTCGAATGAGCATTAATAATGTCCATATTTTCGATGACAGCTGTCAAACTTCAAACGGCCATATCTCATCCTGGACTTCACGTTGTAGGCTCAAATTAAAGGCATTGATGAGATCTACTTTCACACACGCCATTAAAAAAAAAGAAGAAGAAGATGTCTACTTTTTCAAATCTTTGTTTTATTCGTCTTTATATCGTGTTCCAGTAAGAATCGTCTTTATATTTTCGCACATGCTGGGAAGTATTTTTTGTTATTCCCATCCTGTACCAGTGCTACAAGAATTTAGTGGTGGGTACAAACCGGCTGGAAACTCAGTATTTCTCAATAATTGGGGATTTCCGTTTTAAATATCATATATTAACATGACCAAAAAACAACCCTTGGAAAGCAATTCTGTCTTAAGTATGATAGTTTGTTTACAAATATTCTACATCGAATTCGGCTGAAGTATGTATAGTTAAAGATGTTTTCGGTTATTATTCCTAAGAAGCAGTTAATGGGTTCATTGTTTACATGGTAAATTTAGTATAGGTCATAAAAAGTACAGTTTTTAATGAAAGCGTTTAAATAGTTACACGTATTTGCATCAGACTCGAAATGATTACAATATAATTTAAAAACATACCTAGTTAAAAAAAGCTCCTATAGCCTTTTTATTTTATTGTCCATAATTACGAGGTTGAACTATTTATTAAGGGTTCAAAAATACAAGATTTGATGAAATATTATGCTAGGCAGTATATACAAGCAGATGGCGTATTATGACTGATCATCAGCAATAATACGCCATCTGCTTGTATATCTATAGCGCTACCAGTCATATATTTTTTTTAAAAACGCATAAACTTAATTTTTAAATATATAAGACATCAATTTTTAGGATTCCGGACCAAAATGGTAAAAAGGAACCCTTATGGTGTGACTTTGTCTGCCTGTCTGTCTGTCACAAATGGATATCTTGAGAACTATTGATGCTATCGACTTAAAATTTTATATGGTAAAAGATAACGCTATTTAACTAATATGGAATATATAAATATGTATGTATGTTGAAAAGTATTCTAATATGGCAAGGGGTCTCGGAAAGTGGTTCTCAAAAATTTTAAGTGAAGTTACTAGGTCATGTGGAGTATCATTATGAAAGGGCTTCATTTGCACCAACAACAGCACAAACAAACAGTTTTAGTTTTGCTTTAAGCCGTATATTTTTTGACTTATTACCGAACGTTGAAAAAAATACCGTTCCCCCCCCCCTTTATCTCTGAAATTTACGGAGATTAACCCCTGAAACTTTTATAGCTAATAGAAGTGTATGTAAACATTACAGGAAAATTAAAACAAACTCTCTAATTTGCATAGTTTTTTTAGAAATCATCAAAAATGTAAAAAAAATATTTCCGCTATCAGACAAGAGATGACGAAGAAGTCAAGGTTCTCCAACAAATGTAAACCGCCTTTATCAATATTATTTTGTATGATGGCACGGAACCCTCGGTGCGCGAGTCCGACTCGCTATTGGTCGGTTTTATTATATATTTCTTGATTTAATACAGCTCCAATCATTAAATATTTATTGAATTAATCAAGGTTTTTCCGAATTTGAAAACGCATTTTTCTTTAAAAGGGTAAAAAAAAAATCCGCAGTTTCAGAATTTTTCCTCTACTTCTCTTCCAGCCCTAGGACATCCACTGTTGGACAAAGGGCTCCCTCATTGATCATTAAGTACTGCTCATGAGGCGTAGTTGCCATATTCACCACGCTTGGCAGGCGGTGCCTGAACGCCGTACGGGATATTGATACTCGGTAAGACGATGCTGCCCATCTTCCGGAGTTATCTCTTAGCAGGCTCTTACTGCATCCACGGGCATGAGAGGAGGGGCAACGTTCTGCTGCCCTCCCCTGCTGCACCCTATAATTTATACAAATCAATTTATTATTTAAACATATAATGTGTACAAACCCGAAAGGGGGTGATTCGGACAACTTTAGTTTTACGACTTTCTAGGACTTTAACTTTAACAGTTGGTTATACGCTAGTGACAACCTAAACGCCAGCTGATTCTTGACATCATTGACCTTCGTGAAGAGTTGCCGTAGAAACACAAATAAAGATGCCATAAACTCAGAGGCTTCTTTAAATAAAAAATGTCAAAATCCGGTTATGAACAGGATCATTTTCACATCACATCAACCAGAAAAAATATAAATAATTATATTTCTAAATAAAAATACTTTTAGTTTTAGCATTTCTCGAACATCATCATCTGAGTAAAATATGGGTAATATTTTTTTGGGTGAAAGTTTGATTGAATTCAAGTAAATCAAGTGAAAAAAGATATATACCCATCTTTTTTCACTTGATTTACTTGAATTTTTGTTTAAATATTGGCACGTGTTTCAGCGTTTCTGAAAAAAGTTTCAGAAACGCAGAAAAGTTTCAAAAACCATCCCCTCAGTAAAAAAATGGGATATAAAAGTTTGTATGGAAAATCGTTGTTATTTACTTAATGTTCTTACAAGTTTCCAAAAATACTGAAAATAAAACACGTGTTTCAGTGTACCTCAAAAATCAACCCCTGAGTGAAAATAAAGGGTATGAAAATTTGTATCGAAAATCGTGGTTTTTCACATTATGTAGGTACTAGAGTGTTTGCGAAAATATTTCAAAAAAAAAATTATTGAACACATTTTTCAGCGTTTCTCAAAAATGATCTCCTTACTATAAATATGGGGGTTAAAAGTTTGTATATGGAATATCTTTTTTTACTTAGTTTACTTGAAATTTAGTTTAAATATGCACATTCGTCCTTAGGGACATGTGCGTTCTCCCTGTGCTCACCTACGTAACGGCGCTCAGAATTGGTCTTTGACGGCTCAGCAAAAGTCCAGACTCGAGGTTTGTCAACGGGCTATGGAGCGCAGTATATTGGGTGTTCGATTGACAGACCAAATACGAAATTCAACGCTGCGCTCCCAGGCAAAAATTTTCGACGTTGGCATGAAGTCAGCCCAGATTAAATGGGTGGGAAAAAAGTCCCAGTAGTTCTGTCAACAGAACTACTCAACAGAACGGTTGGAATAAACGGATTGGGCTAGCCATGTCTGCCGCATGCGTGACAATATGTGGGCTAAAGTCACCAACGATTGGGTCCCCGACGCAAGGCGGACACGCGCAGACCACGACGGAGATGGCAGGACGAGTTGGATGTGCATCAGCCGGATTGGACCGCTACCGCGGGAGACCGAGATGGCTGGAAGAAGGGGCCTGTGCCCTGCAGTGGGACAACACGGCTAAAAATAAAAATAAATATTATATGCACATACACCATGTTTTAGCGTTTTCTCAAATATGTGATATTTAAGTGTAATTAAGGAGGATAAAAGTTTGTTGTACTAAATAGTTCGTATAAATATTACAACAGTAAAATAATGAAGCATGTTTCACCATTTTTTGCCTTTAACTTCCTTTTAGCTTGTCACTGGTCTCCCTCTACCTCTTTTGCCTTGTATCTTTTCCATATTGTTACTCTTCTGGTCCATCTCTGATATGTTAGCCTAGCTAAATGGCCTGCTCATTTCCACTTTGTTATTTTCTAGCATATTTTCTTATGGCTCAAGGAATGTTTAATGCTATTAAAATAAAAATGGGCAAGAGCGAGTCGGACTCGTGCACTGAGGGTTCCGTGCCATCATACAATATAATAATATGATAAAGGCGGTTTATATTTTGTTGGAGACCTTAACAGCGCCATCTCTTGTCTGATAGCGGAACTTATGTAGATTTTGTACACTTTCGATGATTTCCTAAAACTTTGCAATTTAGAGGGTTCGTTATAATTTTCCTTTAATCTTTACATACACTCCTATTAGCAATAGAAGTTTCAGAGGTCTCTGTAAACTTCGGAGATAATGGCAGGGACGCTATTTTTTTTACATTTTTGTAAATAACTCAAAATCGATACGACTTAAAGGAAAACTAAAAACTGTTTTTTAATGTGCAAATAAATACCTTTCATATGATGTTCCTAATGACCTAGTAACTTCACAAAATTTTTAAAAACCCTCCTTCCACCCCCTTGTCTAAAAAACTATGCAAATTAGAGAGTTTGCTATAATTTTCCTATAGACTTTACATACACAGAAGTTACTAGGTCGTGTGGAGTATCATATTATGATACTTAAAATTTTTGGGATCCCCTAACCTGCAATCATAGATTTATGCATTAGATACATATGTATATGCAAGAATATTTTTTAACATTTTCATATACATACATATACTACAAAAAAGTTTGATGTTTAAGCATTTCAAATTTCAAGTCGATAGCATCAGTAGTTCTCGAGATATCAATTCGTGACAGACAGACAGACAAAGTGATACCATAAGAGTTCCTTATTACCATTTTCGTCCGGAACCCTAAAAATAATGAAGGCAGAATATTAATGTTGCATTTTAATACATTAGAATTATATTGCGATGTGCCTTCGTCTCTTCGAAATACGATATAGAGGCTGCTTTGACATGCAGAATCCAACAATGAAGCTCCCGAACAATCATTACGAGGCGCGAAGCTCGGCCTAGATTGATCGAATTCTCCCGCCTCTTTCACAGCATGACTATTGTGAAGCACGTATCGCAAGAGCCACAGACGGGACATGTTGGCATGAATAGGCCTACGTCTCCGCACAGTGTCATGCATGCAGTCAAATGCGTCAGGGAACATTTGACTGCATGCATGCAGATTTGATAACCACGCTTCAGTTCAGCCTTGCACGTTGACAACGTGAGTGCTATTTGGCCCCTCAATTGAACTTCGCAAATGCAAAATGGGTTTCCCATGCTAATTTTATCCACTTCTGCATGGTCCAACAAAACCGAGACAAGCCGTAAGAGATCTAATTAGAGAAGGAATCAGGAGTCGCCTCGGTTAACATTAGTAAAGTCCGTAGACGAAATAACGATTATGAGCCTTCACGGGCGGGCGGGCGGATTACCTAGCGGCTTAACTTTGTAAGTCTGCCGGTTGCTTCTAGGATCGCATGATAAGATGACCTGAGAAACATTACTACACGGATTTTAAGATCTTCCAGTGTTAACTGGGCGCCCGTTTCAGTGAATTCGATGTAAGCCTCTATACAGTCATGTTCATTCTACGGACGCCGAGCTTAATCCTCCCAATAAGCGTAACCGTGCGTGCTGTTATTTGGATTGCTTTAACAAAAATACTGTTATAGTTTGTTTTACCTTTGCAATGATCGTTTACGTAATTTTATTTACCTGTAATGGATATGAAGGTACCAAATTTTTTCTTTGGAATACCAAATGAACCTACGTTATTTCAATAATAATGGAAATGTCGTAGCTCCGCATTGAGCTATCAAACTTCAATGAATCTTAAAACAACAAGGTACCTAAATTAATTTCAAACAAACAAACTGATTGTTGGTTGTATCATGACTTGAAGATGCAATAAATTAGATACTCCATTTTGTAATGGCACAATGAAATAAAATATCTAAATTCCACGTTGTTTATTCATCCGTTGCATTCTATTCATCGCCGGCGGTAATCGTTATCCAGAGACGACACTAACGAGCCGGCCACTGTCTTGGCCTTTGCTTTGTTTCAAACTGCGCCTTACCAAATACTATCTCCTATTTTTAATTACCATCAATTTTGATTATAATACAAGGTGTATTGATTAATAAGGAGTGCCGTGGGGTGCCGGCAGTAGAATGATACCCCTCCTCTCATGCCCATGGATGCAGTAAGAGCCTGCTAAGGGATACCTCCGGAAGATGGGCAGCAGCGTCTATCCGTGTATCAGCATCCCATACTGCGCTCACCAACCCGCCTGCCAAGCGTGGTGAGTATGGCAACTACCTCTCATGGACATCCATGAGGGAGGCCTGTGTTCATCAGTGGACGTTTTATGGCTGAAATGATGATTAATTAATAATATATTTTACATCCTAACAATGTCTGCATGAGTACCAGTTGCTGTCGCTTTATAAATTATCTACAAAAATGTAAAAGCCCTACCTTTTCTGACTAACCGTAAACTTAAAAGGGGACTTAATCGAAAAGAGGTAGGGGTATGAAAATAAGTAAGTATAAATTAAATATTCTTCTTAAATTTAATTTAGTTGTAAGGTCTCTTCGACATACCGCATCCAGCGTCTGCCAGTTATAATTACAATGCTTTTAAATGCAATACGGTTTTATATCGCAGAATAAAAGCGAACAACCGCCTACAAAGCCACAATATTGCCACTAAATTATGGTTTCCTTTAGCTCGAGATAGGTCCTAAAGAAAATATCCTGGTACCGTCCGCAAGCACCTACATGAAGTGCAGTTTCATTTTCTTCGAAGAAAGGCGCTTTATTGTCTGCGAAACCAATAATAACCTCGCCTATATGCGAGTTTTATATCTGGCAGCTTATTAAACATCTAGTTGATATTATATTTAAGTTATGCATTTGAGATTCAAAAGGAAATAAGCTGGTGTTTAAATTATCTGTTTAAAATTAAAGAAACTAGTAAACTAGAAACTATATTGTAAACGACTATTTATTATATACGATGGCATCGAAAACATATTTGAAGCATATAGTTAATCTGTATGTACTTGTATTGCACAGTATATATTTCTTGAAACCTTCGGATCAAAGTCAGTCTAATACCCTAGCTAGCGAACAAAGACAGTTAACAATAAGAATGCAATAGAATATACTTTGTAAGCTAGTCAAGCACACCGGTGAAGTGCTCCACGCATTGTGCAGAAGAAAGGACCAATGAGGCATGCCAGGCCCAACAACCGGAAATAACGTCCAAGCTTTTATTGTTTGTGGTACACACACACACGCATAGACAGTGCAATGGGATACCGTGCACTGGACATCCAATAGGATGCCATGCTCTGGACACAAACTCACGTAAATGTTTTTCCCGATTAGTTAAGTTCTTCAACCTAAATAATCACGTTTTATGTGGTTTTTGTGAGTGTACCACAAATGTTATTGAATCACGCTACAATTTATAGTAAACATCACGAAAAAACGTCAAAAAAGTTACACTTTGTCGTGTACTAAATAAATGCGATTCCTTCACAACAGGCTAGTTAAGTTTCCTACAGTCTAATAGTAGTCTGATCTTGTATATTTATTAGAATATTATCAGAATCCTGTTCACAAGATTCATTATTGGCACAATATTGGCTACATATTTGCGGCGCACTGACAGTAGCTCACTACTGAACAAACTAATTTGAAAATTGCATGCACGCTGCCCAGCTTTTACAGCCGAGAAGCGTTGCGGCGGCCATACAAACTATCCCCGCTCCCACAACCCCTTCGCTCCATAATCTCTCACGTATTTCATGAGAGAATGGTTTTATCACACTAGTTAAAAATACTTTACTGTGTAGGGTTTTTAAAAGGATACATCACTAACTCCTATAAAATTAAATATATAAGCCTAAAGTTGAGCGATAAAAAATGTCTTTGACGACCTCCGTGACTCAGTTGGTCTAATAGCCGATGTTTGCTTTTCTACAATTTGTTTTCTCGGGTCTTCAATGTGTGATATTAACATTTTAAAATATTATACCACTAAAATCTGATACCCATAACACACCTACTTACTTTGGGGCTAAATGGTGCTGTGAAACCAGTATTATTATTCTATAATTTGATTTCAATTGAACTTTTGTTTCATAAAGAGATAATTATACAAAGCTGTGTGGGTACGTCGTAATGTACCGCTTGAAACTCGACTTACTAACCAGATACGAGTATTTATTGGTGACGATTCTGTAGTTGGATTTACTAAAGCTAATTATAAATATAGATTTGACGTTTCTAAATTTATATTTGTCACCGTTTTAAGTAAAATTAGTCCGACTTCGGTAAAAGGGGCGCACTTATTATCAAAAAGCGGAAGCAGAAGTGTGCATTAGCACCGGAATTACATTTAAGAAAGAGTATTCTGTTCGTGGTTTAACTATCTTGCACGTCTGTAAAAACAATGTAAGTCATATTCTCCTGTTAAATTGAAACATTAATTTCGAACATGCAATAAGCACAAACACATAAATCGAGATGTCGTGCGACGCTAGACCGGTCTACCTTAAACACCCTTAAAATTCTTTATAAAAATTCGCCTCAGTTTCAATCACGCCGAAGTAAACCCTAAAAGTACATCTTTAAGCTTTGGCGAAATTGCAAGGACGAGAAATTATTTATTTTGATATAGTTCCTTACCTTTTCGAAGCTTCTGGGTGAAGTAATGGTGAGACCTAGCTTCGGTAGCCCCAAGAGAGGATACGTTTGAGTAGTCTCTAAGACTCAAACGTATCCACCTCACATTAAAAATAATTGTTTTTAAATGGCGAGGTAAATTTTTGGCAATTGATTTAGTTAAGAAGATTGACGGGGCTTTATCCCGATTGTCTACACGTCTAAAATGTAAGCTTATTCAATTAAATTTGGCGACATGACAATCTCAGCAGACTTATTAATAAAGCTTAGTGGCAAAATTGTGCATCGACCTCAATTTTATTCACAGCTGGGGTCCTTTATGTTTGAAACACCGGGTAAAAGAAATTTGACACTAAACGATAAGTTTAAGTTCTTGCAACCAAGCTTCTATCAAAAGACTACAGAAGCTTAAAATAACAACACACCATTAGCTTACTTGTGTTCAACCTCAAAGAAGCGAAGTGTTGATTTAAAGGTAAAAACCTCACTGGAGGAAAGGATTACGCTTACGAGAAACGTAAAGGCATTTTCACTCATTCAAATGTAAAACTATCATTGATTTATTCAAAGCAATTTTCATTTGTGTAAATATATCCTACATAACTAGGAATAGCGGAAACGGCCATAAATATCGAAAATTGCAACGTAGAGACAACACGACGAGCGGACAATTGTTGTAATTTGCGGGCAGAAGCGCTCACGACTATTTCTAATCGGTTGCGATTGTCCATGGCTTTCGTAAACTGGTATAGAATTCTATAAAAATTGCACCACAATGATATCTCGTAAGTACTAGGAACCAGACGATACGAATTTCACCCGTAGCGTTGTAATAGCCCATCGCTGAGCTTATTATCCGACGCCATCTATTGAGAACGGCTTTAGAGGAAAATCCCGAATAGGTTGTAATACATTAATATTGGTCTACTCGTAGAATTCAATTATATTTTGCATCTAGGTTGCTTTTAGCAAAATTCAAATTAAAACCACTTCTCTCAAAAACGAGGGGACCATTAAAATATTTTTTAATTTTATTAAATATAAATATGATCAAAAAAGTGGGTAACTTTTAAGATCGCGGAGATTTCGGGTAATAATTTATTTTTATGACCAATAACCAATTAACATAAATTGGCGTACAAGGCACAGGGCCATTTTCTGTTTACCGCTTTTCTTTGGGTGTTATATAGGAATTATTTTGCTGTTTTGGGAAGTTTGTATAAAATTATTGTTCCATTACGTGTCCAGACTACTTCTTATACGCGACCTTCACTGTTCCTTTTTAAAATAAAATAATTTTAATATTTGTTAGTGTAAATAATGCTCGACTTAAGTATATAAACTAATACCTAAACTTATGATTTTCTCTAGTACAGAAACTCTTTTGTCTATCAATTTCAAAGCTTTCAGTTCATTCATAATATTTTTCCAGGCTTGTTTTCTACCTTCTGCACCATAGAGTATTATTCTGATAAAAATTGCTTTGTGTTTTAAAGAGAAATACTGAGGTTTCGACAACAATTAACTTTTTTCAATTAATAGTGGCGTTTTTATACAAACACTTCAAAACTATGATACTAGTACTCGATGTAGCAATAGTCTACGGTTCGTTAGAAAGACTCAAGCACCGCCTATGTTTCGATCGAATCGAAGGATTTTTCATAGTCCACATACATGAGACATATCGGCAAGTTATCTTCTGTATGAATCTTTATTAACATTTATAATACTCTAATTTTTCCACAAAAAACTGCTTATTCCTTAACACACGTATACATCTTAGAAGGATTGGCAAAAGCAATTTTATAAAAATATTGGCATCTATCTGAAAATGTGTTCTTTGGAACCGAAGAATAATCATCTTAATTAGTTCAAACATAACAAAATAAAACAATAAAGAAGAAAGAGTAAGAAAGTATAAATTCCTTATTTTAAAGCTAAAATCAGTATTGTACTCGTACATTACGTTATTCATTCAATTCAACCGTAAAACGTCCACTACTGAACACAGGCCATGAAGGGTAGTTGCCATAGTAACCATGCTTGGCAGGCGGGTTGGTGAGTGCAGTATGGGATGTTGATACACGGAAAGACGCTGCTGATCATCATCCGGAGGTATTCTTTAGCAGGCTCTTACTGCACCCATGGGTATGAGAAGACGGGTAACATTCTACTGCCGGTACCTCACGGCAACGTTTTACGTTTTATCGTAATAAATTCAGGTTTTTGATATTACGTTTGATCGAAATACATTCAGGTTTTTGATATTACGTTTGATCGTAATACATTCAAGCTTTTGATATTACGTTTGATCGTAATAAATTTAGGTTTTTGATATTACGTTTGACCGTAATACATTCAGGTTTTTGATATTACGTTTTATCGTAATAAATTCAGGTTTTTGATATTACGTTTGATCAAGGATACGTCATAATCAAGGTTTTTCAGCAGGTTTTTCAACACAGTCTCAAAGTTAATAGATGTCTC
The DNA here is from genome assembly GCA_963082625.1 of Pasiphila rectangulata. Classification (NCBI taxonomy): domain Eukaryota; kingdom Metazoa; phylum Arthropoda; class Insecta; order Lepidoptera; family Geometridae; genus Pasiphila; species Pasiphila rectangulata. The sequence continues at coordinate 15,589,092 of OY720235.1, read as the reverse complement.
AAACGCTTAGAGGCAAAGCATTGGTCTTAAAGCCTCTACATCGTTAGTGGCGACCACAGAGCGGATACAATTACAGGTGACAATCCTGCAAGAGCCGGAAAATGTGGAATTATAAGCTCTCAGTCGTAATGGAGAACCCCAGCCTCTTATTATTGCGATAGGAATGCAGCTTTTATTGTAAAGATGCTGGATATTTACTAACGATCAAGATAAACTTGAATGCTTTTGTTGTTTCAATTGACTGACCGTTGCACCTTATGCTTTGTTATTGTATTATTGAGAAAACATATTGAGTTACCTCCCGACCTGGTAAAAAATAATTGAGCTTAGGTTAACCACATTGAAGATTACCTACAATGTTGCTAAATTGACCTAATCACTGGAATTAGACAATTTTGAAGTAATTCAAACTCAGAGTCCAGGATAGTAATTTTATATAATGAGTATATCAAGCAAATGAAGCTGTGGAAAGGAATCTTACCTAGAACTAAAATAGTAGCTTATTTGTTATATAAAAATATATTTATTATAAGTTAGATAAAATGGAATAAAAATAAACGGTCAAGAATACATCGGTTGTTCAACACCTTCAAACACCTGTTTTATCTCCAGTGTCGTGTTCACGTCGTCTTTTCTCTGATCCATATATATGGCGTATCGTCTTTGCAACTCATATTCAATGGGATTTTCGGGGAGGATCAAATTTTCGGGCTATAAATTAAGCTTTGTTATCTGTAATTTTTGTTGTTTATATTCTGTGCCAAACATCACAAAATAATTATAGTGGGGTGACCTTAGTGATAGCGTAGGTGCCTTTAATCCAAATAATTGCCAAATAGAACTCTTATTAAATAGTATAATTCAAAAAAGGCATAATTGATGAACAATGTTTTTGTACATTTCTTATTATTTTTTTAGAAACACAAACGAAAACAGCTGCTAGACTAGTTTTGCACACTTAAGATTTTAGGTTTATAGAACTAGTGAAACTATTGTTTAAATTGGCTGTTACTTAAGTACTTTTGGTACATAACTTCACGTTGCCTTTCAGGCGCTAGTTTGGCTTTTGGTAGTGTATGTATGGTATGAATATTTAGCCTTCTGCATAAGTATGTTTAGCCGTCACTGTTAGTTTGTACAAACTGTTCGTTTACAAAGTAAATAAGATAAAAGAAAATCTATAAATTGTAACGTACATTGTTTTCGTCAGTTCATAAACTTACCATGTAAATCCGACATATTGTACTTCTGCGAGTACCGCGAACCCAATCAAATTATGTCGGGGTGCTTTGTGTCGAGATAGTTCTTAATTATTTTCCTCGAGATGAACTTAGCATTGCGGTGGCTTGGGCGCTGCGGGAATTGCAGCCTGCCACCGCAGCCTTAGGCACCACAGCTCACCTCCGCAGCCTCAGGCACCACAGCTCGCCTCCGCAGCCTCAGGCACCACAGCTCGCCTCCGCAGCCTCAGGGACCACAGCCCGCCTCCGCAGCCTCAGGCACCACAGCTCGCCTCCGCAGCCTCAGGCACCACAGCTCGCCTCCGCAGCCTCAGGCACCACAGCTCGCCTCCGCAGCCTCAGGCACCACAGCTCGCCTCCGTAGCCTCAGGCACCACAGCCCGCCTCCGCAGCCTCAGCCGCGGCTGGCGCGGTGCCTGGACCTCATTACGGCTGGCGGAGCCTGGACTTCCTTCGCGCCTCCCCGGCTTATTAAATACACTATAACGCCACGCACAAGACCACGTGGAGTCGGGGTGCAAATCCAACCTAATCAACTCTCAAACGACCAATCAAATGAAAGTACTGAGAGAAAGTACAATATGTCGGATTTTCATCGTGAGTTTGTAAACTGACAAAAATGTATACGTTTAATTGTAAACCTCTTCGCTTGTGTACAGTTTATCTACATTTAATAATCTGATAAGTTCGTTTGTAAACTAATGGTAAGTAGGTACAATTTTAGGGTGACATGTACACAATCAGTTTATCCCACTCGCCCACCTATCGATATTTTGTGTATTGCATAATTTATTTTTCCAAAAATACTGCAATTTCATGAGGTGCCTTATGCTAAATTAAGCGCCGACGTAGGTGCTCATTCCCTCAATAAAGCTTAAACGGGGAAAACTTTCGTCGCTGTCTGTTCTTATTTGTTCTCACAACTGTACTGTTTGCCTATTTAAATGTGTGTCAGAGATTTTTCCCCTAAAAAGGGTGATAAAAGCCCACAATGTCAATACTCGTACACTGAACAAAAGTAATCGTAACAGTTTCCCCTTTCCATTTTACTTGGACGATATTATTTTGAGTGAATATCTGTATGTACAGAGATTTAGAAGAAAAATATTTTAATTTCCGACATGGAGACAGACTTTTATGATTCCACGAAAATATTTATATTATTAAATTTTTAAAAAGGCTTTTTAATCTTATTATAGATGATTTATACAGCGTCAGCAACTGGTATTCATGCTGGACGATGCAGTGCCTGGGACATTGTTAAATGGATTAGGCTTGCCCAGCACCTATCTATACCATCCTCTCAGCCTAGTCAGAGGAAAGAACAGGTCAATACGTCTGAAGCTAACGAAGCCAGTATGTTTTTAGTATGAGTACGCAAATCTACTACAATTTTTTATATTATTTTATATACATATATAAAAGAAAGTCGGGTCAGTTTCACCACTTACTTTCTTCTGGACCTATTTCAATGAACTAAGTTCTTTTTTGATTTGTCTGGGCCCAGTATAACATAATAGGCTATAAATATTGTAAAAGGTTACAGAAATAATAATTACAACGAAAATTAATTTTTTGATTGTCTAATATTTATTGTCGTCAAAAATTTTATTTTGTGACTAAACCTTAACGCAAACTGTATAATTACTGGCTTTATAAGATAGTTGTGGTATTAGTATAGTTGTTGTAGAGAGATGTAGAGTAGTAGTAGCAGTGGTAGAGTAGGAGTAGAGTAGTTGTAGTACTCGTAGTAGGTGCGATACGAAGTTCACCGAGACAGCTATTATATAATAAAATAAAATAAAATAAAACCGAATAAGTGCGAGCTGGACTCGCCCACCGAGGGTTCCTTAGATATGTAGAAATACAATATATATTAGTAAAAGTTTTAAAATGTACAAAAAGATTCGTCACCCATCCAATTTATAACCTCGGTTGGTTAACCTCGATGATTGATTTAGTACTTTTTTTAAAGACGGTATTTTATGACTCCATTGGCAAATGTATAGTTTTAGGATTTTTCCCTGTATCTACAGTATAAGACAATATATCTTGCCAAATTTCATAGTTCTAGGTTTACGGGAAGTACCCAATGAATTTTGATTCCTTTGAGAATGTCGAAACGTGTTTTTTGCGGCATAAATGGTGGTATCTTTTTTTCAGGTTAACTTAAAATATTGATTTTTTCACAGCTTAAAGAGTATAAAATTTTAAATTCAGTTCGATACCTTAACACGTTCTAATTCTAATTCTAATTCTAGGGGGGGGTTACCAGATCTGCACTGACGTCCCGCATTGGGGTGTATTGTGCATTGACCCCCGAGGTGCTGCCTCGACCCTAACCTAACCAGCCCAACTCCTTGAAATACCGGAGAAGGACTCGGGGTCGCCGGCAGCATTCCATGAGCATCCCCGAAGGGTATGCAAATGTTGTGCATACCCTGTGTCTTAACACGTTCTCGAGATAAAGAGTCTTGACAGACAGACAGACGGACCACAAAGTGACCCTATAAGGGTTCCGTTTTTTTTTTCCTTTTGAGGTACGGAACCCTAAAACTCAGCCATGATTAAAATTCAAGGCAATGTTGCGGGCCTGGTTGCTAGATCATACTTTATACAGTATTCATGATTTCTTATAGTATAAGTAGTATGGATGATTACAAATGAGGATTTTCTCAATTTACTATATATCAATAAATGATGTAACATGTTATATCATCATCATCATCATTTCAGCCGTAAAACGTCCACTACTGAACTAAGGCCTCCCTCATGGATCTCCATGAGGGGTAGTTGCCATACTCACCACGCTTGGCAGGCGGGTTGGTGAGCGCTGTATGGGATGTTGATATACGGAAAGACGCTGCTGCCCATCTTCCGGAGGTGTCCCTTAGCAGGCTCTTACTGCATCCGCGGGTAGGAGAGGAGGGGTAACATTCTACTGCCGGCACCCCACGGCACATGTTATATATATTATATATATTCTAATTCTTATTCCAAACAGAGTAGAAACCTACTTTTTAGGGTTCCGGACCAAAATGGTAAAAAGGAACCCTTATAGAATCACTCTGTCTGTCTGTCTGTCTGTCTGTCTGTCTGTCTGTCTGTCACAACTGGATATCTCGAAAACTACTGATGCTATCGACTTGAAATTTGAAATGGTAAAAGACAACGCTTTTTTACTAACCTAGCATATATGAAAATGTTAATAAATATCCTTATTTTGACTGCAGGGGGGCGGATAGGGGATCTCAAAATTTTTAAGTGAAGTTACTAGGCCGTGTGGGGTATCATATGAAAGGTATTTATTTGCACATTAATAAACAGTTTTTAGTTTTCCTTCAAGTCGTATTGTTTTTGAGTTATTTACAAAAATGTTGAAAAAACGACCGTTCCCCCCCCCTTATCTCCGAAGTTTGCAGAGATAAACCCGTGATACTTTTATAGCTAATAGAAGTGTATGTATACTTTATAGGAAAATTATAGCGAACTCCCTAATTTGCATAGTTTTTTATACAAGGGGGGTGGAAGGGGGGTTTTCAAAAATTTTGTGAAATTAATAGGTGATGTGGGGTATCATATGACAGGTATTCATTTGTACATTAATAAACAGTTTTTAGTTTTCCTTTAAGTCGTATCGTTTTTGAGTTATTTACAAAAATGTTGAAAAAAATAGCGTTCCCCCCCCTTATCTCCGAAGTTTGCGGAGATAAACCTCTGAAACTTTTATTGCTATTAGAAGTAAATGTAAAGATTAGAGGAAATTTATTACAATCTCTCTACTTAGCATACTTTTTTAGAAATCATCGAAAGTGTAAATCTCTACATAATTTCCGCTATCAGACAAGAGATGGCGCTGTCAAGGTTCTCCAACAAATATAAAACCGCCTTTGTCATATATTATATTGTATGATGGCACGGAACCCTCGGTGCGCGAGTCCGACTCGCTCTTGCCCGGTTTTATTTATTTTCCAGACGAACAAGTTAAAGAAAGAAAAAAATATAATAATTAACAAAAACACCGAAATTTATAGCGCACCATTTGTTATTTATTATAATGAATAGTGGTTTACGAAAAAGAAAAACATTTTTTATTGCTTTGTATGTGACTTGTATAATTACGATAACTAGCTGTTAATGCCCCATTCCATCCCCTTATTGCACTCGTCTTAATAGCGGAACGAAGCGAAGCCAATTTTCACAAACAAATTCAATGAATACTAACATCGTCTGATAAATTATCCTGCAATTTATTTGAGCTTGATTAGTAAATAAATGAAAATGGTTAAAAACTCGGTAAATATCCAATTTAAGTTTATTTCGTAACCATAAATTTGATTTAGCTCCCCGGTGCGGCATCACTGGGTTGAGACATGGCTCTCCGCAAAATTGCACTTTATTTATCCACGTTGGGTTGGCCTAATGGAAGGTACTCCGATTTTAAATCCGTTCGCTTTTTGTTTGAATCCAGGCATTCCGCGTCCAATAAAGAATAAGGATTGGTTTACAATAAAAAAAGTTAACCTTGTACTTCTTTTGTTACTCTAGTTTATTTTTTACATACTAGCTGTCCCGGCGAACTTTGTACCGCCCAGAATCAACTACCTACTACCACATCTTCTTACTACTACTCTACTTCTACCATACTTCTACTACTGCTCTACTACTACGACTCTAGTACTACTACTACTACTTCTACTCTACTTCTACTCTACTTCTACTCTACTTCTGCTCTACTTCTACCCTAATTCTAACATACTTATACTCTGCTACTACTACCTAATTGAGCAAAAAAATATAATAAGCTTAAGTTTAGTCATAAAATAAACTTTTTGAACGCACCTATAAATAATTAACAACCAAGTGACACCGAAAAGGGCCGAACATCAAATGTTTGACTGGTAGGTAGTTTGTAATGGAAAATTAAATATTATAATATCCTCTTTGACGATATTTGCAGCACGCAATCTGTCAATGTTATGTCAAATGCCATAAAGTTACATGTTACATTAAAAAAGTTTAAATTGTCAAAAGCGCTAAGGTTACATTAGAAATAATTTATAATGGTGTAAGTATTCTTAAATTTTCTGATTTTCCGCGCAATTTTCTTAATTTTTTTCTTTCATAAGAACCTTCTCCTGACAATAACAAACACAAAAAAAAAGAATTAGCGAAATCGGTCAAAATAAAACACAACAACTAGCCCCTCTCTGCCCTGTTATTACCGAAATGCCGAATTTAAATAATACTCAAATCAAAGTGCTTTCCTCCACCCAATCCTGTTACTTATCTAATAACGAATACAATTTTCTCTCCAGATAGTATTTACATAGACGGCGGCGTTCTGGCTTTACGTAAACGAGGAGAAGTATATATAGTACCAGTACCTACAATTTCTGTAACAAAATGCTTTACTTACAGAAGCAACTGGTTGTAGATTTCGTTTAGCTCATTCGCACTTACTACGCATCTTTTATTACTAAAACAAAGTGTTAAATGCATGTTATAAAATAAACAACAAAACCTATAAATTATGTTAATCGTAAAGAGAATCTATACTTAATATTAGAAAGCTAATTGATTTGTTTGAACGCGCTTACTTCAGGAACTACTGGTTCAAATTGATCGAGGAAGGCTATAATAGCCTATACCTAGTGTTATATATAATAAGCATTGGTACGGGGGTACCAGAAAAAAGGGGCGAAGGTTTCCGAATTATTATAGAGCCCTCAAAATAGGTAGATGGTACAGTTAGCACAAAGTAAGTAACTTTCTCCTGTTTGAACCATGTTTAAATAGGCTGACGTAAACGTTAGTTAACGTTATTAAAATCCAAAGATTTACATTTTCTTATCTAAAGATTAAATTAAATATCAAATGTCATGCAAGTAATATAGAATACGTCGCTACAATTGCCTTGCATGAGCGCGCTGTGCCAAGTTGGAGACTTGCAGTACGACTGACATTTAAATATGAATATGTCGTCTAATATTTCGCTTCGAATGAGTTAACTAATGATAAGTGAGTTTTCCGCACCCATAACCAGCGTCTCAGCATTTATCAACTGACGCGAAAACAACACCCCCGTCATTCTAAATGAGAACAATGTTACCTTATTATGTACTTTTTCCCCGCTCGTATCAATTAGGTAGGAACTAAGTTAGAATAATGTAGTTCTAGCTGCTAGTCGTACTTTTTTCCTGTACCCGCATAAAAAACAACAACGCTTCATCATCCACTGCCCGACTTGACCCACTGCAGGTTATAGGCCTCTTTTAGTTTGTGCCAAGACTCCGTTAGTAAAGTCGCGGGCAAATGATGATCCAATGTCAGCTCCCAATCTTGCAGCCGGACCACCAGCAAAAAAATATTGTAACCACTGCTGCATTACAAAACGTGTATATTTTTATCTCTGAATACACGTTTTGTACATTTTTATTTTTTGTACACAAGGGAGGCCTATAAACCGCAGTGGGTCAAGTCGGGCTGAAGCCTACCTTGCCTAAGCCACCAACGATTCTGAGAAAATTTCAGCCCGACCGTCTATACATTGAAACTCGTATTTCTAATGTGTGTGTGGGATTGTGGTAGAGTAGATCGATCCTACCTCGTAGAACACTTACAAAGGAAAGTTTCTGAGAGCGACGCATAGTTTTCTCATAAACTTAAAGATAACAACCAGGCAATTGTTTGGTAGTAATTTGAGTCACCGGCAAAGCGTTTTTCGCACAAATTGACGTCTCCCCCTCGATCGACAAAAGTTTTGATTCATATCCTTTTACGTAACGGAAGAGGGTAGGTATTTTCCCGTCGTGTCCGTTTTAACCTTTACTAGGAAGTAAAATTATGGAGGATCTATTTTAGGGTTCCTTACCTCAAAAGCAAAAAACAGAACCCATATAGGATCACTTTGTTATCCGCCTGTCTGTCTTTCTGCCTGTCGGTCTATCAAGACCCTTTATCTCGAGAACGTGTAAAGGTATCGAGTTGAAATTAAAACCGTATACTCAAATCTACAACCTCTTTAAGCTGTGAAGAAATCAATATTCTAAGTTAACCTGAAAAAAATATACGACCGTTTATGCCGCAAACAAGATGTTTCGATATTGTAATGTTAAACGGGCTTTCTACTCACGTTAATTATACGTCGAAAATAGATTTCCAACGTGTTCAGTTCCTCCCAGGGGAACTTTCATCAGGGAATGGAGTCTTACGCGGCACCTTCTCCTTCCCTCTCGTGCGCTCGCGCTGCACTGCGGGCCAAGTAGCGTTGCGCGTGACTCGTCATGCAGGAGCGGGGGGGAGTGGTTGCGGTAGTGGGGAGAGTATGTGGCTGTAGACGGCGTCGGCGTCGGCGTCGGTTCACCATCACTACTGATTTCTTCTGGTTTTGTGTTTGTGAACAAAATACGCTGGTAAAATCTCTACTAGGCTCAGATGTTCAGTTGGGGGCACGGGTACTATGAAGGCAGGGAAACCAGGCGGGTGGCACGTACCTTCCGAGGCACAAAGAATTTATCTCGGGAAAGCACCCGCGCCTTGTCGAATCGAATGTAATGGGAAGCATCGGCGGTCAGCGCGTGCTCTGCGATGGCTGAGTGATTGATACGGTGGCTTATGAACAGAAATTTACAGCTATATTGAGTGATGCAAACACATACAAACGAGTTGCCTATAATCCTACTGCAAGAGTAGTAACGAAGCTAAACGATTTGCAGCTCACCCTGCCTTATGAGCTGTACGGTAGTCTCCGTCCGATAAATCCAACAGCACCCAAAATCTATGGACTACCAAAGATACACAAAAAAGAGTGGCCTCTCCGTCCAATTGTTAGTCCAATAGACTCTCCCACGCATAAAATAGCTCGGCACAACATTTCACCCAGTTACTCGATCACGTGATAATGAACCGTGGAGAACTGATATTAGGCTTCGATGTCACGTCACTTTTCACCAATGTACCAATAGCAGACACGACTATTTTTGACGTATAATTAACGTGAGTAGAAAGCCCGTTTAACATTACAATGAATAGTGTAACTCACGAGGGTTTCGACATTCTGAAAGGAATCAAAGTTCATAGGACACTTCCCGTAGACCTAGAACTATGAAATTCGGCATGGTATATCGTCTTATACTGTAGATACAGAGAAATCTATACATTTGCAATGGAGTCATAAAGTCCTTAAAAAAGAACGAAATCAATCATCGAGTTTATGCAACCCTACCCCCGCATAAATTGGATGGAATCTTTTCATGCATTTTAAAACTTTTACTAAATCAGGTCAGCAAATTTATACCAATTATTATGTTCCTACATACCTCTGGAACCCTCGGTTGGCGAGTCCAGCTTGCATTTATCCGGTTTTATTTTAAGTTCTGGTCACTCGATATTATACTTTCTTCAAAAGTTTGTGCCTGTAATAAAAGATTTTTCTTATTATAATCATATTAAATACCTTGAAAGCATCGCTTCATTTATATTGAGGTGACAATTGCAAAATAAGCGCCCTACCTACCGACATCCAATAAAGCGATTCAGAAGGGAAGCAAGGAGATAACCTACTTACTGATCCTACGTATTCTATTTGGCTGTAATAATCGCGATGACAATCTCATATTACATAAAAGATTTGCCCCCTTTCGATCGAAATGCGATTTGCTTCCTTTCAGAATTATTGCAGAGTCGTTTTGAATTTTTTCGCCATTGAAAATGGAGCTACTACTTTACGAAATTTGTGTATGTATTGAATGAGGTTTTTCAACGCCTCGATACATTAATATTGGCAAAAAGTTAATGAAATTTAGAGGGTGCTTCTTTTAAAAAAAAATTAAATGTATTTATTTGCTAAAAGGTAAGGTTTAGAAAACATGGTATCTATTATGCGCTATTATTAGATTGTCTAATGCTAAGATGTACGTGACATAAATTCATACCCTGCCTATAATAACCCCGTATACAACGCATTTTCACGTTCTAAGTTGAAAACTTGTGATTAATTACAAGGGAAAGCTATGATCCGGCATCACACAGAAACGGTATTTATTATATTAAATACAATAGAGTTGAATCTAACAATGAAATATTACAAAAGGAAAAATTAAATAAGAAAAGCATAACAAATAAAATTATAAAATGTATAAATATAAAATCAACTACACAATAAATAGATTTTCAGCCGGTTTTAAAGAGTAAATGTAAATGAGGTGAGTTGGTGTAATGGATAAGAGGACATAAGAGTGTGTGTTTTATTTATGTAGTTTTTAAGGTGTGCAATGAATAAATTTATGCACTGTGTGCTATGAAAGTGAGTTGGGGAAGATATTTCGTGTTTAGTAAACTCAGTTCTATTAAGAATTAATAACCAATGTTAATAATATAGAGGTATGTAAATTATGAACATAACCAAACCTTTAATTTAGTTAACTTACCTACCTTAAAATCAAGAAGTGACTTTCAGCATAGCTTCTTTTTAGTAAATATTAGGTCGTTACATATGAAATTGGCGGATCACTCTCACTAGATCAAGTCAACAAATGCAGCCTGGATCTAGTGAGATCTTTCATTTTAGCAGGAGCCTGAATCTACTGACAGCTTTCATTTAGAAAACTCTCACTGGATCCAGTATTTAAAAGTTTTTCGAATACTAGATAGATCTAGATCTCACTAGAGTGAGATTTTTTTATTTGTTTGTACTCTCAAAAGAACCAGTTTCGAAATTTACAAAAAAAATTAAGAGTAAGTATCTATGTTAATACAATTATAACTTGAATCAAGTTCCATACGATATTTTTGACAGGTGTCAAAATTGACAGAATGTTTCATACATTACAGATGTCAAAAGTGACAGATGTCAAAAGTGACAGAATTAAAAACATGACAGATGACAGCTGTCAAATTTCAAATGGCCATAACTCGACAACTACTCAGCCCAGACATTCCGTTTAGGGCTCAAATGAAAGGCATTGATGTTACCTACTTTTCCGATGGCAGCTGTCAAACTTCAAATGGCCATAACTCGACAACTACTCAGCCTAGCCAGCTGACGGTTTAATTTGGCTCTTTTTTAACTCTTTTTCAATATTAAAGCAGAAACTTGTCAGTTGTGAAAATTGCCAAATTAAACCGTGAGCTTGAATTGATCCTGGGCTACTAATTAGTCTAATGGTGCTTAATAAATTAACCAAATTTCATGTGTTTGTATTTCATAGATTTTGAGTTATGAAGGGACCAAAAGCACCTCCAAATGGTTAGGGTAAAATACTAGATACAATTTTTAGTCTTTGTTTCTTGAACTGCGTCGTTAATGATCCTATTTAGCAAATTATTATTGGGGATTCCATTATGAGAACTGAGGAATCGAGATAACTCCTCAATTATTATAGACAAATATAGCTATATATATAATAAATAATAAATAATGCTGGACAAATCACACAGCATCATCTAGCCCCAAGCTAAGCAGAGCTTGTGTTATGGGTACTAGATGACTGATATACTTAATACATTATACTACATAGATAGATATTTTTATTATATATAGAAAAACACCCAGAACACCCTGAACAAATATCTGCAGATCGTACAGACATTTGTCCCGAGGCGGGAATCGAACCCGCAACCCCTTGCGTCGCAGGCGGACCTTCGCCCGCTGCGCCACAGAGCTCGTCAAATATATAGTTTTTGGTATTTGCTAAAAAAGTATGACGAAGTCCTCAGATAAATATCAAAAGTCGATTACACCTTAAAAATAAACATAACAACAAAATTAGACGGAACACAAAGTGAAAATTGGCGGTCTTATTGCTAAAGAGCGTTATCTACTAGACCAGACATAATTCATATCATCATTTCAGCCATAGGACGTCTACTGCTGGGCAAAGGTCTCCCTCATGGATTTCCTGTTATTGGGGTTGGAAGCGATCTGCATCCACCGTCGACCTGCGGTCTTCACCAGGTCGTCAGCCCATCTTGTTGGTGGACGTCCTACGCTGCGCTTGCCAGTCCGACAGTTTGTCCCGCCGATTTGGGTCGACTACTTTGAGAGCCGAGTTCTCAACCATAACTGAGGCAGGCACAACATTTCGACATAACTTTCGTCTTGTCCATGTTCATTTTAAGGCGACCGCCGTTGGGCAAATCGATTTTTTTTTATTTATTTATGTTTAAGAGACTCTTAAATAACATAATATAAACATCTAAAAAACCGTATTTATTTTGTCTTAGACGCTAATTACTGCTGTCGAATTACTTGTTATAATTTGAGGAATGTTCTTCATAAGCACAGTAAGAGTAGTAATTCGAAGACATTGCATAGTTTGAGTGTACTCACATTCCAACGTCCTTATCTGCGATGAACTTCATTTGCAAATCAGATAAGGTGCTCAAGAATGCGCTAATGCCTATTTACGTAAATATATATATATAAATGAATAAATAACTATATTATGTAATATTTATTTAAGTTAAATTTAAAAATAATTGTTTTTATTGTGTCTTATATTTTTACTATTTATTTTATCTATTAATTCGAGGGGAATCTTGTTCTTTAGCCTAGGAAGTATATTATTAGTCATCCTTTCTCCATAGTAATTTTTAGCAGCTATTTTTTCCAGCTTTTTTTATTTTATTTGTCTTGTAGGTCGTCGTCGTTGTCTTCAGTACCCCTGTTGGGGTCACTGGGTGGGGCCTCGAGGTTTCTCCTCTTTACCCTAGCTTCCACTCCAGGGGTTACAACCCCTGGGTCATGTGAACTATGCCTTGAAGGCTGGTGTCCTTAGGTGCGGTTGATGATGGTGAGGTTTCCTGCAACGCTCCCTATTAAAGTACATAGGTCCCGTGGCTGTGATAGCCACTGACCTTTATGGTCGGGAGGACGGGCGTGTAGGGGTGCAATGCCGTTCAGATGAGTATGTGGCCCACTGTCCGCGCGGTCAAACATGTGACGCGCTGTGTGGACCACAAAGCCCTCGATGGATGGTATATGCACGTCGCGGGCGATGACGTCATTTCTGACATAGCGGCCCGCGCCCGTGCAAACTCGTAGTATTATATTTTGCTGGACCTGGAGTCTCGATTTGTTGGTAGTGGAGAGAAGAGCATACCATGCAGGAGCGGCATAAGTCAGACGTGACCGGATGTACATCTTGTACATCCGCAGCTTGGTCCTGAGTGGGAGATGGGAGTCCAGGACAGGTCGGAGAAGCGCCCGGGCAGCGTGAGCTTGTCTTAGCACGCGGTCTACCTGGGGCTGCATACTCAATGACCTGTCTATCTCCACTCCAAAGTACCTTACCGGGCAGCGTAGGTGATGGTGGAGAAGAAATGGACGGTGAGGACGAGGCGGCGGAGGAAGAGGAGGTCAGCAGACGCTGCCTCTTGTCCCCTGGCCTTCCTCGCTCTGGGCGTCGCCGACATCTTCGCGGCAACGCGTAGCGGCCCTTTGTTCCGTTTCTCTTGCGGGAGGTGAGACGGAATCTCAGTTCCGCCTGCGCCCAAATCCCTAGCTGAGTCTTCGGGGGGCAGGGGGGCGTCCGTGGACGCGGGTAACCGAATCGTTCGATACCGTGGTTGGTAGTCCGGGGGTTTTCGCTTTTTGCCTCCTTCCAACATATTGTCTTCAGGGGGCTAAGCGGAAGTGCGGTTAAAGAAGAAAAAGAGAAGAGAAGGCTCCTTGGGCCAGGACAGGTATTTACAACAGGGTGGGAGACCAAGCCGGGTGAGATCCCAAAGGGAAAGCCTAGCTTAGGAAACACAGCGACGCTTGTTGTTCCTACCTGTACCAGCGACGGCAAGGGCAGTTTTCAATAAAACTCCAGGCAGTAACCACTACACATAAAAAGGAACGTTAGTATTTACGTGCGTGAGACGCCCTATGAGGTTTACCGATGTAAACAACAAGACAACAAGGCGTCTTGAGGTACGCACACACACACAGAACAACACAAGTGTCTATCACAAATAAACGTTGGAATTACGCAACACGGGACTCGCGAGCCACACCTACGGACCACAACAACTGAACGAGCGGCCGAACAGTCGGAGTTCGGGCGTGTGTTATACTGTGTCTTGTAGGTATACTGTGTGTTTTGTAATTAACATGTTGGAAGAAATTATCTAAAAGTAATTGCATTTTTACTCTGTCGTGTATGGGTAATATATGGTAATGCTTTAGTAAGCTAGTCATCTCTGTATTTTGCTCGAATCGTTTTAGGTACTTCGAGCTGATGAGAGATTGAGGCCTTCGAGCATCGTGTGGAGTTCCTCTATCGACTTTGCCATGACAACAATATAGTCGGCAAATCGAAAGTGAGTCATGTATTCGCCGTAAAAGTTGATGCCTAGTCCTTTCCATTCCAAGAGCTTGAAGGCGTCTTCCACTGCAGTCGTAAACAGTTTTGGTGAAACAACTCTCCCTGTCTTAAGCCTCTTTTTAAGGGAATATCCTTCAAACTCTGTTCCTGTACTCGGACTGACATAGTGGCGTTTCTATACAAACGCGTCAGTAAGGTCCATGCGGCTACACTGAATAAAGTAGTTTTTGATTCTGATTCTTGATTCATCACTTCGATATACCGATAGTCAATGCGGCATCGCTAGAGAGCCTCAAGCACCGCCCATGTTTCGATCGAATTGAAGGCTTTCTTATAGTCTACAAACGCGAAACATAGCATGTTATACTCCTCGGTCTTCTGTATCACTTGCCGCAGCGTATAAACGTGGTTTATGATAATGTAGCCTTTCGAAACCTGGCTTGTTCGGGACGCTGGAAGTCGAACCTGCGACCGCGAACCTGCTGGAACCTGCGATCGAGACGATTTGCGATGATCCTTGAGAATAGCTTATAAACATGGCTCAAAATCCAGATTGGTCTGTAGTTCTTAAGCAACGTGTTGTCACCTTTCTTAAAGGACTGTTCTTTAAGAAAGGTGACAACACAATGCTTTTGTTCCATGTTTTTGGCGTAATACCTTCGAGCAAGACGGAGTTGAAGAGCTATCTTTAATGTGAGCTGTATTAAAGGTACGAATATCATGCCGCAAGGATTTCCAAACTTGTCTTTTGAGCTGCCTATGTGACTTAGCATCATCGGGAGACTGTATTTGTAATAAGCGTCGTTTAGCCATGAGGTTAAGCGTGTCATCAGAGAGTTTCTGAGGTCTATTTGTACGAGGCATCTTAAAGAACTGAGACCCCATCGTATGGACAGTTTCTACGAATCTGTTATAGATCTCGTCCACATAATGCATGTTTTTCAAGACTGTCAAAGCGATTTGAAAGTTCGAGTTGAAAGCTCTCGAGGTTTTTGTTATGTGCGCGAGTGGGTCGGAGCGTAGACTTTTCCAAACGGGATCTTTCAAGTCTAACGTTCATATTCAATGTGCCTGTAACGATTCGGTGATCACTTCCGGTTTTCACCCAGTTAATCACAGTGACATCATTAAATAAGTACCCGTTTCTTGTTGGTCAAGATGAAATCAATCTCATTTCTTGTGGATCGGGACTCATCCAGGTCGATTTCCTGTGATGCGACTTCTGGAAAAAAGAGTTCATCATAAACGACTGCTGATAATCACAAAATGTCCCAGCGTAACCTACTCATTTTTCTTCCAGCTCGACAATCTTATCGTCTATCCTCAAAGATCGGATATTGTGTGTTACCAGGGCCAGTGGTAGTCGTTGGGGTTGGTAGCCGTCTGTCTCCCGGCGATTCTTAGCCCCGCCGTTACTGTGACTGCTACCGTCGCCAGGACTAACAGGGCTGCCGCGGACTCGGGGTCTGGTTGTAATAAAATGTTCGTCCCGTTCACCTTACGTGTACCCTACGCGTAAGATGAACGGGACAAACATTTTTTTTTTTTTTACTCCAAACTTATTATATTTTTAGTATTTTTTTGTATCGTTATCTCGGCGTGGTTTTTTTATATAATCCATGCAAATTTACAGCATTCTAGGACTAATAGTCTCTTCGTACAGCCGAAGAGAGACTGACAAAGCCAAACTATATAAGGGTTCCTTGTTGTACTACGGAACCCTAAAAACCATATTAAAAACAAAAAATTACCCAATTTAAGTGAATGGCACTTTTAAACTGACTACATTGAATAAGCTTTGACCAAGATGGCAACTAGATCATAAATAACAAGACAATATGGCTAAGAGTGGTGATAGGAAGACGGAGCTGACTAAACCACAGGTTGCAATATTTTGCTTTATACTCAAAGAACAGGTATTCTCACACTGTTTTCCTCCACATTCGGAGTCTACAATATTTTTTCGTGAATAAAAATCACACAATTAGTATTGAAAGCTGCTGACCCGGTTTTTAACTGAACAAAATACGGAAACAAACTCAATAAACTTAAAACAATCAGTTCAAGGACTCAATTCCTTTGAAACAAAACACCTTCAATAAATTACTCTGCTTAAGATTGGTGACGCAGCAAAGTTCAAGCAAATATCAACAGCAGCTTTTCCTTCAAATGTTTTATGATGAAAGGTATGAATAGACGGTGTCCTCGTCCTCCATGAACTCAATCTTAACAGATTCCATTCCTCAAACAATCCCTTACAAAATTGTGCTAATGTGAGTACACCGTCAATATGTACCCTACTAACACTATTCAAACAAAAGTAGGCCGATGGGTCTCGGTCTATTATATCGGTGTCTCACATGTAAATGGTTCCAGCTGACAATTCGCGAGATAACGTGGGTAAAGTGCGAAAATTCGGCAGGCGGCGCTTTACAGCATTAGCCGAGAATAAGTTTGTTCATTACGAGAGGGAACAAAGAGGTAGGCTCGGCGACAGCGACAGTGGAGGAAACATGCGCCGACGCTACGACAATAGGTCGCCTTATCGCGCCGGAACGCGCCGCCCGTCGCCGCGCCCGCTGCCGCCCACCGCCACCGCCCGCTTCATCCACTTGACGTATGAGCACTGAATAAATGGGAAAACTTTTAGCTCCCGTTATGGGAGAACGAACAATTGGTCATCAGTTGCTGTAAGAGAATGCTTAAACATACGTTAATCTCGCCAGACAAACGATAGAAGAGACTCATTTTGTTCACTTAATCGTTTCTTGCCCCACTTTTTGTAAATAGATTTTTTGCTATGAGGGTAATTTGTAACTTTATACGTACATATATACATACATGTCTTTGTAGATATTTAATCAAATGTACCTAGAGACTATTTTTTATTCAACACTGAAGAAGAAACTTTGAGAAGCTACGAACAATCAGAAGAATCCACTCATGATTCGGGTTTCGTGACAATAAAACCGTGACAAATAGGTTCGTTGTCGACGAAACCTGCAAAATGAGTGGTGGGTTATCATCATTGAACTCGCTACACAAAAACGAAGACTAATTTATTAACAAACTGGCTATTGCATGTGTAACAGTGTGGCTCTTTGAGAGCCATTCTTTTGTGGAATTACAAACACGCAACGAGTCACAATGTAACTCGTGTTAGTGTGATACCCTGGGAACCCCTGGGTTTTATGTCATTAAAAAAGTTAATGCTTTATAAACTTTCGCAATCAATAGACATAAATACAAACTACACCGTAGATTTTAAATGAATGGATCAATTTGATTGCAGTTTTTTTTTTATTTAAAAGTCAAATCGGTTAACACCTATTAATGGGGGACGAAAGAGGGTATAAATAATTAAATGTTTCCAAATATATGTTTGGTATAAAATGAAAGTAAATAATGTATACAATGCAAAACTGAAAATTATATAAAAATCGGTTGATCAATTCATAAAATATGGCGATTGAAAATAAACAATTGAATGTTTTCAAATACACCCAAGGGATGTGTAGTTTACAAAACTTAAGGTACAAATTCTTCGATCAGGTTATATTTGATCGAAGTACAAATTACAAAAAATAGGTAACCTTCGAGACCAGGTAAAGTGAAAGGGGTTTCTTAAGTTTAAGTTCAAGTTTTAATTTTAGCTTGTCGTTAAAATTACCTCCTTAAACAAAAGTTTGTCCTATAGATCATCATAACGGGTGGGTTACCATGCCTTATCTAAACTATGCGTAGCATGCTCTACGTAGCTACGCCGTAGCACTAGTCGTAGATCTAATCGATTTATTTAAACCTCAACAGAGGGTGACTTTGGTTGGAATAATTCGAGTATTATGTCGTTATTTAATTAGTTTTGTCTATATTTTGAGAAAATATGATAACTATATGTATTAAGATAATTCTTATATATAAGTTTAAAAACCGTGTGTGAAATAGGCTTAACAAAATTTTACGCAAAATATATAAAATAAATAAACCAGTAAATATCTCAACTCAAACACTAGAATATTAAACTATCCCGGCAAACTGTGTGTGACCCAGAATCAACTACCACATCTTCTAAGTGCTACTCTACTACTACTCCACAAATACTCTACTTCTACTACTACTCCACTTCTAACCTACTTCTACCCTAGTACTACTTATATAGTATGTCTGTATACTTGTTCGATCACGAGTTTCTGTTTATCCACAAATGTGTAACAATATTGAATTCAATTTAAAATAAATATTTTACTATATCAGTAATTTTATAGATATGGATTTTGGTTCAGTTCAGTCATTTGGTAGTTATACCACAGATTACAGAACCGTTATATCCGGAGTTGTATTAAAAAAGGCGTACACAAATAGGATAGAATTGTTTCTAATGTTGAATTATAAAATGTTTCGTCGTAAAATTAATCGAAAAAAAACAATATTGAGGCACGAGAAAAAGATGTGCCGTGGTAGACTAGAATTATGTTTTAATAGTTTTTATGTTAGTTTTACGACGAAGAAAGTTTTGAGATTTGTAAGTTAAGATAGTATAGATGTGTAGTAGTATTAGTAGTATCACTTAATCATTGATAAGTCATTTTACAAACCGACACAAACCTGAGCCTAGAATTACGGAAGGAGCAAATTGAAGCCTCTGAAAAAGTGACTGAGACTTTCCAGGTAACCTACAGTTTGAGCACCAAATGACTGAACCAAGAAATAAAACACTTACTAATTTTATCTATTATTAAATGATGTTGCAGGCAAAAACGCTGCGTCATCGTCGCAATTTCGCCCCGCCTATCCAATGCCTGATAAGCGATGTAGATGCACCCAATTAGATAAAATTAAAGAAATAATGCTTGGCATAGTATTTTGTAAACTTTCGCGATCAATAGACATAATTTTAAACTATTTCACGGAACTTTATCGCATAATTACATTGTTTTATTATTTGCCGATATTTCGGGCCAGTCTACCCGTGACCACGAAGGCAAACAAGATAATTACGCGATAAAGTCCATTTAAACAGTTTAAAATTAATGCTGGGCATTTCCCACAATACCATCTAGCCCAAACTAAGCATAGCTAGCTAGTGTTATGGGTTCCAGCGTGCGTATGAGTTCTCACGCGTCTTTTTGTGGAATTTCGCCCCTCCTGCTAAGTACTAATACAGATTGCTCAGACTATCTTGTCCAGAAGGGAGATAATTTAATCGAACTAAGTCGGTATAAAGTCATGTCATCTCATAGTAAAAGCTTATTACTCCATAAGTGTTGCTCGGTTCAACCACTATAGGAAATGATATAAATTAAATTAAGCCTAATATTAAGACAAAAACTGTAACTATGAATAGAAGTGAAAGAGTGAGGAATCTTCTTAGCTTCTTTCTCTCACTGGGGAAAAATAGATTACATTTTTTTTATTTATTCATTATAAACATGAAAAAGTTGAAATAATTAGGTGCCATGCAAACCGCTTGAGGTATATCTTGCCGCACATTCGTTTTACATTAAAGTGATTATGTGCTTTACTCGACTATAATGTGTTTTGTTTTGTAAATTGACTATATTATGTATTCTGTGCTTTTATTGTTATAAGTGGAATAGAATTGTGTATTTCTTGCATAACATTGTGATATATAATAAGAACCATTGTAAATTATTATTAATAGTCAAGAATCCGCTCATGATTCGGGTTTCGAGACAATGATCCGTGACACTATAAGGTTCGTTGTCGACGAAACTTGCAAAATGGGCGGTTCGTTACCAACAATCAAGACGACAGCAAAACAATGAAGAAAAGAAGAAAAGGAGCTGAAGTAGTAGTTAAAGCCTAGAATCACTACTTTTGTAGGTAATTTTATACATAGTTTCAATAGTTGCTGAAATAATAACACAGATGGATATCCTGAGAACTACTGTCGTTATCGATTTGATATTAAAATGGTTTAGGATAACACTTTTTAAGTTAAGTTACTAGGTCATGTCGTGTATCATATGGAAGAGCTTCATTTGAACAATAATAAACGGTTTTTATTTTTTCTTTAAGCCGTATAGTTTTTGACTTATTTACAAAACTGATGAAAAAATTACCCTATATCCCTTAACTGCGAAGTTTGCAGAGATAAACCTCTGAAACTTTTATAGCTAATAGAAATGTATGTAAATATTACAGGAAAAGTTATGACGTAAGTCTCTGATTTGCATAGTTTTTTTTAGAAATCATCAATCATCATCATCATCATCATTCCAGCCGTAAAACAAACGTCCACTACTGAACACAGGCCTCCATCATAGGTCTCATGGGTTCTCTATTTTGTCTCCGAAATTTTATATTCCTAATATAATAATCCATAAAATTTATTTGCATAATTATCGATTGCCCGAATAATCACAATCTATAATAAAAGGAACCCTAATATAGTTTCCACACATATCGGTATCCATAATGATTACAATCCATAAAGTGATTTGCAAAAAGTAAAGAAATCCATAACATTATTATTCTCATAATTATTTATTAGAATAATTTTCATGTTCATAATATTTTGTTGGCAGCCGCTACAGCTGCCGCGGAGTTTTTTTACTAGCCTTTTAGCTAGTTTACCTTAATATTTACCCACCTACTATATATAGCGGTGTTGGCCGAGTGGTATGTACCCCCGACTTTCAATCCGAAGGTCGTGGGTTCGATACCGGCCGTGCACCAATGGATTTTTCTTTCTTGAAAAATGTACATATGTGCACACTTATCACGTGCTTTAACGGTGAAGGAAACATCGTGAGGAAACCCGCGGCTTAGTTAGCTTCAGACGTGTTCTTTCCTCTGAATAATAGCTGACTAAGCTGAGAGGATGGTATAGGTGCTGGGCAAGCCTAATCCATCTAACAATGTCCCAGGCACTGCAGCGTCCCGTACAGCATGATTGACAGTTGCTGACGCTGTATAAATCATCTATAATAGATTCAAAGGCCTTACTATATTATAGCCAGCACCACCATAGTGTAGGTATGAGGAAATTGGCTACTGGCGAAAAAATGTAATAAATAATAACTCTGTTTTTCTTGGTTCTGTCAAAGGCAGAGTTTTCGGATGGTTACAAAAAATCCTAATAACCTACTGTTCTTCCGTCTCGGTTCTGCCACTGGAAGTTTTATAATCGTTCAAAAATATTCAGAAGAATAAGTTTTATGATTCGTTATTATTAAGACACATGTTTATAGCTATGAAAATTATGAAAATAATATATAAGTCAAATAACTTTATGCGTAAAGAGCATTAGGATGAACAAAATCTTATTGTAAATGATAATTTTGGGACTATAATATTAAAATACACTTAACTGCAATACGACTGATAGCGATTGCAACTGTCCTAAACTAGAAAGAGTAAATAGTTGAGGTTAGGGAGTAATTATAGATTGCAACATTCATGTTGCAATCTATTAATGACTATTAATGAAATAGAAACCCCACATATAAGCTACTGCTAAAAGACTACGGAAGCTAGTCTTCATTTTATTTATTTATTTATTTAGTTAAACAAAATCCACAGTCCTTAATCTACATTATCCTAAATTACATATATATCGTACG
This sequence comes from Pasiphila rectangulata, assembly GCA_963082625.1. Taxonomy (NCBI): domain Eukaryota; kingdom Metazoa; phylum Arthropoda; class Insecta; order Lepidoptera; family Geometridae; genus Pasiphila; species Pasiphila rectangulata. Next base: position 15,566,952 of record OY720235.1, on the reverse strand, counting down.
ACCAATAATGGATTTACATTATATATATATTATTATTTTCATTTTTAAAAATCTGCGTGATATTGCTCCTAAGCAAGGGCTTCCGTTTATAGATTTTGGTTCCGTTTATAAGTAAGGACTTATAAACGTATATAACGCACTTTAAGATCGCTGTTATCGTACTGTAATACATCTTGGGGAGGTACTTACAGTACGCATTTGCTTTTGATGGAACGTGCACATAGGGCAGTTTTGAAGGTTGCAACATCTCGACCATTTCGATACCCAATATCTGAATTTTATAAAGAATGTGGAGTACTGTCAGTCAGAAAGCTATAATATTCAAAATATTTTATATGCCCAACATAAATTCACCACCCCTAAGTCTAATACTTAAATCAAGCAATAAGAGAAGAAAAGACGAAATATTTATTAAAAGAAAATATAACACAACTCTTCCTCCAATGTTTCCTGGGCCCCCACTTATACCATAATGCTAGTAGACACATATAAAATATGCCTTTGATGAGCAACAAAGAACTAAAGTTTGCATTAAATTATTGCTGACGAAGCTTTAATTATGAAGAAACAGAAGCACTTCTCAAAGTGAATGAAGTAAACATTATTTTTAAACTATGAACACACACACAAATGCATACACTCCCACTTACACACAAAACACTTGGTACGCCGCAAAAGGATGCGATAGGGGAACACATAACATATTACATATAACATCTATATAGTCTCCGGAGTGTTCTTTACGAGGAACCGCAACCTAGTGCACCGAGGCCAGCCATCGGGGGAGTTTTAGTGAGTCGTCGCGAGACAACCTCACATAACCATGCTGTGCCCTTAAGCAGCATGTGTATCTGTTAGCAGATTTCCCCCTCGTGACCAAAAAAAAGGTGACCCTACTCGACACACTATGGTAATAAAGTTGTTGATGAATGAGTTGTGGACGAGAAACCCAACATCACCTTTTGACTGTTGGTCGCTCTCCCGGTAGTATAACAGGTAACCAGACTTGAGGGATATCGTGTCCTCGCCCTCTCTATGGACTTCTGATAATCCCAAAATGCCCCAGTGCAATCTACTCATTTCTTTTTCCAGCTCAACAACTCGAAACGAAACTTTTCGTCTGTCCTTAAAGTGCGGATGTTGTGTGTTACCAGGGCTAGTTGTCGTCGTTAGGGTTGGTAGCCGTCTGTCTCCCGGGGATTCTAAGCACCCCTAGCCCCGCCGTTATCGTGGCTGCTACCGTAGTCAGGACTAACGGGGCTGGACTAGGGGCCTGGTCCTTGTGTGTGTGTTCATTATCATATTCGCCACATTTGGCAGGTGGGTTGGCGGGCGCAGTACAGGGTTTTGCCCATCTTCCGATTGTCCGATTCCATCATCCACGGGCTTGAGAGGATGGGTAACATTCTAATGCCGGCACCACATGGCAAGTAATAAATAGATCCAAATAATAAAATAGCTTACCTATAACAAATAAATGTATCTAAACTAAATGTAACTAAATGTAATGTATGTAATGTATAAACAAATAAATGAATATGAAAACCAAAATACTTACGCATTTACTACCATTACTATAGGTACTTTAAGTATGAAAGTTATTTATATAGAAAATATGTTTCACATGAAATTAATGTACCTACTATATTAATATGTGGTTGTAATTTGCCATCAAATTGCTATTATGATGTGCCGGATACCCCATGTTTTACCTGGATGGCTGGGTCTGCAAGCTTGGATTATTCTATAACTACTATTCTTTATTTCTTACTGTTGTTGTTTTACCTAAAAATAAGGACAATAATACTGATTTTACTGTAGTACCCGGGGAACCCACTAACTTGGTCTGCCTTTGTGTGATAATAATATGCGTTCAGGCATTAGAGATGATTGATTATACAGGGGTGTTTTTCCGAATTGTTGTATTAATTAATTGCTAACAGGTTATTTCTGACTGTAGTTTACAAATTGTTTGACCTTTTATGTTTTATTTGTTTTTTATGTTTAGGTATGTTATGGCAAGGTATAGTTAGGTACAACATTTAGTTACACCTATGAGGTGAGTTTTGTGCTGTTATTTTGTCCCATGTTTTTACCTAATTACATACATAAAAAAAATCTATAACTCTGCTATTCTTTATTTCTTTCTGTTGTTATTGCTACCTAGAAATTTAGGGTAATAATACTGGTTTTAAATATATATTTTTATTATGTGAAGATCTGCTCAACTAAGCGCCTATGGCTCCAACTTATTAAATGAAACATGGTATTTGTTGTGATAAATATTATATTTCTTGTAAAAATAATATCTAGGATATCTAGGATGGTGTAATTTTGCATAGAGAAATTTGATATGATTTGATATAATGTAGTGTAGATTCGCACAACTATTTGTTTTCTAATATTGTTTTATTTGTAGGGGTAAAAGCTGCTTTGCCAATTCATAATTTCTTATGTTTTTTTTTTATTTTTGACCATAAACCAAGAACACTGAAAGGCTGTTTTCACAGTGTTACTACGTGGAACCTGTTTCATTGGTATCTTCTCACATATCTATGTTATATTGTTTGGCATAGGTACCTATGTTATCTAGTTCCCTGGTCACCTCATACTCTGCCTTGGCAGCGACCCATAGTGTTTTGGTTGCAATTTTACTTACTTGTGTTAGCTATGAGAACATCAAGAATCTGTGTGTTTTTCTCTAGAAGGTTTACCTACATTGCCAATTAGTGCCTTTAGTCAAGACTTTCTAGTATATAAGTTCAGGCTGAGAAAATTAGGTAGGTATTAATTGCCACCACACTTTTGTTCTGGAAAACATAACCGCTGATTATACGCACTCCAATATCATGGGGGACTTCAATACCTGTCTTTTATCGAATCCTAAGGCTCCTAGACTGAGTAACATTGTTGAATCTGTAAACTTAAACATTATTAACTCCTCAAACCCAACTCAACACACTTCTACCAATGACATCTTGCTAGATCTAATTATTACCTCTCAAGTTGACTTAGTTGCAGATCATAGGCAACTCTAGGCTCCTGCCTTCTCGCACCACGATCTTCTTTATTTGTCATATAAAATCCATCTCCCGAAATCCAAACCTTTGACTCTTCCACAACGTAATTTCGCGCGTATGGATGTTACCCGGCTCAGCGTGGACGTATCAAACGTAAACTGGCATTTATATGAAAAGGCATCATCTGCTGATGAGAAGATAAGCAGTTCCCATATTATAAGCCTCTTCGATCAAAATGCTCCTGCTCGTTGTATTAGATTAAAACATAACCAAAAGGACTCCATTCGTAAAGCCATTTCAAAGCGGGATCGAGCCTTTAGAAAATATAAACTTAATCGGTTTGATGAAAATTGGGCTGAATACAAAAAACTAAGAAACCGATGCAATATGCTGGTCCGTAATACTAAGAAAAGTTTTATAGCTGAACAAATCGAACTTTCCGGCCCTGCTGGTATTTGGAGGTTTCTAAGGTAAATTGGAATTGGCAAACCCAAATTATGATGATACCAAGCCTATTTTTTATTTTAACATCTTTGATACACATTTATCTTCTAGCTGTGGCTCAGATTCTTTATGCAAAGTTGGTGCCGTTAACGACATCATGAAAATCTCTGCCCCACTCACAGACCCTTTCTCCTTCGAACCAGTCAGTCAGGATAAGGTTCATAAGATATTCATCTCGCTTAGAACCAAAGCTGTGGGCAGCGATTGCATTGGGCGCATCATGGTACATTTTAGAGTATATTTTGCCTACGCTTACACACCTAGTAAATTTCTCTCTTATCTCCCCACAAATTCCAAGTCAATGGCGCTTAGCGCATATTATACCTGTTCCGAAAGTATCAAACCTTACCGAGCTCAAACAATAACGCCCTATTTCTATTTTACCATTCTTTTCAAAAATCATTGAAACGGTAGTGCAGATGCAATTAACAAAATTGCTAAGCTGGGTCCCCTAGATGCACTTCCGAATGCGGTTTACAATTATTGTAAAATCTCCTTCACCACCACTGTTAAAAATCTTGGCATTCTATTTGTCTCTACACTTAGCTGGATCCCCCATGTTAAGAAATTCTCTCGCAAATTTTATGGTTCCCTTAACGCATGACAATGATGATAGAGCTGGTGATGATGATAAAGGTGATGATGATGATGACGATGTTATTTTCGGGTTTTTATTTATCCAGTTTGTTGGACTGTATGATGCTAATCTCTTAGTGTGTAAATTATGGATTAAGTAATAGAAGAAAGTATAATAAATGATTAAATGAATAATTATCTTATTTTTTATTAGTATAAATTTATAACATTTATATTTTCGCTTAAAACATTTCCTTCTCACTTCTACTAAGATATCCCTTGCAAAATCGCTCTTTCTACCCATAATTGATAACGCAGATGTTGCTTTTCTCGACCTTAACTCTAACCTCTTAAACAAACTTGATCGCCTACTGAACACTTGTATCCGTTTTATTTTCTGTTTACCATGTCAGTAAATACCGTGCCCAACTTAAATGGCTTCCCATTCGACAACGCAGAAATCTCAGAATCCTATGTTTACTCTTTTCTGTTCTCAAAGACCCTTTCACTCCCGACTACCTGAAGACACGGTTCCATTTTCGCAATGACACTCACAACAAACAGCTAAGATCTTCCGAAAACTTACTACTGGACATTCTAGAGCATAGTACTTCTACTCGAGATGACTCCTTTTCAGTGGAGGCTGTTCGACTTTGGAATGATTTACCCCTCGACATCAAAAAGGTACAATCAAAGGACTGTTTCAAGCAACTTACCCGCAAGCACTTTCTTGATAAATACAATATACCCGTAGGTTCAACATCATCTTCCCTTGCTTCCCTCGGCTGTTCTATTGTAAAGTGTAATTTGATTAAATGCTATTTTCTGTTTATTTAGTTTTTAAGTAAGTACCATTATAGCACGCCAACCACATAGCATTAAGCCCACCTTATGTAATTGTGCATTAAAGTAATAAATAAATAAATTAATATGAGTATGAAAAAGCTAATGCCTATTACACTTTGACCACCAGCATATTATGTTTGTCCTGGTGGTCATACTGATATAAAAAAAAATATTACGACCACGCGAAAGTAGCGTAAATGAAGCAGATAAATGTATGGGCCGTCCTAAACCAAGTATTTAACTCTATCGCAAAGTGACTATAAATACTTACTTCAATTTTTCTGTAAATTTTAAAGTTATTGAAATAAACCTATGGAACCAGGTGCCCTTAATTGTCCTTACTGTTAGAAGTTATAAAATCATAGTAAAACTAAAACGATTTAAGAATGGAATGACATTTATTTGGTATCGATGCAAATTAAGTCTAGAATTAATTTCCAAGCATTTTGTAATTTTTTTACGTTTGCTGTCACTTTTGACATTTACTGACAATAATGTCATTTACTGGCATTTGATATTGGTACGCTCGTATAATCGAATAAAACTCAGGCAGTAATCCTAAAAATTAATTCTTATAGATTTTTCAGAATTAGGTACTTCTGAAGCCAAGTGCAACACTTGTATGTTTTTTAATAGGAAAACTAGTACATTTTCTCGATATTGTATGTACCATTTCTTCCGTTAACGTCACAAAAATAACGGAAGAAATGGGCTTACGCCTGCACGGGGTACAAATCCATTTTTGCAGTACCTACTTATATTATTTTTGTTTAGGTTATTTTAGTTCTGTTTCCGATCTACCTAAGGAAACAAGGTATACCGAGAATGATACTTTTATGAATTGAATTTGAAGATCAAAGTGTACCTTTGACTTAATACAGCGCGCCTATTTATTTGGTAGGAATTCTAACAGGAGCTAACGGAGCGTTCTCTGTTCTGCGTCTGCGTTTGCAATATTGAGTTTAAGGTTGGTTATATACATAGGCTAAGGTATTTATCTATGGGCCATAGAATGAGTAATTTTTTTCTATATATTATTCTAAAATTACAATAATATTAATAAAAAACATGGCTTGGATACCTATGTTTTCTAACATGATTTGTCTTTAAGCATTAAACTAGATTTTAGATCTAAGTTATTTGATCATTTGTTAAAGAAACAAGTTTATTGGTTAGTTGACTGATAAATCTGTTAACAAAGATTTTATTATTATTTTATTTCGTTTTTAACGTTTTGCACTTTTTCACTGTGTCTTAATATCTTACAATAAATCACCATCATCTTCATCATCCGCAGCCCATATTCACCCACTACTGGGTATAGGCTTCCAATGTTTGTGCCACATTTCACGGTGCTGTGCCAATCTAATCCAGGTCAGCCCTACAACGCTTGTAATGTCGTTTACCCATCTCACTAATGGACGACTGACGTTCCTGTGTCCAGTTCTTGGACGCCATTCATTATTCTTAAAGCATATAAATAACATCTAGCCAAGCAAGCTAAACAGAGCTTGTGTTATGGGTACTAGATGATGATATACGTAATACATTATACTACATAGATACACATTAATAATTATATATTGGCAACTGCCCCTCATGGAGATCCATAAAGGAGGCCTGTGTCAAGTAGTGGACGTTTTACGGCTGAAATGATGAATGAGTGATGAATTGATGATGAAGCGGAAATAAGCAAAATATTTTCTCCTAGTAATCATCGTTCCAGTTTTGGCAACAGCAGTTTAAGTTTAGGTCATACCTTGATAGACATCTAAGACATCTCATCTATCTAGATAACTCAAAGAGTATTGGAAGTGAAGAGTAATGGAACTCAAAAAACCCAAATCGGTTCATAAACAACGGAGTTCTGAGAGAATAAAGGTTAAAAAAAATAAAGACGACTTGAGAATCTCCTCCTTATCTTGAAGTCTGCTAATGACTTTCGGTTTAAGGTATTCCGGTATGTTTGATCGACAATTTCTAGTACACCAATGTACATCAATGTTTTTTTTTCAGATTTGTAAGATTTTAAGGGCGTCTGCCCTTAAAATTGCTGAAAACTTTAATAACTCGCAACCGGAACACTAAATCGAAAAATTGCCGTCGCAACCACTATGGGATAAACAAGAAAAAAAAATCATCCCCATCTTACGTGAAATCTGTACATGTATTTTTTCACATTTTTTTATCGTTATTTCGGCGTGATTACGAGTATTTTATATCTCATGCAAAATTACAGCCTCCTAGGACTAATAGTCTCTTCATACAAGAAAAAAAGGCAAAGCGAAACAATAAGGGTTTCTTGCTGTACTACGGAGCCCTAAAAAATTATCCTTATTTCATCAAATGTCGAATAATTTTAGTGACCTTTCAGTTATTTGCCACTGCCTTATTTATAGCATCTGAAGAACAACAAAATTCCGCAATCAGCTCGCTACCGTTTATATTTTAGCTAATTTAGGAAGTAGTAGTAAGTAGATTAGAGTAGTAGTAAAGTAGCAGTAGAGTTGTAGTTTGTAGTGTACTAATAGGTAGATACTTCATATATAGTAAATAGGTAGGTAGTAGTAGTAAGTAGAAGTAGAATAGAGTAGTAGTAAAGTAGTAGTAGAGTAGTAGTTTGTAGTGTACTAATAGGTACTTGATTCTGATGCGGTACAAAGTTCGCCGGAATAGCTAGTTTTAGAATAAAATATTCCAAGACCAAACACGGAATTTTCCATTTGGCTTTAAAACCATCATTAGCATTAAACTTTTCAAACTATCATGCTGTGAACATTTTTGGCAATATTTAGGGGGGCATCATTCGCACTCAGAGAAAGAGAGGATAGACCGTTTTGTTTGTCAAGAACTACTCACTACCTACTCGCAAAAGACTTCAGTTTATCCGTGGTCATGACCATTGAAACTGCGTCTAAATGTCAGGAAACTCAAAATACTCAACTCATGATTAATAACCCGTAAATATTACTCATCATTATATCACAGAATGTACGAAACCCTTTGGCAGAAAAAATACTATAATGGCTAAAAGAAAAGAGCGTGAAGTCTTGAAAAGACCTATTATTTAATTTGAAAGTAAATGAAAGTTCTGTTGACGACCGACTGATTTAATTAGGACTGAAGTGGCCATTTAAAATAAAACAACAGATGGTGCAATGAAATAAAGAAAATATAATTCAAAATATTCAGAGTGAACAGCGAACGGCCAGCATTGTCGCCACATGCAGGCTCGGAATGGACAAAGCCCATTCAATTTCGATACTTTTACAACACAATAGACGGCAGAAGGCGTGTTCATTCACCTATCAAATTAAAAAGCACTTGCTCAATCACAATAAAGTGAAATAAAGCTTCAGTTGCAAAGGTTAATGAAATTGACGCAGATATTGCTGACTGAATATTGTATTGATATTGTAATAATGGACCCCCATTGAGTTGCAGAAATTAACATTAACCAAATTTAAAAACGTTATTTAACGCAATCTATGCAATAAAGCTTATTATAAAACAATTTGAGTTTAAAAATACATACAATAAAAACAAGCTATATTATTACTTGTTAATAAAAAGAACTAAAAAAAAAATTACTTAATTTCTTACTATGGCCATCTTCAAGCTCCCTCATCAGACCCTGGTTACCATCTAGCACCACAGGTACTCGTCAAGACAAATCAAACAAGCCTAAATTCGATGGAGTTGTGTCGTTTAACTACCTAGTTCCTATGGCCACCTTCCATTATCAGACCAGCACCATGTCATAATAATTTTGCATTGTCATCCGATTCACACATGCATGAAAAATTTCAGCGCAATCAGTAACCGGGAATTGAATCAAATTTAACTTGCAAGACAACTACAGGCAGTAAAACCACCCTACCATGGTAAATATTGCCAAAAATGTTCACAGCATGTTAATTTGAAAAGTTACATGCTAATGATAATTTTAAAGCCAATTGGAAAATTCCATGTTTGGTCTTGGAATATTTTATTCGAAAACTAGCTATTCCGGCGAACTTCGTACCGCATCAGAATCAGTACCTAGTACATTACAAACTACTACTTTACTACTAATCTATTCGACTTCTACTTACTACTACTACCTAAATTAGCTAAAAATATATGTATACCGCTTGAGTTAAGGCGCAGTAGCGAGCTGATTGCGGAATTTTGTTGTTCTTCAGAATACAGAATGCGTGTGCTCGCTTCTGTTTCAAAATACCGCCTAAAAGCCATGTTACGCCGTTTTTATATGACAACTCTATATTGAAGATGAAAGTGCGACAGAAACTACACCTAGCTTGTCTATTTTTCGGCATAATAAGAAACAAAGCTTCTAAATATCTATTTGAAATGTTGGTGAGCGTGTCCGACTCGAGAACGGTACGTAAGTGTTCCAAGCAGTTTTCAATACAAAGGCATCACTCGGCGTCTTTTAGAGGCAGCTTCCGGTACTCTGCTTCAAAGTGCTGGAACAATATTCCTCCGCCGATCCGTAATCTAACTAGCATTTATGGTTTTAATAGGAAGCTTAAATTATTGTTAATCCAACATCAAAAGGCCTTCGGTTACCTTCGAGCCGATTTATCTATTCTGTAAATCTTGTATATAAATATATTTTGCGTTTGGTTCTTTTAAATTGATTAATGTAATTTTGCTGCCGATTTAGTCACTTTTTTATTTTTTATTTTATAATGTTAGTTGATCTCCATTTTAATATACTTTCTTTTCACCCCACGGCTTCACTTCAGCACTGAATTAATCAAGTTTAATTAAGCGTATTGTTCTTTTAATATGTGGTTTAAAAATCTAATACCAAAATTTCAGTCTTTTTATTACTTATGCCACATAGGCTCCCACCATTCCAAATTTCAGAGTCGTAGCACTTCTGGAAATGCCCTGGTTGAGGTTTTCCATTTTTGCCATTTTTATACAAAAAATTTAAACTTGTTGTTACAGGTTCTGAATACCCTGATCTGCCCGCAGGCCTTGCATTTGGCATAAATTTCAAGTTGATACCTTCAGCTGTTACGGAAAAAAAGAGTCTTGACAGACAGATAAACGAGTGATCCTATAAGATAAGGGTTCCGTTTTTTTCTCTTGAGGTTCGATACCCTAAAAACAAATGAAATCAAGATTATTATTGTTTGACTGTGACAGAGCTCTAATATGTCAGCATCATCACCATATCAGCCGTAGGACGTCTACTGCAGAAAATAGGCCTCCTTCATGGACAAGTACTTGTAGAATGTTGAGGAGTTGTTAGGGTTTCGGACCAAAATGGTAAAAATGAACCCTTATGGTATCACTTTGTATGTCTGTCTGTCACAAATGGATATCTCGAGAACTACTGTTGCTATCGACTTGAAATTTTAAATGGTTAAATATAACACTTTTTTACCAATATAGCATATATGAAAATGTTAAAAAATATTGTTATTATGATTGCTGGGGGGCGGATAAAGGATCTCAAAATTTTTAAGTGAAGTTACTAGGTCGTGTGGGGTATCATATGAAAGGTATTTATTTGCACATTAGTAGACAATTTTTGATTTTTCCTATAAGCCATATCGTTTCAGAGTTATTTACAAAATAGTTGAAATAACGATCGTTCCCCTCCCTTATATCGGATTATCGATACTCAAAAAGTTTCGATAAATGCCCTAGTATGCAACCTTGACATACCCCTTTTTTCGTTTGAAATATATAATAACAGTCGATAACAGTTTGAAATAAGAAGACAAAAAGAACAGTGTCAATACAAATTAAGGAGCAGTTGTTGATATACTAGTAGATATTATCGATGAGCCCGATCAGGTGTTCCCCCATTTCTTTAAGCACTATCCAGAGTTTATCCCACCAGCAATAAAATTTGTATTCTAATATCTAAATTAGTGCTCTAATATGTACTGCAACTAAGAAGCTGGAGACAAATCTTAGATACACCTGAACAGGCATCTACTTAGGTCCTTATGGCCGCCAAGCTGTAAATGATAGGCGCAATTGGATAGATGCTAATGATTGCCATTCATAGTGATCTGCATTGATGTGAAGGTATGATTACACGCACAAGCTTCGGCTATTGGCCGGTCGATAACGGATTGTCCATTAGCTAAATCCACCATCATCTCGGTGAATAGGTATTAAGTTGGTAGCAATTACATCTCCATTACCCACAGGAACTCGCTTTTGATCTTAGACTATTCTAAGCTTATTATATCTGGAAAACGGAAAGGAGCATATAATTATATAAATTCTTAATTTAGACTGAAGGATTTAATTTTTTGTTGGCGTTTACTTAATAATATGTCTAACGAATCATTTAAACGGAAAAACGAATTTATATATTGGTTAACAAATCGCAAAATAAAAATAAAATCCGATTCATTTCCTCATCACACCATCTCTCACCTCAGGATCATTTTCTCATCACACCATCTAGTAAAATTATAAATACAAATAGAGGTAGTATAAAAAAATACGAATTCCCGATTTTTTTACTTTTAAAACTACTTACTTGTTTTCATGGACTAAAGGCCATTCTTCTTTAAAATTTACTCAAATACTTGTAATGATATATTATAACAATAATATGTATATCTGAATAAGTTACAAGGATATATTATAACAAAATCTTAATAAGTTTTTTAAACAAGTTGTTTAAAATGGCTTCGCCAAAAGTGCATACTTTTACATTTAAATTTAAGTCAGAAAAATGGGAAAAATTACTATCAGCCCCTTCAGAGTCAACTGATATAGGAACTGATAGGTCAGAAAAGGTAGTAAAGTTGATTCCATACAAGCCAACATCCAACACAGCATTACTAGGTTCGCCGCCCTTCGAAGAACCCTAGAAGAGACAGTATAGCACTGGTCCAGGAACCCTTAATTGCCAAAGGAAGAGTATGTTTTGATGCTCTCAGGGGCAATATCTTTACTCCAACAGTACAAAATAAAATGCGCATGCTGATATACGTACCGAAAAATCTGAAGTCATCACTGATAAGTCATCTGTCTACGGATGACCTCACCGTGGTAAAAATAGAAACATGACTAAAATGTAAGCTCAACAATATCTTTATAGCCTCAGCATACAGGGACGGCTGAATTGAAGCACCTCCCCAGGAGCTTGAGAAACTGACTGGAGCGACTACAGTACATACACAAAAACAGAAGAACTATTTGAACTCCTGTTAACGACACATTTCCAAGATTGCACTTTAAGTGAAAACACAAATTGGGACACCTATAAGAGCTACTCGACCAAAACCAAAACCAAACTATGAGGAGCGCTTGTGTGGGATACAAAAACCTTTGAACCCTGCAAAGCTGCCGGCATCAATTAAATTTTTCTAACCCTTCTACAATGGAACCTAACCGAAATTGAGGCAAAGCTATCCGCTATTTATTTATTTATTTATTTATTTATATATATATTTACCATCTTTAGTAGCTGCATCGCTTGCAAGTGCATCCCATATGCATGAAGAAAAATAAAAGTAATATTTCTCCCAAAACCAGGTGAATCGAACTACACTGAACCAAAGTCATAACATAACTTTGCGACAGATTCATTAGATTTTATTATCAAATACCCCAAACAATTTGGAATGGATATTATTTACGCTTACTTAAACATACAGTTCGAGGACATACATTTTTTGCCAAACTCCGAAAGGTTGATGAAGTTTTGTACTGCACTTACCAGGCTGCATGCCGAGCACGTCATTTGCTTGATGGAGATCAACACTGAGATAACGCAATGGCCGAAGCAAGCATCAGCAACATATCGGCATAATATAAAAGAAAGTCGTGTTAGTTACACCACGTATAACTCGAGATCGGTTGAACCGATTTCAATCGTCTTAGATGGTTTAGATTTATCTGAGCCCAGGTTACCATATAGGCTATTTAAACATAAATTCGCAGAAAAAATATAACATTAATTCATTTTCTTATATATTTTATACGGATGATTGTGATAAAATTTTTTGGACGTCAATTATTTAAAGGTGCGTTCAGAATGTAAGTTTATTATGTGACTGAACTTAAGTTTAGTCACATAAGTTTATTATGTGACTGAACTTAAGTTTAGTCACATAAGTTTATTATGTGACTGAACTTAAGTTTAGTCACATAATAAATGAGTTGTTTATATTCTTGGCTAATTTAGGTAGTTGTAAACAGATAGAAAGATGAACTCTTTATTGTACATTCACCACAAAACATATGTACATTTTTATAACAACCATATTTCTGCACGCCCAGGATGACTGGCAAAGAATGCTTTAGCATTAAGTCCTCCTTACACAATTGTTATGTGTTAAAGTGTTAAATAAATAAATTACACAAAGGGAAACACAAACAAACATAACATACAATGAGCGATCCCTAAAAGTGATTTCTTCCAGATATTCTTTGGATGGAAAGGATATAAGATAAACAAGAAACGATAATGTACGAATAACACATACGCAAAAATAGAAAGATAAAATAAATAAATAATGCTGGACAACTCACACAGCATCACCTAGCCCCAAGCTAAGCAGAGCTTGTATTATGGATACTAGATAACTGATATATTTAAAACATTATACTACATAGATAGATATTTTTTTGGAAAACATCCAGAACACCCTGAACATCTGCAAATATCTGCAGATCGTTCAGACATTTGTTCCGAGGCGGTAATCGAACCCGCAGTAGTAGAGTTGGTCTAGAATAGTAGTAGAGTATTAGTTGTAGTAGTAGGGTGGTATGAAATTCGCCGGGACAGCCAGTTGTACATAAATTATATTGAAATGTGAGCACATCGAATCATTCAACCGATGTGATGTAATTCAGCACAATCTGTTTGCAGAGATAAAATCCCATGAAAGCCGAATGTAAATAGCTGAAAAAATGAAAAGAACTTTGCATGACGGAGCGGAAATAAGCAACTCGTTAAACCTCTCAATAGGCGATAGCAAGTGTGACATATATTCATCCCATTCGCGGGCCGAGCGAGAGGCGACTTTCCGATCCTGCGTTCTGTTCAATAGGCAGTACCTATCCTTTAGATGAAAAACATTGTGACGCAATCCACAGATTAGTCAGCTACAGACATGTTGACATGTTCTTTCCTCTGAGTATAGCCGACTAAGCTGAGATTGATACCGGTGCTGGGCAAGACTAATCCATCTAACAGTGTCCCAGGCACTGCAGCGTCCCCATGGTTTCCAGTTGCTGGCGATGTATAAATCATCTTATAATAGACAGCTGACCCGTGCCCACTTCGTTGGACGGTAAACATTTTTACTTGTGATGAAATTATGAGTGTGGTTGTTCTAATCCGACTACCACGATAAAGTTTTTTTTCTGGTTTCTAAATAGCCTATGACACTCACAAATAATGTGGCTTTCTATAAGTAAAATAATTTTCAAAATCGGTTCAGTAGATCCAGAGATTATCCCCTATAATCTTACAAACTCACAAACTTTCGTTCAATCGTTTCAAAGTGCTCCATCCAGATATTGGCAAGTACGGGGGCCTCAGGACTTCCCATAGCTACACCGTCAATCTGGGGGTAATGTTGCCCATGGTATAAAAATAAATTTCCATCGAGACAGTTCTGAAGCAGAATAGCGTATTGGTCTGGAAGTTCATAATCGCTAAGTCTCTGCCTTACAACATTCAGGCAATCCCAGTATACCAGCAACGTGCTTTGCCAGGTGGTATTTCGGCGAGTCTATTTGACTCACTATGCCACTGGCCGTAGAGGCACGTCGGTTTTATGTACCTTAGGCAAACCATAAACCTTGGGGGACTGCACGTGTACTTGGCGTGTGAATAAACCAAAGTGTGCTGATACCGTTAGTGTAGTGTGCTGCCCCAGTGTGAACCGGCCTTAAATCTCAAATTTCTAATTATTATGAAGACCAAGTGAGGGTAGTCTGAAAAGACGCCTTCGCTTTGCTGCGGTCAACTTCAGCACGCCAGTCTCCCCGCGACCACGACCGGGTGCAATCTGGTCGAAACGTCGGGATTAAAATAAAGGTAACTACGCGATAAATACCCGATAATCCACTAAAGTAATATTGTGATCGCAAAAGTTTAAAAAAGACTAAATGTATTGTCTCTCTCACATACACGAATGTATTTAGTTCAACATTGTGTACATAAAACTCTCTGGGTCAAACTTGAGTCAAGTGTGAGTTAAATTTCCATGCAGATGGTTGCAAGCTATTCTGTAATGCATTTATGCAAAATACGTGAATTCCAGTGAATTAAAACGTTCTGCATTGTCCACAAAACAATTTCACGTACCCTCTTTTGTACACCTAACTGTTTGATATAGGAAGAAAATTCGAGCTTCCTGCATAAATATGCAGATAATGAGTAATTAACATACATATAACCGGGTATTTATCGCGTAAATTACCTTTATTATTTCCCGACGTTTCGCTTGGATTGCACCAAGCATGGTCCCGGGAAGACCGCAGTCTTCGTCGGTTATATGTATGTTAATAATGTGTTGTGATCGCGAAAGTTTAAAAAAGATAATAAGTTATTAGAAGTAAGCTTGGAGGCGCGTATGTAAGCTGTAATAATTATTATCTGGGTAAATAAATCAACTGCGAGTTGTTTTTCTTTTCTTTGTGATGGCTGCGCGCTTTTCTGTGATGCATTTATGCATAGGAAGGAAGCAGAAAATACGTTAATTCCAAATAATTCAAACATTATGCATTGTTTGCAAGACAATTTCAGAATACTTACTTTTCATCCACCCACGATTCATATGATTCGTTTAATAGTTCCATTCCTTAGCGCGGGCACTTAGAGCAGCGTGTACGCGACGTAACTTCACAAAAAAAAATGCTAACCATTTCAAATTTCAAGTCGATAGCATCAGTAGTTTTCAATATATACCGTTTGTGACAGACAGACAGACTGCCAGACAAAGTCACACCATAAGGGTTCCTTTTCACCATTTTAGTCCGGAACTCTAAAAGGAAGTTATCTTAATAAACCCGTGTACCGATTGATTTAGCCTCCTATTGAACACTGCATAGGAAATACTCGGCTATGCAGAATATGGCCTGAATGCAGAGCGTTCGTGTCGTCCAATTTCGCTCGCTAAATTGTTCATAACGGAAGTTCATATCCGGACGGCGGGCCGCCTGCGCTTCGGGCGAGATTAGGCGGTAATTACCATTTCCTGTGACAGGACGACGCGGCGCAGCCTCCTGTAGAACGTAGAACGATCGAGATCGACGCCGCAAAAGGAAAAAAAATAACAACCTTCAATGAACTTCCGCCTTCAGGTCTTTGCATACCTTACAAAATACACTTGGGACTTGATAAGTATCAACACTATTAAAAAATAAAATCTGTCAGGAACTCACATATTTATTCGGAATTTTCTTTGACCATACTAAATTTTGAAAGAATGTTAATTTAATTAATTCTGAAAGTTCTATAGTTGACTTACGAGTATACTTTATTAGTATAACTAGTATCATTTGTTATAAAATCTTTTTTTTATTATTCATGTTTTTACATTGAATTGTAATCAAAATTATAATTATTAATATGGTAAGTATTATGTACCTAATTATTAAGTTTTGATTTTATGTAAAGTTTAAGATTTCTCGTTTTTCCCTCATTTTAAGCTGCTTGCTGCGCCTTGTTTTGATAGTTGAGTCTTGCATGGTGACGTTGCCAACTACGTATCCAAGCAGTTAAAATATAAATGTATGAAACTTAACTCACTTGACGACGCTGCCAAACCTTCGCCAAATTAAAAATATGTGGCGAGCTACGGCTTCTTAAATGGCGTCTGGATACTCTGGCCGCCTGGCGACGTTGGTAAACACACTCACACACTCTGTTGCCACATGGCCACTTGACATGGCGATGTCCGGACGCCAGAGGTAGCAAGACCTGCGCCGCTGGCGACGTCGCCGTGTCGTTTTAATGAGGCAGAACTCTAACCCTTACTGGCCACGTGCATATATGATGCCAAACCATCGCCCAATGAGTTAGATAGTTTTAGCCATGAACTTTCTAGGAAAACTATAACGGTTAAGCTAAATTTTCAGTTTCGGAGAAATTGTCGCTCAAGTAAGTGATACGGTTTACCAAATATACCGAAGCAATTTAAGCCGATCACTCAATGAATATACCTGTAAATATGTTTTGTTAAATGTAAAAAATACAGACCAACTTCTAACAACGGTTAACGGGTAACTACAAAGGTCCTGGCCCGACGCGCACTTAGCCTAATTTATTATATTTAGTCGGGTTTTTATTGGAAGTAGCCTTGTACAGGTAGTTGTGTTCAGATTACTCTAGCGAGGCGTGTAAATTAACCGACAGACAATTTATTCTATGATGATGATAATAATAATGTACAGACTATAAAATAACGCCCTCGCTTTTTCAATCACCGAGTTTCAAAGAAAATAAAAGGAAGACGGTCAAGTGAAAGTCGAGCGCCAGCGTTGAGTCCCAGAAAATTAAGTTAGGAAAGTTATTTATATGTACAGTAAAAATAACGTCGTTTTTATGTTGATATAATTTTTAAGTATACTTGTATTCCTAGAAAATGTAGATCGTACGGTTCTGTATCTAGTTGATTTAGCACTATAAAAGAAAGAGTGATACACATCTCTGTTCAGGAAACTTACGAGCTATGCTTTGTATTATAATAATCAAATTCAAAGAGTTGATGTTAATGGAATACGATCTCTGGGGTGCGTGGTTTCAATGGGTGTACACAAGGTACATACTTGGTCCATTCCTTTTTTTAATATATATTAATGTTCTGCCATATCTTATAAAGTATAATCACGAGGTTGTATTATTCGCTGATGATACATCACTGTTGTTCAAAATGAAACGCCGTACAACCAATTATGACACTGAATAATGCAATCTCTAAAATTATCCATTGGTTCAGTTGTAATAATCTATTTATCATTTATTTATTTATTTCACTTCCCAATGTAAAACATACTAAGGGAGACATTCCAATAAAAGGTGAAAACCTAGAACTTGTAGCCTAGAACTTCAATGGGGTCCCCACATAGATAAGCTAGATAAGGGCAGTGTACACGCTTCTACAATAAAATTCCTATGGAAATGCAGAAATTTTCTATCAATAAATTTAAAAAAAAATATAAAATGTAATCTTTACAATAAAGCTTACTATAAAATATCTATATATGTATTTCTATAAAGAAGACAAAAATGCTTAGAATGAAATATGCTCCAACTCCGAAACAACTAAAAAAACTAACTAATAAAAAGAACTGTGTTTTCTAATCGCTTCTTGCTACAGTGCTTAAAACAGGGAAGCGAATAGATTCATTCATGTGCCTTATTTTCTGTTAACATATGATAAAATATATTTTTATTTTTGTAAATGGACGTGTCTATGTTTTGTAATTGCAAACTATGGAAATAAATGAACCACCTATTGTAAATAAAACCGGCCAAGAGCGAGTTGGCCTTGCGCACCGAGGGTTCCGTGCCATCATACAATATAATATATGATAAAGGCGGTTCGTATTTGTTGGAGAACCTTGACAGCGCCATTTCTTGTCTGATAGCGGAACTTATGTAGATTTTTTACACTTTCGATGATTAAAAAAAACTATGCAAATTAGAGAGTGCGTTATAATTTTCCTGTAATCTTTACATATACTTTTGTTAGCTATAAAAGTTTCAGGGGTTCATCTCCGCAAACTTTTGAGATAAGGAGGGGCGGTATTTTTTTTTTCAACATTTCTGTAAATAAGTCGAAAACTATATGGCTTAAAGGAAAACTTAAAACTGTTTATTAATGTACAAGCCCTTTCATATGATACTCCACACGATTTAGTAACTTCACTTAAATATTTGGAAATCCCCTTTCCGCCCCCTTGCAATCATAAGAATATTTTTTAACATTTTTATATATGCTATATAAGTGAAAAAGCGTTATCTTAAACCATTACAAATTCCAAGTCGATAGCATCAGTAGTTCTCAAGATATTCATTTGTGACAGACAGACAGACAGACAAAGTCACACTATACTTACCATTTTGGTTCGAAACCCTAGAAAGGTATAGTTGCTGCCTATAGTTTAATGATTTGTCGGCGTGGTTATATATTAAAAGGCAACTCAAAATATAGATTTATATTATCAGTATATCAGCCCACATTTACCCACTGCTGGGTGTGGGTACCTACTCGTTATCACACTATTCTTTCAATTAGATTATAATGACTAATTATTATGATAGCTATAGAAAAGTAAGGTGATTTATGCCTCATTAAGACGACAAGGCGACGTCGCTGGCTACATACGTATAGCAGTATAGATTTTGGAGAGAGACCCTTAAAAATAATGAAAACTTAATATTTCGTAAACAGAACTCTAAATCTTAAAATATTATGTTCCGTTTGCGAAATATTACTCTACCCGATGGTATAAACAAAAAAAAACACCCTCATCTTACGTATATGGGAGGTACTTCAAATTAATCATCATCATCATCATCATCACCGTTACAACGGCGTGATTATTTTATACGTCCATTTCAAATTATTAAGGAACCGGCCCCAAGTGCTCGGCGCCTCTGGCGCTAGCACCGCCGATGACAGTAGGTGGGTGCCGGACATGTACTGTGCTGACTGGTCGACCAACGCCTTGGACCGGGAAGTATGGAGAGAGGGAAGGGAGGCCTTTGTCCAGCAGTGGGATCCTACAGGCTGATTATATTAGATAGGACTTAGAGTCTCTTCGTAAACCCCCAGACAGACTAACAGACAGACAAAGTGAAACATTAAGTATTCCTTGTTGTACTACGGAATCCTAAAAAAACCTACACCAGCTACATTATCGAATCGAATATTTGAAACCTACGGATTCATAAGGTAAAATTGAGTGTATATCCTAACCAAGTCAATAAATCGTATTTGTTTAGAATTGAGTGGATGGAGTGGAAAGGTTGCGTTGTTCTGAAGCCGCGCATTCTCGTCGATATGATTTAATAACCAAGCTCGGCGCCTCCCTAATGAAACATATTGAGCATGTATCGAATCACTTAGCCCGGTGCGCTCCTGCACTCACTTTTTGGGGCATGTCAACATCGAAGGTATAATATTACCTCTGGCTCTCATTTTAACAGATAAATTGAATTAACTGCGACCGTTCTGACATCAGAGACTTACAAAAACAAGTTCGTTATACTGAGCATAATTTCACGAGATATAATGACCTGTTGTCGCTGAGGAAATATTAACAGGGAACCGTGCCACAGGCACCACTCTCAAACCCCTTTTCTAATTAATTAATTAATTAAGATGGTTATAACGAAGACTTTTATGGTATTTAATGTGCTTTATTTTATCTTAATAACGAAATGGCTAAGCTAGTGTAGGGTTACCTACAAATATTATATTAAATTTAAAGTAAACGCCTGCTCGTTATATTATTTGCTTCACCCCCTCTGATGAGTATCTACCCCCTCTGGGCATCCTAGGGTGGAGATGATGATCGACCATTTGAAAAGGCAGACTTGAGCCCCAGTAAGCGCACGGAATTGAATTAGATATATTAGTAACTAGCTGACCCCGCGAACTTCGTATCGTACCTATGACTACAACCACCACTTACAACTTACACTACAACTACCCTACTACTACCCTACAACTACCCTACTACTACCCTAAACTACCCTACAACTACCCTTACTACCTACTACTTTCATCACCTATTTTAAACGCTTCTGATTTAATTTACGCAACGAAAAGTAGCCTATGTCCGTCTCCATGGTCTAATCTACTATTATACTAAAATACATCCAAATCGGTTCGGCGGTTTTGACGTGAAAAGGGAACATATGTACATACATTCTTACTTTCACTTTTATATATTAGTAGGAAGTAGGATAGGATAGGATACCTACCCACCTCCATGGTACACTTTTTCGACATATTATTGATATTATGCTGATATCGACAGAAACAATTTAAAGCTGTCATTGACTTGCTCTACCTACATTTGTGTATATTGTAAAAGTCATTTAGCAATCAACGCAGCTATTCTTAAGAACGACAATATAGTTAGTAGATGAGGTAGGTGCCTAAATATTATATTATATGCTAAAAAAAACTTCCGCATTGTACGATGCGGAATATTTTTAACCGACTTAAAAAAAGAGGAGGTTCTTAAGCCATTCGAATTTTTTGAAATGATTTGTTAAAAAAATAAAGATATAATGTCATATCAGTATGTCCACCTGGATATACAAGGCTTTTGGTATGGGTAAAAGTAAAAGTACTTACCTATATCATAGTTGTATCGATAATCTAAATCAAGCAAATCATTTTTTTTTGCTCTCTTTTCTTCTTCTCTTTTCTTTATTGGGCATTAAGCGAGAGTTGTGTAGTTCTGCGACGCTTGGCATGAGTGGTATGAGCCCAGTGGCACATCCGACTTCTATGGTTCTCCTATATTCGTATTAGGTCTTGAGGAGCTCTTCTCCTAATTCTTGTGAAAGTTATGGCGGCAAAAATAAAAATAAAATCATTTTAATATATATAATAATATATATAATATAAGTAATAGTTGAATGATTTACGAAATAAATTGCTCAAAATGACCGTTTGACCAATGAAGAAGTGTGACTTTCTTACCGAAATGTATGAAAAATGTTTTCGCAATTTCTGACATTTTTAGTACTCAAACCTCTAGTCGGCCCGGTAGAGATTAAATAAAAAGGATCGATTGGCATCAAAAAAGTTTTGAATGCAGTTCAGAATATCTCAAAAATTAATGGATGGTCTCCTAGTAACGTTTTCCTGTAACTATAACGGTTAATGTACTTGTCCTCACTGTCCCGTCTCAAAAATCCACCCTGTATATTATGGCTATAAAAATTATACATTCTTCAAAAAGCTGTCAATGTCCTGTCAGTGCACAACTGCCTTATCTGCATCCGACGGCAAAGCTTTGAAAGGCTTTTCTCTGAAAAATAGCGATATGACATGGTCAAAAAGATGTTTTGTTAAAAACGTGTCAGGGTTTTTTTACCCTCGAAAATAAACCACAGGTTCCCTTCAAGACCAGGTTGCTTTTCGGTTCACTGCATTGTTTCCCAGCTCAGATATGTTCGATATGCTATATCCATTAAAACATAAACATTGATGTCAATATGTTGGTACATTTCATATGAAGGGGTAGTTGGTTCAACATAGAAAATGTTTCCTAAGCTCACCAACTCTGGACAGTTTTTCACTTTCAAATGGTATACAAGCATTGGTACGAGGGTACCAGAAAAGGGGGTGAAGGCCTCAAAAGGTCACCAAAGGGTTTTTAGACGTTTTCTAAGAAGACTTGTTTTTCTGATCACCTTTTGAGGTCACAATAACTCCGGTCCCTGTGAATGATTTTGGTGACCCCAGTCACCAAAATCAATCAGTACCCTTCTCTCAATTAGACGGTGCTAACAAAAAAGGTTTCATGTAAATCGGTCAACGCGTTCGGTTGTAATCGTCCCATACACAGACAGACAGACAACGCTATGCCTATTAGGGGGCTATTAAGTAAAATGCAATATGTACCCACGGACTGTTATTTTGATTAAAACCATGTTCATCAAAAAATACTTTATTAACAATTGATCTATTTTTAAGGTTCCGTAGTACAGTGAGCCAAGAAAGTGGTCTGCAAGTTTTGACAAAAGTTTCTGTGAGATCTAATTATCGCTAAGGTTGACTTTTCCAACTGAGTGTAAGAGATTCAATGGAAAATCGACCTTGTTGTTTCACGACGTTCAAAATAATCTCAGCCGCATTTTTGGCCGACTGTACAACAAAAAGTTTCGCTTTCTCAGTCTGTCTGTCTGTCCGTCTGTCATTGGCTTTACAAACAAACTATTATTCCTAGAAAGCTGTAATTTTGCATGGAAATAATGACGCCGAGATTGAGGTATAAAAAAATGCTAAAAAAAATATTATAATATATATTAAATATTTTTTTTTCTTCATATTCCCATCGTGCGGGATATCGTTGAATAGATATTTTTAAACCATTTAGGAGTTGCGAAGACAATTATTCTATTTAGGGCGCCGTTTGCGAAAACGCTCAAACAAGGAATACTTTATACCAAAAACTCAATGAACACCCGATAATATGTTTGGTAAACGTGAAAAACATCAACTTCTAACAGCAGGTCTACGGTTAACTACGAAGCCCTACACAGCGCGTGACCCGACCCGCATCTGGCCTAATTTATTTATATTACATGTAGAGGTAGAGTCCAAAAACTAGAATGTTCTTACTCTTGTTTGACCAGCAGGTCACATGCTTTACTGCCATGGCGGCAATATTACAAGTTTCAGTAATAAGCGAAACTAAAACGAAATTTTCGAATAAATTATCTATCTCATTCGAATGTCAAGGATAAGGTAAATTTGATTAGATAGAACAGTTATAATTTACACTCAAATCCCAAAGTGGTCAACTACAGTACGTGGTTAACTATACTGTACAACAATCTTATACTACGTCGTTATCTATCATCTCAGCCGTACTACCATACTCACCACGTTTGGTAAGCGGGTTGCCGAACGCAGTACAGGATCTTGATACACGGAAAGACGCTGCTGCGCCTCTTTCGGCGGTATTTCTTGGCAGATTCTTGTTGTATCCGCGGCCAAGTGAGGAGGGGCAACATTATACTGCCTTGGTTTTCTTTGGTAAAATTCCAACATTTTCGTGCACTGTAAATGAAGATGAAAAGGTCCGTAATGAATGCTATAGTAGTAAGTTAATATCTTTAACTGCTTTTGTAAATATTTCCCACGGATAAAGGCTCGAGCAGACCGGATGCGTATGCGTAGACGTAAGCGTAGACGTGCACGTACCACTGAGTTGTTATGTATGGAACTGTATGAGACAGGACACACCGCTTGCGTAACGTAGACGTGCGCGTACACAACCGATGTCACCGTGTGTCATACATTACAACTCAGTGGTACGTGCACGTCTACGCATGCGCATCCGGTCTGCTCGAACCTTTATCGTCAATAAATAAGAAGATACCTTCTGGGTAATATGTTGGCTTCGTTTAAATAATAACATTTTCATTTCTTAGAAGTATTTTATCTGCTAAATTTCCAACAATTATTTCGTTCAGTAAAATAACGGACCTCAATAAAAGTAAGGTCTTCAACGTCTATTATAGATGATTTATGCAGGGTCATCAGCTGGTATTCATGCTGTACGTGTGCGTAACAATGCAGTGCCTGAGCCGTGTTAGATGGATAAGGCTTGCCCAGTACCTAAACCATTTTCCCATCTTAGTCGAGATAAGTCATAGTCATAATCGTAGCCAGAGATAAGTCAAAGTAAATAAGTGTTTATTCAATAAACCAAAAAGCTACATAGTCAGTTTTTAAAATAAAAACAAAACACATTTAAACCCGACCCCCCCCCCCCCCCCCCCCGGCCTTGCACGGGTGCAATGCGAAATATACTACAAAATGTACCATCGCGGACTTTTTAAGGTGTTCAATACTGTAGCACGTTATTTTAATCATTATATAGGCCAGCGTTTGCAATGTGAGCGCAAAAAAATGTGTTTATTTACGACCTCACATTAGGAACCTCCAAAATGATCAGTGTTTCTCTACTATATTATGCATGTTTTATACATATAAACCTTCCTCTTGAATTACTTTATCTATTGAAAAAAACCGCAATAAAATCCGTTGCGTAAATTTAAAGATCTAAGCACATATAGGGACAGACAGACAGCGTGAAGCGACTTTGTTTTATAATATGTATTGATAAGCCTTAAATGTCCCACTGCAGGGCAAAGGCCTCCCTCCCTTCTTCCATTCCTTCCTGTCGCTTGCTAGTTGAGGCCACTCCTCCACGTATGTGTCAAGTTCATCCCTCTATCTCCGCCCATTGTAACAATATTTGTTAATATATACCTAAATGCTTAATTTTATGCCCGCTAGGATATTGGATAGTTTGGATATTGCAAGATGACATCATTTCTTATCGCATCTTTATGAACAAGTCAATTCGTCTGAAGCTAACTAAGCCGCGGGTTTCCTTACAATGTTTTTCTTTATCGATAATGCACGTGTTATAATGTGCAAGTTCATTTTTCAAGAAGCAAAATACCCACTGATTCACGGCCAGGATCGAACCCACAACCATCGGTTCGAAAGTAGGGGGCACATACCACTTGGCCAATACGCCATTACAACGAACCAAGAACGATTAGATATTCGAAAAGCATTCCGTGTCCTATGTTTGTCGTAAATGATATCTCATAACATTATCTCACGATTTTACAAATAACATATCAGTAGGGACGTATAAAATCGTGCGATACAAATTCAACGAGAAATTAACAAGTTTCAAGTCGCATTGGCCACTTAGACCGAATTTCAGTTTAAAAACGAAACGCTAAGGGGAACACGATATGGTTCGAGTGATTTGATAAATATTATTTTGAAAATTATAGGTTTCAAGGAAAATACCAATGGTAAGTTATATTTATTTCTAATTTATTGGATATTTATATACCTACATGTTTCGCCAAAAAACTGGCTAAGGCAAGTTGAAGAAAAACTACGTAGTTTTTTTCTATAAACATTAACTTTAACAACCTATTTTAAAATATAACTTATAATAATACTATTCTTATATAATATACTTAAAGTTACAACAAATTTGAATGAAAACACAGTTATAGGGATAATAAGATAAATAAATAATTTTATGAATGCTGCTTTCGTTGACATGTAAACATGTAAAAAAAACTCAAATTACAAAACTCTTATAATCGATATTTAAAATGTATATTTGCGTTCTAAAATTATAATTAAAAAAAATATTTTATGTATTATTACTAGCAGCGACACGCGGTTTCACTCGCGCATATATCCTTTGTTACTCGCTGATAATGCAGCTTTCTATCAACATAGGAATTGGATGGGTGACCGAATCTTTTTATGCATTTTTAAAACTTTTACTAAATCAGATCAGCTAATTTATAATATTTTTTATGTTCCTACAATATGTAGGAACATAAAAAATATTTTATATTAGCTGATCTGATACGCGGGTAACACTCGGTGGGCGAATCCAGCTCACACTTGTCCGGTTTTATTGACGTATGACGTCATTTTTCACATTTACTGTAATTGTTGAATTTTTTTGAAAGGCTCTCGAGTTGTGACATTTTTAGCTTTGAAAGCTGTCATAGAAAAAGTAGATCTTGTTCATTAGTATAAAATAATGTTATTTTCAAGTAACAAAATATATTGTAATTTTTGACGTATGCTCTCTTTTTTTAATTTAGAAGTGAAGAAGAAGAATAATTCTTATACTGCTTCGGTTGGGTGCTACCCGTGTTCTAATGGTACTTGTTGGGAAGTATTTTTTTTATTTCCCATCCTGTACCAGTGTTACAAGATTTTAATGGTACAGGACTTGTGTCTTGCCCATGCATGCAATATTCTAATGCCGGCACCCCACGGCAAACAAAACGGCGTACAAAACAAAATATCCTTACGAAATCAATATAGGTAAATATTCAAGGTTTTTGTTTACGTACAAATACGTAGGTAGGTACATACTTGACAAGGAATGTCAACAGAGGGATGCAAATTGAAACAAATCACGAATAGTCGTGCTAAGTTGCTCAGAACGCGCCACTAAAAGCGATAATTGAAATATACCTAGGTGCCTAATGGATCTGCGTAGTGGTGGCATTGCCTGACTTCTATCAATCTCTTCACTATCACGTTTCACTCTTGTCAGGAGAGCTGACGCAAGGCTCTCCGTTTATTTCTCCAGGGCAGGCTTTTTGACCTCCATTTACAACATGAATGCAACGTTCTCCTTCACCTGGTTCATTTAACTAATTCTTGGTCTTTAACTTCTTCCTTCCAATTAACTGCCATTCTATTATACAGGGTGTATTATAATATGTGTACTAAGCCAGAAGGGGGTCATTCTGACCATCCCAAGGGACAACTTTGTTTTGTGACAGTGATTTTCATTCATCATTGAATAAAAACCACTGAATCCTGAAAAGTAAGAACACACCAGATTATACGTTAATGACAACCTAAATACCAGCTGATTCTTGAAAGGGTCATTGACCTCCGCGAAGAGTTGCCGTACAGGTACAAATAAAAATATATAGGTATTTTTATATATACAATAGGTTTTTTTTAATAAAAATAAAAAAAAAATCTCATTATGACCTCAGGATCATTTTCACATCACACCATCTAGTAAAATTATAAATGAAAATATTGAAATAAAAATATAAAAAAAAAAAATTAAAAAAAAACCTAAGATTTCCCTAATTTTTTTTCTTCTAAAACTACTCTTGTTTTCATGAACTGATTGCTGAAACCACCTCTTTCGGGTTAGTACACGTTTTATAATACACCCTGTATTCTTAATGAAACTATCATGTCATATATTAAGATGTCCAATCAAAAAAAAACAAAAATAATTAGGCCAGCTGCGTATTGGGCCGCGCCTTATGCAGGGTTCCGTAGTTAACCGTAAAGTTAACCGTGGGAAACGTAAAAAACATATTAACAGGAAAATGGGCAGCAGCGTTTTTCCAACATCCCGTACAGAGCTGGCCAACCCGCCTGCCAAGCTTGGTGAGTAAGGCAACTACCCCTTTTGGAGATCCGTGAGGGAGGCCTGTGTTCAGTAGTGGACGTTGTACGGCTGAAATGATGATGATGAACTATATCCCATAAATATAATTTATAATAAGACTAGTTTGTGCCCGCCGCTTCGCATGCGTTGTACCCGGATAAAAAGTAGCCTAGTACAAACTGTGTTAATCCTAGTCAACATCTATACGTTTGCAAACTTTCAGCTTTATAATATTAGTGAGATATTGATTACCCTAATGCTCTTTACGCCAATAAACTTATGTTACCGAATATATTATTCCCATAATTTTTATCGATTTAAACAAATATGTCATAATGATAACGAATCATAATACTTATTTTTCCGAATATTTTCGAACGAACCTTTCAGTGGCAGAACCGATACGGAAGGACAGTACTTTATTAGGTTTATTTTTAAACCATTCGAAAACACTGCCTGTGACACAACGTAGATGGACAGGCAGACAGTAGGTTATTAAATTTTTTTATAGCCAACCAAATACTATACCTTTGACAGAAGCGTAACTTAGTTATTATTTATTAGATTTTTTCGTCAAGGGACAATTTCCGACGACCAACACGGTACACATACATATAAAAATAAACTAAATCTAAACAGCACAAAATAAAAGTTATCAAATAAGACACAGAAAAAAAACCGAGCCTAAAAGAATATGAGTCTTTACAAAACGTTTAAAAAAAATATCACAAAGCAAGCGTTTTTACTTGCATGTTGAGGTGTTAACTACGTCAAGATACCATGTTATAAACATTAAAATTATTATTAACAATTAGGAAAATAATGTTTACGAGTAAATATTATATGATGGCATGGAACCCTTCACAAAACTTGACAGGCGGACTGGCGAGGCCATCTTCCGGAGATATCCCTTGGCAGATTCGTACTGCATCCACGGACAAGAGAGCAGAAGCAATATTTTATTTATTTTTATTTGTAACTAATATTTATTGATTATTTTATTATAAACATGTAGTTATGGACTTCTATCTGAAATAAATAAATTACTATTATTATTTATATTCTACTACCAACAAACTTGTTTATTTATCTTAATTATCTATGTTACCTACTTTACCATTGTTGCCTATTTTCCTAACAAATACAAAATTACTTGACACTATCCCTTTGAGTAACAACCCCTTCGTGTTCAACGAACAATGTTTTCAATTGCATGAGAGCCCACAAGCCGCACAGCATATTTGTCCATCATAAAATATTGTTAAGGGGGTTTGTTTCAGTAAATCACTGCTAGTTTAGAGTGCACTGACAACGGGCATCAGGTGCCATACACTCACGCAAATATTATATGAAAATACTGAGAAACTGATAGGGCGGTCCTTTTTATCGATAACTAAGTTCTGTATCCATAGTGTCAAGTAATGTTGTAGTTGTTAGGAAAACAGGCAGACAGTTCAAGAGCGAGTCACGTTTCTTTTGGTGTAAATAAAAAAAAACATATTTTCGTACAGTAGAAACAAACTTGTTTTCATTAAAATAGGGTATATTTCATAAATTTATTTTGGGATATACCAAATAACAATGGAACATTTTTACTTGACATTTGTGTTTCGTTGTTATTCGTTAAATAACAGCCTTATTATCATAGTCATATTTTATGAAATTTTACGGTTCAATAGATAAGGGACGAGCGCTGTGACGCAGTCAGCAAAGGGTCCCGGGTGACAGACACCCCTAAGTAAATATACGATCCCACCAAAAGGTTTTCATGCAAAATGTTGCCAAGACAATAAGGCACTGTTAAAAAGTTATCGGATCTCATGAAGAGCCAAGCTTCTAACTCTATAACCACTTCTTCACAAACTCCTACATCTTAGTAAAATTATGTTTTGATATAAAAGTCACTACAAAATTTCCCCTGAATCATTATTTGTTTAAATTATTAATTAACACTAATTCGTGATGATATCTACATTATATCAAAACCCCTGTTCCAAGTTGAAAGGGAGGAACTGAACACGTTGGAAACCTATTTTCAACGTATAAATAACGTGAGTAGAAAACCCGTTTAACATTACAATTTATACATCAGAACCGTGGAATATCTCTATATCAGAACCAAATTCGACGCAAATTTTTCAAATCTTCAAATCAAATATCTGTGAAGCAGTAGTCTAAAAACATGCCCTGTGTGGACACTACGGACGCTGGCGTGCTCACTGTGTCCGCGCGCGCTCAGACAGCGGGCAGTATCCGCACATCTAAAGAGGCTGCATCAGAGTAGTAAAAATATTTATCTTAGTATTATATCAATCAACTGGTTTCCATAGCTTTGCTTTGTTAACTTGACAGGCGGACTGGCGAGGCCATCTACCGGAGATATCCCTTGGCAGATTCTTACTGCATCTCGGACAAGAGAGTAGAGGCAATATTTTATTAATTTTCATTTGCAACTAATATTCATTGATTATTTTTATTATAAACATGTAATTATGGACTTCTGTCTGAAATAAATACATTATTATTATTATTCTACTACCAACAAACTTGTTTATTTACCTTAATTATCTATGTTACCTGCTCATGCTTTACCATTGTTGCCTATTTTCCTAACAAATACAAAATTACTTGACACTATCCCTTTGAGTTACAACCCCTTCGTTTTCAACGAACAATGTTTTCAATTGCATTGTCTAGATGGTGCTGTATGTACTAGTGTCTATCATGATTTATATTATTAATCGATATCGATAAAACATAACATCGCATGCCTAGAGCGTCTCGGCGGACGCGCGCGCGGCCGCCTCCTACAGCCAAACGGTAAACACTTTGCTGTAATCTCGAGATGAGAAAACTTTCAGTTCTCTTAATTCAGAAACTTATTCAACAACCTAACAACCTTAGAGAGGACCGCGAGCCGAGACAAGACAAACAAACAAACTCAACTAAATCTAGCACTTTGTAGACGATTTAATAGTTGGATCGCATCAGTTTTTTTTTTAAAGGATTTTGATTTATTTAAAGTCGATGGTGGACATTAAGGATTTTTTTAATTACAGATTGCTTTATTTAGGTTCTATTTATTTATTTTTAAAATTGCAAACCATAAAAACAACAAATATACCCTGTTCTGTCTTTGAACAAATGGTTCAAAAGGTTTCATTCATTATAAAAGTTTAAAAAAAAAATTGAGTGGGTACGCAAATATTAACTGTAACATCTAAAGAAAAACTTAGAAATGAAAAACAATGCAATGCGCTTCGAGGGCCGCCACAATGAATGAATGAGCCTTTCGCTGCAATGCAAACAATAGCAAACCTAACTTACTATCTACAAGCTAATTAATAGTTGTTGCGTTTTGAAACCAAACTGTTTACTGTTTATATTTAAAACGCTATCTACACATGTACTGAGACTGACTGAGACGACAGACATCCTTATTATTTCAGCAGTCTAGTTTTAAGTTTTTTTAACTAGCAGAGCACTGTGCCAGAAAGTCCTTCCAGCACTGTTGCTCAAACATCGAAACAGATGCAATGAGAACTTTACGAATTTAGTAAAGTTCTCATTGCATGTATATCGACAAACTTTATCATGTTTCAAATCAGCCTGAAGGATATGGAAATAAAGTGATCGTTGGATTACGCGGATTAGTTTCATAGAGAGGTGACGTAGTTGCACCTACTTAGACAATCTAGCAAGATGATATCTTGACGCTTATCTCAGTTTGTAGCTCTCTTTAGAGAACAACTGTCCTGTGGCTTTAACAGTTTGGCCATATTGCTAAGAAGTATTAAACTTTATTAGGATAAGAGTAAATTCTACATCAAAGTGCAATGAAAAGAAAATTAGCTAAAAGTTACAAATGCAGCAGTCTCGAAGTTTTCAGGTTGGTGAAATAGTGATTTATGTTTTAAACCGACTTCAAAAGAAGTCTTCCTTTTTTGTGTTCTGTATTTTGTTATTACCACTGAACTCCGTTGTTTATGAACCAATTAAAAAAATTCACAGGATACAGGTCCTAGTTTTTTCAAAACTCGGTTCCATGAGGAATTAAATTGTAATAGTGTCAACTGGAGTCCCTCAAGGCATTGTTACATGCCCTAAATTTTAAAAAATTAAACTTGCGTCGGGTCTTTGTTTCACTTTACAATGTTTATTTTTTTTTACACCCAGTTCTAATGATAGGATCCATGATAAATTGAGAGAAATACCGAAATATAATAAATTAAAACGATATAATAATAAAAGAAAATACCCAAACCGTATGTACGTTACTTATAGAGGTTTGGTATTTTCAGCAACAAGTCATGGATAAACAATCCTTGACTTGTGGCTGAATGGAACCTAATTGAAATCTATACTAACTCAAAAAAATCCAAGTGCGAGTCGGACACTTGCACGAAGGGTTCCGTACCATTATTCAATCAACATCATGTTTGTTGTATGGGAGCCCCCTTAGCCCCCTTGAATATTTATTTATTTTTGTTTTTATTATTATTTTTGTTATAGCCGCAACAGAAATACATCATCTGTGAAAATTTTAACTCTCAACTAGCTGTCACGGTTCATGAGATACAGCCTGGTGACAGACAGACGGACAGCGGAGTCTTAGTAATAAGATCCTGTTTTTACCCTTTGAAGACGGAACCCTAAAATATATGATAACTGATGAAGTTCTAAAGGAACAAAACATACAGACGACTCTAGAACCTCCTCCTATTTTTTAAGTCGGTTAAATGGCGTTTAAATCTAGGTATATAAGCAGAATTATACAGCGGCATTGTATTCGTAGTTCCTGGGATATTGTTGTTAGAATTTGACGGTTCATTCACAGAAAAGGTGTCAAAAATCTACAGCCAGAAACGAATCGTGTACACAATAGATACCTAACATGACATTCATTCTGAAAATAAGTTGGAGTCAAACAATAGCGTTCTTACTTTTAATAATCATCATCATGCAAGAGGTTGCGGGTTCCATTCCCGCTTGTTCCATTCCTCCTCGGGGCAAATATCTCTACATTCTGCAGATATTTATTCAGGGTGTGTGTCTGGGTGTTTATAATAAATATATATCAGTGTAGTGTAATGTAGGTTTATCAGTCATCTAGTGCCCATAACACAAGCACTGCTTAGCTTGTGACTAGATTATACTGTGATTATACTGCAATTGCGAAGTTCACAGCATTATTTATTTACTTTTATCATAATTTCAGCCGTAAAACGTTCACTACTGAACACACGTCTACTCATCACGCTTATCAAGCGGGTTGGCGAGCGCAGTACGGGACGTTGATACACGGAATGAGGAGTATCCCATGCCCGTGGATGCAGTCAGACCCTGCTAAAGGACACCTCCGAAAGATGGGCAGCAGCGTCTTGCCGTGGGGTGCCGGCAGTAGAATGTTACCTCTGCTCTCAATTTTAATAATTATTTTGTAAAATAAGAGTTTTGGCTACAGCTCTGGCTTAGTTGAGTGGCTCTAGACTAGACAAAGAGCTTGGCGGTAAGGGAAGGAGACTTAGGTCCAGCAGTGGGTCGCTACGAACTGACAATGGCGAGACTAGACAAATACGTGAAAATATAGGTTTTTTTCAGTGAGATATTTGAATAGACACAAGAACTTATTTTTAGTTCGCTTTCTATATACCAAACTAAAAAATATCTTTAACATTTCTCACAGACCTAGAGAGCCTAAAAATAATGAAATGAAATGAAATATGAAATGAAGTAATTTATTTGCCTCAAGTATGGGTTTTACACAGATGTTTGTATGCTTATAGTTAGGTATCACACACCTGAAGTAGAGTACAAATACAGCGATCGGTGAAGTCTATGAAAAACTATTGTATTTTTATTCTGTGTTGGCGTCATTACTTTATACTTTATAACTACAGATGAGTCCGAGCATCCGGCCACTCGGCGAGTCCAGCGACGCGCGTCCGGCCGTCACCGTCACCGACATGGACACTGTGCACGAGGAAAATGACGATAGGTAAGAAATTATGTTTTCATCCCATCTATTCGAAAAGGACGACTTCGTTCGCCTTTAAGTGCACCCAAAAGTGGTGTTTTCTATAAGAAACTTTTAGCGGGCAGTAATGAGTTTTTAATCCTCTTTATAAGTGCGCCGCAAAATATTTTTGCCGCGCACTATTTGAATTAGTGCGCCGCAATTATCCTTGCCGCGCACTTTTTGAATTTGGAACATCTTAGTGGTCAGCGCCAAAGAAATCGAACGCAAATATTGTTTGAATAAAGACTGGCTGGTACGACGGCCCATAGTCGCGCAGCCGGTTGAATAAATAACAAAGAAATCAAATTAAAAACACGCGAACTACACAGCCCGCGTTTTCGTCAATTTTCACGGATTGTTAGAAATTCATGGTTTTGTTTTGAAAAATGAGTTCTTCAAGTGACAGTGAAATATAAGGTTCTAGTTCTTTTATTATTAGATACTATTTAATTTCAATTTAGTTGTTACTCTATGTTTTATTAAATAATAATATTAATATAAAATATGAGGCGCCTTTTATTTCCTCATAGAGGGTGATGAAATGTAGAGTGCGCAAAATATATTTTTGGCTCGGGCGACGTACTCTGAATCCCTAGCTACGTTCAGGATTAAAAAAAGCGCCCTCGCCGTAAAAATATTATTTTGTTCCC
This sequence comes from Pasiphila rectangulata, assembly GCA_963082625.1. Lineage (NCBI taxonomy): Eukaryota > Metazoa > Arthropoda > Insecta > Lepidoptera > Geometridae > Pasiphila > Pasiphila rectangulata. Next base: position 15,532,657 of record OY720235.1, on the reverse strand, counting down.
TTATGATACATCTTGTACTTTTTAGATGTTCATTTATTTATTGCTTTTTGACCCGCTTCAAAACGGAGGAGATTTGTAGGTCATCCGTATTTTATTATAATTATATTTTTATCTTTACTACTTCAGAACACAATCGCTTATAAATAAAATTCTTCAGCGATTTATAAACTTCTCAAATTGTATAGGTATACATTTAGTGTTTTTGGTGTTTTCAGCAGCAAGCAAGCATTTGCATTTAGAACATATGATTGGGTGAGGTGAAAGTAATGAATAATATCACAGAATGGCTATCAAAACTCTTCCGTATTTAACACTTCATGGGAGGCATTATATCATCTTATCAGATAGTTGAGATAATAGCTTTTTCTTGTTAAAAACTAATAATAATATAGTAAAGGACGCCTAACAGAGAATTATATGACATTTACTCTAAATATAACGATATAACCGTAAAACTTTAAAGCTGTTCTTTAGGGGACGGAGTTACCCGCACCCCCTTTTCGGTTAGTGCACTTGTTACAAAACAGTGCTCCCAGCTCTGCTATGGTTGATTAATATTGTAAAAGCCAATCAGGTAGAAGCACGGAAATGAGAACGTCGTTCGGAATAGTTGTCTTCAGGCATAACAATGGACGGCTCTTCTGTAACAAACAGTGCACAAACTATTTAATAAAACTGGTTTTGTATTTTTACAAACCAAGCATGTCTATGTGACAACGTGAGATGGTATTCTAGTAGAGTTCCGATCTTTAAGAGGAAAACCGGAACCCTTATAGGATCATTCATCATCACTCGTTTGTCTGTCTGTCTGGCTGTCTATCAAGAGCAAGAACTTGAAATTGCTAACAAACATCAAGGTCTGCAGGCAGATGATGCCCCTTAAAAAATCAAGGTTTCAAGCCATTCAGAAATTATAGCAACAAGTCTTGAATTTATATATGAAAATGGCAAAAATGGAAAACCTCTTGGGCACTTGCAGTCTAATATGTTTAGCTAAACGTATAAAAAACACACCAACTTCTCAAAATTAGACTATACAACACGTGGCCCGACACGCACTTGGCCGAAATGTAAAGAAGTATGAGGTAACTTTTTTTACAGACTTAGTACCTATATTTGGATACCCGTGAAATCTCCAGCGTTGAAGTGCCTCGGAGTCCTATTGTGTCCATCTTAATAAGTACCACTTCAACTTATTTATTAACCATGGGACCATCTTAAGTTTAAGTCATGTTCATTACACGCATATTATAATATGTTAATGAGTATGTTTTCCTTAAAAATAAACGTGTTCGCTAGGCAGTAAGATCACGATAGTCGGTTACTCAAATATTGTCAAATGTCTGCTTACATCGGTTACTTAGTAAAGAACGAATAGTTTTTTTTACACACTGCACAGAAAAAATTGCATAAATAATTAGAAATCTTCCAAATTCGAATAAGGTTACTACACTGTTCCCACTGTGGCGTAACACATGCTCAAATCATCATGATGAATTCATTATCATCATCATATCAGCCCGTTGACACCCACTGCTGGGTATAGGCCTCCTCTTCAACACGCCAACTTAAACGGTCCTGTGCAAGTCTCATCCACTGTGAACAATGATGAATGGGGTCCTCTATCCGTAGATGCAGTAAGAATTGGCTAAGGGATACCTATGGAAGATGCGCAACAGCGTCTTTCCGTGTATCTTATACTGCGCTCCCCGTCCCGCTTGCCAAGCGTGGTGAGTATGGCAACAACTAGTTTTATTTTATTAGTCGTTACATTTACACCAATCGTCCCTATAGTACCTCAAAACTAAATAATTTTCTATACAATCACACATAATATAAATCGCTAGTGCAATCAACAAAAAGATAGGCACATCGCAGGCGTCAAAATGTGTCTGTAGCTAGTGAGGTAAGTATATAAAACGTATTGTTTTCGCTGACTATATTTGGATCCGCAGCCGATATTCAAAGCAGGTTCTGGTGGGATACAACGAAGCTTAGGAAGACATTTCCGGTGAACGGATGCGTTTTGGAGATTTTCCGCCTCGATCCTTACAGTCGAAATAGCTCAATACTGCAGTTCAGTCAGAAATTTCTTTAAATATTGATGTTACAGAGTGTTTTCATATCCTAGCTTGGCTAATTGATTATTGCATTTATTTTTAGTATATCACAGTGATAGATCTGATTTCTTAAATTTAATAGTGTAAAATTAATTCTTAGTTATACCTCATTTTAAACATACTACTGTGTTTTTAAGAGCAATTAGGTAAGCTCTTAGACCTCATAATTGTATTTTTGGGTTCTAAGTTAGGTAATTGAGAAGCAATAAGGTAATAAACAAATTAAAAATTATAGAAATAAACCTTTTAATCTATTTAAATAGTTTACAGAAAAAACCTTTTAATCTATTCAAAAAATCATTTTCTCTGTTTTAGTTAAGCTGGCTAACTACTATTTGTGTCAAAATACTGCATAAAAAGGCCGTTAACCTATTCTTAGCGGCCTTTAGTTAAGTACATTGTCATAAATGTTGGCTTCGGTACTGATTTCCACATATATTAAAAAAATACTAAGCTAAAAGGCAGTTAAACTAGCTGCTTAGCTGCTTTATAAGCAAGGTTTTCATTCCAATTTAAAATACTTATCCATCCTAATGAGCAGCTTTAGCGTCTTTTAAGCTAAGCATTTTCGATGTAAAATGAATCGGTTTAAAAAAAATAATCATTTTTCCTTAACTATAAGGATGCAAATGATTCCTCACTTGCTGTTTAACTTCTTTATAGCTAAGCATTTGGTGGGAGAAAGTGAGCAAGTAAAATATACCTATAGTTATGAAGCTTATTATAAAAAATTATAGACAATATTCCGATACAAGTAGCATTTCATTAATATACATGGGTATTTATCACGTAAAATTACCTTTGTTTTCCGACGTTTTGACTGGATTCCACCAGCCATGGTCCCGGGAAGACCGGTCAGCCTAGACAATTTAAAAACGCGACACGTTATCCAAAAGTCGTCGTCCGGGGTACTCTGGAGAATGCATCAACTTTAAACTTGTCGAGTCAATTTAACTTACTATGGGTCGTAATAATTACGACCCATAGTAAGTTAATTATTCATTCATTATGAGTAATGTTCTATTTCGGCGCGACGAGAAACATGGTGTCTATATCTCTGTAGCTATTTGTTATTATAGAACGTTTTTAAAACAGAAAGATAGAGAATTTTGTACTGAACCCAAATCTGAAAAAAAACGATTTTTACCCTTTGAGGGTTAACGGCTTTTTAGTTAGTGGACGGCAGTACGGTTACGGGTAGGTACTACTAGGTTGGCAGATAGAGAGTAAAATGGTTTTAGCACTAAGCCCACCTGCTGTACAATATAGAATTTGAACCATGGATGATATCAAAACCATCCTACTCAAACATACAAAAAAAATATAACACCTATAAAAATATCTAGCTCAGTATTATTCCGAAACACTCTGTATTACCTACTGGATCTATGAAATGCATACACAAAGAGGGATTTGGGCGTGGCAAAGAGCTTGGAAAATATTTATGGCGCTTGATAGACCGCTTTGTGTCGCAAACACTTCAACGTAGGTTTCTAAATCCAGGGTTTACCTTCATACAAAAAAAATATATATACAGGGTGTATATAATTTAAGTACTAAGCCGAAAGGGGGTGATACTGACCCCCACTAGTAACAACTTTAGTTCTACAACTTTTCAGGATTCAGTGATTTCGATGCAAAGAAAGACCACGAAAGTTTTAACTCCAACAGCTGATTAAAAGATAATGGCTAAATGCCAGCTGATTCCTCACAGGGTCGTTGACTTTTTTTTGCAAAGAGTTGAAGAGTTGCCGTACAGGTACAAATAAAAATACCTAAAACCACACAGAGGTTTTTTTTATTAAATAAAAAAAAAATACCGAATATGACCTCAATATTATCTTCATATCACATCAACTAGTTAAATTGTAAATAAAAAAAATACAAAAATTAAAATCAAGTATCTGATTTTTTCCCTTCGGAGACTTTTTTTCATAATCTGAAAACCCCGCCTTTCGGGTTAAAAAAAAGTAAGGCCTTTTGCATCCAATAAAGATTATTTATACAGCGTCAGCAACTGGAAAAAGAACAGGTCAATACGTCTGAAACGTAGGATATTAGTGTTCTGTGTCTGAAACTAACTAAGCCGCGGGTCTCCTCACAATGTTTCCTTCACCGCTAAAGCACGTGTTAAGTGTGCACATACATTTTTCAAGAAAGAAAAATCCATTGGTGCACGGACGGTATCGAACCCACGACCTTGAAATTGTAATTAATAAGTATTTTATAGTAAAACCCGAGAGTACAACTCATTGTCAATTGATAGACAATTCTACTTTTTGTGACCAATTTACTCTGCAATTGAAGTTGTTACGTACAAATCTCAAATATGGTAGTAAACTGGCATTCTACGATAAATAAAAGAGTATATAAGAAACCCAAAAGCATTGCACATTTTTTACTTTATTGCAAAAAAGATTTTAAATATTGACGTAAAAGGGCTATAATATTTTCCATATATTACAAAGCGACAGTAGAAATTGATAAATAAATAGAAAGTGGACTTTCAGAATTCACAAATGATGTGACCTTAGTTGAGTTATGCGTGGAATTGTTGACAATCGTAGACCTTTCGTAGAACGTCAGCAAGATGATAATATAAGTTAGGTACGTGGTGTAAGCCGTATTATATTATTATAAGATTCATTTGTGAAAAACCCCACCGCAAGATTAAATTTAGGGCATGAAAGCATGCGTTGAGGGTCCGGTGTCTACTATTACAGTTATTTAATTCCTAATGGATTCCATCATCAAAATACATTTCTAATTGGCGGAGTATCTAATAATAAACAAACAAAAGGAAACATACAGTTAAATTGAAAACCTCATTCTTTTTGAAGTCAGTTAATTAAATGCGAACTAAGGCTTATATTGTTAAAATAAACAATTAAATTAAAGCCATATAATTATCAAAATATATGATGACTTCATTAAAGTTGTAGTTATTTTACCTGTTAATTACCCAATTACTTACAATTTCATATCATTATCGGAAGAAGAAAGTGAAAAGAAAAAATATAAATATATAGGAAATATACATTTATTTTGGGACCAAAAGGTTTTCCTCAGCTAATTAGTAACTAATCCTAAGTATAATGTTAAGAGTAAAAAAACGTTAATCGTGTAGATCATTTGATAATGACTTTATTTTAGTTTATTTTTTGTTACAACGACTTACTTATTTACCAACACATTTTGTTTAATAATAGTTAAATTTAAATTATACATGTGTATGAAAAAGCTATGCCTATTTAATTTCATTTTACAAAATTTTATTTGACTCTGACTGTACTAAATCCGTTCAAGCAAAATGTGGTCGAGTTAAGGAACGACTCGATAATCATCCCAGAAGGTTATGCGTTGAACCCAGTGTTAGCAGGGATCAGATTAGATGACCCATTCTATATACTACCTCCAAAAACGGTACTCAGGCCTACCTTCTACACATTTTTTGGTCAGAGGAGGTCGTTGATACATTAATTAGTTCAAAATAAAAACATTATTCTGTTTATACGGTATCCTTGCTTTGAAGAAGTTTGTCCTCTTTTATTTTGATGGACACAGGCTTCTTATTATAATAAAAAAAACTTTGTTCGAAAAATCAACGTGAGATGCCTTCTTAAAACCAGGAATTTTTCATTCAGAAAAATAAACTCGAAAAGTAAACTTATTATCGCATGAAATTTACCATGAAGCTGGTCGGATGACTCATCCTTTACACAATTATTTACACAATTTTATGTGATATATTATTGAGATAAGATTTATTTTCCAGTGATGAGTCTTCATACTCAGACGTGGGTCGTCTACGGGACAGGACCCGTGCGATGCTGGAGACACCGGCGGAGCCTCTGATGCACGCTCACTCGCAGCCCAACAGCCGACGGGTGTCTTCAGATATAGAGGCCAAACTTGCTGCCAACCTCAATACCAGGCACGTAAAGCTTATGTTCAAACGTCTTCCTAGCTAGCTTGTAAATGCTTAACACTTCAATGTACTTCGGAGAGAGGATGTAGGCGATTTGACCTCGTCAGAGCCTCTGATGCACGCTTACTAATAACTCACCAGCCGGAGGGTGTCTTCAGATATATGTCAAGCTTCCTGCCAATCTCAGAACCAGGATACTTTTAGTATTCGATTTTCTTCGCAGGTTATCAAGAGTGCTAGGTAATAGCGACCTCCGAAACGCTTTCTCAATGTGCGCCTTCGCCGTAATGTGGTCAGCAAGAATATTTAAAGCGTTTTTAAATTTTCTATAAAGCATTTTGGTGATATTATGTTACTGAGCCCAAATTCTTAATTAGGTAATAACTGCCAACAGGTGATTATATGGTCATTGGGGCTCTAAATAACATCACCATCAAACACATACCAGTTTTATCTACTAGGAAAGTTAGTTTTATCCAACGCTCTCCCGAGTTTGTACTATAAAAACGTCGTGATTGGTTTTTCGGATCTTGACGAGACGTAAACCCACCTTGCTTTGCAGACACAATATAAATTAAAGTTTTGTTGCAGGCGGCCCTCAGCTATAATCGCGGCCTTCCGGCGTCCGTCGCAGGCGCTGGCACTGTGCGCGGCCACGCAGCGCCGCTTTCTCTCCGAGCTGTCGCCGAACTCCCGCGCATCCATGGCTTCCACTGCGCATGACACGCCGCCCTCTGCGGCAGAGATAATGGGCCAGTGAGTAGTTAGTATTGTCGCAGCCTTTCGGTGTCAATCATAGGCGCTATTGCTAATCGCAGCCACGCAGTGCCGCTTTCTCTCCGAGATGTCGCCGCACTCCCGCGCATCCATGACATCCACAACGCACGACACGCCGCGCTCTGCGGCTGAGATCATAGGACAGGAAGTTCAGTAGTTCTCTATGAGAAGGATATTTAATAGATGTTTTTGTTTTCAAGCCGTTGCCGAAATGCCTTTGATCGATTCTTACACTACAGATTAACGTGGGATGCTAAGAATATGAAAACGGACTCAATAGCGCAGATTTGGGGAGGCCTATGCCCAGCTGTCAACTGGTGTAGGCCGATGTTGATGCTAAGGATTATCCTTGCTGCTGTTTACAACGGCGCACATGGGCCACAGTGTGTACGGCTGTGTCAACCGTAACGTCAAGTCGTGTCAGTACGTTACGGGTGATAAACAATCTCTCACAAAAAATAAAGTTGAAAGTCGAAGGAATTTCTTGCTTTGTTAATCCGTAATCTGTGGATATCTTAGGTTTCAAAGAAGTTAAATGCGATAAAAATAAGAAGAAGAAAAAGAATAATGTCTCTAGTTCCAGGAGTCACCTAGGAGTAATGTTGTCAACATTCACTCAGCTCTCAAGTAGGTAGGTAGTTGTAATGAACTTAAAATAGGAGGCGGTCGGTAATCGTTCCAATAACAGAATAGTGTATTAAACTAGCACTCAAGAGGCTAAGGCATCATATAGTACATAGATTCGAGCGTATAAGTACATAGATTCACTAATCACTTGCTATGGTGGTAGACCAAAACGGGGTCAGTCGTCCGTCCACAACATATGCGAGGGGTATGACATCTGGACCGCACTGCTGACGTGGGCAGAGAGACCGCAAACTAGCAATCTCTATTAGGGACCCCAAATGCACGTGAAAGTTTTACCCCGCTATTATTGTATATACTTTCTGTGAAAGGACTTTATAAACAGGGTTATTTTCAGTGAATTAAGAAGGATATTTTAATCTTATACTTATATATAATCTTATATACAGTTCAGGTTGCGGCTTTGCTCGCGTTTTAAAAAAGACCGAAATATGGTTGATTTCTTTTATTAAATGGCATGAGCACCCATGACATACAAACAATTAAACTTACAATTACATCTTTACAATACAGTAGATTCGGTTTTTATTGTAACTGTAAAACAATACTATCCAGAACTTGCGTCGAGCCGTAAGTAAAGCATAGATAGATAGATAGATAAATAACTCTTTATTGTACTTAACTTAATACTAACACAGAAATTAACATAGAAAGAAACTTACAAAACTAAAAGTAGAAGTACAATGGGCGGCCTTATCACTATAAGCGATCTCTTCCAGGCAACCTTAGGATGGATCAAATCGACAAGAATGAAAAAAGCACGGTGTCGTCATAGATATTTAAACTTAAGTACTTAATAAATATATATGTAAGTATGAACCTGTATTCAGCGACTATATATACATAATTAAATACAAAATATATAAATATATATAGATAATTATTTATATATATAATAATAACAATAAATACTAATATAAAATACAACTGATAAAAAAAAATTAAATAACGTTAACCAAGTGATGAATAGTGATTGAACACTAGGTTTTTGAAAATGGGATATACATATATAGCATACCTATGTATAAATTTAGATTTACTATAGATTTAGATTTACTACCCGTACCTGTGTTTACTTCGGCTTGGCACTTGAAGATCACTTTAAATAACATTACTTTTTCTACTACTACTTGAAACAAAGCCAGTTTTAAATTATAAAATTATTTTAATAAACTCCTACTAGATGCATAATGGATTGCTGTTCCTGAAATTGGATCATAGTAGATTAAGAACTAAATAAAATCGGACAAGTGCGAGCTGGACTTGCCCACCGAGGGTTCCGTAGGTATGTAGGAACATAATAAATATTTATAGAAATGAAAAATGCAATCAAAATAATACTTAATGTTGGTTTACACTTAAAAAAATAGCTTATAATAAATATTAGTAAAAGTTTTTCAAATGCACAAAAAGATTCGGTCACCCATCCAATATAAAACCTCGCGTAGGGTTGCTTAACCGCGACGATTGATTTTGTACTTTTTTTAGAGACGATTTTTTTTATGATTCCATTGCAAATGTATAGTTTTTGGATTTTTCTCTGTATCTACAGTATAAGACAATATAACTTGTCAAATTTCATAGTTCTAGGTCTACGGGAAGTACCCTATGAATTTTTATTCCTTTGCGAATGTCGACACATACGTTTTTTGCGTCATAAACGGCCGTAACTTTTTTCAGGTTAACTTATTGATTTTTTCACAGCTTAAAGAGGCTGTAAATTTGAGTACCTATATGGTTTGAGTGAATGGTAATTTCAACTCGATACCTCTACGCGTTCTCGAGATAAAGGATCTTGACAGACCGACAGACAGACAGACGGACCACAAAGTGAATCGGAACCCTAAAAAATAATAAATCCATACTTAATCTGCAGACTAGATTTAGTGATAGTGTTCCATATTGCCAACATGACTGTACGGACTGTACCCACCAAAAAATAATCTTATATAAAATGGAACCAAACTCGTTTGTCAACTTACGTTTATTAATTTATTTTCAGTGAAGCTCTAAGCAAAGCACTCTCAGCACTCTACGCGAAGCTCCTTGTTGTCCTCGGATTGGCCTTTCCTGTTACTGAAGTCATTGCGAAAGGAGTCCCTGATGCTTATTACCAGGTAAATCACTGTAAAACGAGAACATACTGAATTAAAAACAAATAATATCAACGACTCACAAGAAGAAGTGCATACAAAACGCGTACCTTTACAATTTTCGTTTACTTTGGCGGTTTTTATCTAAGTCAAACAAATTCTAGTTTCGTCATGACTGTCCTTTCACAGGTACTTTTTTTTGTTTCAGGGTTTTTATTTATACCTATATGGAGTATCAGTACTATTTGTAATTTTTCAATACGTGAACATAATGAGGCAAAAGGCCGTCAGCATAATTATTCAAAACTACGGTATGTGCGTACCTCATTAACATAAATAAGATAGACAAATCTATTCGCTTCTAAAACAAACTTAAGTAACCTACCGCATTTGCTTAACAAAATGAATCATTAAAATCACATCTGGTTTGCATAATTACAGCAATGAAAGAAATATCTTCTTTAGTTTGCATTCCACTGTTGCCGTCTGCAATTCGTACAAATGTACCGGAAAATTGTCCTCCATGTGTGCCTTAATTACCGACTATAATAGTCCCAATTACCGAGAACAAGAAAACAATTAATTTACATTACAGATAGTGAGAAGGATGACAAAGAAAAAGAAAAAAATGGGAAAACGACGCCTGCAGAGAAGTTAAAAAAGAAAGAAAGCATATCGCGCTACGGGAGTTTTTATTTAAGACTTGGCGCTATCGGTAAACTTGGACATTGATATGGTGACTTTATGCTTCCTGGAACGTGTTCTAGTTAGAATTGATATCGTGAATTCCTTTCAGCCTTTGGTATCGGATCTATGGTATATAGTGGATTGGAGTTCGGCGAATACTTTGAAATGACGGATAGGTGCCGGTCCGTACTCTCCGTGATAACGCCCGGTTTACGAATGACCCTAACACTGGCACAGATGCAATTTATATTCCTCACAAACAAGGATATCGAATCTGGAAGTTATAAAATGATACAGCGCTTCGGATTTATGCATATGGTTGCAACGAATTTGTGCGAGTGGCTGTATGTCTTAGTTGAGGAGACCAAACATGAGATACATCATTTGGAAACTATTGTCTCAATATCGAGCGGAACGCATAACGAAACTGAGGCGCTTCCATGTCGCAGGGCAAATATAATGGGTGCACTTTTACAAAATGCATCACCATTCTTATTTCCGTGTACAATCGAATATTCTCTAATATGCGCTGTTATCTTGTACGAGATGTGGAAAGAGGTGAGTGAACAAAAACGTTAAAATATTGAGCAAGTACAAGTCTGACTTCCGAGAGTTTCATACCTAGAGCTATCCTTGAGCAAGTCCAACTCACACAATACCTACCTATATCTTTAAGCAAAAACTACCAAAACAGCAAGTTTCTTGTACGAGAGCTACCATTGATCATTGGTCTAATGGCAAGATGTAAAAAGTTGCGGAACCGATTTGATTTTCCTCGGGGATAAATGTTTTTTTTTCTGCAGATATTTGTCTTGGGTGTGTATTTTTCAATGCATAAAAAGTAAATATTTAGAAAAACAAAACTTGTCTAGCATTATTTATTTATGCAGCAGCTTAATAGCAACTGGTACTCTGCTAACTTATAAAACCCAGTTAATTTTCTTACAATTTCTAAAATATTATCATTATTTCAGGTCAAATGCACACCAGAGGACTTCGAGAAAAAATACAACTATTCATCAGCCCCTAAAAGTAAATCAAGAAATAACTCGGTTACTCCAGAAAAAATCTTACAACAATTTGGTATAGTAACAATTTTATGTACTAAATTCAATTTAAAGTGAAATGCGTATTTAAGGTTCGATTATATAGGAACTTTAACCCATAAATTTTAGTCCCAATTATATTTGCCTAATAAATAACTCTACGTTGTAAAGGAAGAGGCCATCGTATATAACTCTATTAATTCTTATAAAGTCTTAAGAGTGCTATTCTCGCTGGGGGGGCAAATGTTTGATTTTTTGCAGATATTTATCTCGGATAGTGTTTTCTGTACTAAAATGCATTTACAAAACAAAGTTACATACAAGCACTGCTTAGTTTGGTTAGATAGTGTCGTGTGCCAACATTATTTATTCTATTTAATATTTTGGTGAACCATGTCATTAGACTTTTAAAGTGTTTACTGTGGTGGCTGTTCATTTTAAAAATAAAGATAAAATCAAGTTTAGTTTTGTTACTTAAGTAAACAATATACAGGGATGCCACATGTACAGGGGAGCCACTTAGTATTAGAACCTTGAAGTTTATTGTGATCAGTTCCAAGAAAATCAGCATTATGGGCTTGGATGCCCGTCCGCGCGTGGGGCCGCCATGACACTGAAAGTTATGGGAATAAACTTCGATGTTATGTAATCCCCGTATTTACAAAATTAAAAGTATAATTCACGTTGATAATGAAAGTGTAATACTGTCTTTGTTTTAGCTGGAATGCTTGGCGTAGCCTCTCCACACGATAGCCGACAAGCGCTACACAACTTTTCAGTGGATTGCTCTCACGCGCATCGTGGCCTTTTTGCCGGAATCTTAGTCATAGTATTGACTATAATATCACTTATTATGTTCTTCGTGCTCGCCAATAATCCAGATACTGTTATTGTAAGTATATCTTCATTCTTTCTTACTTTTTATTAAATAATAAAAAATAGTGTATAACAGTTACTTAAACTGTTATACACTATTTTTTAGGTGTGTATACATTACGTTTTTATGGAAACCCCCTGGTAAGTATAGAGATACCTGCGTTTGGGGTTTTCGCTCTTGCCTAGTGAATGTAACTAATTACCGATTGAGTAAATTGAAGACCGCAGGTCGACGGTGGATGCAGGTCGCTTCCAACCGCTATAACTGGAAATCCATGAGGCCTATGCCCAGCAGTGGACATCCTACGGCTGAAATGATGATGATAAAAACATTGTTTGTTTCTTTCTTTCCATTATATTATTTTAAAACGTGGTTCAATGACCGGATATCTGAACCAGTTGTGTTGATTACATTCGAAGATCTTTATTTAAATTTTTAAAACCTAATTATAGCTCGTTACAATTTAAAGTTACTTGGTTTTTCTTGGTCTGGCCTGGTCACCAAATTGGATGGCCATACAAATGCAAACGTGGCAAAATCTCCAATCTGGGAAAATTTATTGTTTTCATGTAACAAGTCATTTTACACCGATCGATGATGTTAAGTGGTATTTTTTTATGCTTTTCAGGACGCAATATTCGAAGTGAATATTTGTGAGCTGATTCTATATACGTTAACTCTTGTGGCTTGTTTAGTGGCTGTAAAACAAATGCGCACTTTACCATATAAAAGGAAAACTGAAGGTGAGTGCATTGAGTGCATCATGAAGCATGTTTTTCAACCTGAACATAAACCATGAGTTTTTCTAATTCATGATGGTATTTTCTTGGGTAAATGACTTTAGGCAATCTCGGGTGACGGGTGGGTAACAAATTAAATAGCGTTTTCCACCCTAGTTAAAACATTATATTGTAAAAACACACAAAAGTACACTTCAGACAATGTGGATCCGGCCTTTATGGGGATGCTATAAGGTCAGCCATATTATTTAAATCGGTTGTACCAATTGAGCTATAGCTAGCTACCCGTGTAGAGGACCTATAAACTAAAAAAAAATGGTGCCACAAACCCCCTCATGACCAAGTCCTTGGAGAACCATGAGGAAGACCTATATTCAGCAGTGGAATGCCTAAGACTGAGTTGATGATGCCACTGGTGATTAGTTTATTGAAAGAGTAACAAACATCCATACATACATACCTACTCTCAACTTTCGTGTTTATAATATTAGTAGGATTTCTATTTTCGGCAACAAATCAAGCTGAATGCTATTCAGAAAGTATGATTTAGTAATGTAGAACTAACAGAGACACTCTTCAAAGATAAAAATTCATGGGTGACTAGATTATACCTATATATCATCTCTTAAGATTCTCTTAGTTATGAAGACGAGGACTATCTTGTTCTTTAATTAGCCCCTTCATCATTCATCATCATCATTTCATCCGTAAAACGTTCACTACGGAACACAGGCCTCCTCATGGATCTCCATGCATACACACGTGTAAACCTATTGTCGAGTTTTAATTGAGAATTGAAACGCTTTTTTTAGCTGTTCTCGGACTGGACACGTCTCTCCTAATTCTGGCGCAATCGGGTATGTTCGTGTACTGCATGTTCAGTCTGATCGGCTGCCACCACACCATGACCAGCGATCAGAGCTCCGGCCTCACTGGCCTCTTCTCCGAGCTTCTTTCTCTCAACCAGGTAAGGTTTTACTTTTACTTCGTTGTATTTCACTACATCGCCAAGAGTCACGACCTGGTGTTCAGCAGTGTTTCAGTTAGAATAAGAATAGTTATTTAAACTTACATATAAACAGACATTTGTATTTGTATTTATTTATTGCATCATGTACAGGTTTGTATAAGGTCTAAGCAATACATATTATAAGTAATTACATGAACCCTGTTAGGGCGCTGCAAATTTGAGTTCGATTTATGTTTTCATGCAATTTAATTAAGAAAAATTATTAGAAAAAGGAAAAAGTATAGTATAATTAATTTGTGTTCATGTCAATAGATGTCTAGAATTAGGTAAGTAAATAAATCACATAAGATCGAATTCAAATAAGGTCAAGTTGGTACATACTTACAAATTCATTTATTTAAGTTAAGTTTGCGCGAGGCTTTATTTGTCACTATCATATTATATGATATTTGAATTTTAGTACTCTACCTTGCTCTGCTTTGTTACGTTGTTTTATAAATGAAATATATTTGTTCTAAAAAAAGGGTGAAAGTGTTAGTAAGTACCTTTGCCCTACGGTGGGACAGTACAGGCTTCTCTAAAATACTGACTTGTATTAGCTCTAATTGCTCTATAAGTACACAAAACTACAGATTTAAAAAAGACGTACCTATATTTTTACTCTATGACACTTCTAGAGTAAAAACGTAGGTGCGTCTTACAGTACAAATCTGACCACAGGCATAGATGACAATATACTAAAGTACTGCTATAACTGTTGTTTAGACTATATAATTAGATGGACAAGTTACCCGAAGACCAATCCCTCACAGCCTCTAGGTATTACTCAAACATTTAAAAATCGTGTCAATAGTCAAACATTGATTTAGTTTTGACAGTATTGTCATATAAAATCTAACATCAAAATTAATATATATATCTATAATCATCAACATCAAAATTAATCGGCCATTGTTTGAGCCATAGTAGATTAACCGCCGTATTTTCTACATTGAGTTGAGTAGAGAACAATAATAATTTCTCTTGTCAACTCAAAGTCACATAGACACAATGAAACCCAAGTTAAGTGAAAAAAAAAACTTTTGAGTTAGGCCTAAGAATACATATTATCTATACCTATTTTTTTTATTAATTAAGTACTTTCGTGAAATTTGTTAGTAAATCCAACACAAGTTACATATGGTTACATGATTTTATTATCTTAGCGGTGCAAATCCTAAACTGTTGTCGTCAAAATGTGAGTCAGAGTCACTGGAGCAGTCATGCAGATTAACAATTAACTCTTGTTCGCTTACAAACTTCAAAATCAAAATTACAAAATAAAACACAATATAACCAAAGTGAACATGGCACTCCCAATCTTCTTGTATTACTTTTTTACATATGTTAACTATCTTCTTCTCATCGCACATCACAGTCCCATCCATAAAGTACGACATTGCCACAAGTCATTTATATCGTTACAAATTTCAGAACTTCATGGGCTAGGTTTCGACTACTGTCTCAGCGATAAAGCTAAGATTTATTTAAAGCATGAATTCCAGGAGCAGACGCTGTATAAAATATTTATAATAGATGTGAAGGCCTTACTTAGAACTATAATAAATACCCCTGATGCAATGTTCCAGACGATACTACAGTCCCTGTTTATCATCGATGCGTGGTGGCGGCGGAGCACAACATCCGATCACCGAAGGGAGAAGCCGGGCCGACAACTAGTGACCTTTCTACTCGTCGCTAACATGGCTATGTGGGCTATCAACACACTTGAAAAGGTAGCTTGATAAGCTAAGGTGCCAAAATTCTCAAACTCAGGTCTAAAACTTTTGATATGATGAAGAGCCTAGTAGATTAGATAGTCTAGTAGAATGTATCCTCAACGCTAGCTTTAATTTTTTTCTAATCGCTTTGACGTTCGAGTATCATTAATAAGTAGGTATTTTCCCTATCTCACTAATACTTTAGAACCGAAAGTTTGTTTGTATAGATGTATGGATATTTGGTTACCTTTTTTTAAAAACTACTCTTCGGGTTAAGCTGAAACTTTGCACACATATTAGATATTGACCAGAATTAACACATAGGCTACTTTTATCCAGGTACAATGCATGTGAAGCGGCGGGCAGAAGCTAGTAAATAATAGTTCACGAAATCTTTATCTATATAAAACAAAGTCGTGTTAGTTACACCACGTTTATCTCGAGAATGGTTGGACCGATGTCAATGATCATACGATGTTTTAGATTTATCTGAGCCCGGGTTAACATATCTAAGGCTATTTAAACATCGTTAAAAATACAGAAAAATAATTAGAACGTAAATCATTTTCCCATACATTTTATACGGAAGAGGTGATGACATTTTTTGGTTATCAAACATTTAAAGGTTCATTCAGAATGTTTATATTGTGATTAAACTTAATCACAAGATGAAAACCGGCCATCATTCGAGGATCGTTCGTGGAAATCAGAATAGAAAAAGTTGCTGTATTGTATGCGCTACAGCGCTACAGCGCAACGCTACAGTCAATTTAAACGTGCCTATCCGAGAGCTTGGATGATTAAGTTAATTGAGTTGCCGTTCAACGCCACGCCATAAACACAAATAGATAATTCGATCAAACCTAAATAATTTCCTTACATAGTTTTATGTCCTTGTTTTTAAAAAAATATAATTTAACCATAAATATACAGGTGGCCTACACAAAAAAAGTGTTTGGTGTATGTTCGGTGGCTACAGGCTTTTATGGAAATTTCTAGGCTTTAATTATTTACCATTTAATTTGCGTCTAGTGCCGTCTGGGCATAATAATACAAGACATGAGCTTTTCGCGCAGTACACATTTTGGTTCTAATTTTACGCAGTCTAAATAAGCTTGTAGCCGTGTTGGCCGAGTGGTATGTACTCCCGACTTTTAATCCGAAGGTCATGGGTTCGATACCGGCTGTGCACCAATAGATTTTTCATTCTTGAAAAATGTATAATGTACACTTAACACGTGCTTTAACGTTGAAAATAAATTTCGTGTGGAAACCCGCGGCTTTGGTTAGCTTCAGACGTATTGACCTTTTCTTTCCTCTGACTAATAGCAGACTAATCTGAGAGAATGTTATAGGTGCTGGGAAAACCTAATCCACCTATCAATGTCCAAGGCACTGCAGCGTCCCGTACCTACAGCAAAAATACCAACTGCAACGTTGTATAAATCATCTATAATAGATGTTAAGGCTTTAATTATAATTAGGTTAGGTACTACAAAGTGAGGCCTTAACATCTATTATAGATGATTTATACAGCGTCAGCAACTGGTAATTATGCTGTACGGGACGCTGCAGTGCCTGGGACATTGTTAGATGGATTAGGCTTGCCCAGCACCTATACCATCCTCTCAGCTTAGTCAACTAGTCAGAGGAAAGAACAGGTCAATACGTCATAAGCTAACTAAGCCGCGGGTTTCCTCACGATGTTTCCTTCACCGTTAAAGCTCGTGTTAAGTGTTAGGTACTAAGAAAGCAAAATGGTTGAAAAAGGTATTTATATCCAAACCTTATCGCATAGTCCTAATGCGACCCTGTGCGAAGCTAATTTTTTATCAGATTTAAATAATGCAAAGTGTATAATAAATTTATCAGAGCAGTGAAACGTTTAACATACTCGTAACCCCTGTACCCCTGTACAAGGCTTGAAAACAGAAAATCAGAAATTTATTCATTTATTTCCATAGTTTGCAACTAAAAAACATACACGTCAACTTACAACAAAAAAATCGGCCAAGTGCGAGTCGGACTCGTGCACAAAGGGTTCCGTACCATTATTTGGCTAATTGTTGTCCTTATTAATATCGAGTAAAAAACGGCATTAAAATCACGTTGGTTGTTGGAGCCCCCGTCAAATATTTATTTTATTAAAATTTAATTATTTATTTTGAAAGTGAATATGCAACTTAATATTCTGTGAATATTTGAAGCATCTACCTGTTGCCGTTATTAGTATCGATCAAAAAATGGCAAAAAAAATCACGTTTGTTGTATGAAATATTTTTTTTTTTGTTTTGGTTACGGAACCCTAAAAACATATTTAATCTTATGTTAACATGAAATAAGGCACTCGCTTCCCTGTTTAAGAAGCGATTAGAAAACACAGTTCCTTTTTAGGGTGCCGTAACCAAAAAGGTAAAAACGGGACCCTATTACTAAGCCTCCGCTGTCCGTCTGTCTGTCTCCAAGCTGTATCTCATGAACCGTGATAGTTGAAATTTTCACAGATCATGTATTTCTGTTGCCGCTATAACAACAAATAGCGAATAACAATAAAAACAGAATAAAATAAATATCATTCATTGTTCATTTCATTTTTTGCCGTTTTTTGCTCAATTTGAATAACGGCAACAGGTGGACGATTATACAAGTAGTTTTGCCAAAAAATGGTCCGGAACCCTTCGTTCGCGAGTCTATTTTACACTTAGCTTATATTTTAATAGTAACTGTTAGTTTTTTTAGTTGTTTCGGAGTTGGATCAAATTTTGTTTCAAGCATTTTGTCTTCTAGATAATCACCAAAGTGAACATGGCGCTCCAATCAGTTATTGCATAGTAAGCTTTATTGTGAAGATTACATTTTATTTGTTTTTGTAAACATATTGATAGTAAATTGCTGCATTTCTATAGGAATTTTATTGAAGAAGCTTGTACTGTACACTGCCCTCTGAAACTAGTCAAAGTAATATCTTATTATTCCATAAAATATACATTAACCAAACATATCATAACTTAAATGGATTATCGGGCTTTATTTTTCCCGACGTTTTAACAGTATTTTACTTATCCTAAATATGCATATTGGGTGGAATGAATGCATAGAAGTTGGTATACTAGATAAACTTCTCAGACCTAAGTAATAGTTCACATTTTATTGACCCACGGTTTCGAGAAAAACACAACACGATATCCCTGATTTTGAAATTAGATAGAAAACAACAAAAATATTTTTTTGTACACCACATTAAGAGAACATAAGCAATTAAGAAATAAGGTAAAAAACAACACAGGAGTACAAATAAGCGATCTCTTCCAGGCAACCAAATAATTGTTGAAATTATTATTGTTGTATATTGTTTGCGATTCCGAGATTAAAGTCAAGTCCGGTGTGTTGTAATGCATACGATCTTCATCAATTGTACAGGTAGATTAAATGAAAATCGCATCGCATCACAGCATGACAGTTTTGTGTTTCGGTGCTCAAATGCAGCAAAATTTTAATCGCACAGTGGATTTAGGTTGTTTCATCGAGGACACACCCAATAGAGAGGAAGTGTCATATAGATAGATAGATAGATAGAAATATATTTATATATATTAATATATAAATATATTTCATATATTTTGTCTAAACAACAATTCCGCCAAAAATATTTCAGAATGTACGGAAAAGTAGTACAGAATGTACAGGTCGGCTTTTGGTGCTGCTGTAGGTACTGTCAAAGGCGAGAGAGAGTTGCCACTGCATTAGTGCAAAGCACTAATGTGTTTCGGAATTCTTATGACTTTATTTCCCCTCTACTGAATATGTGCTCGATGGGTTGTTTCTAACCAGCATATATTTCCAGAATCGTGCAGAGTTCCGTCCAGCACACCTAGCGTTCTACGGACCCTGGGCGTGGACCATCATCACGCATGTCTCCATGCCGCTGGCTATCTTCTACCGGTTCCACTCCACCATATGCCTCTTTGAAATATGGAAGAACTGCTTCAAAAGCAAACCTATCTATTTACACGTTTGATTAAAATTGTTAAAACTAAGTACTATAAAAATTGTATATAATAAAGTTACCTTATATGATTTTTTATAATATTATTACTCAGCAAAATAGTTCGTCTACTAAAACCTTTAGCCTATGTTCAGATGAACGCGCGGTGCCGCGCGGGTCATCTGAACAGTTCGATACAGGATTGTAGATCTTAAGCCGCGCGTCGCCGCGCGGTGCCGCGCGGTCATGTAAACAACAACATTGATTTGTTACATCTCAAACCGCGCGCCGAGTCAACCGCGCGGTGCCGCGCGGTCATCTGAACATAGGCTTATAGAAAAATGTTTAAAGTTACGATATCAGTTTGTGCATTTTTTTCTTAAATATTGTTTTTTTCTATCTGCTATACCAATTTCTAAATGTTGTTAGTTTTAATAATTTCCTTCTTTAGAACTAGACTTCTTTTATCTGATCAGAAACATATACAGTCGACAGTGGCTTGTTCCCAGCAGTGGGAACCAACGGACTGAAGCGTTTAATAAATTACCATATTGGTCCGGAACCCTAATAAAAAGCGGGCAGTCCACAGCGATATGCGATGGGATGATGATTGACTCGCTCGAATGACATTGCTAGCTGTTATTGCCTTTTAGCATTGATACGAAAAATTACAAATCAACGGCAGGAAAGCAAGTGATAAAAGATCAGCCTTCTCATCTAGATTTTGGACCTACTATAAGATCCAATTTTGATATGAAACAAATTATAGAGACAGAGTTTAGAGCCGCAGTCCAAAGCTCGTTAGCATTAAATTCAATAATTAATTTCATCAATAACTATAATTAATTTCATGTCATTTTACGTCAACAATTATTTAGTCTCGAACCAGTGGCGTATCTATAGAGTTGCAGGGCTGGCACAATACCCCTATTATATGGCGGACTACTTACTTTTAATATACTCCTATAATATGGGTATCAAATGAAAGGGCTTGCTGAGTATAACTCAATAAATGAAATGACATCCCTCTGAATACAACATGGTGGAACACCCAGGACTAGACTGGACTGGACTGGACTGGACTTGACTGGACTAGACTGGACTGGACTGTACTGTCCTGGCGATCTACTTATTTTTTTAATGTACTCCTATAATATGGGTATCAAATGAAAGGTCTTCCTGAAAATAACTCAAAAAAATAAATGGCTTCACTCTGTTTCCAACATGGCGGAACACCCAAGATGGCGGACAAGTTATTTTTAATGGGCTCCTACAATATGGGTATCAAATGAAAGGGTTTGCTGAGAATAATTCGAAAATGAAATGACGATACTCTGAATCCAACGGAGGAACATCTAAGATGGTGGACTAGTTATTCTTAATGCACTCCTATAATATGGGTATCAAAAGAAAGGCCTTGCTGAGACTAGAAAAAATCTTATGACATCACTCTAAATCCAACAAGGCAGTCATGAGATGAACAGACAAGAAACCAACTGTCCAGTTATAACTAAAAAGTAAAAAATAAATTAAAAATAAAAAAATATTTTTAACAAACAAGCTTTTATTTAAACGTACTTACTAAAAATAATAAAATAAACATTTTCCATCAAAGTTTAATGTCAACTTAAAACGTCTTTACACAATATTATGTAATAAAAAAGCTTGTCGCGAGATCTAAGCAAGTACTCGTATTTACATTGTTTGAAAAAAAAAATCAATTAGATCAAGTTACAGGTACACAGGTTAATCTCGCGACAAGCTTTTTTATTACATATATTGTGTAAAGACGTTTTAAGTTGACATTAAACATTGATTGAAAATGTTTATTTTATTATTTTTAGTACTTACTATACATAACGATTACAATCCACAACGTCATTCGCAATAAGTAAAGAAATCCATAACATTAATAACTCATAAACATTACCTATTCTCATAATTATTTATTTGAATAATTTTCATGTTCTAGAGGTATAATATTTTGTTGGCGGCGGGGTTCTGTCACAGGCAGTGTTTTCTGTCACAGGCAGTGTTTTCCGATAGTTTTAAAAAAACCTAATAACCTACGTTCCGTCTCGATTCTGCCACTGGAAGGTTTTATAATCTTTAGAAATATTCAGGGTAATAAGTTTTACTATTCGTTATTATTATGACACATATGTTTATAACAATGAAAATTATGGAAATTATATATTAGGTAAAATAATTTTATGCGTAAGGAGCATTAGGATGAACAATATCTTATTGCAAATGATATCTAAAGGACCTTAATATTATGGATGTTGATGTTTCGGAGACACTTGTTATTGATTGTGACTTTCGGACAATCGTTTTTCGGAGACAAAATGGGCACCCGCTTTTCCCATACCATCGTATAGAACAACATGCCAGTTAAAAAGTATTTGAATGTAATCAATAAATATAAAACTCTTCCGTTACTGACTGAGTGACTGACAGACAACGCACAGCCCAAACCACTGGACCTAGAGACTTGAAATTTGGCACACATATGTATACCATGAGTATCCTAGAGGTGCACTAAGAAGGGATTTTTCGAAATTCCCACGGGAACGGGAACTACGCGAGTGAAACTGCGGGGTGCGGCTAGTCTGAATATATATTTTATAATTGTACGGAAAATTACACAGGTCGACTGTTGGCGCTGTACTGTCAAAGTCGTTGTCATTGTATTACTACAAAAACACTTATGGGTTGAGAATCAAGAATCAAAAAATACTTTATTCAGTGCGGCCGCATGGACCTTATTGACGCGTCACAAATTAGAAAATAAAACAACACAAATAAATAAAATGAAATAAACAAATATATGATACCCCATGGCATTAGTAACTTTTCTTAAAAAACTTAAGAGCCCCTTTGCGCCCCCTTTGGAATCGTAATAGGAATATTTTAAGGCATTTTTGTAAATTCCGTATCAAGGAATAAGCGTTATCTAAAACCAATTCAAATTTCAAGTTGATAGCATTAGTTGTTATCAAGATATCCATCTATGACAGACTGACAGACAGAGAAAGTCACACCATAAGGGTTCACTTTCACCGTTTTGCTCCAGAACCCTAAAAAAACAAATTCGGCAGGCCTTATTAACCGCTGGTCATTAAATTAAATCGAATCGTAAGTTTAAATAATATAATTCCGTTAGTTTCATCACATCACACATCAAACAATAGGACTAGTTTTTGAAATTGATACTTAAGATCGGTCCTGCTATATTCCACTACTTAAACTCTTGTTTTATCTTAACAGTAAAGCCTGGATGATCCCATGCTCTCAATTCCTTCCGCTTAACACTAGATAACATTCTTATCTCTCATCGGATATTATAGTTCTAATGGTACATCTCAGTTTAAGTGACGTGTTTGGTTTTAAAAGTCCACAGTGAAAATTTCTGTGATTGTACGGAAATAGAAAATGGATGACGTATTAGAAAATAATGAATGGTTAGTACGACTACCTAGTGATGTGCCTGCATCTTTTACTTAGCTACCTGCAAAGTATATTGTAGTTAGTCAGCGCATCACTTGACAACAGCCGGGCAGATTTTTTATTTTTAATATTTCGGATATATGTTTTGCTAGGTTTTTTTGTAAAAGGACTAATTAGAAGAAAAAATACTCTTTACTTATGTGAAATTTATGTATAACCTGACAGGATAGGCCAGATACAGTTCATAAAACTTAGCCTGATCACTGCGACAGATATTACCAAGTGACACGAGTAGAGCTGGGACGATGTTAAACATATACTTACTAATATAAATATCGATTGTTGTCACTTTTATAATTAAGTCATAATCGCATTAGCGAAAAAGCCCTTCTTTATGATTAAAAAAAAAGTCATGAAGAAAAGGAAATTTATCAGACATACTAACACAATTTTAAAAGAAATGAAACCTTATCAAAAATTTTACGGTTCCGGTACGTGGGTTCGAATCCCAATTCGAACCCACGTCTGTCAAATCGATAGGTACTTACGCGGTAAATTTAGGGATGTGCAATTTTTGTTTCTTGTATTTATGCCATGCACATCAGATCTCCTGATTAAATTAGTTATATTTTTGTGTGCGTACAGTAAGTTTCATAGATATATTGCGATATAACAGTTAAAATGATTTTTTCATTCAGTAGCAATGACTAGAGATTTCGCTACAGCTTGTTCTATAGTATTCTATAGTATAAAAAATCTATTAAAAAAACTATACTAACACAAGTTATATTGCTTACATGACTTTATTATCTTAGAGGTGCACAGCCCAAATCGCTGTCGTCAAAACCTGCTTCAGAGCCGCTGGAGCAGTCTTGAGGATAAATAATTAACTCTTGTTTACAGTCAGTATTATCAGTGGAACATCGCGTTTCTTGTTTTACATTGTTGTCTACCTTCTTCTTATCGCATATTCGTGCACCACCCCACTGCACTGACCCACAAAGTCAATTAATTGGATTACTTTTTTTGTAAAAAGCACTTATTATTAATTATTAAAATCAGACAACTCAGGAAAAAGTAATTTGTGATACATAATAAAAAAATATACGCGTCGACTTGAGAACCTCCTCCGTTTTGTCCTCGGTTGAAAAGTATTGTAATTCACGGGGTGAGAGAACTGACCGCAGACAGGGTATCAAAAATATTGCAATTTACAGGGTGGCAGAACTGACCGCAGACAGGGTATCAAAAAATATTGCAATTCACAGGGTGACAGAACTGACAACAGACAGGGCATCAGAAAGTATTGCAATTCACAGGGTGATAGAACTGACAGCAGACAGGATATAAAAATATTACAATTCACAGGGTTGCAGAACTGACCGCAGACAGGCTATCAAAAAATATTGCAATTCACAGGGTGGCAGAACTGACCGCAGACAGGGTATTAAAAAGTATTTCAATTTACAGAGTGACAGAACTGACAACAGGCAGGACATCAGAAAGTATTGCAATTCACAGGGTGATAGAACTGACAGCAGACAGGGTATCAAAAAAATATTGCAATTCACAGGGTAGCAGAACTAAGAGACAGGTATACGGGCCAGCACTATGAACACGGGACGCACTACTACCACCCCTACAGGCAGACCAGCACAGCTTTGGAACGGAGAATACTACGACATAGCCGGCAAGTATAATGAATGATATCCCACTGAATGCCACATGAATGGAGATCCACGACGCAGGCCTATGTCCACAGCAGTGGCGAGTAAGACAACAACCCGTCTCGTCATCTTGGAGAAGATCACAAGAGTTGTTGCCTTACTCGCCACGCCATCACCCTGTCGACATACGTAATCACCCTGCGGATTCTTTGATATAAAATATCTACCTGTCAGTTGTTTGAGCAACGTTAGACGTTTAAACATTTTAATAAAGGTTAATTAATTCATTCATTCATTAATTCATTCATCATTTCAGCCATAAAACGTCCACTAATGAACAAAGGCCTCCCTCATGGGTCTCCATGAAGGGTAGTTGCCATACTCACCACGCTTGGCAGGCGGGTTGGCGAGCGCAGTATGGGATGTTGATGTACGGAAAGACGCTGCTGTCCATCTTTCGGAGGTATCCCTTAGCAGGCTCTTACTGCATCCACGGGCATGAGAAGAGGGGCAACATTCTACTGCCGGCGCCCCACGGCTTAGGTTTAAGGTTTAACATTACATAAATGTAATAAGTTTATAAGACCAACAGATAGTCGCCAAAATAATGGTATTTTTATGATAACAAGCCTTTTAACATAAATAACTAATGCTGGGCAATACCTAGGCGTAAAATAATTGGGCCAGATGCGTGTCGGGCCACGCACTGTGTCGGGGTTCGTGTATATTTTTCAGAATATATTATAGGGTGCCGCAACAACTGGAAATCCATGAGGGAGGCCTATGTCCAGCAGTGGACGTCCTACGGCTGAAATGATGATGATTATAGGGTATTAATTGAGTTTCGGTTCTGGTATTCTGGTATGTTTGGTAAACAGTATCACTTATATAAAAAGCTAGCTTAACCGTTTTCCTAGAAGGCTGAAACTACATTAATATATTTTATATTGTAAAGCTAGCAGTTTAGATTTTAGAGGGGGGGGGGAGATTTAAACTTTAATATTTCGCAAACGGAACCTTAAATCGAAAATTGTCCCAACACCAAAATGGTTTATAAATTCCTATTTAACGATGTCCCACACGATGGGAAATCAAGAAAAAAAGGTAATACCTATCTTATGTGTACGGGAGGTACCCCAAATAATATTTATTTTGTACCGCTATTTCGGCGTCATTATTTTGTATGTCCATAAAAAATTACTAAAAGTCTCTCGAAATAAACACCCAAACTCCTACAGAGTAAGAAAACAGTACACCCACGCCGGGAATCGAAACCTGCAGTTCACCACTACCTGCACCACAGAACTCGTTAAAACGCGAAGGCTTGGTTATAAGGTTCATTAGGAACGTCGTCTGAAAGTGACACCCATGGAACTAATTAAGAACGAGGGCATCTTATCCGATGCATTCATACTCAAGATCCTGCCTGCTGTATTTACAGGTCAATCGAAAGAAAATTGGAATTAATTAAAAATCATTAATAGACGCTGGACTCTAGCGTACTCAAACGCTAGAAGTCCCTCAGTTTGCGGTAGTTTGACGTACAGAAAGGTAAAATTAATTTGGGAATTGATCAATTCTAAACCTAGGGATAGATCAATGAACAATAACTTCTGTCTTTATCTCTGACATTTTTAATGCTTGACAAAGATAAAAAAACTTTCTTATTTCATTCTATTCATAATCATTTAAGTTCAAACAAAGTTATCCCGGCTATCTCGGTTTAAATACCTTATTTCGGTTTACTTTTTAATAAAGGTTTCCACACCATCCCTACAACTATGCGGATAAGGTTTTACAAATTTACAAAATACATTCGAGTACATCGTGAAACATGTAAGAAATCTATCTGCCAAAAAAAACTCAGAATCCTTCTGAAATATTCATCTCATTGTTAAAAACGTCATGAAAATAATGAAGGAATCACGCGACAAGTGTAAATACATACGACGAAGCGCCGATAATGGCCAAGTATTCATCGACAATACCATGACGTAGTGTGGAAACTTGAAGTCAGCGGTCATTTAACGCGTCGCTATAGAAACCAGGCTACTTTTGTTAGCAAAACCATGAAAGCAAATAACTAATCCTCACCTCTGTATCTGTACCTACCTACTCAGCATCACCATTTTATTAAATAATTACTCAAGTATTCATGATTAGGTTGGTATGTAAGAACATAAAATACCTACTTGTTACAAAATGAATCCGTGTAATATAATCGTCCCCATGAGGCTGGCTGCATTAATTAAAAAAAAACTTTATTTGTAACAATAGGTAACAATTTGACAAATACAATGATACTCGTCTTTAGTGTGAAAATAAATAACAACGTTGAATGGCAAGGCTGATTTCTGATAACTGTGCTGTACTGTTTTTAGAGGTCATTGTCAAAATGGGATTTTGTAGTTCCTATGTTAAAAAGTTGTACGAGACGCCGCAGTGTCTGGGATATCGTTATATAGATTAGGCTTAATCAGCACCTATACTGACCTCTCTAGCGTAGTCGACTATATTCAGAGGATAGAACGTGTCAAAACGTCTAAATCTGACTAAACTAAGGAGAGCGAGTATCGAATTCACGCTCTTTGAATCGAGACTCGAGGGTGCATGCCAAGTTCAAGTTCAAAAGTTTAGAGTTCATGTTGTACAATGGTCTTACAAAATAATAAAAAAAAAAAATATGACGTAATCTTAAATTTTGTGACAAAATAAAAGTATCTTTAATTTTATACAATTTATAATATCCGAATACCTATTAATTTTAGAATTTTTCTTTCTAAATTTTGTTTTGGTAATATTTCTTATGTAGGGAATAATTTTAGTTGATAAGAAAAACAATTTTAACCATATCCTGATTTTGTACATATATTTTTTTTTAATATTGTGTTTCTTTTTGCAATGAAGTGTTCATTCATTCTGACACCGTTATAAATTAAAGGCTCCTTACGAATCTCAGATGTTGGACCGATAAGAAGAATCCAATATCATGATAACTGGTTATGGCATTGGAGACATTAGGTCTATTGACAGGATGTGACACGCGTTAAAGGTGAGAGACGCCGTTCGT
Source organism: Pasiphila rectangulata (assembly GCA_963082625.1). NCBI lineage: Eukaryota > Metazoa > Arthropoda > Insecta > Lepidoptera > Geometridae > Pasiphila > Pasiphila rectangulata. Next base: position 15,504,842 of record OY720235.1, on the reverse strand, counting down.
CATGCCAAGACAGCCGTGATACGAAGCCGTCGTCATCTCGTCGAAGGTGTTTTAGTGGACGCTGACCACAACAGAATACGTTTCGCCTGTCTGTATATTTTACCAAATATATAATGATATATTTAAGGTTTTACAATATTTTTAGCTATGACATAGGTCAATTAATAATTCAAATTGACATAGAAAAACATCACAAGAAAATATATCTTGTTTCTCTTTAGAAGTAAAAGCATCATTATTATAATATTGTTGTAGAAAGAATCCTAAAATAACAATATTCTATTGGTTAATAAAGTATCTCAAGAAAGTATCAGGAAAACAGGTTTTCATTGAAGTTTTGATGACATCAAAGAGGCAAAGTTTCGTACGTTAATTTCTAGAGCACGAAACCAGCACTGGTATACCTTCTTTTACAAGCAGAGTTGATTTTAGCCGTTTAAGCCGTGTTGGCCGAGTGTCATGTACCCCCGACTTTCAATACGAAGGTCGTGGGTTCGATACCGGCCGTGCACCAATGGATTTATCTTTCTTGAAAAATGTATGTGCACACTTAACACGTGCTTTAACGATGAAGGAAACATCGTGAGGAAACCCGTGGCTTAGTTAGCTTCAGACGTATTGACCTGTTCTTTTCTCTGTTTTATAGTTGACTAAGTTGAGAGGATGGTTATGCTATATGATGGGCAAGCTTAATCCATCTAATAATGTCCCAGGCACTGCAGCATCCCGTACAGCATAATTACCAGTTGCTGACGCTGTATGAATCATCTATAAAATAGATGCAAAGGCCTTACTTTTTTTTGATACTTTTAGGTTACATGTTAAAAAAGTTATATTCTAAAATCCGGCTGCATTATTATTATTTCTACGTTCATCTGTTAAACATTTATTGGTGAAAATGGTGTTTTAATAACATACTAATATTGCTTTGCTTATCCATATTTTCCTAGCACAATTCCAATTTAAACTTTGACATGAAAACCACCTGCTTTTATTTAAAATTAATAATTAAAATAAATCATCCCAATCATAAAACGCAAAAGTCACCCCCAATCAATATTTGTCCTATGAGCTCAATTAGCTAAGATTTGTTAGCAGACAGTATTAACTCGCGCTAAACAACTCACAATCATTATATCCACTTCGTGTGCATGCATTAGTCATTCAGTAACTGTTTACAGTTCATGATTCGCCTTGAGAGCCTCAACTTGTGCCTTCAGTGTCGCTACCACCTAATTTATTCCGTATCGCTCATGCAAAACAAATTGAACGTTACCAACTTAAGTTTAGAGTGTTTATTTAAATGGCAAAAAACAGGGATGCGAGTAAGATAGTTCAAAATGGTAAAGAATGGCGGAGAGAGAAGTCGGAGCCGCTTCTGGCGGTGCCTGAAGATGAAAGGTGAGTCCAACTAGGCGCTAGCGCTTCATTAAAGCGATTATTAGTGGATGGTACGTTCAAACAAAACCGCTTGGTTAAATCGACACCTGCTTTGAGTTAATTGCAAAGTTTCAGAGCCTTCCTTATTTTGAATGGATAGTTTTAGGGTGTGCCTTTATGATGAAGCTTATGTGTGTCATGAAGCTTCGAATATATAGTTAGGTATATTTCGTTTTGGTTAAGTTGTGTCTTTCTCGAGCTTGTAGCAATGTCACATTTTTATGCAAAGAAAATTATTGCAAATTTGTAGGTACAAAGTAAATAGCAAATGACATAGATACGTAAGAAACGTTAACTATGTCATTGACTAGGTTACTTTTGTAAAGGAAAATATAATATCCATTTATGAACCAATTGGGAAAAATATATTTATTATAAATTTTGGATTCGACTATACACTTCCTTTTTTTAAAGCCCAGCTGTGATGATTGGATCCGTAAGGAATCAGGGGAAGTTCTCAAATATTATAAGGCATACATGTAGCGTTTTTGGTATTTTGAACAACAAGCATTTGCAGTCACAAAGTATGATTTGGTGAAATGAAACTTATGAATGAGACCACAGATGGGCATCGAAACTCTTCAATGTTAAAAAACACACGGGTAACGATATCGAAAGATAGCTATGATGTAAATCATCACTATCATCAGGGTCCTTTAGGTTGGTTTTAGGTAAAAAAAAATATAAAAAAACTGCTTTACGTAAATATTTTACGACAATGGACTGTGAAAACTTCATTCAACTTCGCCGTTGTTTGTTACGATCACCATGCTACTTTTAAAGCGTTCCCAACTTGTATGACTAACGAGATAGGAATTACAAAAAATTACTTGTTTGTCTTTTATGTTTTCTATATCTGACCATTTGGACTCAACTGCATCCAAGTCACCTCGCTGTCGATTTCTGGTTCTGCATTGCCAGTTTTGGCACGGAGTTTCTAACGCGATCAATTAGTTTGACGCCGAAGATGCTTCGCTCCACCACTCAAGAATCAAGAATCAAAAAATACTTTATTCCTTGCGGCCGCATGGACCTTATTGACGCATCACAAATTACAAAATAAAACAACACTAATGAATAGCATAAAGCACATAATAGTAACTGTTCACTTCAGATGACACACGAGTTAGGAAAAGAAGCGAACATAAGAACCTAACTCGGTCGTTATAGTCACCATTTCATAATTTTATTTTGTCTTATGTAACGGTTGACGGAGTTGGAGAAAATTCCGTTCCAAGTGGTTTTGTCCTCCAGGTAATCTGATATTTTCTAATAAGTTTTATTGTGCAGATTGCGTTTGATAACGTTTTTGAATGTATTCAATGATAACTTCTGCAACTCACTTGGGAGTTTGTTGTAGAAGCGTGTACATTACATTGCATTTTTGACAAGATGAGGAAGATCATTAATGTAAATTAAAAATAGAAAAGGCTCAAAAAGGGTGACATGTTCATTGTTGAACATAAAAAACCCTTTAAATAATAATACCCTTTAAATAAAAGAAAAAAAAAAAAAAAAAAGGCTCAAAAATTTATCCCTGCGGTTCACCCATTGTAATAACAGATCCCAAATATCGTTTTCCATTAACATCAACTCTTTGTATCCTGTTACTGAGATAAGAAATAAGTAGATCCAAAGCGATATCTCTAACGCCAAAGTGGTGCAATTTCCCGATCAACGTTTCATGGTGTACACAGTCAAATGCTTTTGAAAGGTCGCAAAAAACACCTAAAGCGTCTTGTGACTTCTCCCAAGCATCATAGACATGCGAGATTAACTCTATACCGGCAACAGTAGTGGAACGACCGCGCGTAAACCCAAATTGCTTGCAGTGAAGCAATTTGTTGTCGTTAAAGTACTTAGATAGCTGATTAAAAATAAGCGTTTGAAAATGTTTACTAAATGTTGGCAGTACTGATATCGACCTAAAGTAAGTGGGGTCCGACTTAGAATCTGATTTGAATAAAGGTATTATTTTACTGTGTTTCATTAGATCAGGAAATACGCCACAGTCAATGCATTCATTAAATGTAAAAGCCAGCGATTATGTCCATCAATGGTTTTACAATGTTTACAGAAATACCCCAGAGAACTGCAGCTTTCTTAACAATTAACGTTTTAAAGACTTTAAGTATATCGCTGCTGTCCACATATTTAAAATTAAAATGAATATTGCATTTACGTACATTTTATTAAGTAAGGACTCGGCGATCAGGTACATAGAGCTTAAAGACTTTGTGGCAGAAACAGGAATGTCAGTAAAAAAAAATTCAAATGCATCTTCATCAGTTTTGTAGGTGGTACTATTATAATTTAATTTAAATCGGTTGTTGCTCACATTTCCAGTTTCTTTGTTTATTATTTACCAAGTAGCTATAATTGTATTACCATTATTTTTAATTTTGGAACTCAAATAATTAGACTTAGCAACATGGCAGACTTTTATAAAAAAAATAGTGCAATCTCTAACCTTTTCTTTGAACTCTTCACTAAAATTATAATGTTTTCACTAGAAAGATCATATAATTTTTGTCTACTTCTATGTATACCCACTATTGCCCACTGATTAAAGTTAAATGTATCTGTGACCATTATCGACTTTGGTGTAAAAAAATATAAATATTGAATTGAACATATTGCTAAATGCATTGAAAAAATTGCAATATGACTCATTAGGGTTGTTATTTGAATAGTAAGGTGGAAATTTTGTATACAGTTTACATTTAAGTTGTTCAGATCGATGCATGGTCACAGGTATAAAAGTAGTTTTTGAATGAATGAATATGCTGGCCTAAATGGTCTGACTTTATATTGCTAATCAAGCCCATAATATGGATAATTTTTATATTAGAATTTACAATGATATTTTCAATACATTTAGCGGATGTTTCAGTTATTCTAGTAGGCTCCATAAACAATGGTTTTACATTAAATGAATTAACAAGGTATGTTAATCTAGTACTTAATGAGTAATTTTCTAAGAGTTTACATTGAAATCTCCACATGTAATGATGTTTTTATTTGACTTTGATGTTTTGAATAAGATTTCATCCATCCTCTCTGGCAAACCCTGACTTTCGTAACTCGGTCAATGACAAGGTCTGAGCTTCGTATGTCAATATACAGAAGCTCATCGAAAAGTGTATCCTGCCTAGGATACACTTTTCGATGAGCTTCTGCTTCAGTGACAATGGATGGAAATAGATTAATTAACTATTATTATTTTAATTACTACCTATTTGTGTCCCGCTGAAGGCATGTGAACTCTAGACGTCTTGTTCCGAGCTATGGTAATTAATTAAATCTCATTCATCTTATATTATCTACGACATAGTGTGGTGAAGCATTCTACAACTCTAACCAATGATAAAAATATTAAACACGCGAAAATGTATCGCGTACCAACGTGTGATCACGAAAGTGTGAGAAAGACTAATGATAAAACGTGGCACCTTGCTGTTACAGAGAGCATCCACCACACTCCCTGCCTCGCCTCAGCGTGGTGGCACCAGCGAGCACCAGCTCGAGTGCGGAGCATCTCGCCTCAATCCCACAAAGGAAAAAACTCTCTTATGGGGAGTAAGTCACATCTATTATTTTTAGTATACAATACAACGTGTATTGTATAATGTGCACTAACCGAAAAGGTGGTGATTCTGACTCTCTTAATGAACACTGAACGCTTTATTTCTACGAATTTTCTGGTTTTGATGGTACATTAACAAAATATTCCTTTATAGTTATATGTTTTTTTTTTCAATCAACAGATGTGTGCTCAATCATCATCATGATTTCAGCCGTAAAACGACCACTAATTAATACATGCCACCCTCATGGATCTCCATAAGGGATAGTTGCCATACTCACCACGCTTGGCAGGCGGGTTAGCGAGCGCAGTACGCGATGTTGATACACGGAAAGACGCTGCTGCCCATCTTCCGGAGGTATCCCTTAGCAGGCTCTTGCTGCATCCACGGGCATGAAAGGAGGGGTAATATTTTACTGCTGGCACCCCACGGCACGTTTGCACATTGTAGAATGATAAATATTATAAGTAGGTAAGAGAGGCCTACATCTTTCAGCACTCAAAACAACCTCATCGACTGGGACATCGGTGCACCCTGCTAACTAGCGGAAAGTTTTAATTTGAATTACCAAACGTGGGTTGACTGAGGCGTCTTGAGGCAGGCGGCCTGTCATAAATTCACATCAAATTTTTGAACAGCATGGTCATAAGGTGAATAAGGAGGTAATGTTGTACCACTTTACCTGTGATATTATGAATATGAGAAATCCCGCTAACTTATAATGAGCAACGATACTGTTTCAAAACATTACGAAATGTGTACGTCAAAAACAGCTGGCATACAATATTAGAAAATAGATTATGGTTTGTCAATTAGTTTAATTGACTCAATAAATCAATTTGTTTCAGTGAATCAATGACTGTGGTCTTGTCAGCGTTTTACGCAAAATTATTAATAGTTATGGGGCTAGCTTTACCAGTGACAAGCACTATACAAAATGAACTGTACACAAATCTTATTACAGACGTAAGTACTCTTCTTATGTGGTTTTCATATTTCATATATGGCGATTTTTTTAAAGACAACTTTGGCAAATAAAGTAAAGAGGTTAATAGTGTTATAATACTGTTAAAATACTGTATAACACTGGTAGAATTGCTGGACGCGGCAGTGCCTGAAGCATTGTTGGATTAGATGGATTAGGCCTGCCCAGCATCTATAATAGCTTATCCTCTTATCTTAGGTAAATATTCGTGAAAAGTTGTTATTTTAAATCCAGCGAACTAATTATATCTACGCTTCTATATCTATACTAATATTATAAAAAGGAAACATTTATATTTTGTGTGTTTGAAACGAATAAACTCAAAAACCGGGCCGATTTTTTAAATTCTTTCACCATTAGAATGCTACGTTACCCTTGAGTTACATAGGCTATATTTTATCCCCGTATTCCCCCGGGAACGGGAACGACGCGGGTGAAACAGCGGAGTGCGGTTAGTATATTATAAAGCTGAACAGTTCATTTCGCTAATCTCAGGAACAACTGGTTCAAATTGAAAGTTTATTCTATTATTAAAGTATATTCTATTAAGTGTTGGATAGCCCATGTATCTTAAAATCACTGTGAATGAAATGCTATTCGAAATAAAGAGACAATGTTTTTTTACATAATGAAATATATTTCAGGTGTTTACTTTATATTTATACATCGTGGGCGTGGCTTTTCTTGCATACACGTTTCATCACTTGCGATTAGCAAAACGGGAAAAAAATGGTAAGTTTTGTATATATTCTGGTACTTACGTATTTATTTCTAAAAATGGGTTTAAGTTAAGTTTAAGTTAAGCATAACTTTAGCATCTTCTTGATTTCAGCTATAAAATCGTCGTTAGTTAAGACGTGCTTAATCTTAGTCGTAATCTCTTTGTCGTAACCGCGGAAATAGTTTAGCGACGAGAGATTCCTACTGGTTCCCTTGCAATACTTTCCTTCATTATTAGAGCAAACTGTGCACTTTGATTTTGAACATCTGTGTAAGCATTACGACCTCATTGACGACCTCTGTGGCGCAGCGGGTGAAGGTCCGCCTGAGATTGCGAGTTCGATTCCCGCCTCGGGACAAATGTACGATCTGCAGATATTTGTTCAGGGTGTTCTGGATGTTTTTTCTTTATATTATAAAAAATATCTATCTATGTAGTATAATCTATTAAGTACATATATCAGTCATCTAGTAAGTACCCATAGCACAACCCCTTCTTAGCTTGGGGCTAGATGATGGCTATGTGAATTTAGCATTATTAATTAAATCAAGTCCGCGACCTTCCGATCAAAAGGAATCCTTTAGCTAGGCCAGCTTTATTGAATATTACTAATTTAAATTTATTTCAGAAAGACGTACCAGATATGGCAGTTTTTATCTGCATATGGGAGTAGCCGGTTTTGGAGTTGGTTCTATAATATATTCCTGCCTCCAGTTTGTTGGGTACTTTGACCTAACTGGTGATTGTCAGATGGCTGTAGTAGCCATCAAACCTGCCTTACGGATCATTTTTATGGTGGCACAAACTGTTTTTATATTTTCCTACACTGATGTAAGTATTTCTTCCAAAATTGTAAAACCTATTAAAAAAATATTGAAAACAAAAGCTGTACTCTGTATTATTCTACTACTAGGGTATAGTTAAAAGTGTAGGCGTACATTATATAAAAGTTCAGCAGCTGCGTTTGTAGACCATGACGCTCGTAGAATTCTGGTCATAAGACCTTCATTAGGCGGGTATTTACCTTCTTCAAAAGCCGGCAGCGCATCAGCACCTGGTAATGCAGATGTCCATGGGCGACGATAATCACTTTCCATCAGTAGGCCCGTCTGCTCGTATTCTAGCATATAAAATAAGAAAAAACCCTACGCTTGTACTCGTAGACATCCACGTTCGTAGACCTCCACGCTTGTAACCCCCTGCGATTTTAGCCCTATTCTCGTTAATACATCTACGCTATGCTTGTAGAGGTAGATCTATACGCTTGTAAACATCTACGCTTGCAGAAATCTACGCCGGTAAACACCTTAATTTGTCTACGCCTTAAGACCTCTGCACTTGCACACCTCTATGTTTGTTGACCTTGTCACTAGTAGACCTCTACGATCGTTACCCTCTACGCTTGTAGACCTCTACGATCTCATTCCTCTACGCCTGTAGACCTCTACGATCGTATCTCTCTACTCTTGTAGACCTCTACGATCGGATCCCTGTAGTCTTGCAGCGCTCAAGAAACCCTCTATGCTTTTAGACTACGATCCTTCTTCCCTTGTAGATCTCTACAATCGTATCCCTCTACGCTTGATACTCGTAACTCTACATTTGTTGAAATCTGCGCTTATAGACATCTATGCTCGTAACTATACGAATGTAGACCATTATGCTTATAACATCCACGATTGTAGACCTCTAACGCTCTTGTATGTACATAGATCATACAAGAGCGTCGGAACATACATAAGTGGGTAACCAGTCTTTAGTACTCCTAACCTAAGAATAACAAACAGGAACCATTTTTTTGTTTTGGCTGGATTGCCACAATGCTCTATCGCCGTCATCGCAGCCGTAGGAAGAAGTTAAAATTAAGTCACAAAATCCTTCTGTTGCTAATGCGGTTTCTATTGTAAATGTAACGAGCCGATCACGATTTTGCGTGTTTATAATTTGTGTATACAACGCTTGCTAACCATTACATAGAAATTCATACAAATATGAAATCCTATTTTTTAAGATCTCGGCTTAGTAGCGTAGATATTTTATTATAACATGTGTAGGTACAGTCGGCCAAAAATGTGGTCTACCACGCTACGGCTGAGATTAAAATTAAGCGTCATGAAACAACAAGGTCGATTTTCCATTGCATCTCTTACACTCAGTTAGAAAAGTTAACCTTAGCGATAATTCGATCTCACAGAAACTTTTGTCAAAACTGGTAGACCACTTTTTTGGCCCACCGTACTAGCCACCTAGGGTTTGAGCCCACGAAAACAAGTCATTTTGGAAGGAAAAAAAAGGGAATTCGTATTTTTTTTAATTTCCATTTTTCATTTACATTTTTACTAGTTGATTAAAGTGTGAACGATCCTGGGTTCATATTTGGTTTTTTTTTGTATCATTTTGAAAAAAAAAAACCTCTGTGGTTTTAGGTATTTTTATTTGTACCTCTACGCCAACTTTTCGCAGATGTTAATAACCCTGTCAAGAATCAGCTGGAATTTAGGTTGTCATTGTCGTATAATTAGCTGTTGAAGTTAAAACTTTCGTGGTCTTTTCTTGAATAAAAATCACCCAATCCTGGAAAGTTATAAAACTAAAGTTGTTCCTTGGGTGGTCAGGGTCACTCCCTTTCGGGTTAGTACACGTATTTTAACACATCCTGTATAATACTGTATCTGTTGAAATATGGCTCAAAATCACTCGTTCGTAATTTATGTAAAAACCGATTCAGTATATCAATAATTTGATATGCTTTAAAATGTTAGGTGTGTACATGCTTTGGAAACATAGTATTCAATATTATGTATCTAGTTATGTTACCTACTGTCGAATAGTCAAAATATGTATAAGCATCAGTCACAATGTAGGTACAACAACTAGGTAATATTGTAAACACATACTTAATTCTTAGTTGGGAATTTGCCCACGGTGTCGACAAGCCATCTGGCCTGCGTAGGTGGTATTCCGCTGACCAAACAGTCTTGCCCTCTACGCATTCGTTTAGACCATAAGATTTCCAATCGCTCTGTTTGTAACCACCAACTGTAACAGATGTAAATTAAATCATTAGACTTCAATTATTTCTTTGCGTTTTTAAAAAGTCTTCCACGCTTTCCCTGAACCAGTCTATCTGTAGGTAGATAGACTAGAAACTACGAGTAGATTAAATATATTTAATCTACGGGTTAATATAATAATAATGAATAAATTAAATGTCTGAAAAATAAACAAAGCATAGTTCAAACATAAAATGATAAAAATACATCACATATTATATTTTAGTAGTGGCATAAGACATCACCATTATATCAGAATGACACCCACTGATGTCCTCTTCTTTAACACGCTAACAACTTAAATGGTTTGTATGCTAATTTCATCTTATGTCACTATGAATATAGTGAATATAATAGCAACATGAGATTATTTCGTTTGCACAAATCGCTACACAAATTCACTAATATTATACATTTGAAAGTTTATTTGGATATTTGTTACTTCTTCAAGCAAAAACTACCTAACAGATTGAGCTAAAAATAAGCACGTACATAGATGTAGACCAGGGTTAACACAGGCTTATTATTACAAGTGTAGAATAGATGTAAAGTAGCGGGAAGGCAATGGTCGCAGTTGGAGTTGGCACAGGGTCTGAAAGAATGGCGTGACAAAGAAGAGGCCTAAACCCAGCAGTCGGTGAATGTGGGCTGATAGATAGATATAAACCATGAAAAGCCGCGGGGCAGAAGCTATCCGAATGTTTTGTAAAAAAACTGTTAAATAAAAAAATTTAATATATAAGTCAATTTGTATGTACCTTTAATTTTAATTTTAATTTAGCACTTTAGAGCCTTTTAATTTTTTTTCTTTTTTAAATTTTGTAACTTTTAACTTAATATTTATCTTTTGTTTAGCGTTTAAATTATTGTCTATACCTATATCAAACTTATTTGTTCATAAGGAAGGAGGTCCCCAAGATACAGGATTTCCTAGTTTGGGGGCCACTGCTGTAATTATGTGTATATCTTGATTTTGTTCAATAAACGTTATTATTATTATTATTTTGTAATCGCTGAATACTTTTAAAATTCCTGACGCTAATATGTCGTATGTATACGCATTATATTTATAGCGCTTTTAATCTTCACCGTAAAATCAACTCACTTTATTTTTAAATATTTTTGTTTGCAGTTATTAGACCCAATGCGAGGAGTGGTTCTAGATAGATTCGGACTGATGCATCTTATAGCGACAAATGTATGCGAGTGGCTTAATATCGTAGTACAAGAAACCAGAGATGACATTCTAAACGTAGCATACGCCCGTCCAACTCTATTACGATATGCTAACATCAGCGGACATCTCAAAACCGATATAGTCGATCAACTGGCTAATACCACATTTGAAGAAATCACAAAACCCCATACGACAATCAACATAAGCAATGATGCATTCCTCAACGTGACTTTAAACAGTCTGAATTATTCCATGCAAGATGATGTGTGGACTTGCAATGTGTCGGATATGATACAGCCTTTGTTACGGAGCGTCAACCCTTACCTCAGGCCTTGTGGAGTGGAATACAGCCTCTTGTGTTCAATCATCATTGCTGTCATTTGGAATGACATATGCACAGTTCCTGGATCGGTATGTTTAATCTAACTAATTGTTTAATCTTGCTGTGAGACCGGCAAACTTCGCACGGACTCAGAATTAACTATCTACTACTACAACAACTAGGTACTCTACAAGTACTTTACCTGAAAATAAAGATTATTCTATTATTTTAAACTACTTTACTACTACTTACTATGTTACTCTAACGCTACCCTACTACTAGTCTAATACAACTCTACTAGTTCATCCAAAAAAGATTGTGAGCGACTGCCTACAATATTACCACAAATTACTAATTTCAATAAGGTTAACAACAAGGTGCTTCGGGAAATAAGCATATTCAATCATATTGATAAAAGATCTTCTATCATTGGTGGCTACAATAAAATATTTACCACTCTTGAATGAAAATAATGTTATTCTTTATGTTCAATTTATAATTTACATTAAATTCTAAACCATTTAGATACTCTACGACATGTCTATATCGGGAGACCGAGCTATTGACTGTGAGACAGCTATACATAAAGTTCATAGTCACAAGGCAACATTCTCGACTGATGCACAAAACAACACACACAAGAAGAAAACATAATGTTTTCCATGTTCCTCCATGCAGCAAGACTCGCTCAAGGCTTGGCACATAATCTGGCACCTTTCATAGACAACCGGATTAGTAAGGAAGGATATCAATATATGAATTTAAAAAAAAAACTATGTAACAAAGCACTTGATAAACTTAACAAATTGTACTATGACAAAAAAGAACAAATTATATTCCGGTTTCAGTGAATAAATGTTATAAGTATATAAAATATATAACACAAAAATATGATATTAATTATAAGAGGATCAATATTTAGATACAATAATCAAAGATATTTATAATTTTAATTAAATGTACGTGTATAAAAATGTTATATTTAAATGTAATATTTTACAATAATACGTAGGACTATAATTAAAATAAATTTACGGAATGATTATATAACTGATTGTATAAAAGTCTTATTAACTTACTACAGTAACATATGTATGTTTAATTATTAATAATTAATTATGTGCCGTGGGGTGCCGGCAGTAGAATGTTACCCCTCTTCTCATACCCGTGGATGCAGTAAAAGCCTGCTCAGGGATACCTCCGGAAGATGGGCAGCAGCGTCTTTCCGTGTATCAACATCCGGTACTGCGCTCGCCAACCCGCCTGCCACGCGTGGTGAGTATGGCAACTACCCCTCATGGAGATCTATGAGTGAGGCCTGTGTTCAGCAGTTGACATTTTATGGCTGAAATGATGATGATGATGTGATTAAGGATTAATTTTCAAGTGTGGTCTATGTTATATAAGTATGTTGAAAATAAACTATTCCTATTCTTATTCAAGAAACCGGCGGCTCAGAAGTCACAGCACAAAAAACCTAAACAGTGTTGCGCTCGGATGAAGTCTAACAACCACTTCTCAGTGGACTGTGGCAGTGCCCACAAGGGCCTTTTCATGGGCATAGTGGTCCTGGCTGGCACTATTGTCAGTCTCATGCTGTTCAACGGACTCTTCCACAACGCGAAGCATGTAGAACTGGCTCTGCTACAGGTGAGGGTAAAACTGCGCTTTTAGCGTTTATATAGATAGATTAACACTTTATTATACATTATACATTCATCATACAACAAAGAGAAACACAAACAAATATAACATATAATGGGCGGTCTCATCGCTAAAAGCGATCTCCTAGAGGTAATCTTTATACCTAATTAATGCCTTTCTGACTGTCGCTGTCGGTCCCACTAGTAGGTTCCACTAGTGTACCTACTCTGAGTTAGGTAGATAAAAGGCACCAACTAACTTAACAAGACTAATCACCTTACCTTTAAACGCTGTAACAGCATAAAGAATATCTTAAAACTTGGCAAATAACAACACAGATGTTAAGTACGTTTTTTCATACCTAGCACCAGGAACCAGAGAATAACCAACACCTACAACTCACTGTTATAGTAGGTATAGTTGTTGTTAATAGTTTACTTACGCAATATCACTATAACTGTGCTATAACACGCCGTGTGGGGTGCAGTCAGTAGTATATTGCCTCTTTTACCCGTGGATGGAGTATGAAATTTCTTAAAGAGGAGGCAAAAGAGAGTAGGTAGGATACCTCCCTCCGCAAGATAATTAACAGCGTCTTTCCGTGTTTCGACATCCCGTACTGCGCTCGTCAACCCACCCGCCAAGCGCGGTAAGTTAAGTATGGCTACAACCCCTTCATGGTCTTGGAGATCCATGAGGGACGCCTGCGTCCAGCAGTGGAAGTGGAAAGCAGTTCTATGGCTGAGCTGAATTAATTAATGAACTATAATTCGAAGATAATCTCCGGCACCAGAGACTGCCAAGTACAACCAAACAATTAGAATATTTCTTTGTTATAACTGCTATTATTTCCTTCAGATCAATATCTGGGAGACGATCCTGTTCATCCTGATGGGCGTGGGGTCTGGCGCGTGCATTCAACGCATGCGTACTCTGCCACTTCGACGCGCCGTCACCACCCTGCCTCTGGAACACTCCCTGCTGCTGGTCACTCAGTGCGGGGTCTACCTTTACTACCTATTCCAGATCATAGGAGCTGGCTTTCTGATACAGCAGTATCCGGAAGGAATGCGTGCAACTAGGTGGGTTAATGTGCTGTTTTTAGGGTTCGGTACCTCAAAAGAAAAAAAACGGAAGCCATATAGGATCACTTTGTTGTCCTTCTATCTGTATGTCCGTCTGACCGTGTGTCTGTCTGTCAAGACCCATATAGTGTAATAGAGTAGTGTATCGAGTTGTAGAGGTATCGAGAGCAAAAAACGCATGTTTCGACATTCTAAGAGGAATCAAAATTCATACTTCCCGTAGTCCTAGAACTATGAAATTAAAAAATATAAGTGTCGGCTTATGCTGTAGATACAGAGAAAAATCCAAAAACTATGAAATTGTAATGGAATCATAAAAAACGTACGAAATCGATTATCGAGGTTAAGCAACCCTAATATGATGATGGAATTAATGGGTGACCGAATCTTTTTGTGTATTTTTAAAACTTTTACTAAATCAGATCAGCTAATTTATAATAATACCTATGTTTTACATACATACCCATCCAGGGGCGAGTTCAGCGCGCACTTGTCCGGTTTTATTTTTAAATTGCAAGGTTATCCGTTTCCACCTTGCGTCTGGATCATATTCTGCTGCTTGTTTAATAGAATTTGTTGACGTAATCGGACCTGCCATCGTTAGAGAGATAATGGTTTCGATTCTGTTTTATACTTCCTAAAACTATTATAATTAGAGATATGACGAAAGTCGTAGAGATTTTAAACATTACGCCGCCGCGATGACCTTATCTTATATGTACGTCGCAGTTCTAAATTATTGTAGTGCCAACGTTCACACAAGTTATTGTATACACACAAACTGTTGAATAAAAAAATATTAAAAAAATATATATCTTCTTCCAGGATAATTTCGCCGCTCTGTGCGCTAATCCAGAGCTCATGCCAGACTCTGTTGGTGTTCGACGCGTGGACCAGGCGTTGCGCGGGAAACGGCCGGCAAAGACCCGGAAGGCAGCTCGTAACATTCCTGCTTGTAGGCAACTTCGCGTTGTGGCTGCTCAATAGAGTGAAAAACGCGCGAGCTGAGTTCCATCCGTTGCAGGTATCTAAATCTAAACTCGTATCAAGTAGGTAACTAGACGGTAGATATTAAAAGCAGTTTCGTCATTGTGTTTTATTTAATTCAAATAGCCATATCTAAACTAAAAAGAGCTACAAGCCTGTTGTACTATAAACAAATCGCGTACTAACGGTCGACCAAAACTTTAAACGCAAAGATTTTATATATTTTTGCAGTTAAAAAGTAATATAGCTGGCTATTTTGACTTTAACTATTAGATCTCTAAAATCAGCTACCGGTCATCACGATCGCATTTGACTTTGTGACGAATAAATAGTCGTAAATACAAATGTTGGCCGAGCGCATGCCTACGCAAACAAGTGCTACAAACGCAAACGCACCCGTTTTAACGCTCGTCTGCACTTTGCCAGCTGGAAAAGCGCTGGCAAACGATGGCAAGGCAAGGCAAATAGCCTGTTCACATGTTAGCATTGACCTTCACTCGGCTAACGTGTATACGTGGCATTACTACACCCAATTCAAGAGTTTGTCAAGAATAAATGGTAGGGGAGATTAAAACAGGAAAGTTGAAACAACAATTTGTCAGAACTAATAAACCGATAGCGAGATGGTAACAACGCGCGTATGTTACATTCTTGACGCGTTATTTGATGCAATGTGCGCCGGCGGCCTGAGCGGAGTGGTTTAGTAAATCTACTATAGACATCTAAACGGAAAAAAATGACAAAAGTAAGTTTTATCCAATTTTTCTATGGCTTATTATTCAATGCGTATTGGGTAAGTGCTAACGTGTCACTATTTCTAATATGCAATTGTTATTCAAGTTTCATAGCACGATATTGTTTTTATTCGTTCGGCTTTTGTAGTGTAGTTATTAGGCATTATTCGGATACAAACACGTTTTTTGGAAGGTTTGCTTAAGAGAGTTGAAACGGTTCTCTATTTTGTCTTCGAAATTTTATTTTCCTAATATAATAATCCATAAAATTTATTTTCATAATTATCGATTGCCCAAATAATCACAATCTATAATATAAGGATCCCTAATATAGTTTCCACTAATATCAGTATCCATAACGATTACAATCCATAAAGTGATTCGCATTAAGTAAAGAATAATAAATTAAGTAAAGAAATCCATAAATATGATAAACAATACTCTCATAAGTATTTATTTGAATATTTTTTATGTTCCATAATATTTTGTTGGCGGCCGCTGCAGCTGTCGCGTAGTTTTTTTACTAGCCTTACTTATTTATTACCACTTCTTGTCATTTGAAAAACCTAATAACCTACTGTCTCTCTATCTCGGTTCTGCCACAGGCAGGGTTTTCGAATGGTTATAAAAAAAACCTAATAACCTACTGTCTCTCTATCTCGGTTCTGCCACAGGCAGGGTTTTCGAATGGTTATAAAAAAAACCCATTAACCTACTGTCTCTCTCTCGGTTCTGTCCTTGGCAGTGTTTTCAGATAGTTGTAAAAAAAACTAATAACCGTGTCCTTCCGTCTCGATTCTGCCACTGGAATGTTTTATAATCTTTCGAAAATATTCGGGATAATAAGTTTTATGATTCGTTATTATTATGACTATTTATGACACATTATGTTTATAACTATGAAAATTATAGAAATTATTGGTAAAATAATTTTATGCGTAAGTAGCATTAGGATGAACAATATCTTATTGCAAATTATATTTATGGGACCATAATATTATGGATAGTGATGTTTCGGAGACACTTGTTATTGATTGTGATTTTTGGACAATCGTTTTTCGGAGATAAAATGGGCACCCGCGAAAACAGCTAGTTTCAACCGTTTCAACTCACCTAGGGTTGATTTTTTTTGTAACTGACAGCTTGTGGTGTTGCTTCGCATGCACAGATAACATATTTTTGTTTCAGAATGCGTATAAAAAATATGAGCAAAATATTGACATTGAACAATGGATTTACAACGAAAGAGACCAGAAGATTGCACTGTAAGTTAGCAAACTTATAGACTAAACTTCTCGCCTCTTTATAGTGAGGAGCACAAAAATAATATTCTAATCTTGTGGAATGAAAATGAAATGGCAGGGGAAGTTTAACTTCATTTAGTCATTAAATACCATCCTAAGAACTGTTAACATTCCCCCTAATTCCACTTCACTTAAAAGTTGCAGCCAATGCATCGTGCTTTTTTCGGTCCTCTAAAGAATGCTACTAAAACCTGCCTGTGATAATTTGATGCGTTCAAATGCTGGGATAGTCAAGTCCATCTATAACACTCGTCGATTGGATAAACTACAACAAATGTGATTTTGCAGCAACAGGAACTTGGCCTGTCAATTCAAACATCTTTGGAGAAGATGATATCCTGCTCAAGCCACTGATCGTGTTTTGACCAATGTAGTGCCTGGATAGGTCTCAAATGTTGCAGAAAATGTGGGAAATCCAAAAAGGAAGATTCATATGACTGAGGACGAGGACGTCCCAATCGGAGAACATCCAGAACCATGAGCCGGTACTTAAAATATACTTGAGAAAAAAGACGTTGCAGAACTCAAAACAACACCAGCCCACCATCTATGATCTATTATGATCTTATTTGATAAAAATAAGCTATAATTTATGTCGTAACACCATAGTTGATTATGTTCTATTAATGTAATGTGTCAAAATAATGGCATACTATAAGTTGATTGAGATGTTAAACATTGTGTTTTGATATAATTTCTTTTATTTACCTACATGCCCGTTTTAATTAAATTTTCTTTACAAAATTAGCAAAATCAACACTGTTTCAACCTACCTTGTTCCCTGTCTCAACTTAACTCGGTACTAGGAAATTGAGTACTGAATTTTTTCATGGATCTCTCATGGATTTATTTATTTATTTATGTAAAAATTGTTTCAACTCTCCTTGGTCTCTCCTACCTATGTAGGGGATGCTACGGTACATCTATGACTGCTCACGGTAACGGGGGTCTAGGGGTGCTAAGGATCCCCGGGAGACGATCGGCTACCAAACCCTACGACGACCACTAGCCCTGGTAACACACTACATCCGCACTTTGAGGACAGACGAAAATATTGTTAAGCTGGAAGAAGAAATTAGTAGATTACACTGAGACATTTTGGGGTTATCAGAAGTCCGTAGAGAGAGGAGGACACGATATCCCTCAAGTCTAGTAACCTACTATACTATCGAGAGGGTGACCAACAGTCCCAGTGTGATGCTGAGTTTCTCGTTCACAAGTCACTCATCAACAACATTATCACCATCGACAGTGAGTCGAGCAGGATCGCGTACCAGACACTCAGAATATCTAGGCGATATTTATTTATTTATTAAAGGGCATCCAACAAGAAAATCACATAACATGAGTTAATAATATTCGCTAAAGGTCGTTCAGGCATATGCGCTGACCTCGTCACACCCAGATGAAGAAGTAGGGTCTATGTATGAGGACATCAGCAGAGCCATACATAAATTTGGAAATCCTTGCGGCACGATATTCGTATACCTTTAATACAGCTCGTATTAAAGATACGTTAGAGCGGAATAAAGGCTCCAAAGTGTTTGCGAGAGATAATTCTATTGGGCAGAGCCAGATGACGAAGCTGAAGAGGGAAGATGGCAGCATAACGTCAAGTAGGTAAAGCAGAAGTGTTAAGGGAAGTCGAAAGGTTCTATGGACGGCTCTACGATTCGGTCACTAAACCTGTTTGCAGTGCGGCCAACGACCCAAGAGCCAAACTGACTCGACATTATACCGAATATATCCCGGACATCTGCCTGTACGAGATCAGGATGGCCTTGAAACAGATTTAGAACGACAAGGCGCCGGGTGAGGACGGAATCACTTCAGAGCTTCTGAAAGGTGGTGGATCACCGGTTCTTAAAGTCCTTCAGAAGCTCTTTAATTCCGCTTTGCTTGAATAATGCTAACGAACATGGACAAGTCGAAAATTATGTCGAATGTCCATGTCGTGCCTGCCCCAGTTATGGTTGAGAACTCGGCTCTTGAAGTTGTCGACGCGTACGTATACCTAGGACAAACAGTTCAATTAGGTAGGTCCAACGTTTGGGATACTTCGCAACGTCTTTTCGTCCAACATACCTCAGTGCCTAAAGACGAAAGTCTTCAATCAGTGTGTGTTACCAGTGATGACATATGGTACCGAGACGTGGTCCTTCACTATTAGCCTTATGAATAAGGTTAGAATCGCTCAACGAGCTATGGAGAGGGCTATGCTCGGGGTTTCTCTACGGGGTCGAATCAGAAATGGAGAGATACATAGAAGAACTCGGGTCACCGACATAGCCAGACAGATATAGCACGTTGAAGTGGCAATGGGCAGGCCATAAAGCGCGCAGAACAGATGGCCGATGGGGCCGTAAAGTACTCGAATGGAGGCCACGAACCGGCAAGCGCAGCGTAGGACGTCCACCTACAAGATGGGCAGACGTCTTGGTAAGAACCGCAGGTCGGCGTTGGATGCAGGCCGCTTCCTACCGCAATACCTGGAGATCAGTGAGGGAGGCCTTTGTCCAGCAGTAGACGTCCTACGGCTGATATGATGATGATGATGATTAGCTTTAGTGTATATTTCAAGTTGTGAATCAAATAATAAAAAAATGTGCCGTTTTTGGTAAAAAAGAAGGAAGTGTTTTCTACTAAACCTAACTGATGGAGCTGGCAAGCGGAGATAGCAAGTTTGTGATTAATCCCAATTGTAGCCATTGTTAAATTGTGTTCCTTAACAGTAATAAAAAACTAACGCCACCCATGAGGTCCAGGGTAACTATTTTTGAAGTTTTTACTTTTTAATGAAAACCGTATTTACTTATTTAATTTCAGATGGAGTTTTACGGAGTCTGGGCTTGGACTCTTATTACTCACGTGTCAGTCCCGCTTCTCGTCTGCTACAGATTCCAGGCCACGGTGTGCTTCTACGAGATATGGAAGAATTCATACAAAAGAAATAAAAATGCTATCGATGATGATATAAATGAATTTGAATTAAAAGATCAGCATGTAGCATGATTACAAAAATAATATGGTTGTTATTTACCTAGTTCATTTGCTGCTGGTTATATTTTGATGCTGGTTTAAAGTTAGGCCTTTTCTAACTATTACCTATCTATAACAATTTGTTTCATTTCTTTAAACTTATTTTATTTTCATATTATAGATATCCAATAGGCCCTTTAACCGACTTCAAAAAGGATGTATTGCTCAAGTCGTCTGTATTTTTTAGGGTTCCGTACCTCAAAAGGAAAAAATAGAACCCTTATAGGATCACTTTGTTGTCCGTCTGTCTGTCCGACTGTCGGTCTGTCAAGACCCTTCATCTTGAGAACGTGTTGAGGTATCGAGTTTAAATTAAAACCATACTTACATATACCTACTAAAATCTACAGCCTCTATAAGCTGTGCAAAAATTAATATTCTAAGTTACGACCGTTTATGCCGCAAAAAACGCAAAAGGAACCAAAATGCATATGGTACTTCCGTAGACCTAGAACCATAAAATTTGGCAAGGTACCTATATGGTTTTATACTGTAGATACAGAGAAAAATCCAAAAACTATACATTTTTTATCGAGGTTAAGCAACCCTACGCGTTATAAATTTGTTAGGTGATGGAATCTTTTTGTGCATTTTTCAAACTTTTACTATATCAGCTAATCAGCTGATATAGGTAGTAAAAGTTTGAGATCAGTTAATTTATAATAATTATTATGTTTTTACATACCTACGGAACCCTCGGTGGGCGAGTCCAGCTCGCACTTGTACAGTTTTTTTTTTAATCTTTGTTACTTTAGAACACTGTGTATCAACATCCCGTACCGCGCTCGCCAACCCGCCTGCCAAGCGTGGCGAGTATGGCAACTACCCTCTTATGATCTTTAAGATCCATGCAGTGGATGTGGACAGGTCCTACGGCTGAGATGATAGACGGTTCGGGTATTTTCAGCAACAAGTCAGCTCGCTTTTAAACCCTGTTCTGATGAAGGGATCCTTGATAATCGAGATAAATTCTCAAATGTTATAGGCGTAGATACATAGCGGTTTGAGTAGATACCTACTTATTTTCAGCAACAAGTCAGCGATCTTATCGTTGAAGTCGATTTTTTATTTGAAAAAATAAAGAATTATTTGCAATAATCTTTGATTGTCTATATCCTCTTTCGGTGATGATCACACGATTACCTAATCACTAAAGATACACAGGTCAAGCTAAATAAAAGCGTTTATAATCGTTAGATGTGATTTGAGCAAAATCGGCCTTGAAGGAACATTTTAGATATTTTTAAGCATTTGTTTTAATTTAGTTCATTTGTTAGGATCAGGTTTTGTAAATTTAATCATTATTATAATTTTTATAACTCCAGACTGAAATTCTAAAGTTCAATCCGCACCCCGCACCGCGCACCGCGCATCTGCAACCGTAGGTATATTGTAAGGCTAAAGATATTTTTTTAATATGTAAAATTGTTGGTAGGTACCTAATTTAAAATAAACGCATCAGGATGATGATTAATCATTATCGTCATCATCACCTTAGTTGTAGCCGTCTCCAAGTACCTACTGATCATAAGGGGGTTATTGCCATACTCACCACGCTTGGCAGGTTGTTGATACACGGAAAGACGCTGCTACCAATCTTCCGGAGGTATCGCTTGGTAGATTCTTAGTGCATCTGCACAGCAACTGTGCAACTAGACGAGTAACGAGTAGAAAGAGAGCAGAAAGAGTAGAACCGAGCATATGCAAATATGGATAATATTTTCGATAAATTTTAGTCAACTAGACTAGAATAATAAAATTACTCAACAAAATCATGCAAATTATCAATATAATCTTTTAAATTATACGAAATATTAGAATGAAAAACAAGTCTGACATAATTTTATATTTTGAATGAACTAAAATAGACCTTGTAATCAAAAATTAATACAATATTGTGTGTGGCGACGCGCCCTTAAGTGCAAGATGAGGTTTCTTGTTCGCTTATTACCCTCACTTGGAAAAAAAGTTTTCAATTTACCTAGGTCAGTTTAAATGTGTTTTGTTTTTATTTCGAGTTAAATCACTGATTACGTAGCGTTTTGCTCTATTGAATAAACACTTATTGACTTTGACTTACGTATTTTTTTACCTGTGAAATGTGAAATTTTCTGGAATATTTCTTTGATACCCGCAACAGTCCATACCCCTAGACAACCGTATTTAGGTACATAAAATAAACAAGGAATATTAGGACAAATACAAAACTCTGATAAACTAATTTCACATGTTGTGCTGACTAGTGCAATATTATTGTTTATCAAAAGTAGTTGCCGCCGTGGCTATAGATTTGCTTTTCTTTTCTATCTTGCTGTATAATGTACCGTAAGAGATTTTCTTCTCTCTCGCACTCCTGCTAGGTACTATTCACGTTAGTCAAAATTCAAAGAGTATGTATGTAAATCGTATACTGTATCTCGTATAACGCTGCCAAAAACAATAACAAAGGTGATACCAGTAAAAAAAGATCCTCCTTTGTAGAAGGTTACTTGGTCGTAGCTACGTTTTGCCATAAAAAAATCTAGGATTTTTTATTTTAGCCGAAACTTATCAAATTGTATATAAATTATGGTCTTGGAACATTTTTATTCCAATAATTTCGTTTCTTACAAAGAAAATAAAATAATTAATATATTTTATGGGTAATTATTTTGTAACACTGGTCACTTTTTGGGGAAAGCTATCAAGGTGCATTGGTACTGCACATTGGGTAGAAATGTCATTCGTTTCCCGTGCCTCGTCCGTTCTGGAATCGAATGTTCTTTCTCTCGCCCCGCCGCCGCCGTCGCCGTTGTTGTCTTTGCTGTTCTGTTTATTTGTTGAAGTTGTTTGATACTCGTTAAAGTTATCTTGCTACATGAAGGTTTGCGCGAGGTGACACCACAGAAATGGGCAGACTGTATTACCCACACGATAAAAGTAAAAGAAGAAATGTTCAAACTAAATCATTTAATTGACACTATATGTGATCGATTTGTAATAAATATCACTGAAACAGATTCTGAATCAGATGATGATAGCAGTTGTTCAGATATTAGTATGTAAGTATCATACCCGAACAACTGCTGTCATCATCGGATTTGATTAAAAATAGTCTTTACGAATAAAAAAACAAAAAAAGTATTTGTTTGTTTTATTTATTTCTGAGGGAATGGATAAATAATTCTACGCCTTTGTTGGACTAGGATTTTAGTAATTTAAGCAGTGAAAATATAATTTAACTACTTCATTAATAAAAAATTGCAACTATTTCTTTGTTTTATTAAGCTCCGAGGCTCTTGTTGATAGGTACAAACATAGCATAATGTAGGGTGGAACTATACTTGTAGTGATCCGTAAAAAACAAGGTTATGCTCCACTGTCTTTTCAGTTTGACAGTAACATCAAGTGACATTACTTTGTTTACATTATTGGCAGCGTTTAAAAAAACAGACTTTAGGTATTTTTGTTGTCTTGTCTTTTTAATTTATGGCTTTTTGTGTTTGGTTTAACACAATTCCGCCAGTGTCAAGTTAATTTATAAATTCGTAAGTTATTTGGCTATATGTTGGCGTCCGTGTAATATTTTACTTGTTACCCATAATTTGACTTTGACCTTTCTAAAGTTTACGAACTTGACACTGGTAGAATTCATGTCACACAGGCCATCAACAAAAGAAGAAGAATTGTGTAAAACAAAACCAGGTGCCATTACAGAAGAAGAAGAAGTGTCAAACCTTGTCAAACAGACTTCTGTGTGTGAAGTGAAACTAATGCATTGTCAAACAAATTCGCGAAAGTAAATTTTGATACAGCAAAATTCAACCCTCACATTTGACTTTTTACTCATAAAATAAGGTATTTCTAAAAAATGGCTGCTGTAATGGATGTTGACGAAGAGGAAGTGGAGATGGCTTCATCCAGCAGTGGTAAAAGTGACAAAAAGAGATTTGAAGTAAAAAAGGTAATGTCATAGGAAATGCAAAATCATTGTTGCCAAATCCGGAATACAAGGCTTTTCTAATAATTTACCTTTTATTTACAGTGGAATGCTGTGGCTCTGTGGGCTTGGGGTACGTAAATCTTTATTTTAACGGTTCTAATAAAAATAACCTCTCATAATTTCCTAAACAAAGGTATAACTTCATATTTGGTCCTTCTTACAGACATCGTTGTAGACAACTGTGCAATCTGCAGAAATCACATTATGGATCTCTGTATTGAATGCCAGGCCAATCAAGCATCAGCCACTAGTGAAGAGTGCACAGTGGCTTGGGGCGTCTGTAATGTAAGTTCAAACAAATCTTATGAAATGAAATGACAGTGACCTAAGCAGCAACCAGTAGGTAGTGTGTCCACAACTACTTATAACCAATCTGAACCAGCTTAAAAAACCCTATGATGCCTATTTATTGTCCTTGCAGTATAATAAAACAAGTGGGTGAAGCCAACAAAGTTAGTGAGTATAATATTTGTTTTTTATTGTTTTCAGCATGCATTCCACTTCCACTGCATTTCACGTTGGTTGAAAACAAGACAGGTCTGCCCTCTAGACAATAGAGAATGGGAGTTCCAGAAGTAAGTAAACAACCAATATCTATATACACTGCCGGCCAAAAGTTTGAGACCAAGTAGCAAAATGAAATAAAACTCAAAATATAAATCAAGAGGTTTAGATATTAATTAAAATGCTTATTTACTAATACACATTCATCAAGAAGGAAAAAAAAATCAAGAAATATCAACCATTTACGTTAAAAATGACGTTCATATTTAATAAAATCATTAAACGGATTTTTCGTCAAAAAAGCCTCCCTTGCATTTTATAACTTTTTTCACTAGTCTCGGCATACGAGCAATCAATTTATCAATTGTATCTTGTGAGATATTGTTCCAGCTTTCTTGTAAAGCCTTCCACATGTCTTCTTGTGAGGAGGGACAACAACTGCGCACATTTCTGTCAAGCTCTTCCCACAATAGCTCAATGGGGTTGAGATCCGGACTCTGAGGGGGCCACACCATGTTTTTTAACACCCTTTCTGTTTCTTTATGTTCTAAATAACCCCTGCATAATTTTGAACTATGTTTAGGATCATTATCTTGATGGAAAAAAAAACCATTTCCAATTAATCTTAAACCAGACGGAACGGCATTTTGCTGTAGTATTCGTTTATAATGCTCCTTTTTCATGATTCCTTCGACTCGTACCAAATCTCCGGTTCCATGGCCCGAGAAGCATCCCCAGACCATAATGGAACCACCACCATGCTTAACTGTTGGCACCACACAATCTGGCATCATCTTTTCCTCGGCGGTACGTCGAACAAAAATTCGTCGTTTTGAACCAAATATTTCAAACTTGGATTCATCTGTCCAAAGAACTTCTTTAAAGTCTTCTTCAGTCCAGTCTCGATGGGTAAGGGCCCACTGCATCCGTTTCTTTTTGTTTTGTGACCTTAGTAGTGGTTTTCGAACGGCGACGCGACCAAATAACTTAGCATCTCTCAATCGTCTTTTTACTGTAGTCAATGACACAGGTTCTGATCGGGATTTGTTCACTTCTGCGCGGATTTCTGGTGCGGTTAGGCGTCTATTCCGCTTGCTGGTAACGACGATGAAATTATCCTCGCTAGAAGTGGTAGCTCTCGGTCTCCCCGATCGCGAACGATCTTGATTACTGCCAGTCTCCTTGTATCGGGTTATTGCGTTATGAACACAAGTCTTCGACAACTTAAGTTGAGAGGCAATCGCACCTTCAGATTTGCCTTCGCCGTGTAAAACAACTATGGCAGAACGAGTTTCAGTGCTAATTTCGCGCACTTTTCTCATTTTAAGATGTGTTCACTGTAACAACGACGAGCTCAGACTAGTTAAGATAATGAAAAATTTACTCCATCAAAACTCAGGTAAAAAATATGTTTAAGGAAGCTAAAATAATCCGGAAGTACGGTTACCGCAAAACAAAACCAAAATAATTAGAAATGAGCAGGCCATAAAAAATATAACAATGACTCTATCACCTGGTAAGCGCGCGGTACTCATTTATGTTTTGAAACAATAGACCTTTAAAGGATGATAACTTAAAAATATACAATAAAAATGACTCTCAGAAATTCTTTGATAACAATAGAATACGCAGGTGTTCAAATTAGCTCTTTATCATGTGTACTTTTGAAATATTTTGGTGGTTACAAAGATTTTTACAAGTGGTCTCAAACTTTTGGCCGGCAGTGTATATAATTATCTTTAATATAGAAAATCACACCTACATATACTTCAGCCAAATTCTATGTAGAATGTTTGTAAACAAACTGTCACACATAAAACTTAATTGCTTTCTGTCAAAAAACCAACCCTTCGTTTTTTGACCTGGTTAATAGTAATTTATTGAGTGGTCACTACTCCCCAATTATTGAGTATAAATATTTATAAAAACCATCAGTATGAAAGTATTTTTTAGGTTTAGTATTGACCGTTTGCTTAAAAACATACAATGAAATGCACTTGTCAGACCGATCCTAGACTATTGTAGTTTAATTTGACACCCTCATTATGATATCTACAGAAAACATGTTAAAAGTGTGCAGAGAGAATTTCTTTATTATGTGTCATATGGTGATAAGATGGCTAAAATAATGTCAATTTATGTCTTAAACATTATAACAAGAACTAGCTTACATATTGCAGAAATTTCCTAGACATCAAATTTCTGCACAAACTTTTTAACCGAAAAACAGATTGCACTGAATTAACTGGTAAACTAACGATTCACACCCCCTCTTGTTTACTAAGGAAGAGTTCATATAACCTTTTCAGCACAACATACTTTTGGATTAATCTCTGGCTATCTAGGCACTACAATGCACTAGCCAGAAGCAATAACCTTGACCTAACTGACTGTTCACCAAAATTTTAAAAACAACTTGATTATATTTTGATGTCCTTAAAATGATCTTTTATAATTTATTTAAATTTTATCTATGTATATAATATTTTTATGGATTATATATAAGTTAGTGTGTCTAAGATTGATCTCATGGTGTTTAGTATTTTAAATGTTTAATTTCTTATTCCTTGTTAATTTTTATTGGAGTTTGTTAGACTTCTTCATTCTTTATATTGTTTAATTATAAATCTTGTATATTTTATTCAAATGTTTCTCCCATTTCTTTTGGTTCAACTACTCTGCTTTCTAATTTTTTTTTTTTTAAGCCCATGTAAGTGGTTTTAAACTGTTACACGCTAAATTATGCATGTTGTGGCAACCTGTAATTAAGGAAACACAGTCAACATATTTGCAGTACCTATTATTAACACATGTTAGTGATTTTCTTGTTGGATCATTTCAGCCATAAAACGTCCACTACTGAACACGGCCTCCCTCATGGATTGCCATGAGGGGTAGTTGCCATACTCACCATGCTTGGCGGGCGGGTTGGCGATTGCAGTAAAAGATGTTAATACATGGAAAGACGCTGCTGCCCATCTTCCGGAGGTATCCCTTAGCAGGCTCTTACTGCATCCACTGGCATGAGAGGAGGGGTAACATTCTACTGCCGGCACCCCATGGCAATTCTTCTTGGATGCCCCTAAATAAAAAAACATTCTACATCAAATTTGGCTGAAGTATAGGCTAACACCTACTGTTAGAAATTAACTCATCTTTCACACAAAGAAGAGATTCTGTTGATAAATTCATAGTAGTCATAGTAGCAGTTTACTAGGACTTAATAACTTCTCTTTTTCAGGTATGGACACTAGATCACCCCAGCAGACTGTCAGCTTATATTGTTTACATTAAGTTCTCAGTATCTCAATAAACTTACTCAAACTACAAAATTTTTCTTCGTTATTACTTTCGCGAATTTGATGATAATTTCATTGTAGCTAAATTTATAAGATAATAAAAACCAAAAAGATAGTAAAATATTCCAACATAATAATGCTATGTTATTTATTTGTAAAACAAATAGTTTAAATTCATTATGAGGATGCATTTTATGCATTATGTATGTATGGGGAGTATTATTATTTTTTAGGGTTCCGGACCAAAATGGTAAAAAGGAACCCTTATAGAATCACTCTGTCTGTCTGTCACAAATGGATATCTCGAGAACTACTGATGCTATCGACTTGAAATTTGAAATGGTAAATGACAACACTTTTTTACTAATATAGCATATATGAAAATGTTAAAAAATATTCTTATTTTGATTTCAGGGGGACGGATATGGGATCTCAAAATTTTTAAGGGAAGTTACTAGGTGATGTGGGGTATCATATGAAAGGTATTCATTTGCACATTAATAAACAGTTTTTATTTTTTCTATAAGCCGCATCGTTTTTGAGTTATTTACAAAAATGTTGAAAAAACGACCATTCCTTCCCTTATCTCCGAAGTTTGCAGAGATAAACCTGTGATACTTTTATAGCTAATAGAAGTGTATGTAAACTATATGAAAATTATAGTGAACTCTGATTTGCATAGTTTTTTAGACAAGGGGGGTGGAAGGATGATTTTCAAAAATTTTGTGAAGTTACTAGGTGATGTGGGGTATCATATGAGAGGTATTCATTTACAAATTAATAAACAGTTTTTAGTTTTCCTTTAAGCCGTATCGTTTTTGTGTTATTTACAAAAATATTGAAAAAACGTCCCCCCCCCCCCCCCCCCTTATCTCCAAGTTTGCAGAGGTAAACCCGTGATACTTTTATAGCTAATAGAAGTATTTGTGAAGATTACAGGAAATTTATTACAAACTTTCTATTAGCATACTTTTTTAGAAATCATCGAAAGTGTAAAAAATCTACATAAGTTCCGCTATCAGACAAGAGATGGCGCTGTCAAGGTTCTCCAACAAATATAAACCGCCTTTATCGCATATTATATTGTATGATGGCACGGAACCCTCGGTGCACGAGTCCGACTCGCTCTTGCCCGGTTTTTTTTTATACAGAGCAGTGTGATGGTAAGTCAGTCGCAAATAGTTTTTATTAAAAATAAATTAAGCCAGGTGCGTGTCGGGCCACGCGCTATGTAGGCTTCCGTAGTTAACCGCATACGTGTTGTTAGAGTTGGTAAATGTTTTTTACGTTAACCTAAACATAATTATCAGGTATTAGCTACTTAATTGAGTTTTTGGTTTGGTTTTAAAGTAGGTATTCTGGTATGTTTAGTAAACCAGATCAGTTACTTGAGCGACAATTTCTCCGAAACTAAAAAAGCTAGCAAAAAGCCGTTAGATATAATTTACCTAAAAAGTTCATGGTTAAAACTACATTCAGATTTGTAACGCTCATAATAATTAAGATTTTTTGGAGTTTTAAGACCTACCTACAGAAGATATTTCGCAAACTGAATGTAAAAAATCCTATTAAACGATACCCTACACAATGGGAAATCAAGAAAAAATAGTTAATTCCTATGTTACGTGTCTACGAGGTAAAAACCTACCCAAATTAATATTTTTTTTGTACCATTATTTATCTCGGCGTGATTATTATAATATTATGTACCTACATACAAAATGACATCTCTTCGAATCCTTATAGTTTAGGTTTGTCTTCGGTTGTACGAAACCCTAAAAACCACCAAGTCCTTTTCGCGTGACCACTCGCATAGATTACCTTTGTACAAAGATATTGCGTACATTAAGATACCCTTAAAGAATTAATTATTCTTAAATTGCTGCAAAAATAATTATTTAAGGTCAAAGGTCGCAAAAATGGTTTTTTGGGTTTTTTTAGCCAAACGGTTATTATTATTATTATTTAGCCTCCACTGTCCCACTGCAGGCCTCCCTACCCTTCTTCCACTCTTCGCGACTTAGCGCAGTGACAGGCCACGTGCTCAGGTGAGTGTCCTCCAGCTCGTTCCGCCATCTCCTCCTGGGTCGTCCGCGCGGCCGATATGCGTTTGAGGTCCACTCTGTGGTTATCTTTGCCCAAAAGTCGTCGGGCATGCGGCAAACTTGTCCGGCCCAGTTCTACTTCAGGCTTGCGACCTTCTGACCAACGTCAGCGATTTGGGTTTTGGAACGCAGTATGCTGTTCCGCACGCGGTCTGATAACTTAATATCTAGAATACCTACCTACTGCGCTCCATAGCTCGCTGGCATACTCTGGCAGAAAAAATAAAACCGGGCAAGAGCGAGTCGGACTCGCGCACCGAGGGTTCCGTGCCATCATACAATATATAAATAAATAAATATATGATAAAGGCGGTTTATATTTTGTTGGAGAACCTTTACAGCGCCACCTCTTGTCCGATAGCGGAACTTATGTAGATTTATTACACTTTCGATGATTTCTAAAAAACTACGCCAATTAGAGAGTTTGTTATAATTTTCCTGTAATCTTTACATACACTATCCTATAAGCAAGAAAAGTTTCAGAGGTTTATCTCTGCAAACTTCGGAGATAAGGGGAGGAACGCTATTTTTTTCAACGTTTTTGTGAATAAGTCGAAAACTATACGGCTTAAAGCAAAACTAAAAACTGTTTATTAATGTGCAAATTAATACTTTTCATATGACACCCTACATGACCTAGTAACTTAACATTTTTTTTAAACCTTCCACCCCCCTTTTCTATGTAACTATGCAAATAAGTGAAATCGCTATAATTTTCCTATAAACTTTACATAAACTTCTATTAGGTATAAAAGTTTTACGGGTTTATCTCTGCAAACTTCGGAGATAAAGGGGGGAACGGTCGTTTTTTCAACACTTGTAAATAACTCGGAAACGATATGGTTTAAAGAAAAACTAAAAACTGTTTAATAATGTCCTTTCATAAGATACCCCACATGACCTAGTAACTTAATTTTTTTTTAAACCCCCTTCCACCTCCTAGTTCCCCCCCGGTTTCTAATAAACTATGCAAATAAGTGAGTTCGCTATAATTTTTCTATAAACTTTACATATAATTCTATAAGCTATAAAAGTTTCACTAGTTTACCACCGCAAACTTCGGAGATAAGGGGGGGGGACGGTCATTTTTTCAACATTTTTGTAAATAGGAAACGATACGGTTTTAAAGGAAAAATAAAAACTGTTTAATAATGTGCCACTGAATACCTTTCATATGATACCTCATACGACCTAGTAACTTCACAAAAAATTTTAAAACCACTTCAATCTTCAATCTAAACGTCTGAATTCAGACGTTTAGATTGAGGAGCCACTTTTGCATTAAATATAAACTAGTGATATATTTTGCTGCTAAATCTAGAATTCGTGCTGCAAAGTCAGCTACATTGCTGCTAAATGATACAAAATTTTCAAAAATATTCATCTATTACTTAACGAGTTCCAGGTGGCTCCTCAATTCAGACGTTTAGATTGAGGAGCCACTTTGCATTAAATATAACTAGTGATATATTTTGCTGCTAAATCTAGAATTCGTGCTGCAAAATCAGCTACATTGCTGCTAAATAATGGTGATATCAGATTTTAAAATTCTGATGTGGCTCCTCAATCCTTACGGACATTGTTACTTCACAAAAATTTTGAAAACCCCTCTTCCACCCCCCTTGTCTAAAAAACTATGCAAATTAGAGAGTTCGCTATAATTTTCCTATTAACTTTCCATACACTTCTATTAGCTATAAAGTTTCACGAGTTTATATCTTCAAACTTCGGAAATAAGGGGGGAACGGTAGTTTTTTCAACATTTTTGTTAATAATTCAAAAATGGTACAGCTTAATAGAAAAATAAAAACTGTTTAATAATATGCAAATAATTACCTTTCATTATGATACCCCACACGTCCTATTAACTTAAAAAAATTGAGATCCCCTATCTGCCCTCCTGCAATCATAATTAGAATATTGTTTAGCATTTTCATTTAAGTTATATTAGTAAAAAAGTGTTATTTTTAACCACTCCAAATTCCAAGTCGTTAGCATCAGTTATTCTCGAGACATCCACTTGTGACGGACAGACAGAAAGACAGTGATTCTATAAGGGTTCATTTTGGTCCGGAACCCTAAAAAGACAAATTGTATATTAATAAAACAAAGAGAATGGAAAGGTAAGTAACTTTAACAACGAATTTAAATTAAATTATAATAATACCCACCTACAAAAGTGATGCAGATGTACCCCAAATATTTTAAACTATTTTTACTGACATTCCTGTTTCTACCTCAGTCTTCGCATCTGATGGGTGAGCTCTGACTTAACAGAAATGTATCAAAATGCGATAGTCATTTTAAAGCAATTCATTTCTTTAGGTGTTTTTGCGACCTTTCAAAAGCATTTGACTGTGTCCCTACACCATGAAACGTTGATCGGGAAATTGCGCCACTATGGTGTTAGAGATGTCTCTTTGGATCTACTTATTTCTTCTCAGTAACAGAATACAAAGAGTTGATGTTAATGGAAAATGATTTTAGGTAGTTACAATGGGTGTACCGCAGGGATCAATTCTTGAGCCTTTTCTATTTTTAATTTATATTGATGTACCTCATCTGGTCAAAAATTATAATCATGAGATTGTAATGATTGCTGACGACACTTTTATTCAATATGAAACGCCGTACCACCGATTATGATGTGATGAAATCTCAAAAGTTGTTAATAGGTTTAGTGTCAGCAACCTATTACTTAATCAAAATAAAACAAAATGCATTTGATTTACTCTCCCTAATGTAAAACAGGTTGATGCCAACATTAAATTGAAAGGTGAAAGTACCTTGTAGAAGAAACTGTATTTTTAGGCATAAATTTAATTTTTAGTTAAGGCGGTTATCATATCACACTGCCATGTTGCGTGTCGACGCACCTACGCTCGTACTTGCGGGAGTGCAGATCTGCATCATCGTGCGAGTTTATCACGCACTCATGCGCGTAGGTAGTTGCGTTTTGTGGATTCACGGCGGCTCATTTCATTCAAAGCTGTTCGCTGTGCGGGACTCGGTGTGCCATAACTTGCGTCTCGCCCCGCTCATACGCGCGGGGATGCATGTTTCACCGCGCTAGAGCGCGTGATCTGCATGAACGCGCGTAGATGCATTTTCAGTGTGTTGGACTATACGTGTTTTCTATACAATCGGAGATACCTACTTACAAGCAACGTTAGAAGATGCATTCACGCAACATGCAGCGTGGTGCGTGGCAGTGTGTGAACCGTGTGTTAGAGCTTCAATGGGGCCCACACATAGACCAACACTCGGCTTATTTCTCCGTCATATGCAGTCAAAAAATCCGCCTTCTTACAAACGCAGATACCGCTAGACTTCTTTTCTTTAGCTATTGCCACAGTTTTATGTATGTATTATAGCTTACTGCTAGACATACATGGGGATGTGCTGCAGTGCAGATATTATAGATACCTACCATTATATTTTTGTTGCAGAAGAGGGCTTATTCGTTATATCTAGAGGTACAATATGCGTCCCAGAGAATCACTTGGCGCTAAATTTAAAGAAATAAATATAATGACAGTAGCTTGTCAATATATTTGAGAACCATAAGTAGAATAGATACTAATATAATGTGATAATATAATAATATATATATATATATATATAATACTAATATACTATAATATAATGTGTACCATAGTACACTCATAAAAATATTGCTTCGTTTAAGAAGAACAAATCACAATGTAAACACAAGAGAAGAATTAACTCGCTGTGCCCACTACTAGGCTCCATAAAGTTAAAATATATTTTTCATTAGTGTTATCCTTTACCTCGTACCTGTTAAAATTTCAGCCTGTGAATTAATGCAAGGGTCAATGTCCTTTTTGGCCGGGCTATAAAGCAAGGGTAATAAAATGAAACTGGCCTTCTTATGAATGAAACCTTAGGCAATTTATTAAAATTTTCTTCAATGAAAAAATTGATAATTTAGTTAAATGCCGGGCAACAATTAATATTGTTGTATTGGTATAAGTTAGATACGCCTATTTGACGAGATGAAAATATCACAAATGCAGTAGGCAGTAGCTACATCGTTTTCTAGTTTTAGTTCACTCTTGTGTGCTCATGTTTCAATCTGTTTTTTATATTGCTGAATCTACAGATCTTATAACGAGATAGGTAAAAATAGGATTCACGCCACGGAAGAGAGCAGCAAATCGATTGGTAAGAGCTTATAAATGTTTGCCGTTTTAACAACACTTTTACATTAACTGCTTTCTGCAACTATTATTTTGTAGAAGGACCAACATTTGCTCTCTTTGGCAAAGTCCGATTGGTGAACAGGCTATTCTTGAAAAGCAAATTGAACCATGCACAAGACAGTGTATACCTACCAATACATTAAGTAGGATCATAAGGTAAATTTCAACTTCATCATTAGGAAAGTGCTTTGACAGACTAGCTCAGTTGCTAAGGTATTAAAATTTGAGCTAGCGTTAACTAAAAAAATAGCATGAGTGCTAAATATCATAAGAATCGACGGGTATGAGTCAATAAACTCCGCCAACTTTTCCCCGTAGCGAAAAATGTGCACCCATCTCCGCGACGCGACATTTGGTGAACTGTAGTTAGCAAACCTAAGTAAAAAAGGTACCTAAGTCTTTAACAACGGAGTCTAGTATCTCAAAGCATTCACAATTATGTAGAACTTGTCTCCTAATACCTGTTTAGGTAAGAGTAGGTCTACCTATAAAATTTCCCATCATAATTTGTAGGTACTAAATAAAATTAAGATAATTTTCAGTCAAATCTATAAGATTATGTACCTACGCCAGATGTAGTGTCGTACCTATGACATACATATGAATTATTAAAACAGAAGACCATCATAAACATTGCAAGATACACAACACAATAATAATAAAAGGTAAATTCTATCTACTCTATCGTCATGTTGGAAGATTTAGTAATTCTAGATCTGGAAGGATGGTGACTAATTGGAGTTGAATTTACCAAAAAAACTGGTTTCTTGGTTGTGTCTCTAAGCATGCATGACCAGCATACAATCTATGATGACTTTCCAATTTACATTTTTACAATCAATTGCCCAAGTTAGGTTTATCCTATTGTTTGTTTCTAACAATAACATTTATTTTACACCTAGGATATTCAAAGAAAATATTTTTCTACAGTCATCATCACTCACTTTAATAACAATGCAGTCCCATGCCATAATAGACAAATAATAATAATTATTATCATTAATGTAGGAAAATAATTTGTTGCAATATGTACATTCAGACATTAATACATAGTTTAATTTATCATTTTATGAAAAGCTGATAAAACTGTTTCTTTTGAACTGATAAAAGTACAGTAAATACATGACAAAGTTTAAATAAAACATAATTTTGTGAATGCACTTAGTTAAAATACCTACTTACATACAAGACTTGTTTTCAATTTTATAAATAAGTTGTATCAGAAATATGTGTGTTTAAAGAAACAAAGTATTAAGCCCTAAGACTATACATACATAACTAAAATAATTATGAAATAAAATGCACAATACTATTGAAACTTATTTGATGAATGCACACATGTGGTTAAATAATAAGGAAGGCGAAATGTGAGGGCATTTATGTTCATCAGCTTTTGACATTTTAATCAATAAATATTTCTGGAATCATCAAATAAAATTTTGATGCATATCACACACCACGGTCAGAACATCACAATTATGACAATAAATACTACCTAATTAAAATAAATTCTAATCAGTGTCAATTAAACTAATAATTGAATTATAGCGGTGGAAAAATTAAAGTAAGGCAGTTGCAGCTGTCAGTCTGCTGATATAGCAGGAGGTAAATCGATAGTGCGACTTTCATTACCAAAAATTAATCTTAAGCGCTTCATGGGGGGTAATGGACGGATCGGGCTGTGCTTGCGGTGGCGCTCCTTCGACCGGCGCCGCTTCTTGAGGCGCCGCGCCGTCTCGGGGTCGACGCCCTCTAGCCGCAGCACCTCGTACTCCGGCGCCTCGGCCACGCCTCCGCAGTCCATCACCTCCTCCACCACCGGGCTCCGCTTCACTCTCAGTGTCAACTTCAGCCCCCTCCTAGGCGGGGTGCAGGGACACTCTTTGCTCTTGTTGGAGCTGTCCACCAACCATGGTGGGCCACCACCAGATTCACTTTCTTTCTTTACCTCTTCTACATGATTGTTTATGTCAACCTTATGACTTTTGTTCTCTTTACTATCTTTAGTATCACTTGGGTTCACATTCTCCCTATAATCAACTTCACTTTTCAAGTCATCATGGACATGGTTAGCTATGCTTTGTTCTGGAATTATGATACTATTCCGACTAGTATCTGCATTACTTGCCAAGTGTATGCTTTCTTCTTCTATTTTAGGGGGAGATTCTTGACTTTGTTCTAAATGTGTTTCAGTTGAAGATACTACATTATGTTCTAACAAATTTGTATCCTCCTGGTTTTCAGTTGGCGGTTCATTTTTGATACCAACTTTACTTGCTTCAAATGCTGTAGGTACATGAGCCTCATCCTTTGGAGTATTTAGATTCTGATCAGATTTGGCTTCAAAAGATAACTTTGACCCACTCCTAGACTTGGAGCAAGAGGGCTGAGTACAGGTGTCTTGTAAGCGTTTGTGACTTCTTAATACAATACCAGAGTGTGAATCTCGACTGCTGCGGGAGCTGGCCGTGCTGCAACACCTGGACGGCGGCGCTCGTCTCTTGGTGCCTCCACTCGCAGTGGCCACTCCACTTGAAACCCGACTACTGTCTGCCCGCCTTCTTAACCTATCACCGCGACTACAGCCTGATGACTCCCTACTCCCAGAACCCTCCTTATTTGAATTACCATCCATAACATCCGCTATACAACCTTGAGCTATTAAAAGTTCAGCATCATATTTTGTCAAACCCTTTTGTTTCATTTCTTTCATGCTAAGAGGAGATACTATATTTGAATTTTGTCTACTAGATATTTGAGATTTTTCAGAGTTTTTACTCACAGTTTTCTGTGTTTTTTTAGCTTTAGTTCGGTTAATTCTATTATCAGTTTCTCTAAATGTGTATCGTGTTGCTTGTTCATTATTATCTCTTTTCTTGACAGAAAATGCACCTTTGCCTCGCCTTTCACAAGTTTCGCATTCACAGTAACAGTTTCCATTTCCAAAAAAATCTTCACCATAAAAACATGTAATTTCTTCACCAACTTCTATATCACGCAGTACCCGAACAAAAGCTTTCCCACGGTCTGTTGCTTCAAAGGTACAAGTGGGTCTACAGTCATGGTTGATGTATGCTGCAGGTCCTAGCCATAGCTGAGCACAGTTTTTTCTACAGCTATACATAACAGAGAAGTCATTCTTCCCAGGATGAAGTAGTTGTTTCTCTTCTTCTTCTGTCATTTCAGCAATACAACCTACCAGAAAGTCAATCCTTTCATGCTTAAAAAATTTCTTAGTTGTTGATATTTTAGCTCCAACCTGACCTTCCAATGAGTATCTATAGCAGGGTTCTATAACAAATCCAGCTTTGTTATCGAAAACACGTAGATACCGGTATATCTGTAAGATAAAATATTTGTTTGAAAATTGTGCCTTTCAGAAAGCTGGTATGATTAAAGTTATAATAGAAACAAGTAATAGAAACACTTACATGCTCTCTTAGTTTACTCTGTTGATGTTTGTTTTTGCTAAAATGTCTAGGCATCCAGTCACCATTGGCAAGTTTATTGTAGGCTTTATTGTAATCTTGACTTTCAATGAATATCTTTATGATATTTTTAAGTTCTTCCTTGTTTGTTTTGAGAGGTCTATACCGAATATTCATCTTGTGTGTTGTAATGCCTAGATACGGATCCACTATGAGTGCTGTCGCCAAGTCATCGTATTCCGACAGCTCTCGAGGAGTCATGCCCATTGGTTGCATTTTGTGGTGCACTTGCCTCACGGGGTATGCAGCTGAGCCAACCACCATCCTGAATACCTGAACAAAGAGGGATGTCACTTTACAAAAGTACGCTAGCGTCATTCTACCGTAAATTTTCTCGGGTAATAAAATATATAAATTCAGTGTTGGACATTGGCAGCATCTCGTAAAACTTTGCTAGGCTACGAATTTATTCCTAATTTTGTGAAGAAAAGGGCAAACATGGCGGACGAAGAAATAATGGAACGATTCCCAAACGACACGTCAAAACTTTAAAGAAATTTTGGGAACTTCTGGAACGAAAAATTCAACTATAATGTCGCTAAATCAATATAAAAATACTAAACAATAGTAGAGCACTTACTTATGTCATTGAAAATCCGTAAAATGCATGATATTCTTAAATAAACAACTTCACAATATCCAAGCACTTCAAGACGCCAACTGCTAGGAAAATATAAATTGCATTTATTAGCATACTTTTAATGCGACTAAAGTTTAACGAAACTAATCCATCTTATTGTTTTAAAGAATTCAATCTTTAAACAAACTACTAAATGAAAATGTACTAGTTCATAGAAAGCTGAAAAACAACCATGTTTTCGTGAACTCCATCCATATATTCTCCATCCATCCATTTATTTTAATACATATACGAAAATAGTTTTGAATACTAACACAGCTGACAATCGGGAATAATATTGAATAAAAGTAACCATGAAGCATTTAGTAATTTTTTTAATTAACACAAAAAAGCGTACAATCAAATATTTGATTGTTAAAATTTAAAACCTAATCAACAAACAATCTAATTAAATAAATCACTTTTTGTATTTTTATTTTAACGATCACAACTAGCTTCGAAAACTTAATTTTGTCTCCGATGAACGAAGATGAAAATGGATATGACATAAAAAATTTTACATAGTCACAGATAACAATAATTTACACTTTGTAAGTTTGAAGTTAGTTTGAGATAAGACCACTGATTTGGTCCTAGTGGCATCTGTATTTATACAAGCTATTATTTAGCTTGCCCTGTATGTATGTGTTTATTTTATTCATTTTAGGAAAGCTTTTTCGTTAAAAAGTTTTTTTTACTTATAATTTTTATAATAAGAAATTCATGCCCGGATGCACATACCTTAGACGATATAGAAAAGGACAAGGCTCACGCCTATTTCTCATTACAAAAAATTCTGCCATTTTTAGCGAGGGGAGAAGAAACACACACATTGAAACCATAGCTACACACATGAAAATTGTTTGTCTCTTTATAAACATACATACACAGATATAATATATCTGTGTATGTTTATAAAATAATAAGAAAAAAATGTAAAATGTTAGAATAACAGTAACAAGAACAAATGTGCTCACCGCCTCTGAAGTTTTTTTCGGTTTTGTTTTTTTTTGTTTTTATCGGCGAGTGGAATACGACTTCATCTATTTTTAGTATTTCACTTAGCGGGAAAACCGTTTAGAACATTAATTATTTATTTATCAATTACATTATTGTATATTTTACATGAGCTACAATTATGTATTATGGCTATTGTATGGTTTTATTCCTCTGATATAAACTATCGTTAAAGAGAGTTAAGCAAAAAACTGACATTAGACCATAAAAAACTATTAGGCACACGTGACTTTTGATTTCAACGTATTGGTGTTTCTACCCATCTGTACCAATTTACGCGATGAATACCCGATAATCCAATACACATAGCAATAATGTGTTGTGATCGCGACAGTTTAAAAAAGACTAACGTATAACAATTTTGTTACGTAATTAATACGTAATAAAATTGTTTCATCGATATCGATGGAAAGCATTTCGAAGTGATTAAAGGG
The DNA here is from genome assembly GCA_963082625.1 of Pasiphila rectangulata. Classification (NCBI taxonomy): domain Eukaryota; kingdom Metazoa; phylum Arthropoda; class Insecta; order Lepidoptera; family Geometridae; genus Pasiphila; species Pasiphila rectangulata. The sequence continues at coordinate 15,465,093 of OY720235.1, read as the reverse complement.
AAAATCCCATCCCTGAAACTAGTCTCGATTTTATTTACAATCGAATATTTTTTATTAAATTTTCTCGATCACAATTAACGAAAAACTTTTGTAAATCTACGAAATTGGTTACTATTTCAACAAAATTATACCCACAGATGAAATGCTATTATATATTCTATCTTTTTGTAGATTTGAGGTATAAGTTTTCTTTTTGCATCCGCTAACAGCACAAACAGGCATTTTACCAAGAGCTTATCACACTACAAAAGCGATTCTGTGACTGGGAAATATTATTGAATTAGTTAGTTTATATAAACCCGTTAGATTTAGGGCGAATAGGATTGACAGAGGGGAAAGTCCGTCGGTGAGTAGTCCATAATTATAATATCTCGTTCAATATGTTATTTCTTCCATTTATAACTAATCATGTCTTGTCTTTTTATTTTATGGCTTTTTGTGTTCGGTTTTACACAATTCCGCCAGTGTCAAGTTAATTTATAAATTCTTATGTTATTTGGCTGGCCATGATGGCGGTCGACACGACAGAGCAAGCATTTCTAATCATAATCATGAAAGAAAGAACGGATTGGTAATCATTGTTTCATTTAGGTAGAAAAAAAAACCAATCCATCTGTACATTAGACAATCTTACCAACCAACCAAAACCAACATAATTTCATTCAAATTTACATTCATGTGTCATGTGAAGTCATGTCATGTCAATGTCAATCCCATCATTCAAAATTTATATTTCGCGGGAGTCGTGTGTGTGTAGTGAAAATATTTATTTCGGTAATAATTCTTTTATAAAATTTACTGCAGACATACAAATTGTTGGATTCATTTATACTATTGAGGTAAGTCAAAGCAATTTTTCTGTGTCTCATTTCTGTTAAAAATTTAACTTTTTACAGATAAAGTATACATAAGTTGTTGATGGGTTATCTTAGCTCAAGGTCTACGAATGGTTTCTTTAATTATTTAAATCGGTAATTACGTGCCCGTTAATTTTACAAAGGAATTGTTTTCAATTGTTTTTAGGTTAAATACTGGGTTGCATCAGAAGGAGTATATTTGCATCATGGCTCATAATTCGGGTACAGACCTAAAAAATGGTGTTATAGACTTCACTGCAGGATCATTAGGTAAATATTAGTTAAAATATTTTAGAATGTCACAGTACTGTTTTAAAGTTAACTTTTTTACAGATAAAGTAAGCTTATCTTTAATTAGGACATTAAATACTAAAAGATTTACTTCTACTTATGTATTTTAATAATTGTACTTCTATGCACATGCTGAGCGACTACCTTTTTTGTTTCCACAATTGCATTTTTCTCTTAAACTGTTCTACTAAATAAATAAATGAATATGACTACTTATTATGAAGCAAAATATTTATTTTCTTCTTCTTCGCCATTTTATGAATGGAACTATTACATACTATCATTTAATTAAAATCGGCCAAGTGCAAGTCAAAAAAGGCAAAAAAATCACATTTGTTGTATGGAAGACCCCCCTTAAATATTTGTTTTATATTAATATATGTATTTATTTTTAAATTTTTAAAGTGAATATATAACTAAATGTTCTGTGTATATTTCAAGCATCTACCTGTTGCCGTTATTAGTATAGCGCAAAAATTGTTTGTTTAAAAAATCACATTTGTTGTATAAGACCCCTTAAATATTTATTTTATTCTGTTTATAGTATTTGTTGTTAGAGCAGCAACAGAAATACATCTGTGAAAATTTCATCTGTGGTGACAGATGGGCAGCGGAGTCTTAGTAATAGGATCCGTTATTTATTACCCTTTGGGTATACCCAAAGGGTAATAAATAATATGATATTCTTACAGCCCATACATTTTCTTTCAGGAGGTATAGCTGTTGTTTATGTCGGTCAACCCTTAGACACAGTAAAAGTCAAGATGCAGACTTTTCCACACCTTTATACTGGAATGTATGATTGCTTAAAACGGACATTAAGAAGTGATGGTGTGATAAGAGGACTGTATGCTGGCACAACACCAGCTATCATGGCTAATGTTGCTGAAAATTCTGTGCTCTTTGCAGCTTATGGATACTGCCAAAAGTTTGTGTGCCGTTTTACTGGTGCAGAGGTAAGCATTGTTCTGAAGATAAAAACTTTAATCTAATATATAAACAAGCATTGGTACGGGGGTACCAGAAAAGAGGGCGAAGGTTTCTGAAAAATGCCATTTTTGACCTTTGGTGACCTTTTGAGGTCACAATAACTCCTGTCCCTGTGACCCTAGTCCAAAATCCATCAAAATCAATCAGTACCCTTCTCTCATTAAGACAGTGCTATCAAAAAAGGTTTCATGTAAATTGGTCAACACATTCGGTTGTAATTGTGTTATGCACAGACAGACATACAGCGCTATGCACAATAGGGGGCCCCCCCTAATATAAAGTGGTGATGTAAGTTAATTTTATTATAAATTACATTTCTAGTGTAAGCTTAATACTAGTAATACAGAAACAATATAATTTTTAGTAATTTTTAAACTTCAGTGTTTAAATACATATACTTACCTATTTATTTTTTTACAAGCTTTTATTTAGCTTGCCGTGTCTGTATGTATGTATGTATGTAACTATGTTTGTTTGCGGAATCTTGCAATTTAATTTTGAAGCAGATATCTTCAACCAATTTGAGCTGAAATTTTGTATACATTTTTACACAAATTTTGTTTACTTTGGATGACAATGCATGGTCAGCTATGTGACGTCACGTCACTCTGAATCAAACATGGCGGAACACCCAAGATGGCGGACTACTTATTTTTAATATACCCCTATAATATGGGTATCAAATGAAAGGGCTTGCTAAGAATAACTAAAAAAATGAAATGACGTCACTCTGAATCCAACATGGCAGAACACCCAAGATTCGTAGTCCATTTAGAGGCCCTTCTTCATGAGCACCGTTCGTGACCGACTCCGAGGGCCGCGAGACGAGAACTCTGCTTTATTAAATGATGTCTAGCCACGATAATTTCAATTCAGTGATAAACAGTACCGCCGCGTGGCTGCCAGGGACGCGTACGTCGTCGACCTCGTCGAGGAAGGTGATGAAAAAGTCGACCTACTACTTATTTTTAATGTACCCCTATAATATGGGTATCAAATGAAAGGGCTTGCTGAGAATAACTCAAAAAATTAAATGACGTCAATCTGAATCCAACATGGCGAAACACCCAAGATGGCGGACTAGTTATTATTAATGGACTCCTACAATATGGTTATTAAATGAAAGGCCTTGCTGAGAGTTACTCGAAAAATTAAATGACATCACTCTAAATCCAATATGGCGGTATACTCAAGATGGCGGACTAATTCGAAAAATGAAATAACTTCACTATAAATCCAATATGGCAGAATACCCAAGATGGCGGACTAGTTATTTTATAACAAGCTTTTAATTAGCCTGCCCTTGTATGTATGTAAATAACTATGTTCGAGGAATCTTGCAACTCAATTTTGAAGCTATTATCTTCAACCAATTGAGCTGAAATTTTGTATACATGTTTTTGATGTGAAACCTCTGGACTGGATTAGACTGGTATGGACTGGACTAAACTAGACTGGGCTGGACTGGGCCGGACTGGGATGCACTGTGCTGCACTGTACTGTCCTGTCCCGTACTGTCATGTACTGTCCTGGTGAACTACTTATTCTTTTAATGGAGTACATTAAAAAAATAAGTAGTTTGCCAGGAATAAGGAAGGCAGGAAAAGAAAATTGTATGGGTATCAAATGAAAGGACTTGCTGAGAATAATTCAAAAATGAAATGACGATACTCTGAATCCGACACGGCGGAACATCCAAGATGGCGGACTAGTTATTCCTAATGCACTCCTATAATATGGGTATCAAATGAAAGGCCTTGCTGAGAGTTACTCGAAAAATTAAATGACATCACTCTAAATCCAACATAGCGGTATACTCAAGATGGCGGACTAGTTATTCATAATGCACTCTTACATAGGTATCAAATGAAAGGCCTTGCTGAGAGTTACTTGAAAAATTATATGACACCACTCTAAATCCAACATGGCGGTCATGAGATGAACAGACAAGAAATCAACCTTCCAGTGATAACTAAAAAGTAAAAAAAAAACTTTTTAAAAACAAGCTTTTATTTAAACGTACCCACTAAAAATAATAAAATAAACATTTTCCATCCAAAATGTCAACTTAAAACGTCTTTACACAAAAATATGTAATAAAAAAGCTTGTCGCGAGATTTAAGCAGGTAGATACTCATATTTACAGTGTTTGAAAAAAAAAATCAATTAGTTCAGGTTACAGGTACACAGGTTAATCTCGCGACAAGCTTTTTATTACATATATTGTACAAAGTAGTTGCCGTGGGGTGCCGGCACTAGAATGTTACCCCTCCGCTCATGCCCGTGGATGCAGTAGGAGCCTGCTAAGGGATACCTCCGGAAGATGGGCAGCAGCGTCATACCGTGTATCAACATCCCGTACTGCGCTCGCCAACCCGCCTGCCAAGCGTGGTGAGTATGGCAACTACCCCTCATGGAGATCCATGAGGGAGGCCCGTGTTCAGTAGTGGACGTTTTACAGCTGAAATGATGATGATGTACAAAGACGTTTTAAGTTGACATTAAACTTTAATGGAAAATGTTTATTTTCAAAGAAATGAATAACCTTATCAACAATTTTACGGTTCCGGTGGGTTTCGAACCCACGTCCGTCAAACTGATACTTGACGCTTCTTTAAGCCGGAAGTGCTTTGACCGTCAAGCTACAGAACCCACGGGACACGCTGAAATTCTTGATAAGGTGATGTCGGTTTGAGCAACCGAAGAGCGCCATCGACAGGTAACTACTAGAGTTCTCCTGTTCATTGTCTGAAGTTGCATTCAGTAGCAATGACTAGAGATGTCGCTGTAGCTTATTCTATAGTTTGTTATTTTTATAGTGTTTAAACACACTTAGGTATAACATTTTCAAAGAAATAATAAAACAATAAATAATAATAATAACCTTATCAAACATTTTTTACGATTCCGGTAGGATTCGAACCCACGTCCGTCAAATCGATACCTGACGCTTCCTTAACCCCGAAGTGCTTTGACCGCTAAGCTACAGAACTGAAATTCTTGATAAGGTGATGTCGGTTTGAGCAAAGTTTGTTTAACTACCTGCAATCTTAAAATAACTAGAGCATATTTAAAACTCATAAAATATGTAGGTACATTTAAATACTAATACAATCAAAGGAATTCGTTGATTTATTTACACATTTAGCCTTCTGACCTCTGTTATTTACTAGATACATTTTTATTTCAGAGTGTCGATCAGTTGTCAACCATGGGTAATGCATCAGCTGGTTTCCTTGCAGCATTCTTCTCCTCATTCACACTGTGTCCTACTGAGCTTATCAAATGTCAACTACAGGCTATGAGGGAAGTGAACATCGGAGGTGCCCAAACAGTATGACATTCATGGTACCTATTTAAGAACTGCCATATTCCTTGCATTTTATTAGTTTCCTTGATGGAGCATGAAGTTTTCCTTGATGAACCCTGTAAACATAACATAAAATAAGACTGTAACAGATTAATTTTATGATCATGTCAGCGTAAGAACTCTGGTGTCCATGTCCACTGCTGAACATAGGGTCTCATGGATCTCGGAAGATCATGAGGGAGTGATCAATAAACTAACTGTACAGACTGAATACAAAATAAGTTAGGTGATTTATGTTTGATGTATAAATTATTCTGTAGACAAGTTTATCCATCAAGACTAATAAAAGGCAAGGTCATTATTTAAATTAACTTTAAGGATTGAATAAAAGATGTGAAAAAAGATGGCTTACATCTATTATAGATGATTGACACAATATCAGCAACTGTTATTCATGCATGATGTAGGTACAGGATGCTGGAGTGACTGGAACATTTTTGGACTGATTAGACTTGCACAGCACCTATGCCATCCATCCCAGCTTGTTTATACTTATGTTTTACTATTAAGGATGAACGAGTCGCTCATCTTTCCATACAAACGTGGAAGGGTAACTACTCCACTGTTTGACGTTAAACATCCAACACTAAAGGGCGCTCCACATTCACAAGAGAATCTCGCGAGAACGCGAGAAACATGCGAGAAACGTGAATGATTCATTCATGTTTCTCGCATGTTTCTCGCGTTCTCGCGAGATTCTCTTGAGAATGTGGAGCGCCCTTAAGGATTATATCAATTTATCTCATCATAATAATAATAATCATTATAATCTATGTTTGTATACACCCCAAACTGTAAAAAAGTATTTATTTCAAAAATACAAGCTTCTAAACTTTCGTATTTCAACACTGATTTTAGCCCAACTTTGGACGAAACTAAATAATATAAGGAGAAAGAAAACTCAAAAATAAATGCCGTTCCGACATAGTTTAATTATTCAAAAGTTGAAATAAATGTTATTTTGAAAGGATTACACTCAAGCTTTTCTATAATAATTAATAACTCTTGTGCTAAAAGTCTATTCACATATTCTTGCGCGGTTGGTTTAGGAATTAATCATTGTGCATTTCATTCTAGCGCGCGGGTAAACAGACTATGTCAGGTGAGATAGCATACATTTAGGCCGCGCTCACTGACGACTTTGCCTCCGCGACTAGTTGGACCTTAAGTACCAAACGGTTGGATCGCGGCTCTTATTCCCAATGCGGTACAAATGTAGGCTCTGCGAATGTTTGTATTGAGTAAATATTTGTAATTTAATAACTTTGTTTTAATACAAATTACTGCTTGTAATACAAATACGCAAAGAATTATCGTCACTCAAATTCTGGAATGCGGATGTGACCCTTTGTCAAAATCGCCGCAATTATCTGCTCCCTTGCTAGGTGATCAATCAATTATTAATTATAATAAATAACACACGACGCCTACATACGAATAGTTATGTTAAAGATAACTACTCTCCACTTATCTTTGCAAGGCGCGACGTAGTTTAAAATTTAATGTAAGTAAAGTCAAACTGGGCCGATCGAGAATCGGCTAACTCAGCATATCACGATACGTCGACATTTCTTAATTTTTTATTGTCTTATCATCATCATCTCAGCCGTATAGGACGTCCGCTGCGGGGCAAAGGCCAAGTACTGATCATGAGGGGTTGTTACCACACTCACCACGCTTAGCAGGCGGGTTCTCTCTCGGTTCATCTTCCGGAGGTATCCCTTACCAGATTCTTACTGCTTCCACGGGCCAGAGAGGAGAGGCAACTTTCTACTGCCGGCACCCTACGGCAATAGTTATTTGTCTAATAACGACTCAGTAAGAATCTGGTAAGGGATACCTCCGGAAGATGAACCGAGAGAGAACCTGCCTGCTAAGCGTGGTGAGTATGGCAACAACCCCTCATGAATTCGTTATCGTAGTCGCGAAATCGTTAAACCTTGACGTTCGACGATTTGCCCGATTTAGCTAAAAGGGTCTCGAACTTTTGGTATAAGTAGTGAACCGCCGCTATTTAGATTTTTTTTTTAAATGTGGCTCATACATAACCTATAATAACATTATGTATGTTATGTATATATTATTAAATATATATAATAAGCATATAAAAATAAAAGATAATAATACAAACAGTTGGTACAACTAACCACGTTTAAGAGTTTCAGTAAATTATAATGTGAACATATTGTATGTAAATAAAGGTAATTACGCGATAAATACCCGATAATCCAATGTAGTAATAATGTGTTGTGATCGCGAAAGTTTTAAAAAGACTATTGTATGCATATAAATTAGTACAGAAATTAACGATATACATAATTTGAACAAAATCTATATATTATTAAGTATTAAAATTAAATTAAATGTTATATAAATAAATATATATGCCTATCAGACCTACATACATCAAACATGCGATAATAATAACAATAACACATTTTATCATTAGTGATGTTTAAGATATTTCCGTAATGATACGCAAATAGACTAAATAATGGTAAAATGAAATAACAAGATTTGCGAGTAAATATTTTAGAGCTGGGTTATCGAGTAAATCATTATCAAAGACTGCATAGATAAGATATACCTAGTTCACACTATGGATACATATAATATTTATATCACAGCTTATAAATGTTTCAAAAATAGAACATCTTTAGGTATGGTACCTATGGGCTTCGCTTTAGTGCCTTGTTTTTAGGGTTCCGTACCGAAAGGGCAAAAAAGGGACCCTATTACTAAGACTCCGCTGTCCGTATGTCTGTTACCAGGCTGTATCTCATGAACTGTGATAGCTAGACAGTTGAAATTTTCACAGATTATGTATTTCTGTTGCCGCTATAACAAATACTAAAACAGAATAAAATATATATTTAAGGGATATATTATTATTTTTTTCCCATACAACAAACGTCATTTTTTAGATGATGGTAGACGCTTGAAACAACAATTTGTTTTGCCAAATAATGGTACGAAACCCTTCGTGCGATTTTTTATGAAATCAGCCTGTGTTTGAGGAGACACATGCACAGCTACAGGTCTCACACAGCTAGGCATAGGCCCTCCCAAAGATCCTTCTACTGTACCTACCTAACAAGGGCACTTTCCTAGCAATCTTATTGTTAAGCATTGTCATTGCATCGTCAACGATACCGCAGCATAGATTAATTATCTTACCTATTACGTTTTATGTAATGCGTAGATAAACATTCAGAACAAATAATATATCAAACAAATGTGTTATCGTGTACGCAACCGCTTGAGTCTACTAGCTTAGATAATATAAACATATGGTAGAAAATCTTATCATTTCAGCCGTTATCCACTATACTGAACACAGGCCTCGCTCATGGATCTCCATGAGGGGTAGTTGCCATACTCAGCACGCTTGGCTGGCGGATTGGCGTGCGCAGTACGGGATATTGATACACGGAAAGACGCTGCTGCCCATCTTTCGGAGGGATCTCTTATAGCAGTCTCTCTCTTACTGCATCCACGGGCATGAGAGGAGGGGTCACATTCTGCACGGCACGAAAAACTTATACTCTTTATTAGGTATATTGTTAGAAACATAGAAAAAGAAAAACTTTCGACATAAATATATTCTGACCCAAAGAGCCATATTGAAAAGTCAAAAATGAGGGGATTGCACGCAACGCGCGCCTTAACTGTATGGTTGCTGCATGCCTATACCTATACATTTGGTACAATAAAGGAATGCATTGTTTTCTTGTCGTGGGGTGCCGGCAGTAGAATGTTACCCCTCCTCTCCTACCCGTGGATGCAGTAAGAGCCTGCTAAGGGACACCTCCGGAAGATGGGCAGCAACGTCTATCCGTGTATTAACATCCCGTACTGCGCTCACCAACCCGCCTGCCAAGCGTGGTGAGTATGGCAACTACCCCTCATGGAGATCCATGAGGGAGGCCTGTGTTCATCAGTGGACGTTTTATGGCTGAAATGATGATAATGATTGTTTTCTTGTATCTCACTAATATTATAAAGCCGAAAGTTTGTTTGTATGGAGGTTTGTTACCTCTTCGCTCAAAAACTAGAGTACGTATCGAGCTGAAATTCTGTATTACAGATGTACTTTTTGTCCGGGTACAACGCATGCGAAGCGGCGGGCACAAGCTAGTTTAGTATAATAAAGAGTTTATCTATCTACCTTATTATAAAAACGCCCACACCTTAGTTAATTATTTTATTTATCTGCACATAAAGCAAGCGCGGCGGTGTTCAAACCCGCAATCCTATTTTTATTATTTACCTCCATACTGTTGTATCAAGAATAACTATTATGTACAATGTTAAACATGTTTTCCCACTGTCCAGGTTAAAATAACACCAATGCAGTTGACTCAGCAAATATTCCGGCAGTATGGTATTCAGGGTCTGTTCAGAGGACTGGTGCCGACAATTATGCGGGAAATGCCTGGTTACTTCTTCTTCTTTGGAGGATACGAAGGTAAGGCCTTTGCATCTATTATAGATGATTTATACAGCGTCTGCAACTGATAATCATGCTGTACGGGATGCTGCAGTGCCTGGGACATTGTAAGATGGATTAGGCTTGCCCAGCACCTATACCATCCTCTCAGCTAACTAAGCCGCGGGTTTCCTCACGAAGGTAAGTTTCTAATACTTAATTGATTCGGGTGTTACCATGCGAAAATCATTTTAGTTCTACGACTTTACAGATTTCGTTGATTTTAATTCATGAAAATACCAGGAAACTATTAATTGAATATCAGATCATAATGACGATGACAATCCTGACTCGTGACTGGTCACTGACCTTTCGTGATGAGATAACGTAGAAATTAAAATACCTACAGTCCCATACTAATGATACTTGACCTCTGTGGCGCAGCGGGCGAAGGTCCGCCTGCGACGCACGAGGTTGCGGGTTCGATTCCCGCCTCGGAACCAATGTCTGTACGATCTGCAGATATTTGTTCAGGGTGTTCTGGATGTTTTTCTATATAAAAAATATTTATCGATGTGTAATGTATTAAGACAGTAAATCAGTCATCTAGTACCCATAACACAAGCTCTGCTTACCTTGGGGCTACAGGATGCTGTGTGAATTATCCAGCATTATTTATTTATTTCTATACATTTTAAATAAATTAAAATAAAATTGTTTGCGTGGTCTGAAACCAGCGGGCCGCGGCGCGTTTATAATACATATTATAAACAAGTATAATAAACAAAAACTTTGAACACCTCGGGTTCACGACATTTTATTTTTATTCCATATTTTATTTGAATGATGTCACAATGATATTGACTCTTCTTGGCCGAAGAAATTTTGTGATCTTGTAATATCGATACCCTCCGATATCCTTGCGGGAATCATTATTAGGCGTAGTCATAGAATATATAGAAAAAAGTTTTCTGTACAGAACAAATTCAATAAAATTATGTGCTCGATTTAATTTCAATGTGTTTTTTTACTTTAACATTTCTATGTGGCTCTGGGTCAGAATAAATAAACACTTTTTGACTATGAATTTATTGTTACAGGCACGCGAGAGCTCTTAGCCAAACCCGGGCAGTCCAAAGACGACATTGGATTAGTAAGAACTATGATATCAGGTGCGGTCGGAGGATTAATACTATGGACCGTTATATTTCCCTCCGACGTCATCAAGTCACGGGTTCAGATCTCGAACAAGAGTCAAAAGTTCCTTACCGTCGGATATGAGATTATAAAGAAGGAAGGTAAGTCGATTTAAAACAAATTAACATTAGATATTTACTTAATTTACTTACGGCTAGAGTACGTAAACATATTGCCATTTTTAAGAATAAAAAAGAAAACCACGTACATTGGGCTACATAATGTCAAACACTAATCAATTACTGCATAACGTCATGGGGTGGCGCTGCAAAGACCCATATTCTGCCACTCGAGAGAGAGCTGTGCTCAAAGTAGTCCACTCTCGACCATTTCTTTATTCTGGTCGAACTCTTAAAAGCCCAACTCTATAAAGACTAAAGTTCTCTCGGTCACAAGCTTTTTATGGAACAAATTATTTTAATGCAACATAAAATCAACCCGAATGTACAAAACACAAATAAAAGACGAGTAGAAAAAATATACTAGGTCTTGTAAAACCGCCTTTGCGCACCGTAATTTCTATAATTTTTCTATATAACACACTTTGAACAGCTTAACAACGCGTGAATGCAAAAAATATTTAAATACTCACAAAATCGAAATTACGACCAAACGGAAAATTTATTATCGGTACAATCATATTGGTATTTTAGGTGCTATAATTATTTATGCAAACATATCTCACATCACATACAATACACATAAAATACTCGTACATACACTAACACTACACCATACACTATCCATACCCATACATAGAAAGATCCCTTGCGTCTAATGATACAAGAACAAACTTAGAGCGAGGGGACATTGTGTAAGATTACAAGGTTTATTATTACAAATAAGCTATATAAATATAATATAATAAATAAATGTGAATAATTGTAACAGCACAAAAACATTTTATGTAAAAATATTTAAAACTCTCTATCTTAAGTTAAGTCATTATTAAGTTACAATGTAAACCTTTTGTCAAATAAAAATACTTTATTATATTATTATTAACGGGATATTGAAAATCGAGCTTGTTATATTTTAAAACTAAGTATACCAAATGGCGCGGCGCGACGCCGCGTGCGCCGCGCGGTCACATTGCAGGACATTATTCCAGTGTGACCGTTTACAGTAGATTGACTACTGCGACAGTAGATTTTCGTTGTAAATTTGGTAGTGCGGTAGATTTTCAGTATTTTTTGAAAAAGTAACGGATTTTAGTAGAATTTCCTAGCAATATTATAAACTTTAGCAAATACCAAGTAAACAGCATGAAACGTAAATTTGAACAAAATTATCGGGCTGAGTGGGAACAGAATCCGATAATGTCGTCGTGGTTGAGTAAAGATAAAAACAGGAACAACCATGCTAATTGTAAATGGTCTATAAACACTCACATATCATCGCTTTTACATGTAAAACGAGGTTTACTTGATAACGGCGGTAATTATTGCACGAATTTCTAACCTTTTTGGTTGGGATAATATGGTCAAACTCATAAAAAAATCAAAATATGACACGTATTTTTTGCTTTTTCATTTAATAAAACAATACTTAGCTAAAGCACGTTGAAGTTTAGGAGTGGGGGCTCGTGACGTCATCAATCTGTACCGATAACCGAGGCACGTCGCGTCGGCGCATACCAACGTGTGACTTCACGCGACTTTTCGATATAATGTATCGCGGTTATTATTGGATTTCGTTAAAAAATAAAAATACGTGTCCAATAGATTTTGTAAATGTACATGAGGGGCATGAATTAAAATACAGTCGTCTAGCCTATTGTTTGATTTTCTACCAATATTTGTCTCAGGTGTGTAAATTTTACTGTCTTCCGGCGGGAATAGAAGCCGTCCTCTTGTCTATCAGCCGGACCAACTGCACCACTGAGGTCGTCAATAATGGTTGCTCTTTGACACTTATATACTGATGTATTTGTTTCAGGTGCCCTAGCACTTTACAACGGACTGAAACCTACGTTAGTGCGAACTATTCCGGCAACTGCGGTACTCTTTGTAGTCTACGAATATTCCAAAAAGTTAATGCACCAATCGTTTGGTGACTAACTAAATTTTTTAGAATACTTTTCTGAACATTATTTCCAGAGAGCTTTGAATGAATTAACTTATATTTTATAGTTGCATTTATTAATGTACCTGTTTATTATAAGTCAGTACCTACCCCGCAATTACCAAATACGCAGATTCTGTAAGCTACTTAAAGTAGCATTATCTACATTAAAATTATAGAATTTAATAATCTTTACTTCGCTCTAAGATATGAATAACAACATCGTTGACGTTACATAATTTTAGTGCAAATATAGATAAATTCGTTATTATAATGATTAAACATATTCTATTTCGTTTTAATTATATTTGATTTAGAAAATTCCTTATCTTGTGTATTCTATATTCTATGTATATCTTCATTAGGAGCCAGTTTCCCACTGCAGGGCAAAAGACAGGCAGTTGCGATCTTTACCCTGCTCATCTGGGTATTAAATGTAGGTACTGATATTTAGAGGCACCGCACAAGTGAAAGATTCGTCTAAATTGGTATGTGCGAGTATACAATTGTGAATCTCATTTTGTTGTGTATCGCAAAAACCTTGATTTGCAGTAGTTGAATGTAGTACAGTGCCTATTGGCAAAGAACACAGTGGTATGATAGTAGGTACCTACGCTACAAATTAAAATATAATCTCAGGTCGTGCTATTATTATTATTATTTATATGTGCCTATGTTTAAGATGTATATTAATATTTATTTATATAATATATCACTAGAAAAAAGAATAAAATTACTCTATGCCATGCTCAGAATAAAGACATTTCTGAGATGCTGTGTCTTCTTCGTTAACAACACACAATAAAAGTCAAAATTACTGTCAGTTTTTACTCATGTCGTGGTTTGTCCAATAATTTTAATTTATGTTAGTTGAAGTTTCAAAGCTACAATATTTAATCCATTTGTCTACAACCAGAAACAGAAAATGTCGTCTGATGATTATCAAGTGCAAAATATTAAATATAACAGAAAATCCTACAAGAAGAACAGGCGAAGTTTTCAACCAAACGAAATTTCACAAGACGATTACATTGAGAATGAACAGTGTTCTCGAAAAGACGATACGAGAACGGAATTGCCTCCCAGCTGCAATTGCGACTTGGATCCTGATGACGATGACGTAGCAAACATACTTCACAAGAAATGTCCCGTTATCACATTAGCACAAGAGCAATTACGACGACGGCTGGATAAAACTAATGAGATTCTGTGCGATAACACTAGATGTCGCCGGTAATCTTTCCTTCCTTTAATATGTTACGGCGCAGGCTCGGCACCTTTGTTTGTCGTCAGATTAACAAAGATAGTTTTAGGTGTGCACCAGGGTTGTTGCTGATGCGGTTTTTTGACACATCAGCGGATGCTGATGCTGATTTTGGCCAAGTGCGTGTCGCGCTCGCAAACTTAGTGTTCCACACTAACTTAATGTAGGTGGTTCTTCAAATAGAAACAGAGTCTCGAAAAATCTTGCATTTTTTTAGGGTTTAGTAGGGTAGACCGGGGGCAATAGTAACATTTTTTGGTTTTCGGACGATTGTACTAAATCATTTGGGTATTTTACTATAATGATTATGTTCCGAGAAACCTAAATTCAATAGCTACAAACCATTTTGTTGAATTTTACGTAAGGCGTACAGAACATAGGGAAAATTAGGTAAGAATGATGACAGGTCGAGTGCTACAATTGACCCCTACTCTGGGTCAATTGTAACAAAAATTCAAAAGGAAACAAGAAACAAACGAATAATCGAATCATAACTATAATATCGTATATTTGTTATTTTGGTACTTAATAATCAATCTTTATCATTAGGAACTCAAGTTTTAGCAACAGTTCTACAAAATTATCAAGATAAAACTAAATAAATTTAAATTAAGTTTTTTCTACTTTAAACACAAATAATGCAAATTCTTATATTTTGACATAATCACTCTGGTCTAAGCTTTGATTTAGAGTTAACAAATAGCTTATAAATCTGAAGTTATAGTAAATAATTGACATTTATCATTTTCTATGGAGTTACAATTGACCCCTGGTACAATTGCCCCTGTTAAACTTTTAGTTAACAGTAAGTAAAATCATTATCCATCCAGTAACATTGATTGCAAAGATGGCGGAATCCACTAAATCATATTGATATGACTATTAACTATGAATATTAGTAGTATATAAATTAATAATAGTTAAACTAATAGTTCATATAAACTAAATAGTTAACTTAAGAATTAACAAAATATTATACTTAAATAAATTGTATGAGGGGTCACTTGTACCACGGGGTTAATTGTACCGTTACAACTGTCCCCAGTGACGACGGTACAATTGACCCCAAGTATAGATTTCGGAGAAATAACTAAACAGCTCGGAACACTGTTGAGCTTTAGACACACAATATTGGGAATTGTAAGGCTGGATTCCTAGGTAAACGCGTGGTTAATATATAATTACATAAAACACAGTAACCACTGAGTAACAGAGCAATCAAAATAGCAAAAAAAATTACTTTGGGTGCTTGAAAATGAACAAATGCTCCTGCAGACGTCTGTTTTGCAGCGAGCGCGCTGCCAACTAGTGAGCAAGTCGGGACACGTAAGGCGCGTGTCCTCGGCTTGCGCACACACACACAGGTCGCCTAGTAGTTAAGATATTCGCAACGTTACTATTGCCCCGTGTTACTATTGCCCCCGGTCTACCCTACACAAAGGGTAGCACAGGGAACACCTTTTGTGTGTTGTTTGTACTTGTTTACCTAATTTGTACAAAAATGCGCTTTAAGCCCCGCTTCTTCGGGTCATGTCGCGACTCGAAAATCAGCATTGAAAATCAGCATCGATCAATGCTGATCATCAGCGGATGCTGATGCTGATATTCGCAACAACCCTAGTGTGCACACATACACCATACCTTAAAGCTGTGCTATAAACATACAAACACAAATCTAACATCAGAAAGTGACAATCGGCGGTCTTATCTCTGCTCTTACAAGGCAACCAATTGAGTGCCTTTAATAAGTGATGCTGGATGTTGGTAGGTAGGTACATTAAATAGTGAACGTCATAGATTATAGTCGTGTGTCTAACATGAGTTGTCACTGTTAGATCGCCAGCCGTTACTATAGTACCTAGTTATAGTACGTTACTATGACATCTGTCAGATTTGTAACTCATGGTACCAAATTCATTAATTTTTAGGGTTCCGGACCAAAATGGTAAAAAGGAACCCTTATAGAATCACTCTGTCTGTCTGTCACAATAGATATCTCGAGAACTACTGATGCTATCGACTTGAAATTTGAAATGGTAAAAGACAACACTTTTTTACTAATATAGCATAATGAAAATGTTAAAAAATGTTCTTATTTTGATTGCAGGGGGGTGGATAGGGGATCTCAAAATTTTTAACTACAGTCGCTAGCTAGTATAGTAGTCTAGTATAGATTGTGAAAACTCATGGTGGACCTGGACCTACAGGTTGTATAATAGTCCCGGGACCATGACGGGTGCAATCCAGTGGAAATGTCATCGTTGGGAATCAATAAATAACGCGATATTATCTGGTTACATGTATGTATACAGGGTGTATTAACCCGAAAGGTTTCAGCCCCTGAAAACAATAAGTTTTAGAATTTAAAAAATCATTCGTTTTCTATTAATGTTTTTTTATATATTTTTATTTATAATTTTACTAAGTACCTAGATCAGATGGTGTAATGTGACCATGAGGTCATAATTGTTTGGTCGTAGAACAAAAGTTGTTCCTTGGGATGGTCAGAATCACCCCCTTTTGGCTTAGAACACATGTTATAAATAGTTATAATACACCCTGTATTAATAATGTGTTGTGATCGCGAAATTATATTTACTTACTACATTGGCTCAGGGACCCAAAGTGAGTCTTGGCCTCCGATACGAGTCTAAAGTTTTTTTTTATTTCAGGTCCATTTACGATTTTATTTACGTATGTAAAGAATTGCTTCTGACCAGAAACAAATATCTAAGTTGCTTGGTAATATTACTTTTTATCGCATTTTTTCTTGGACTCCTGTTGGGCGCTGGGTCATGCGGAACGTACGCCAGAAGATTTAATAGTCCGATTTTGAGTTGCTTGGACACTTATTTTACCTCAAACACTATAAATGGAAATCAACAAGAGTATCGATGGATCGCGTGATATCCCCAAAACCATAAGCAATTAAATAATATATGTTTTCATTTTATTAATTAAGTTAGAAATATGTATGTACATACTTATCAGTAACCAAAGATTAAAATTGTTACATACACCCTTACCGTAATGAGACCGCACCCTTTTGTTTCCACACAAAATAAATGAGCTCACTCATTTTGAATTAGTTTACCTCTAAACAGTGTTAGCCAGGTGTGTTATTTCTTTCACGAAAGTTCGTGCAACATGATTGCTCATAAATGGCAACAATAACAGTTTGGTTTATCGGAAAAACCAGTGTTTGTGCGTCGGCATTATTGTTAACACACATATAAAGACAATGTCACAGTTTATGGTGTCAGGGCACATCTAACAATTTAAATCTTTGTCAGTAACGACATAGTTGTATAAAAGTTATTCATATTTTACCTTTCGATAGATACCACCTAAATAATTGTATTGTCTGATTTTTATCAATAAACAAACACTTACATTGAAGCCAAAAGGTCTTTTCTATGAAACTAGAAAAGTCTTTCTCAAAGTGGGCGATTTCGCCCCCTAGCTCACCTAGCCTCAGCTGCTACAACTCGCGCGGCTTGCCTGCCTCTCTTATATAATACAGCTGGCGGAGGCTACGCTCCCTCCGTGCCTCCGGCTATAATATATACAGTGTTACTTATTCTGCTTAAAGTCTACAAACGAAAAGGGGTGAACCTAGACCTAATTTTATCGACGGAAAAAATATTTAAAAAAATTGGGAAAAATTTGTTTTTAAGTAGGTACCTATTGATTTTTCAATATTATTAAAGGAGCTATGGATACTATTTTTTTTAAATATTTATAAATTTTGATCAATGTGGTATATTTTATTGAAATAAAAGCGTTAATGATAGCGGGCAATAGGCGATACTGATTAAATAAAAATAAACCCCTACAATTAGAAAATAGCATCATCATCATTTCAGCCGTAGGACGTCCACTACTGAACACAAGCCTCCCTGATGGATCAGTATGGGATGTTGATATATGGAAAGATGTCCCTGCCCATCTTCCGGAGGTATCCCTTAGCAGCCTCTTACTGCATCCACGGGCATGAGGAGGGTTAACATTCTACTGCCGGCACCCCACAGCATGATCCATACAAAAAATATATATTATGTTAATAAAATTATACATTAAAAAAATCGTATTTTTTTGTCTTTCTTGCCTTCCGTTCCATAAACTCCACCCTAACCAAAAGTTTTAACAGTAGATGAGGAACAAAGACTTGATGAAAGAAAGAAGGGGCAAAAGCACTACTCAACCCACACGACATGTCCCTTTGCTGCACTCCTGGCTTTCATGGTCTATGATGATATGGTTTGGTGTAACTACAAATTGGTACTTAATGAAAGATTATCATTCCCAATATAATAAAGAGGAACTTAGTAACTATTTTTGATACCCCAGTGCCTAGTGAAAAAATAATAGGTACTGTTTCATTTTAGAAGTGTTTTTATTTAGAAAGGTAAGCATTCTAACTTAGGTATTCACACAATTTAATACTTAAAACATGAGCAAGACATGGTGAAGTTAGTTTTACAGAGTACAATTTAAAGTGACTTACGAGGCATAAATAATAAAATAGACAATGCAAAAGAATCTTAGGCAATGTAAAATAATCACAACTCAAATTATAGTCTACTTTAAAAGGACACTGTATTTATGAGAACAGTCCATTAATAATAATATGAAACAAACTACCTACTTCTCCTCGCACCACTCATTCTCTTTGCGAACTTGATCTTCCTCAGCTGCTGTGAAATCATTCTTTATATTGAAAGTCTTGCGAATCTCTTCTGGTGTCTTTCCTTTGATCATGTTTGCAACCGTTTTGCAAGTTACATCTAAAAGCCCCTTAATATCCAGATAGTTAGCAGCCAGAATCAATTCAAACAAGGTTCCCTGATCAACTTTTAAGAAATCTGCATCCCACGATGAAATATCATCTGTGCGCTTTTCTTTGTTCTCATCATCTTCAGGTAATGGCGGGTCATCTTTGTGGTACGTCGCCCACTGGATTACTTTCTTTAGAATGGCGGAATTGACGTTCGGTAGAGGAACTACTTCCTCTTCATCATCCTCCATGCCCAAATCTTCTAACATAGTCTTGATTGTGACAGAGCATTTTGCTATTTCGACATCTACAACGAAGACCTCGTTATCCGAAGACTGCAGCTTGATGTTAGGCATCTGTAAACAAAAATATTAGGTATCATTGTGAGACTAAAACAAATTAAAGCGCCAGGCGCCATTTTACAACCTAGATAGGTACAAAAATAGTTGGCTGCCAGTTTTCTTTACCTTAGTTTGTGTTGCAAGATGCTTTACCGAAACGAAACTGAACTAGGTATGCCAAAATGAGATTTCTTAGTCTATCAATTGGATTATTCACGCGAAAAATTTAGCAGGAGCACCTAATTTTACAAAAGCGCATCAGCAATAAATAATAACCAATCATTTATACAAATGCCACAGAGCACATAAGAAAGAAGTAGTAGTAGTAGAGTAGACTTCACTTCATACGTAGCTTCTTCTTCTTCGAAGGCAACAAAACAAACATGTTATCTGGTTGACCAACATAACGAACAAAATAAGGATGTAGTGAAAATTATCCATCGCACATTCGTTTTATCCGCATTAGCAGTAGGTACCAAACATTACTATATTACAAAAGCTAGTGCCACTAGTTTTTCATATAAAATCAGTGGCACGAGGTTTTGTTTATTGTTGTAAAATAATTCTTCATTGTACATATATAAAAAAACATTGTTTAATTTCTGATATAAGTACTTATAGCTTAACTCAGCTTCAATCATCATTTACGAGGCAAGTGGTTAATTCATCCTGTAAGCCCGACGTCTTAGAGCGTTTCCCGCACCACAAAGCGTACCTATATCATTATTTATTTAAGATGTTTTAAAAACAATCAATTGTATCTCCTGAGTCATCCGAAAAGGCTCCGCTACCACTGGAACAAACAAATCAACAACAAGCAAGTATCTATCTACGTGTGCCGAGGAAACCACGTTTAAAAATGCACCAAGTAGGTGCA
Source organism: Pasiphila rectangulata (assembly GCA_963082625.1). NCBI lineage: Eukaryota > Metazoa > Arthropoda > Insecta > Lepidoptera > Geometridae > Pasiphila > Pasiphila rectangulata. Next base: position 15,444,636 of record OY720235.1, on the reverse strand, counting down.
TCACAGGTGGTTCGACTATTTTACATTAGAACCCAATTATTGTATCTTGTTTGCTTGAACAAAGTGCAACTTAATAATAAGAAACCTAGCTTAAGATACGACTTTATCTATATAAAGATTTGAATTACCTCAGTCAGGTTGAAAAATAAATAACATAGAGTTCGCGCAAAACTTCTTGAGCTCTGTGAAGTTAGCTTCAGTGACTGCGCAGTACACAGTTTTTAGGGCGTTGAGGGGAATGAATGATAAAAGGGGTGCGAGAGGGGCTCAGTCTGTGAAACTAGGGTTGCCAGCGTGAGTTCTGGTGTATTTTCGTTTTATCTAGCACACATTTTACTACGCATTTATTTATTTTTCACTTATTAAAACAAACATATTTAAAAATCAATTATTATATTAAATTAAGGATTAATAAAAACTTAAATGCTAGAACAAATTCACCTTTAATTATCGCAAAAAGTCAATTTTTTAATACAAAATTTCTACTATGTGGCAAGATTATAGCCAACTAGGTTATAAGTTGGCAATATTAAATGAACATGTCAACATGCGCAACTTTGCATTTGCCGCAACGTTCACAGAGCTCAAGAAGTTTTGCGCGAACTCTACCTAATTATAACCTACATAACAATATAATCGATATCGATGAAACGATTTCGAAGTGATTATATAAAAAATCTCATCCCTCAAACTAGTCTCGCTAGACTAACCCCCTAATTCCGTAAGGTATAAAATCGCGTTATTGTAAGCTCGGAGTACAATAAAGTTCGTTAAGTAAAAGATTTTGTATTGTTTTCTTTAACCCATTCAGTGCCGTGCCCGCCCATCGGCGGGTGAAACTTAACTGACACGCCAAGCCCGCCATGGGCGGTTAGGTTTCAAATTCCGATATCTTTTGAGAAAAGGAATATTTTGTGAAATGATTTGTTTTACTAAAATTGATCTGTAACCAAAATGAAGTGAACAGATTCAATTATGTGCTTTATTCTATTTATTTGTGTTGTTTTATTTTGTAATTTGTGACGCGTCAATAAGGTCCATGCGGCCGCACTGAATAAAGTATTTTTTGATTCTTGATTCTTGAATGGCCTGCAGATATCAGGTTTTGGAAAAAGTCAATTACGACCTTTCATGACGAGCCCGCCCATGGGCGAGCAAAACGCTTGTTCAGGATTCACAAACCATTTGCGAAATTTTGAACTATTTAATAATTTATTAATAATCGGTTTCAGAAAAATATGAGATCCCAACCAATCATCTGTAAAAGCGTGTCTAGTGTCTCTCTTTTCTAAGATTTTTTTTCCCAAAAAGTAGTGAGACCTACCCTGAAATATATTTTTAATTTCTCATGCTCGGAAAGTACGTTTGAGGTTACGTGAATATAGCGTGGAAAACTTTGCGTCCCTAGGGACGCACTAAAGTCCTAGGGACGCTAATAACTGTCAACTAATTAAAAATGTCCCCTTCTATTTTGACATTTATTTTGAGGCATGTCGAGACATATATTGCATATGTACAGTGCGACCAGAAAGAGTAGAAAATAAATGAGGGCGCCAATTTCGTTTACATGGTATCACCATATAGTATGGCAGAACGCTTTGATACTTGATATTTTTAAATATATTTATAAAACATTGCAATTCTTATTTTATCAAATTTTGCAATAAACATTTTATGCTCAACACATAAAGGTTTGTCCTGAATAAGAATCAAATCCACTGCGCCGATAACGAGACGATAAACGATACCGATTTTATTTTCGCTACTTCGGCGCGCCGGCGCCGTCATCTAGTTATTGTTATCGGATCGGTATCGGCACGGTGGACAAAAGCTCTTAGCTGTGAGTCATGTGCCATGAACAAAACCATTTTATAAGAGCAATGGTATATAGTATGTATATATACATATGTACATATATATGCCGTAGGGTGCCGGCAGTAGAATGTTACCCCTCCTCTCATGCCCGTGGATGCAGTAAGAGCCTGCTAAGGAATACCTCCGGAAGAAGGGCAGCAGCGTCTTTCCGTGTATCAACATCCCGTACTGCGCTCGCCAACCCGCCTGCCAAGCGTGGTGAGTACGGCAACTACCCATCATGGAGATCCATGAGGGAGGCCTGTGTTCAGTAGTGAACGTTTTACGGCTGAAATGATGAATGGTATATAAACATGTCCTATAACACTAGGTGTATACTAACAGACAAAGGGGCTATACAGAGAGGAAAAACACAATAATAAACAATTTTGTCGAATAATAATATAATACCAAATCATACATAAATCACTCTAATAACTCAAAGTCAAAATACTCAATACCCAACATCGATTCTTCTTCATGTTGTGGTAGAACATAATAATTAGAAGTTCCTGCCATACCATCATTTTCATCTTCACTCAGATTCCTCGCTAGAACTATCATCACCGAGTTGTATTATCATTATTAGATTTTTTTCACATGTTCACAGCTTCGCTTCCAGTCAGTTGGAGTAATGGTGTTGATTTCGACAATGCAGGAACTTCTTTCTTAACTGAATAAAAATGATGAATTTTTTGTCTGGTAGCACTGATATCAAACCAGCACTTTCGTAGGTTGACCTTTTCTGTGCTTGGCGGGAGTACCTACCAAATTTTCCACTATTTTTTTGCGTTCATTAGCAATCCTCCTAACCGTGCTTTCAGATTTTCCTGCAACAAAACATAAGTATCAAAATTATAGGATTGCACTACAAAATACGACTCAATGGAACAAAGATAAACAAAGACTTATAGTATGATTGACAATGATTTTGGATGGATTTACATGATTCTTTTAGTAAATTATAACAGTTTACGTCCAGTGTTATTATTTTTAACCAACTGCTTACCGGTCAAATCTGCTGTTCGTTTGTAAACGTCTTCTAATTCAGTTTATTCAGTCAACAGCGTCCCGGCTTGATACTCGGCCAAACATCTCATAAACACTTTGTAAATAATGTCACGAGCCCCACTCCGTATAGTTTTATTCATATTGCTAATATTTTACGATATATTTGCTCTTATTTAGAGAATTTTATACATCAACAACAAATCAAAACAAACAACTCGAATATTCCCTCGATCGATCGAAGTTGCAGTGTTTCCGCTAGCGGAAAATTATTCTGGTTAGTCCAACGTATATTTAAATAAGATTTAAAGAAATTATTATTACATGTATGATTTTTTAATAAATAAATCACATCATACTACCTATATAAATACCAATATTTTTTTGTTATAACATTAGATGGTTGCAAATTGAATATTAATAAGTCAACAAAAACTTTTGAATGCTTGATTCTTTAAATAAAGCATGTTTTTCAAATACATATTATAAAGCAAAAGTAGGTAATCTAAGCAAGACGATACACCTTATCATAAAAATACGTGCATAATTTAATTTTGCAAAGAAAAGCTGAATCTGGCGACAAATTCACTACAGCGGCCACACTGGCCTTTCATAAAGAGTTGCCAGTTTATAGTAAATTTTAGTTCCTCGATAATTAATTTCTACTCTTTCTGGTCGGACTGTATATGTAAATAAATTACCTACTCTTATTAACTTGTGTTGTTACAGATAAAATTAACCCTACTAAATCATTGGTCAATTCAAAAGTTCTTTTTTTCTAAATTTATTTTCCATTTTGTTATCTGTAACCACTAATTTCGACTTTTCTAAAGATTAAGATACTTGACACTGGCAGAATTGTGTAAAACCAAACACAAAAGCCAAAAGAAGAAGAAGAGACGTGCCTCAAAAGCTCAACCACAGCTAAATACAAGGTGTATCATAATATGTGTACTACGCCGATGGAGGGGGTTTCAGACCCCAATGGGGATCAGTTTTGGGAGGGGGGGGGGGAATCATTAAAAAAACCTATTTTCAGTTTCCCATACAAAAAGTTTAAATTTCCTAGTGTCTAAAAAACGTGACAGCCCTATCCGGGCAATCTGTAACCTCTGCAGGTAGGTAGGTGTAGTATTTATCTTCGCAGGTAGATTTCCGCTATGGCGGGAGATTACTCGAGGATTTATTTAGTAAATGCGTAAGTAATAATAAGATGTGTGTATAGGTACCTAAACCTAGGTAGTATTAGGAAAGTTTTAAACGCACATACCTCATATTTTCTCGCTTGTTAGATGTCTAGACGGCTTCTTATTACGATTTCGTAGGTCACTTTTAAGGTACACAATCACAGACAAGTAATTCACTTCTAGCACTAGGTAGGTACCTACAGGGTGTTAGTGTGAACACACTTATCACTTAAACCACGAATATATAACCCTAAAATGTATTGATACAAGTAATAATTAAAAATAATAGTCAATTAGTTTCGCTACATTTTGATAATTAATTTCTCATTCTAAGGAACGTGATTTTTTGGACACCCTAATTACTGTCGTACGTCGCCTGCAAATGTCGTTGGGATCGGGCTGGTGTGCGTATCAAAACGAATGGATGCTTGCACAGAACTTTCCCTTCATACTTTTTCTGGCTTAGGACAGGCAAAAATAACTACTCTAGCACATTATTAAGTTATTTCAAAACAAGTAAAATTATTAAATTGAATCAAAAAAGCTATAAGGCTAAAGTAGTTATTTTACGCGTATTTAAAAAGTTCATAAACAAACAAGTCTTATATTTACATACGTAGCCTTTGTGTAGCCGCTAGGACAGTTTCCTGGCTTGGCACACGATGTCCTGGAAACCGCTATGTGTACATCCTACGTGCCAAGGTTAAATTGTCACCAGCTATGGCATAAAGCCGCACCATTTCAGTCCACTGTTCACTTGTGTACGACATTGTCACAGCACAGATAAGTTACACAGTTCGTTTACATTTTACCGCGAATCGGCACACACCGAGATTGCACGGAACTGGCGAGACGGCGATGCGGGCGCGCGCGCGGGGCTAACCGCGGAAGGAGGGCGGGCGCGGGCTCGTTTGTGTCGGCGCTTCAAAGCGAAAAGCCGAAAGGCGGCGGCGCGTTTGAGAAAGAGTCAAAAATTATGTTTGCAAGATGCCGACAACCAATTAGCGAAAGAGGATGGTTCCCAAATGTACAATTTGTTCTATGATTGGCTATTGGCAACCGTTTGGCAAATTCCGACCGCAAATCAAATGAGGCGTTTTCATTAAAAAGTAAAAATTTCAAGAATAGTTCCCTCGAACCTTATAGATGGCGTTAGTTGTCATTTAATGGAAGGAAACACAATTTGACAATGACAGCATTTGTAATCAATCACATACTTGTTTTCTCCGCTTATCAGCTCCATCTGTTTGGTTTAGTAGAAAACACTTTTTTATTTTTTACTGAAAACGGCTCATTAAGGCGCCTGCCTTTGACAAAATACGAGTATCAAAGATTTCTGGACAGACCGGACAGATTAACAACTTTGAATAACGGAAAGACTGGTAAAGTTTTTAGATAAGTTTGCTGTAGTGGTCGCAGCGCTGTCTAGAAGTGGACATCAATGGGCTTTGTAGTCAGTCAGTAGGCTAATAAATCAACACACGAGAAATAACAAACAGTTGGAAAGAGGCATGACTGCGGTATCAAACAAACAGCCTAAAGTTTATTTCGCATGTTTAACTTCACGTAACTACAACCTTCAAATACGACAATTTGCCTCTATGATGCTGAAGGCGTTTTAAGAATTATGAATCTGTCACTGTCTGTCACATCATCTGTGACGATACTGAGGTCATCGTCCCGGCAGCTAACATAAGGGTTATCACTGCGTAAAAAATCAGCTGTTCATGTTGAAAGTTTCTTCGTTTTTTTCAGAGATATCAATCGAAATTCGAAAAGTCGTTGAACAAAAGTTGTTCCCCCATTGTAAATCCCCCCCCCCCCCCTTTCGGATAGTACACATATTTTGATACAAGTTGTATTTATAGTAAATTATGGTACAGTGTGTAATGTTGGTAATTACCGCTGCGCTGAGGCGCCATTGAGACCCGAGCCGTTAGGTGAGGGTCCTAAGAGAGCCGAGGAATATAAAAAAATAACTGGTAGAATGCCACTTTCCTGTGGTATACTAGGTACTAGTCAGTTTTTTTATGGACCAAAATGGTAAAAAAGTACCCTTATAGAATCACTCAATGGATATCTCGAGAACTACTGATGCTATCGACTTGAAATGGTAAAAGACAATACTGTTTTACTAATATAGCATACCTATATAAAAATGTTAAAAAATTTTCTTACTTTGATTGCAGGGGGGCGGATAGGGGAAGTTACTAGGCCGTGTGGGGTATTATAATTATGAAAGGTATTCATTTGCACATTATTAAACAATTTTTATTTATGTGCGATGAACCGAAACGACCGTCCCCCCCCCCCCCCCTTATCACCGAAGTTTACAGAGATACCCGTGATACTTTTATTGCTAAGAGAAGTATATGTAAACTTTATAGGAAAATTATAGCGAACTCTCTAATTTGGAAGCTGCTGTTGGACCGTAACTGCATTGAGGTGACGATTTCTCAAAATAGTGCTGGCAATGTATCGGTCTTCTCTAGCTGTAGTGCATCTGGGACGGCCATTACATGGTCTTCTGATATGGTTCTGCCTAGCTTCGAAGCCTGACTAGGGAAGGAGGGAGGTAACGTCACCTATCGACTTACTCAGGTACTCACCAGGCATGGTTGCTTCGGTGAGTACCTGAGTAGGATCGGACGCGAACCGACACCGCAATGCCACCATTGTGGGTAGGGCTAGAATTCCGCCCAGCACACGCTCGAGGATTGCTCGGCGTGGAAAGGCGGAATCTGGCACTTAGGATTTCTCTCTGCCTAGCGTAGTTGCGGCTATGCTGGCAGATGAGACGGCGTGGAAGGCGAGACGGAGGGAGCGTTAGTTGTGGACGCCCCCAGGACGTCCTCAGGCAAGGTGCTATAGAGGCTCCGGAGTGTTCTTTACGAGAAACCGGAGCCCCTAGTGTACTGAGGCCAGCCATCGGGGTGGTTTTAGTGAATCGTCGGGAGACAACCTCACATAACCATGCGGTGCCCTTACGCAGTATGTGTATCTGACCTAGCAGATTTCCACCCCGTCATAAAAAAAGGGTAGTTGTAGAGTAAGTTGTATGTAGTTGTAGGTTGTAGCGATACGAAGTTCGCCGGGACAGCTAGTAGTACAGCTAGAGTTGGAACAAAATTATAATAGTATGTTTATTTATGTTCTCTAAGTATGTTTATGTATGATCCTTATGAATATTTCATATTATTTTACGTAGAATTTACACCACAGTCGTCTCTTTTTTTAACCATCCAAAGGTTGCCTGGAAGAGATCGCTTTTAGCGATAAGGCCGCCCGTTGAGCAGCATAATGTGTTATGTTTAGTTAATTACTGTTTGTATGTTTGTTTTTATGTTGTTTCAATAAAGCGTATTCTATGCTATTCTTACATGTAATAAATACTAATGTAACCTTTCAGATTCTCTTCTTTTTAATCGTTTATGTATAATAATGAATGAATGAACACTTTATTGCACAAAGAAACACAAATAATAAAAATAATTGGATAAATATGTACCTACACATTGGCGGCCTTATTGCTCAAAGCAATTTCTTCCAGGCAACCTGCATATGTAACCTATACATCATGTAACCAGACTACTACCGAAAACTGCGGGTTTGCAATCAGACCATGATACTGAAAATATTTAGCGATAAAAACCGCAAAAAATTAAAAGGACGTAGATATGTACGTCCTTTTAATTTTTTTTCTTGTAACATACGCATACTACAACATTATAAGAACAATCCTATCTAATAAACTCATTTCAAAAAGCCAGGAAAAATTAAAATAAAAAATCCAGCAATGTGTTGAACGCACATCCTACATAATACACTACGGACAGTTTCCCGCCGCACGCCCCGCCCGGGGTCATCCGGGGTAGTGCGATGACCCCGGGCGGGCTGTCAAAAGTAACAAAAACATTCTAACATTATTAACACTGGCGACATTTTTTTTTGACAACTGTATTTTTTTTTGTCATTGTTTTCGGGTGTTACACCACCCCTTTTCGTTAGTCGTCTTTTTACATCCCATATAATGTACTTAAATTTAAAAAAAATATTGAACCAAAATGGTATAGTACCTTCCCCTACCCTACCAATGCAGTTTCGTATTGCGAGGTAAAAGAAGTCAAATATTGACGTTGTACTTTGGACATAGGCCTACCCCCACCACGCTTGACAGGCAGGTTGACGAGCGCAGTATCGTATTAAATAATATACTTAAATATGTTTGCAAAGTGGCTGAAAGAAAGGGGGTCTCATATATATTAAGTGGAGTGCGGTATCATTATGAAAGAGCTCTACATGCACATTAAAAAAAACTTATACTTTTACTTATTAATCTGTACATTTTTTACCTCGAAGATGTCGCGATTAATTATTAAAGACGTCTAGTATTCTATGATCTTGGCCTGTACCAGAGTACCTACAGGCAACAGATAGCAGCGTTAAATCTGTGGTTAAATCACAAGGAGTGGGAGAAGGGCCTACGACCTGCGGAGGGAAAATAACAACTGAAAAATGAAATTATTAAGTAAATATTTTTTTACCTATGATGAGGAACAAGACGAAATAAATAGGCATCCAATAAGAAATATTTGATCCTTATTGCATTTTGGTAGTGTTTCCATAACTATAGGATTTTTGAACAATTTGAGGATGAAGGAATAAATAACACATGTGATACACTATATGAACGTAAATCGTTTAATATATTTTTTACTGATACACAAATACATCTATAGGTACTAGCATGTATGCATCTACTTCGAAACAGGACTCCATGGTCTAGGCAAGTTCATCGTGACTAGTTAATAGGTATTAGTTCAAACTAGCCCAAATAAATAAATCACGGGAAAAAATCTTTGTATCATTACCCTGAACATTCAAAGTTTTGCCTCAACTTTATAAGGGTTTAAGAACCACACTTTTTATATTATGCATTAATCTTGCTTGAATCTTCTTCATACAATCATACCTTTTTAACTTCTTAGATACAATATTACCTAGTATAGAATGATATTTTACAATCAGTTACATTTTTTATTCCAAATAGCCACTTACAAAATACTTACTTTCCACAATAAAAATATATATTTCTTTCAAAATATAGGTACTCATAATAATATGATTAATAACTAGAAGACATTGATTTGGCCAACTATATGACATAAGTATCTTGTACCTACCTACCTACACTCATTTTTTAATAAAAATGATATTTTGTTGATTGCATACTTAGATAGTATGCAAGCAACAAATACATAGCGCTGTCTGTCTGTGCATGAGACGATTACAACCGAACGCGTTGACCGATTTAAATGAAACTTTTTTGTTAGCACCGTCTTAATGAGACTGATTGATTTTGGTGACCCTAGGGTCACAGGGACCGGAGTTATTGTGACCTCAAAAGGTTACCAAAAAAATAAGTCTTCAATTGGCCAAAAACGCCCAGAAACCCAAAAATGCCATTTTTGACCTTTGGTGACCTTTTGCGGCCTTCGCCCCCTTTTCTGGTATCCCCGTACCAATGCTTGTTATAATAATACATAATATAGTTTATTTTGCAAGTAGGTGGGTACATTTAACTTGTCTTGCTAGGAGAAATACGTCGACTCTATACATTAGCTACACATATTAATTTAATTTACTTTAAGGTACAATTAATTATACAGGATGTTACAAAACTACCCGTAAAGCCGAAAGGAGGTTAAATGGGGCCCTATAACGAGTCCATTCACAATATTTAAGAACCGTAGTAACGCTGTTTATCTGTATAACATACCCCAAAAAAATATTATTATTTTTACTGATGTGCACACCCTATTTCATTAAACTACGCAGAATGTACCTACATTTCTACCTAATTCGCGGAACGACAAAAAATTTTAAAGACCTAACATAACGAAACAACCTAAACGTTACAGAAACGGCTCAAAGTGTGCTTCGTCTTGCTCAATACACAACCTCGCTCGTCGGGATATGGCTTGTGTGGCATTTCGCACCATTCGTCGGTGTTATTTACGTGAAAACCGATCTAACACGCTGTTCCATCTCGGCAACCGTTGGGCAATCGGAGAAATACACTCTGTCCTTTACATAACCCCACAAAAAGAAGTCCAAGGGTGTAAGGTCCGGAAAACGAGCAGCCATAGCACCGGTCTCCCGCTGACCTCGTGAATGTTGCCTCGTCCGTCCAAAGAACATAGTTTACATAATTAGGGTTTTCCTCTAACTGCCTGAGGTACCACTCGCAGAAGTACCTCCTGGGTGCAAAATCGGAGGGCATCAGCTCCTGTGTACGGCAATAGTGATAAGGGTGACGATTGTCGTCACGAAGAATTCGCCAAACTGCAACATGGTTTATACCGAATCTTGTTCCGGCTCGCCTCGTACTTGTGGTCGGCTCTTCTTCAAAATGCTCTATCACTAATTATAACGCCTGGCGTCGACTGTGCTTGGACGTCCACTTCCAGTAGACCGATGAAAATAGCCGGTGGAATGTAGTCGTCTTGACATGTTCAGAAAACACTGGTACGAAGGCAGCCGTCGCTGTTCAGTGGGGGGTCTACCATCGTTAAATCGTTGCCGATACAGTCCGCGAGCACGATTTAATTGCTATTTTCATGGCCTACGCATAACATCATATCGTAATATTCCGAGTTAGAAAGCATCGTTTTTTTGCAAAAAAATGTTGGAAAAAAAACTCGAAACAGTTGTAGAATCATCATTCATCATCATTTCAGCCATAAAACGTCCACTAATGAACAAAGGCCTCCCTCATGGCTCTCCATGTTGTTGTTCTCTCATTGTTGTAGTTGCCATACTCACCACGCTTGGCAGGCGGGTTGGCGAGCGCAGTATGGGATGTTGATATATGGAAAGATGCTGTTGCCCGGCTTTCGGAGGTATCCCTTAGCAGGCTCTTACTGCATCCACGGGCATGAGAGGAGGGGCAACATTCTACTGCCGGCGCCCCACGGCTCCGGCAGTTGTAGGATATCGATTTGAAATTGACAACATATTTGTTTTTTTCAACTTGACATGGCCTTTCTGTTAAATAATCTGGTTCCCTGACATGACAGCTTACTAGGGTTGACAATATTTTTGGCTTAGATAATTAATTATATTTTTACGGGGTATTTTGTAACACGTTGTATAAATATAAGTTCATTACAAAAATTACAAAAAATAAATATGACTATTTATAAATTAGTAGAGCCACCAAACAGTCTCGTAGCATCTTTAAAACGAAAATTGTTATAATAAAATTAACCTTAGATTTAAAGTAAGTTTCTTGAAAAGTAATTTATTAGTTTTGAAGTACTTGATACCTTGTAGAATGTAGTATAAGCAATACATTAATTTGGTAGACGAGAATTAACGTTTATAAATCCATAGGATTTCAAATTTATTTATTGTTCTAAAATCAATAATTAGTATATAGATTCAAAAATATAAATTCTGAAGAATTTCAACTCTGCTTTCAAAAATTAAATAATAATTCATAAATATACAGATCTAAAAACCATTGGATATATTGTGTAAATAAGTATAAAGTATGAAGTAAAAGTATTCTAAATACTATATTTAGACATCAACATTGCTACAGACAACTACCTACGCATAGTGAATCTAATGTTACATTCAGTTAAATATGTATTTTGAATGCTTTAGACATTGGTTATATTTATTATAATAATAATATAATAAATAATTTGAAATTTATTATTGTGCTAGCAAATAATAATAGCACCAAAAACATGACTAACAAATAAACTGCTTAACTACTAAATTAGAACTTAAATCCTATTTGTGCTTGAAGCATTATCACATTAAATATGAATTCATTCTGATTCCTGACACCAAAGTAAATTGATAAATCATTCATTACATAACAAACACGTAGTTCTGTAATTATATATATATTTTTTATACCACTAAATGACGAGACAAGCCGAAGGCCCACCTGATGTTAAGCGGTAACCTCTACCAATAAATCAATAATTAGTAAATATAGATTCAAAAATATAAATTCTGAAGAATTTTAACTCTGCTTTCAAATATTAAATAATCATTCATAAATATACAGATATAAAAACCATTGGATATATTGTGTAAATAAGTATAAAGTATGAAGTAAAAGTATTCTAAATATATTTAGACATCAACATTGCTACAAACAATACCTACACAAAGTGAATCTAATGTTACATTCAGTTAAATATGTATTTTTAATGCTTTAGACATTGGTTATATTTATTATAATAATAATATAATAAATAATTTGAAATTTAATATTGTGACATAATAATAATTATTATTGTGCTAGCAAATAATAATAGCACCAAAAACATGACTAACAAATAAACTGCTTAGCTACTAAATTAGAACTTAAATCCTATTTGTGCTTGAAGCATTATCACATTATATATGAATTCATTCTGATTCCTGACACCAAAGTAAATTGATAAATCATTCATTACATAACAAACACGTAGTTCGGTAATTATAAATATTATTTTATACTACTAAATGACGAGACAAGCCGAAGGCCCACCTGATGTTAAGCGGTAACCTCTACCTATAACAATTGCAATGCCGCGGTTATCACGTTCACTAAGCACGTGACCAACGCTGCACTACAATGCGCCCGTCACCCTGAGACAGAGTTTTAATCGTGTGAAATCATAAATACTATGTATATTTTTTTTTGCTTATTAATTAACAGTAGTAGTAGAACTTTTTGTAAAAGGTTCATCCAGGGAAGTACTACCACCATACCTATTTCTGCCGCCAAGCAGTTATGTCTTCATTGCTGTGTTCCGGTTTGAAGGGCAAGGGGGCCGGTGAAATTACGGGCACATGAGACCTTACAGGCTCGAGCAGACCGGATGCGTATTATGTATTATGTAGTTAATTAATAAGCAAAAAAAAAATATACATAGTATTTATGATTTCACACAATTAAAACTCCAGTAGATACTTATCACAACACATAGTAAAAAAGCACAAACAAACAACAATACAACTTTATAATTTTGGCAAGTACAAGAAGGCATGCAGTTTTTAGATGGTGGAAATTAGTTTGTGTTCTCAATCCTTTCTTTGACACGGAAATATATTTTCAGACTTGGGCGTAATATAGTGCACAGCATGATAGAGAGTACTAGAATGAAACCAGTGTATCTCAATGCTTCTCCAAATGTCCACCAGTTTGAAAACAATCCAAGTAAAATGGTGATAACTCCTATAATGAAAGTAATCAGACCAATTGTAGCATGTAACAGCTTGGTGTAAATGGGAGCTAAGTATGATTTTAATTGAAGGCTGTACAGGGCACCTAAGCCACCAAGCATTGTTACTAGCATGAGTATAAATGATGCTAGTCCAAACTTGGCATGTAAACTAGCAAAGTGGACCTTCTCATTGATGATTTTATTAGAAAGTATTATTAAGAATCCAGTAATGATAATGATACCTCCAAATACTTGTAAGACCCAGTGTCGAGCGCTCCTCAGACGCATTGGCATCCATTCAGTAGCAAAGTCGCCGGGGGAAATGGCATTCACAGCAGATGTCATTATTATTAACCACTGAAATAGATAAAAATTGCATGTTACTGTTTATATATTTTATTTATTCATGACATTTAAGGTTTATACAAAAACATGATGTAACCGGATATAATATTTCAGAAGGAAGTAATTAAAAAAGAATGAATTCTTTTTAAATGTAAATAAATTCCAATAAATTCCATAAATTGTAAAGACTTGTTTATGGAATCCCATTGTACATTATGTGTACAAAATTGATAAAAATTATTTGAATTGAAGTGAAATTGAAGAATCAACTTTAATAACACTCAAACACAAACAACTCTGACACAGACAAACCTTGTTATAAATTAGACCATTAAATAATAAATAGTGGACAATAAAATCATCCTGCGATACAATTTTTCAAGGTAACTGGCTGATTATGACAATATTGGTGGTAGAATGAATTTATTGCATAATAATGAATAGGTAGTTTTTGTTGCAGAATAGCAAACTGAACATATAAGAAGCTATTTTTATATACGATTAGACGAGCTGTGGCGCAGCGGGCGAAGGTCCGCCTGCGACGCAAGGGGTTGCGGGTTCGATTCCCGCCTCGGGACAAATGTCTGTACGATCTGCAGATATTTGTTCAGGGTGTTCTGGGTGTTTTTCTATATATAATAAAAATATCTATCTATGTAGTATAATGTATTAAGTATATCAGTCATCTAGTACCCATAACACAAGCTCTGCTTAGCTTGGGGCTAGATGATGCTGTGTGACTTGTCCAGCATTATTTATTTATTATTAAAAATTACGGCCTGGTTACCCTTTTCGAGAGCATGCAGAGCGCTGTTGGTGAATATGACCATGTCGTCAATATTCAACGGCAATGGCAAGTAAACAGCACATAGGTATGTTGCTTTAGCATCACTCTCTTTACAGTTAGACTTAACCTTTGAAAATGAAAAATGAAAAAAAATGAAAAATATATTTATTACAGCGAAAGAGTATACAAAACTTAATTTAACATCTAACTTAACTAATCCAAAATTTCGCAGACAAAGTTTATATAAACACAAATACCTCTCAGTTTCCTCACAAGGCTGAGCCTGAATCGAGGAAACTTGTGCTAGATATCTTATTTTACGAATTTACGCACACAGGACACAGTTAATTTCTAGTAGTATAATAAAAGAAAAAAGTTACAATGCGAGTACCTACATAATTAAAAACTGTAATTTACATTTTGAAATAAAAATATATAATAAAAAAGAAAACAAAACGAAATAAAATTGTGGTCTACAATAATAAAACAAAAGACCCTTTACCCAAAGATCTTCGCATCTGCTTTCAAATCTGGACATTCTAGAAGAATGAAACCGTTTGGACACTGCCATCAGAACTCCTCCACCTTCTTTCCTTTTCCTATACTTACTAGACTTGCGATCTCGTCTGAATACATTATATCTACTGTTGAAAAATTCTGTGTCTAATATTCCTTCATTTAGCCATGTCTCGGTCAGCACAATCACGTCAAAGTTTTGAAGCAACACATTATGATAAAAAGCTATTGTTTTAGTTTTTAAACCATGGGTATTTTGATAATACACAATTAAATTCATGGAAATAAACGAAAAGTTGCAGTAAATTCAGTTAATTTTGAATTAAAATTTAGAGAATCAAAAAAATAAGATACAAAGATATCAAATTTACTTAAGTATTTAGGCAAGTAGCTCTAAATAACAACTTTAAACAGTTTTATAATTGGCTACTTAAATGTTTTCAGCGCTATCTATAAAAATATGGTCGGAGTCTTCCGGTCGGATTATTGTAATGATTATAATTAATAATTAGTAATTATTTGATTGGTAAGTATCCAAAATTAAACTAATGCACTTTTTGTAAAATAAATTCTGGAGCCTTTTTTACAATTTAGAAAAACCAGACTAGTAAATATAGTCTCGGGACTAAGTCAAAAAAGATATTGAATGCTTACCCCCAAAGTCATGAGACTAGGATGAAAAGAGAACAGTGTTACACCCTCTGCAAAGCAGCAATAGATTATTATGCCCAGGAATATGATGGAGCACAGGTTACTGAACAAATTCATGTAGCTCGGCTTGGAACCATTGGAGTTGGTTCCAACAAGTCGCGAAGTCTCCGAAGTTCGCTCTGATGCAGACATGTTTCCTGTCTCGGCAGATAAGCTCTCCATAAACAAAAATCGATGCGTTTATCTAAAGCGGAAGAGAACATTTTTATTAGCTTAGCTGGGTTGATAAACTTTCTGTTTAGATTGGAAAAAAGTATTGCTGAGAGGACAATATTTTGTTAAGGTCACTTCAAAATACCTTACCTTAATTTCAAATGATTTAGGTAGGTACTTACAGTGTTTTCAGTTTTGTTAGTAAAATGTGCTGTGTTTGTGAGGCCGACCGAACACAAAGCGTAGGTTTAATTACAAACTCTAACAAACATTCAGTAGGTATTCTATCACTATCGAAGAGAACAAAGGTATACAAAACAAACACGGAATCGATTGATCAAAACAGAGATCTGACCACAGATCTAACACGAACTGTGATGTCTAGTCTATTCTAGCTCTCTGTGACGGTCGAGTGTTACGGTACATAGGTACTCTTTGACTGTGACACACTGTGACAGCTAAAAATTTAATCAAAACAATGCAAACAACAAAGTGAGCGGGTTGCCAGCTCGGATTTTAAAAAAGGCGTAATTTTTATAATGAGGCGTTTTCATTAAAAAGTAAAAATTTCAAAAATAGTTCCCTCAAACATTATAGATGGCGTTAGTTTTCATTTAATGGAAGGAAACACAATTTGACAATGACAGCATTTGTAATCAATCTCAAACTTGTTTTCTCCGCTTACCAGCTCCATCTGTTTGGTGTAGTAGAAAACACTTTTTTATTTTTTACTGAAAACGGCTCATTTACAAATTACAGTACAAACATAGTACAATCCGCTACTTCCGAATTGTCATAATATTTTGTCCTAGTATACCTACATAATATATCTAAAATCTATATTTATTTATTTATTTATTTATTAGGACCACCAACAAGAGATACACAGATTCAACACAATTTAAAACTTAGGGACTAAGGGCCTTGTGCTCCCCCAATTAAAGGCGGCCACAGCATGCACACAATTGAGCGCAACTCAACAAAAATAGGCACTAAAGGTAGTATCTAGTAAGTATTGAAGTTATATTGAGTATCAACAGGTAACAACCTAATAATTACATAATTATCTCAGTAATAATGTAAAATAGATATGAAGGTAGTATTAATGTAATATAATAAGTTGTAACAATAATTATGTTAAAAAGTAGCAAGTAAAAATCTGGATGACAGTAGTAATGAAAAAAGTAGTTATATAAACTTGGTATTATCAAATGTTTTTAACTTTAACAATCAAAATATATTTAATATATGTTGATTTGAATAAGGAATGGGAATAAGTAGGTATTGTGGTAAAAAGCATTTAAACTAGCTCTTAACAAGTTATTGAATATCAGCAAATATAATATATTATACACTCACAGGCACTATTAACCGCCCACGTTGTATTTCGTTCAGTTTACAGTAATCGTCAAATAAGGACCACATTTTATGGAAGTTATGTTAAAAGCAACCATTGAGAATAAATAAAATGGAAAAAGTCTTGAAAAAATCAGTTTATTTAAAAAAATATGCCAAAAAATCGAAAAAAAAATGCGGAGAAATTAGGTACGATGACAACACAGAAGGATTAAGGCTGATATCCAATTTATAATCAAAGACGTAAAAATTAGCAAAAATATGGAAGAACTGATTAATGGAGAACTCACACCCGAAAAGTGTCTAAAAAATTTATGTCGGTTTAAGTAGGCAATAAAGTTTCTTTCCATCAGATGGCTGAGAGCTCGTGTGCCTACTTGTGTTGTGGCTACAAATTTGGTCTAGTAATTTTGAGATGTGTTGCTCTGTTTCGTTTAAACATAATTTTAAGCAATGTACAATAATGGATTTATTAACATATATATGTATATATTGATAACATTATATTGTAGTCAATATACATTTATATTTGTTTTCTTTGGTCATCTAAAGTTACTAGTATGACTGTACTAACGTTAAAAAACCCGAATTGGTACTATCTATAATAAGGAAAATGAGGCATTCGGAAAATTAAGAATTGGTAAAATTAAGACTTTTCATAAAGAAGAATTCGTCCCGATAATAATTTGCAAAATTTCATACGTGGAAAATTAAGAATTAGGAACTAATCACCGACTTCCTTCCTCCACGTATCTTTGTGCGTTCACACTGCCTCTATCAAACACCACAAGATCGGTACGAGCCTCGTTAGAGATGCCACCCCAAACCATTATTGACCCTCCCTGTCCCTATCCCACGGTTTCAGTTATTGCGCATAGAGCAAACCGTTCATTTTGGCGCCTGTATACACGTTGACGTCCATCTAGACCACTTAAGGCTATTCTGCTCTCATCTGATAACAGTATGTTCTTTCAATCCTATACAGTAAAGTCAGCATATTCTCGCGCAAAGGCAAATCTAGCTCTACGGTGTTGTGGGAGCAGTTGTGGAGCGCGAGCTGGACGAAAAGCCCTCAGATTCCTTTCAGCCAGTCTTCTTCTAATGGTACGTTCATTCACACTGACATTTCTAGCAGCACCAGTTGCATCAAGAGGCATTTTTTTCAGTCACAAAGAATCAAGAAGAATCAAGAATACACTAAAAACTCAAATTAGACAATATTCGCACACGATGGCAGAAAAGAAAGAGAAATGTAAACACGGTAACGCAATTGCAACAATTTCAAACAAGGATTATATTCACTAAATTCCAAAAAGGTTTCATTGACATAGGTTTATTCATCTAAATAGGTGTTAGTTTATTGCTAAAGTACGTGGGTACTTACAACTTAAAACAAAACATTCGATAAGGGTAGGCTCTTAATGGTAGTTTACGTAGGTAGCCTAAGGTACATAAGTACTCGAAAATTTAAATATGTACCTCAGGTTGACTTGATTTAGCCTCTACCGTAAATCATTCATTTCACTAATAAGTCAACAGCTGTCAAAATGACGTCACCAACTGTATTGGTCCGCCATATTGTTCTACAGTTTTGTGTTGCTCGACTTAGCTAGTTATTTTTAGGAAAATGCATCAAATGAAGCAACGTATTAAAAAACTGATAGTGGGAAAATGTTTAATATATATTTAGCCATGTTTGTGCACGTGTACACCTAGGTAGCCTGGATTCCATACATTCGTGAAACATCTCCTGTAGTTTCAAAATTTTTAAATGTAAAACTGTTTCCTTTTTATGTTAATGAGACGTATTCAGTAAATAAGATAAAAATATTTACTACTAAACCTAACAGATGGGGTGGCAAGCGGAGAAAGCAAGTTTGTGGTTAATCACAATTGCCGTCATTGTCAAATTGTGTTTCCTTCCAGTAAAAGAAAACTAACGCCATCTATAAGTTTCGAGGGAACTATTTTTGAAGTTTTTACTTTTTAATGAAAACGCCTCATTGTTATCCATAATTTTGAACGTTCTAAAGATTATGAATTTGACACTGGTAGAATTGTGTAAAACCAAACTCAAAAAGTCATTAAAAAAGAAGTATATCTAGTTGTCAACTTCACACTATGCAGATTTTTCGTCTCTTTTTGATATACTTGTAGTAACAAGGATAAGCGACATGGACAAGTTGCGACTTGTTGATTTACTTTACAAGCCAAAGATAGTTCTGTTTTTATTTGTTTTTCTTGTTCTTTTAACATTTTTGGCCATTGCTGTTGTTGACAGCAGTGCCTGCAGTTTGTTCTATATGTGTACTGCTAATCTGCAGCGGACAATTAAAATTGTACAGCAGTGCTCTGGAAAAAGTTAGGGCTGTTGAACAAAAACTCAAAGAAAAGACTTGGCCGCAACGCAAGTCTGTCGTTCTCTCCTCCCTCAGTTCTCAATCTTCAACAAGTGAAGTCAAGTCAGTCGCGAAGTTATTTTGAATGGAACGGTTGTGCGGTGCACGTTTTAACTGGTCCTTGATTGAAATAAAAATATTGAATTTCGTCGTGAAGTGAACAATAAAATAAATTGGAAGTTAGTGATTTTATGAAAATTTATCTGGGAGTACCTGCTGTCTGCGATGATAAGCTGGTAAGTCGTACTATTTAAAAAAAAATACTACATCTATGTAGGTACTTATTATGGTATATTCTACATCTCGGTTTTGATGTGAAACTTCTAATTTTAAAAAGCCTTTCCTGCAATTAAAAAATGTATTAATTTTTTTATAAGCTGGAAGATGACTCACCTGGCTAACAAGTTTATTTCATAAATAGTCAGTAAAACAAAGCCAACAGGATCATTTATTATTAATAATTATTACGAGTAAGTAATTAGTTTGAATAATCACACAATACTATTTGAGAAAATTAATTATGATACCATCCCAACCTTCAACATCTGTCTTCACAGTTACTGATGCTGGGTCACCTTCATTAGTGAGAAGTCTACTCTGTAGGGCCTTTGTATAAAGTTAAATTATGTTATTGTATAAAGTCTAAAGTTCTTGGTGCCAGGTTGCATAGCCACTATGAGTAGACCTCCCTGCCAGACCTGCTAGAGACCACAACATGCCATCTTGTGATGACAGCAAATGTTTTATACTGAACAAGGTTGAGAATAATTACAAATTAATGTAAGGAAATAACTCAGCAGGCTACAGCACATTTCAAGTTTCCTCCTATGACTTAGAATAGGTAGACCAAAAGGGGTGTAGTTATAATTCTTATTGTTTAGTGAAGGTAAAATGTACACAATTTATGTTTAATTAAATGTACAATTTTAAAAACAAGTTTAAAAAAAACCTATATTAAAGGCAAAAAATGTATTATCCATCAGTCATCAGTCATCACCATCTTGTGGTCATGGCCATTTTGAAGGTATTAGTAGTACCTACTGTTAACTTTATTGTCTATAGAACTAAAGGTGTTTGCAAAATTTCAGAAGTGGTTCACAGATTACATTTAAGTGGTTCAAATTCAGTTTGCCAGATTTGACCCATGCAAACATACATATATGTAGAGTTCGCACAAAACTTCTTGAGCTCTGTGAACGTTGCGGCAAATGAAAAGTTGCGCATGTTGACATGTTCATTCAATATTGCCAACTAGGTTATAAATAATCTTGCCACATAGTCGAAATTTTGTATTAAAAAATTGGCTTCTTGCGATAATAAAGGTTCTAGCATTTAAGTTTTTATTAATCCTTAATTTAATATAATAATTGATTTTTAAATATGTTTGTTTTAATAATTGAAAAATAAATAAATGCATAGTAAAATGTGTGCTAAATAAAACGAAAATACACCAAAACTCGCGCTGGCAACCCTAATTTCACAGACTGAGCCCCTCTCTAACCCCTTTTATCATTCCTTCCCCTCAACGCCCTAAAAACTGTGTACTGTGCTGTCACTGAAGCTAACTTCACAGAGCTCAAGAAGTTTTGCGCGAACTATACCTAATTATTGCAAGTTAAATAAAAGCTTGTTTTATTTTATTTATTTCAAATCAAAATAAACAGCTATAATATAGATTTAAATGAGAAAAGGTTATGTGTCAAATTACAAAGTTACTGTGGCCCATAATTGTAAAACTGTTAAGGTAGAATTCCACCAGTGTGCAGAACTGTGCGGCACTAATGTATGAATGTCATTTGAAACCTTATTAATAGGTGAAAACACCAAAATGACATTCAAACATTTGTGCCGCACAGTGCCGCTTACACTGGTGGCATTCTACCTTTACATAATTATTGTCAGTCAAGTTCAAGTGTTATAGCTTGTTATTCAATTTTAGTACTAATGGACTGCACACTTTTCATTAAAAATGATTAATAAACATAATAAGTGTCATAAGCTCACTGTCATGTTCTTTGAGGGGTCTTTAGTTTTAAATCTTTATTGCATAGGTACCATGTTGTTTGAAGATCTTAAAATTGTAACTATTAAAGTTCAACATGAACTCTGCAAGAGCACAGCAAAAGTTGGAACTAGGTAGCAGGTAGGTAATTTCTTTATAGGGAATTAGCTGCTTTGCCCGCCTTGCATTTATTTGTATAGATAATGTATATTGCTAGGTGATGACTACTAGCTGGGCCAGGCTTTTGAATTTAATCCTTCAAATAATTATAATTTACAGAAATTTTAATAAAAAACTACCTGCCTACCATATCCTCTTCATTTCAGATTTTGCCTTATCTGATTGATTGCATAGGCACCTTCTTAATCTTATTCTGGTGGGGGTTACCAAATATGCACTGACATCCCGCATTGGGGTGTATTGTGCATTGTACCCTGAGATACTGCCCCAACCCTAACCTAACCAGCCCAACTCCTTGAAATACTGGAGAAGGACTCAGGGTCACCGGCAGTATTCCATGAGCATCCCCAAAGAGTATGCAGATGTTGAAGAGCATGACTCCATGAGCTCCCGTAGTCTTTTATCTGGCTTCCCTTGTGGCACCATGTGCTCCACCTCAAGACTCTTCCTCCTCAAGACACCCGTGACGCAGTCCTCTGACTGTAGCCCCCTGTCTTAAGGAGATGGTGATTGAGATCACAGTGTCCCATGATGATACCCACCATCATGCATAGATCTTGTCTTGTCATTTTAAGCAAAGCATTGGTTATCTTTTTGTTTCTCTCTAGGACCATTACTTTTGTATGCTTGCAGTCTGGTCTGCATTCCCATATTTTCTGGTGTTCTTTTTCAGAGTTTATTTTGAGCCTGGTTTTGATCTCTGCGGTCGGAGTTTGGAATGAGACTGGCTCCTTCCTTTGCCAACGCGTCGGCCTTGCCGTTCCCTGTCCATGATCCGTGCCTTTTTGTCCATTTGTCTCTGACTGTGTTTTTCTGCTAGTTTTAAAGAGCACTATGGCATTTTGCCTTAAGACGAAAGTCTACAATCAGTGTGTGTTACCAGTGATGACATACGGAACCGAGACGTGGTCATTCACGATTGAATACGCGTCACCGACATAGCCAAACGGATTAGCACGTTGAAGTGGCAATGGGCAGGCCATGTAGCTCGCAGAACAGATGGCCGATGGGGCCGAAAAGTTCTCGAGGCGAGGCCACGGACCGGCAAGCGCAGCGTAGGACGTCCACCAACAAGATGGGCTGATGACTTGATGAAAACCGCAGGTCGACGGTGGATGCAGATCGCTTCCAACCGCAATAACTGGAAATCCATGAGGGAGGCCTATGTTCAGCAGTGGACGTCCTACGGCTGAAATGATGATGATGGCATTCTGAAACAGATTTAGACCTGGGGTCTGATCTTCCGATGCATTTTTAAGTGCTGCGCTATCCGTTAAAAAAATGAGCGTCTTTTGATTAGCACTGTCTATGCTTGCAAGGTCTATGCAAGCTGTCATTACTTTTGTTGCTTGCAGAGGTCCAAGCGTTTCTGCCTGGAACGCTGTAGTCGTTTCATTAAGAGGTTGCGCTCTAGACAGTCTAATTTCTTACGCGATTTACCTTATTATTTAATAATGTGTTGTGATCGCGAGTTTAAAAAAACCGGGCAAGAGCGAGTCAGACTCGCGCACCGAGGGTTCCGTGCCATGATACAATATAAGGCGGTTTTATATTTGTTGGAGAACCTTGACAGCGCCATCTCTTGTCTGATAGCGGAACTTATGTAGATTTTTTACACTTTCGATGATTTCTAAAAAAGTATGCTATGTAGAGAGATTGTAATAAATTTCCTCTAATCTTTACATACACTTCTAATAGCAATAAAAGTTTCAGAGGTTTATCTCCGCAAACTTCGGAGATAAGGGGGGGGGAACGCTATATTTTTCAACATTTTTGTAAATAACTCAAAAACTATAAGACTTAAAGAAAAACTAAAAACTGTTTATTAATGTGCAAATGAATACCTTTCATATGATACCCCACATCACCTAGTAACTTTCCAAAAATTTTGAAAACGCCCCTTCCACCCCCCTTGTCTAAAAAACTATGCAATTTAGAGAGTTCGCTATAATTTTCCTATAAAGTTTACATACACTTCTAGTAGCTTTAAAAATATCACGGGTTTATCTCTGCAATCTTCGGAGATAAGGGGGGGGGAACGGTCATTTTTTCAACATTTTTGTAAATAACTCAAAAACGATTCGGCTTAAAGAATAAATAAAAACTGTTTATTAATGTGCAACTGAATACCTTTCATATGATACCCCACACGGCCTAGTAACTTTACTTAAAAATTTTGAGCCCCCCTATCCGCCCCCCTGCAATCAAAATAAGAATATTTTTTAACATTTTCATATATGCTATATTAGTAAAAAAGTGTTGTCTTTTACCATTTCAAATTTCAAGTCGATAGTATTAGTAGTTCTCGAGATATCCATCTGTGACAGACAGACAGACAGACAGACAGACAGACAGAGTGATTCTATAAGGGTTCCTTTTTTACCATTTTGGTTCGGAACCCTAAAAAGACAAGTCAATTTCTGGACAGTAGGAATCGCAGCCTGTTTGTTTTGCGTTTAGCCCCGCCTGTGTATATTGGTACATAGAAGGAGATAATTGTTCTTTCCGTGTCGTCTTGACTGATGACGTGGTACCCTTTGTTATTTTGGTATGTCATGGCTATTCTATCAATGCCATTTATGGCTTCCGGTATAAAAGCCTTTTCCAGTATTTTGGAGTGGTTTGTAACTCTTGCATTTCCTTTCCATTGATTTGTAGATTTTATTCTTAGTGCGGCCGACATTGCTTCTTGCTGTATGTGCACATGAAACGGCATCAGACCAAGAATTATATCTAGTGCTGCTGATGGTGTGGATTTTGTACATCCACATAATTATTAGAGAGCACGCAAGCCTTTGAACCTGTTGCAGCTTGTATATTACTGTGACGGTGTCCGACCTTTGTGGCTGCAACTGAGCCAGATACACAAATAGAGCGTTATTTCACTTCATTAATGTATGAAACATGCTTCCTTATCATTCAAATTCAACAGTAAAAAAAAATGCGTAGGTTAACTTATTATGACGCAATATTGCGTCATAATATCATACAAAGTTTATTCAGATCAGCTGCCCTGTGTGCGAGCGAGCGTCCTTCATTAACTGCAGTTGCGGGATTCTGAGAAGACCTGAGGATGATATAACCGCATGCATTCATCACCATATCATATCATAACTTACAAACTACGTAAAAGGTAAAGTAAGTAGGTCAGATAGGTAAAAAACTTTACTACTGTGATGCTCACCTGTCTCATTTAAATAAAATTTACACCTTTAATCGTTAGGGACTAAGCTAGTCCTTAACTAAAGGATAGGGAAGTATAGGGATAGATATAAAGGATGACTAGGGTTTTTAAATAAGAATCACAGAAAGGGTTTTCAAATACGGAATCAAGAATCAGTCTACGAAAGTGTCTAGCTACCTTAAAGGTAGGTACTATATGATTAACCCCTGAAGAATCCCAGAAATTATCATCGATAAGAGCGATTATTATTTCGTAACTGAAAGATATTTTTCAGTTACGTTGTTTCCATAACAATACCATGTTGACTAAAACCTTAAGTATCAGTTTTCCTTTGTCTCAAGAGGTCCTTACCTATATAAGATATCATAGATATATTTGACTACCTCTGTGGCGCAGCGGGTGAAGGTTTGCCTACGACGTAAGAGGTTGCGGGTTCGATTCGACTCGGGACAAATTTCGTCTGTACGATCTGCAGGTGTTTGTTCAGGGTGTTCAGGACGTTTTTCTTTATTATACAATTATAATAATAAAAAAAATATATCCATGTAATATCAGTATTGAGTTTATCAGTCATCTAGTACCCATAACACATGCTCTGCTTAGCTAGGGGCTAGATGATGCTGTGTGAATTATCCAGCATTTTTATTATTTATTTATCTATTAAATAAGAAAAATAACAAAAACTTGCACCTTTACGGGAACAAAGACTAATGCTCACAATTAAAACCATTAAATTATATTTTCTTTCGTACCTAGTTGCATTATTTACGTTTCTACTTTTGAGGTACAAACATGACATGATTTAGCTTTTTAAAATACGTTAATTTGTTCCATAAAGTGTGCTTAAGACGTAGGTACCGTACATACATACATTTATATTTATAGTTCCGATCGTTTCGTGTATCACCCTGCGACTGGTACCCATGCCGCGAACCTGTAGATGACTCACGCATTTCTCGGCTAGAAAGAACCACTGCGGGAGCATTCCCAAAAAAAAATAAAACCAAGGTAGCCAAAGGTATGTTCGCAATTAACTGTTGGCTATAGGATTGAACACGATCGTGTTTTAAATTATCGACATTATTTTACTTATTGATTCTGCGTTTTAAACCGATTTAAACTTCTTTATTATTTGTGTTGCTAATTAACCAAAAAGGAATCTCAGTTTTAATTGATACCTATTGTATGTACACAAGTTACACAAGTTATAAAACGTGAATCGTCTCCAACTCTGATAATCGAAAATACATCATCTTCATCGGCCTTTGCGTGTATTTCAGACGATTCAGGTAATGCCTGTTATTTGCATTTAATCGAAAATACGGGCTTAATAAATGACCGGCCTGTAAATTATAGCCTGGTCAAATGAACTAAAAATATGAATAATTTTTATGAGGGCTATTGACATTGCACACTTGCGTTAGTGTCATGTCAACCCAACATCAATGATTCACATAGACCTGAATATTTTTACAGAATTTGTCCAAATTGTTAGCACTATGCCAATTATTGCAAACTGAAATCTAACCCAACCGCAAGTTTTAAGTTTAGGGCATAAAAGTATACCTTGAGGGACTCCAGTAGACATTATTACAGTTATGTATTTGATTTCAACGACCCTGATGATGATGATGATGTGTAGGTAAGAATGGTGATTAGCGCATAGGGATGTATTATCTTAGCCATCTTTCAATGACGTGACGTGACCCGTGAATTTTGTAATATAGAAGAGTCACACATACCCGCCGTGGGGTGCCGGCAGTAGAATGATACCCCCTCCTCTCATGCCCATGGATGCAGTAAGAGCCTGCTAAGGGATACCTCCGGAAGATGGGCAGCAGCGTCTATCCGTGTATCAACATCCCATACTGCGCTCACCAACCCGCCTGCCAAGCGTGGTGAGTATGGCAACTACCCCTCTTGGAGATCCATGAGGGAGGCCTGTGTTCATCAGTGGACGTATTATGAAATGATGATGATGACACTTACCAGTTGATAACCATAGTTATTCATTTATAAACATCACTTCACATAATGTCCTATCCAATCCATACGGACCTACGGTGCATTGCTTTCACCCCTCTTAGCTAAATGATATCTGATAAATGAACTCAAGCACTCAGAATCGCAATAGACGTAAAGGAGGTGAAGCCGTTTTTACCCTGACAAATAGTCAACTGGGTCATTTAGCAATTGGGGGATAGAGCCACTGGTATGTCCTCCAAAATTAAAAAACAAAAAACATTGAATGACTATCAAAATGTCTATAGCTGTAATAAATAAAACATCAGCTTTTCCCACCTAGGCGGGGTCGACTCAAATGTTTTTCTTCCATTCTGCCTTATCACTCGTCATATTCACATTCTCACCTTTTCTGGCCATAATATATCATCTTTTACGCAGTCCATCCATATCCTACTTATTTTAGTATCCCTCGTCCCTAATATCCATCGACTTTCATATCTTTCAACATTTCTTGTTATAGGATTCTCATCCCTCCTCATATCATGCCCATACCAAATTAATCTAAAGGAATTTTCTTATTTTCATCAAGGCCTCATTTAACTCAATCCATTGTCCTTAAAATCTGAGCTCAGCTTTTGATAATCAAATGAGATATCAAAAGCTGAGCTCAGACTTTAAGGAAAATGGATTGCGTTAAATGAGACCTTGATGAAAATAACAAAATTCCTTTAGATTGATTCGGTATGGGCACATTGAAGCGTGTTCAACCGCAATGCCCTCCCACTCACATTTTGTTTGTTAAAGTTATAACCATATGTTTAGAGATCAAATTCAAGGTCATTTGCGCGGTCGGCAAGTTATAATGTTGACTCAACAACTGTACGTTCCTATTGTCTGCTTTAGCATTACGTATACGAACAAGTCACCTGTTAGTAATGGGCAGCTACATAACGTAATGATTTGGCAAAATATTATACCCGCATAAGCTTCGACAAAGGTATAAAAAGCCTTTTGTAGAAGGCAAATTCAAATTGGTTGATAATTCTATGGTAGGTAGAATGTAATTTTAATATAGTCCAATGTCCACCAATAAAATTAATTGTTATTTTATTATACATCCTTTGTCCATATGTATTGCTACTATCTGATAAATAAACGCAAGAGAGCACTTTTGTAAAAAAACTACGTTCACTTCAGTAGAAACGATTGCATCATCTCCATTTTGAGGCTTAGTCGATCCTGTATCGAGATTGTGTACCGTACACGCTGTATTTATATGAATTTAAAATAGTCCAGTGAATAAGCGTCGCCGGCCAGTGTCGACGGCCTCTGTGGCAACCCTTCACACATACACACCTCCAATGTATCTCATTCACACTGATAAATCCATCTATTTGTATTTTATCGTATGATTTCTATAACACCCATTAGGTAAATAAATAAGCGCTTATCGAATGCGTCATAAAATGCATGTGCTAATGCCCTCTAGTCTCTAGTAATTCTAGAATGTTCTGATGATTATTCCAGCTTTTAATGAAGCATGATACAGGACCTTACCGCGTAGTAGTTTAGAGTAGTAATGCATAATGAAACACATACTACGACTACGCATTTTACTATCTGCTGGTTATTGAAATTATGAATGTATTACATATATGTACTTACTATGTTGTTTTTCTGCATTCATTATGTATGTGTCTACACTAATTTTGGTTTGGATGAATTGTACCTAATTTGTCATCATCACTGAAGTTAAGACTTGTAAGTACAGTCTTACGCAATCTAATTGAGTTAGATGAGCTTTAGCACGTGCTAGCTAGGTCGCTGCCTGTGGAAAGGCAACGTTTAGATGCGGCTTCCTAAATTTCGTATGCAATATCGTTAGCTAAGTCTGTTACAGTTAGCATTGATTTTGTTTATAGAATGTTACCTTATCGATGTATTTTGTCTGTGCCGACTATAGACAACGTGGATTTTGTTGAACTCTTTCAATCAAACCAAGGTATTTTAATCTATGATCTATTTTCATAATGACATTGTCAAAATAAAATGTCCTTTACGACTTTACGAACTTGAAACTGACAGAGCTTTTTCATTTTACTTTTTGCTGTGAAAAATGTTCTAGGAGGCCGCCAACATGGCCAGCCAATTAACTAGAATTTATGAATTAACTTGACACTGGCGGAATTGTGTAAATCCAAACACAAAAGCCATAAAATAAAAAGACAAGAAACTGGCAGAATTGTGTAAAACCAAACACAAAAAGCCATAAAAGAAGAAGAGTAAAAAACTAAAAAAAACAAGGTTTTATTTACTTAAATGGACGTGTCCTGAGCTGACCACCGTTTTTATGTCTTAACAAGCATAGGTACGGGGGTGCCAGAAAAGGGGGCGAAGGTTTCCGAATGCCATTTTTGACCTTTGATGACCTTTTGAGGTCACAATAACTCCGGCCCCTGTGACCCTAGGGTCACCAAAATCAATCAGTACCCTTCTCTTATTAAGACGGTGCTAACAAAAAATTCGTTTCGTGTAAATCGGTCAACGCGTTCGATTGTAATCGTGTCATGCACAGACAGACAGACAGTCAGACAGCGCTATGCATAAAAGGGGGCTTCGCCCCCTACTAGGTGCGAGGGTAAGACGCGCAGCAGTAGTAAGATGAGCCAGGAGCAAGACAGCGCTATGCATAATAGGTTAACGTCAGAACCCCTGGACCAAGTGCGATATTTTATGTTTGGAAACTATCAAATTTTAATACCTTTTTGGTACTATTTGATACCTAAATTAAATTATTTAGTACCTCGATGAACAGTGAAAAAACAAGAAAAGAAATTGGTCAGACATTCTGACGTCAGGTTGTCTGGACCACATTTTTTTCACATAGCTAGAGACATTAAAACTTAAATATTTCTTTGTCAATATTTAATACCTTTTTGATACCTTAACATACCTTTTTTTTTAATTTTTATAGCGTCGCAGTAAAAAGTTACGGGTGAATTAAATTTTATAGGAAGCAAATCTTATTTTATGGATATTTAATTTGCCGCATACATCACACTAATATTATAAAAGCGAAAAACCAGTCATATATACATATATATAATATATATGTATATATTACTAGCTGCTGCCCGCGGTTTTGCATGAGCTTTTCAAGTAGCCTATGTCCGTCACCGGGATATTGTTTACCTCCTTGCCAAATTTAGTTAAGATCCCTTTAGTCGTTTAGGTGTGAAAAGGTAACAGCTATTTAGACAGACAGACAGAGTTACTTTCAAATTTATAATATTAGTACCTATGCATGTGTATGTATGATTGGATGAAGATGGCTCGGGATGGGGCTCGTTGGCGAGTTTTGGGGAAGCCCTATATCTAGCAGTGAACTGATATAAGCTGATGATATATTAAGTAGTTTTAAATATATATATGCATTGTGGATTAGAAATAAATACACTCTAGGTACTTACCTACCTAATACTGATTATAAAGAATAACTTTAATAATTAGAATTATACTATACATGATATTATTGATATGAAAATAATTAGTCTTTTTTGGCGAATATTAAACAATGAGCAGCCATTTTTTTATAACTTACAGTTACTCTATTTGACATATCGTCGTAACATTGCCATTTTGACCCACGTCGACAATATGATTTGTAATGTCCTACACCTTCGGGAGTCGCAGGTGGCACAAATTCGATAACAGACAACAGATGGTACTCAATGCCGTTTAAAGATATATTATGTTGTGGTAAATCATTAATGCAAATTTTTACTTCGGGATTGGGCTCAAAAACAGCAATATTTTTCAAATTATAAGTTTTGTTTCAAATAAATAAAGTTTTGTTGAAATAAATAATATTTATTTTATCAGCAAAAGTTGTTAAGGACCCATTTCTGATAAAATGCAATAAAAACCTTTTATTCATATCGTGTGATGTGTTAACAGTTCGACAGTTATTCATAACGCACACAGTACTAAAACAACACACAGCACTTCCCTACAGTACTGAGCTTACTAACTCACGACGGAATAATGTTTTCCCTATATTATCAGGCAAAAAACACACCTTTGCTCATAGATTTTATAGTTTCCTTGGTCCATTTTTGTAAAATAGAATAAATGCGTTAACCAACATATTATTTTCTCTTAATTTTAGTAATTGTAAACTTGTTGATAAAAACTATGTCCAAAGTATGTCATATGATGATACAGAGAAGTTATTAGCTATAATAAAGTAGGTATAACACTTTATTTTTACAAACTTGCACAAATAATGTTAACATTAGTTTAAGCTTAACTTGTCACTGTTGTTTCAATTATTTTTTCTTTATGCTATTATATCAGATCTATAAAAAAAAAATTGTGTTATTAAATTTATTTGCTTGTGACCTAGTTTTGCCTGAAAAACAGGATCACCTAGTTCAGGCATACGCTAAGTTCATTAGGTTTCTTTGTTTAAATTAGATATAAATAATATGTACTACTTAGCCGTAAGTTATTTCAATAAAAATTGTTATTATTATTATTAGATATGTGAAATAGAGTACCTAACTGTAAGTTATAAAAAGATGGCTGCTCATTGTTTAATATTCGCCAAAAAATACTACGGAAGTACGAATCCGAGCTAGAAACATCATCCGTAACGCTAAAAAGACTTACCTAGATAATATCATACGAGACCTCGAAACTGTGATCAGGTGTAATAACACAAGGGAGTTCTACACGGAAGTGAGGTCTTTTAAAAAAGGCTACCAACCTACAGTTCAAACACTAGAAGACGAGTTTGGAAATCTCATAGCCGATCCAGAACAAATTAAAAACAGCAATTTTTATTTAAAGTGTAAACCCACACTAAGGTATCATTATAGAAATGAAAAATGCAATCAAAATTTTGTCTCCGACGGGACTCGAACCCGGGCTAGAATATCTCTAAGAATTTCAGCTAGATGTCGCCACTCGGTTCGAAACCGATAAAGGCAGTCAAGATTTTCGACCCGACGGTTAATTGCTCCGTGGCCGAACGGTTAAGGCAGCCTGCGTTGAAGGTGTTCGTCTGAACGTTACGGGTTCGAGTCCCGTCGGAGACAAAATTTTGATTGCATTTTTCATTTCTAAAATTAAAAACAATTGGAGAAACTACTTTAAAGGTCTTCTGAACTGCTCACAACCTGTAGAAAGTATCACCCGCACCTCACTCGATAATGACACAATGGTCGAACCAATCTCTTTTGTGGAAGTACGAAATGCGATTATGCGCCTCAAAAATAATAAAGCTGCTGGCGTTGATGGTCTCCAGTCAGAACTCTGGAAGTATGGTGGAGAGACGGTACAGCTGAGGCTCTATGAGCTCCTGACCAGTGTATGGGAAACCGAGACTTTGCCACGTGAGTGGAATTTAGGTGTCATCAGCCCTGTGCATAAGAAAGGTAACCGTAAGAAATGCGAAAACTACAGAGGGATTGCTCTCTTACCAACAGCCTATAAGATCCTATCCTACATACTCCTCAAGAGGCTGGAACCCTATGCGGAACAAGTCGTTGGTGACTATCAGTGTGGGTTTCGGCGAAATCGTAGTACGACGGATCAGATAGCTCTCTTGAAACAACTTATGGAGAAAAAATGGGAATATGCGCAGAGCATGCACATTTTATTTGTAGATTTCGCAAAAGCCTATGATAGTATTGACAGGAGAAACCTTTTTACTATCCTTAGAAATTTCAACATACCTGACAAACTGGTTAGGATGGTGCAGGCTGCTACAATGGAGAGCAGGATGAGGTTCAGAGTTGGAGGAGTGCTAACTGAGGACTTTGAGGTGATAACCGGCCTTAAGCAAGGAGACGCCCTGTCACCACTGCTGTTTAACTTCGCCCTCGAGCACGTCGTAAGAAAAGTCATGACACTTGACGTTGGAGTGGAGTTAAACGGACAGCACAAGGTCATTGGTTACGCGGATGATCAGCCGTAACCAAGCGGAGGTCAAACAACTTGCCACAACGCTGGAAAATGAAGCACAACCCCTAGGCCTCAAAATCAACTACAACAAAACTGAGTACATCCACATGAAACGATACAAAAACACTCGTGTTAAACGGCAAGATCTAAATGTGGGACATGTGGTGTACAAAGGGGTCTCGCAGTTCAAATACCTGGGGTGCACCATTACAGACAGAGGCTCTAGAGAGGAAGAGATCTACGCACGCATCCAGAATACGTTGAGATGCAGTGCAGCGCTCCACAAAGTGTTATCGTCCAGACTTCTGAGCAGAAAAACCAAGGTCAGAATATATAAGACAGTCATCCGTCCCATTCTGATGTACGGTTGCGAGGCCTGGACGTTAACACTGAAGGAAGAAAACAAACTTCTCGTGGCTGAACGTAAGGTGCTGCGAAAGATCCTTGGACCAACAAGACGAGAGGATGGATCCTGGCGAGTCCGAAAAAACCAGGAGATAGAGGTCCTTATCGCAGAGCCAAACATCATAGGCGAATTTAAAGGCTCGCGCCTGCGCTGGCTGGGGCACATTGAGAGAATGGCGGAAGATCGAGCCGTCAAGAAAGTGTACCAGGGAATACCTTTAGGGCGTAGACCAGTCGGCCGCCCCCGGTATCGCTGGATTGACGAGGTGGAAGCGGATCTGCGAGAACTCGATGCTGCTAACTGGCGAGAACTAGCGCAAAACAGAGAAACCTGGAGAAGTCTTGTATCGGAGGCCAAGATCCACTTTGGGTCGCTGAGCCAGAAGAGTAAGTAAGTAAGTAAAAAATACTAATTATTTTCATATCAATAATATCATGTTTAATATAATTCTAATTATTAAAGTTATTCTTTATAATAAGTATTAGGTAGGTAAGTACCTAGAGTGTATTTATTTCTAATCCACAATGCATATATATATTTAAAACTACTTAATATATCATCAGCTTATATCAGTTCACTGCTAGATAGGGCTTCCCCAAAACTCGCCAACGAGCCCCATCCCGAGCCATCTTCATCCAATCATACATACACATGCATAGGTACTAATATTATGAATTCGAAAGTAACTCTGTCTGTCTAAATAGCTGTTACCTTTTCACACCTAAACGACTAAAGGGATCTTAACTAAATTTGGCAAGGAGGTAAACAATATCCCGGTGACGGACATAGGCTACTTGAAAAGCTCATGCAAAACCGCGGGCAGCAGCTAGTAATATATACATATATATTATATATATGTATATATGACTGGTTTTTCGCTTTTATAATATTAGTGTGATGTATGCGGCAAATTAAATATCCATAAAATAAGTTTTGCTTCCATTGAAGTATTATTACTATTTACAACTCACTGTTTGCTTCCTATAAAGTTTAATTCACCCGTAACTTTTTACTGCGACGCTATAAAAAATTTAAAAAAAGGTATGTTAAGGTATCAAAAAGGTATTAAATATTGACAAAGAAATATTTAAGTTGTAATGTCTCTAGCTATGTGAAAAAAATTTGGTCCAGACAACCTGACGTCAGAATGGCTGACCAATTTCTTTTCTTGTTTTTTCACTGTTCATCGAGGTACTAAATAATTTAATTTAGGTATCAAATAGTACCAAAAAGGTATTAAAATTTGATAGTTTCCAAACATAAAATATCGCACTTGGTCCAGGGGTTCTGACGTTAACCATAATAGGGCCCTTTAATTACTTTCTTTAAATGTATTATTATGTATCTAAAATAAAAAAAACAATTCATATTACAAATTCTTAATCAGCGACAATAGGAAAATTGTCCCGATTCCGATATCTACAAGATAAAAAAGCCAGAATAGTCCAGACATGTCAACATCATTATTCTAAAGCTATCACTCTAGGCAGGCTAATCTCGTATCCGCAAATAGAGCACCTATGACGCTAACATAAGGCTCCTAAACTCCTTGTACCTAAAATAGTACTCGACGCAAGCAAGCTGCAAACCTGGTTGAGATAAATTAAACATGCGCTCGCCACGCTTATTTAATCGTCGCATACGAATAAGATACTCGTAGTTAGTTAGCAGTATGTTCTGAAAATTGTATCTTTATACACCTACATAAATTCTTCATCATCATCAAAGTCATTGAAATCGGTATATTTTGGTGAAATTCAAGAATTATCTACTGTTTTATTTGGTGTATCCCGCAATAACTATAATACATTAGACGTAATACTTGTCTTTTAATCTCTTAGTTGATGATTATACATAGGTTCTTGACAAATCTAATCATGTCTCAGGAACAATATCATCCTTTAAAGCGCGGGGCATTTTCAGATGCGAGACGCACAAAACAAACCAGACAGACAAAAGCTAAAGAAGGCCTATGCCCAACATCGGGTGTTATGCTTTGATCTGATATAATATAGGTAAATGCTCAATCCCTTTAATTCCGCAGTATTTTTAAGGTATAACATAGATTCTACCCTTCAATGGAAACTGCAAATTGATGAACTTGCAGGTCGGCTTAGTTCAGCAGTTTATGCAGTCAGAACAATAATATCTATTACTGATGAAGCTACAGCTAGACTGGTTTATTTTAGCTACTTCCATAGTGTGAAGTCATATGGTATCCTGCTTCGGGGAAGGGCGGCCTACAGACAATCTTTGTCCTTCAAAAAAGGGCGATACGTGCTATTTACAACATGAAACCGCGCGATTCACTAAGGGAACGATTTGAGAAATTTAAAATTTTAACTGTTAGGTATATCGCAATATATTGCGAACATTAAATTAAGCATAATATTAAGACAGAAATTGTAACAGTAGAAACATAGAACACTGCAACTATCATCTATATGCCGACGACCTACAACTGTTGATCTCTTTCAAACCATGCGATGTAGATGTAGCTGTCTCGAGTTTAAACAAAGACTTGAATCGAATATTTCAATGGTCAAAAGCAAATTGTTTAGTTTTAAATCCAGATAAATCTAAATTTATGGTGCTTGGATCGAAAATTATGATTTCTAATATTTTATCAAATAATTTAGATGTTACCGTGGGGAGAGCCGCAATTGACCGGATAAATGAGACTCGAAATCTCGGAGTTCTCATGGATGGTACACTTAAATTTGAAAATCATGTCACACAAACTGTTCGCAATTGTTTTTATAGGTTATCAGTACTGTATCGAGTACGAAATTACTTGAGTACAGAACTGAGAATCCAACTCTGTGATTCTCTTGTTTTATCGAAACTTAATTACGTCGACAATGTAATTGGTGAATGTCTCTTGGCTCGTTCAAAAAGACTCGTACAACGTGTGCAAAATGCATGCGTTAGATTTTGCTTCCCCATCCCGCGACGAGCTCACATAACACCTTATATTAATCACCATGGCTTGCTTAACATGACTTCACGAAGGTCGCTTCATTTTGCAACATTACTTTTTGGGATTATTAATAATAAATTACCGCGTTATTTGTATGAGAAGCTTCAGTTTTCGGATCGCCACGTAAGATTCGCCACTCGACTTATGTGCCCCAAGCACAAAACGACTGCTTTTCGTGGCAGTTTCAGGTACGCTGCCACGAAATGTTGGAACAACTTGCCACCTCCAATTAGGAACTCCTCTTCAATTTGGTCTTTTAGAAATTCATTAAAGAAGTACCTTTTACATACTCAAAAGATAGAACAAAATAAGTAGTCGTTTTGTGCCTTACCTTTAGTTTTCATATTTAGTATAGATCCGTGATATCTTTTTTATTTTTTGTATATTATATTGCGTGCAAATTGTTCTTGTTTAATTACTTATTTTGTGTCTTACATTATCCATGTAATTTTATATTCCTTTTTTGTGAAACTGTTATATTATTTATTTTGTATTTCTTTTTCATTCGATTTTAATGTGTTCTGTGTGTTACCAACCGCACATCATGGTTACTACGGAAGACCAGCGCTGTGGTACGACTCGTTCTGCCACAGCACATGCTGAGTAGTGACCATTTTTGTCACTAGTTTTAAAACCGAATTGATGATTTTTTTTTATTTGATTGTAAAAATGTGACAAAATAAACGTTTCTTTATCTTTATCTTTAACAATGAATAGAAGTGAAAAAGTGAGGTTTCTTGTTCGCTTTTTTCCCTAACTTGGAAAAAACAGTTATCTGAAGCGAAGGAATTCAATTATGTGCTTTATTCAATTTAAATGTATCTTGTTCTTTTGTAAATGGACTATTCTATGTAGGGTTTTGCTCTATTTTATAAACACTTATTGACTTTGACTTTTTTACTGGGGTCCATATTAAGAGCACCATAGAATGAATGAAAGCACCAATGATTTCGAAACCGCTTGACCTCTGATTGATGCTTTGACTGCCTCCAACTCCGGTCAGTTGGTCTTATAGCCGATTGATACGCATGAGTTGGGTTCGATTCCCGCCACGGTACATATTTTTGTAAGTATTCTGCAGATATTTGTCCCTTGTCTTTTAATATGATATTTCTAGAACCAATTAAAGAGTTTAACTATTATAATATTCTATCAACTGTACCAATAACACAAACGGCTCACTATGGGGCTAGTGGTGCTGTGTAAAATGCCCAACGTTATTTATTTATAAATTTCCAGGGCGCTGCTGGTGGCGACGGCAGCCATACTCGCCATGGCTCACGGTCAGCCGTCATCCTGCTCTTTAGACTCGCAGTGCCATTCCGACCACTTCTGCGAGACCGCCGTTAGCGCCTGCAAGAGCTGTCTGCACTGCGAAGATCTGAAGAGGGAAGCGCCCGCCTTCCTTACGACTTGCATCAAATCTGTCGCGGAGTGCGGACCGTGTTTGCCAGGGTAAATATTATTATTTTCGTTTTAAACACTTATTTTTTAAAAGGAATACTGCTTAGTTAGATTTCACTTATTATGTGATAATATATTCCTAAGAACTTGATTATTGATATATAAAGTATTACATGGCGGGTTCGGTTCTGCCGACGGACCAAATCTTTGCTTTTCTGTAGT
Organism: Pasiphila rectangulata; assembly: GCA_963082625.1. Lineage (NCBI taxonomy): Eukaryota > Metazoa > Arthropoda > Insecta > Lepidoptera > Geometridae > Pasiphila > Pasiphila rectangulata. Next base: position 15,406,777 of record OY720235.1, on the reverse strand, counting down.
TGTTTGTCTCGGGTCAATATGATAAGTCTCTGAATGCGATCGTAAAAATTTGAGAAAGACTAAAAAAATATGTTAGACATTAAACTGTTACCAACTTAAGCAAGGCTTATGTTTAATAAACTCTGCCATGAATCTTGTCCAATTCCGGACTGTCTCGCTGATTTTTTGATATTGGATGGAAGGAGTAGGTAATGATATTGATTCTAGACCTATTGTCTCGGTCGTATAGCCAAGTCCAAGCTTCAAGCAAGGGCCTTCTATCGCTATCATGTCAAAATGGTCAATTATTGGTTTTGAAAGATTTACTATGGCAACTATCAAAAACAATTAAGTTCTGACGCCATTGCAATAACAGTAGTACATACATATAACGTCGTCGCCTGCCAGGGGCTTTGATCAGTGTGTCTACCATGAGTTTTCACAATCTGTACTCGCTAGCGACTGTAGTTAAAAAAATGTATCATAACTTATACAGCGCCTCTAGCGGATAGTTTGTTACTAGAATAAGCAGTAAACTATTTTTTTTTCTACAGCTACTGTAGTTTGGGCTTCATTTGCTTAGAATTTGGTACTATGAGTTACAAATTTGACAGATGTCTTAGTAACGTACTATTATCAGCATCATAACATAGTCATTTATCGAAGGGTTGTATGTATACACTCAACTTATCACTACTTAACTGTAGTAACGTACCATCTAACAATGTAGTAACAGCAGGCGATTTAACAGTGACAACTCATGGTAGACTGATCTGATCCCCTGGCAGACGACAACGTTATATGTCTGCATGAACTACCACGTATTTGACCTCTACAACATATTCATCATCATTATCTCAACTGTAGGACGTCCACTGTTGGCCATAGGCCTCTGTCATCTGTCAATCTCCAAGTACTGATCATGTGAGGGTTATTGTAATACTCAGCACGCTTGGCAGGCGGTTTGGCGAGCTCAGTACGGGATGTTGATAAACGAAAATACGCTGCTGCCCAGGTTTTTACTGCATCCACGGGCAAGAGAGGAGAAGCAACAATCTACTGTCGGCACCCCACCGTAATAGGCTAATGACTAAATTTTAATTGTTAGTCCGTCAAGTAGAATACACAAGTCACACGCTGTAAAAAAAGATGTCGGTAAAGTATTATGATATCACAAGTCCCCACTTCCAAACTTCAACTCGCTTTATCTAAGTATTATTTCATTAATTTGAATAAGCAACAAATACTCTGTCTATTATTATATCATCTTGATTTGTATACCCTGTCTGACCTATTAATACCTATTATTAAGTATTTGGTTAATATTATGTTAGGATAGTATTTGGTCCGGTGGATGCAGTAAGAGCCTGCTAAGGGATACCTCCGGAAGATGGACAGCAGCATCTTTCCTTGTATCAACATAACGTACTGCGCTCGCCAACCCGCCTGCCAAGCGTGGTGAGTATGGTAACTACCTCTCATAGAGATCCATGAGGGAGGCCTGTGTTCAGCAGTGGACGTTTTACGGCTGAAGTGATTAAGTATTTGATCACTATATCATAATTATTAACAAACATATTTTTTGCAGGTTGATCGTCGACTACCGAGGGGAGATGGACGTGACCCAGTCCCCCTGCGTGCCCTCGGCGGCGGCGGCCGCGGGCTCCGTCCCCGCCTACATCTGGTTCATCATCGCGCTCGTGGCGCTGGGCTTCGTCGCCATGATAGTCATCATCGTCTACGTGCTGAGGAGAAATGACTCTTTTAGAATCTGTGAGTATACACCAGCTAGTTGATTGTCAAAGTCCAATATGTACTTATCCATAACAGGGTCAAGAAGTCCTAGTATTTTAGACTTCAAGTTTGACCATAAGTTGAAGACAACGCCTTGAGCTCTTCGTATTGAAATTGCATAATCCATATAAAGCCATGCATTGCGGACCTACCTATTGCGGCCGAGTCGAAGTCCTTGATAAGATCATATTATCGGTTGAGCACCGATTGGTTGTCGTGGGGTGCCGGCTGTAGAATCGTCCCATCCTCTCCTGCCCGTGGATGCAGTAAGCATCTGCCAAGGGAAACCTCCGGAAGGTGGGTAGCAGCGTCTTTTCGTGTATCAACATCTTGTTCTGCGCTCGCCATCCTGCCTGCCAAGCGTAGCGAGTATGGCCACAACCAGTATTAGGAGACGATACGGTCGCGATCAGTATTTGAAGATCTGTGAGGCCTACGTCCAACAGTCGACGTCCTAGACCGATTGCTTTATAATCATTTGTATTAAATAAAATCGTGCGTAGCTATTTCCAATCGGAGTCCGTGCGTGTCATGGCAGACATTGTTATGTAAATAATCTGTTTTTGTTTGCAGACCAAGCGACATGGCTGCGGTCGTCGTGCGCGGCGCCGGAGGCGGCGGCCACTGCGCCGGAGCCGCCGCCACCCTACAACCCCTACTCGCCCGGCCGGCCAGAGTCGCCCTACAGCTTGCCCGATGCCACTTACCCACAAGCCGACCTAGGTGTGTTACCACACTCATCACAGGACAGGTGTCGTTCACCCACTGCCGGTAAGAGCGCCTTATGCGGGTCAAGCCACATGGCTGCGGTCGTAGTGCTCGATGCCACCTACCCGCAATCTCATCACAGGGCAGGTATCATTCGCCCACCGGCCTTGAGCGGATCAAGCCACAGTTACTTACAAACCGACCTAGGTATGTACCTGCCACAAACCTACCACAATCTCATCACAGGGCAGGTATCATTCACCCACCGGCCTTGAGCGGATCAAGCCACATTTACTTACAAACCGACCTAGGTATGTACCTGCCACAAACCTACCACAATCTCATCACAGGGCAGGTATCGTCCACCCACCGGCAAGAGGGCCTTGTGCCACATGGCTGCGGTCGCAGTGCTCGATGCCACCTCCCCACAAACCGACCTAGGTATGTACCTGCCACAAACCTACCACAATCTCATCACAGGGCAGATATCGTCCACCCACCGGCAAGAGGGCCTTGTGCCACATGGCTGCGGTCGCAGTGCTCGATGCCACCTCCCCACAAACCGACCTAGGTATGTACCTGCCACAAACCTACCACAATCTCATCACAGGGCAGATATCGTCCACCCACCGGCAAGAGGGCCTTGTGCCACATGGCTGCGGTCGCAGTGCTCGATGCCACCTCCCCACAAACCGACCTAGGTATGTACCTGCCACAAACCTACCACAATCTCATCACAGGGCAGATATCGTCCACCCACCGGCAAGAGGGCCTTGTGCCACATGGCTGCGGTCGCAGTGCTCGATGCCACCTCCCCACAAACCGACCTAGGTATGTACCTGCCACAAACCTACCACAATCTCATCACAGGGCAGATATCGTCCACCCACCGGCAAGAGGGCCTTGTGCCACATGGCTGCGGTCGCAGTGCTCGATGCCACCTCCCCACAAACCGACCTAGGTATGTACCTGCCACAAACCTACCACAATCTCATCACAGGGCAGGTATCATCCACCCACCGGCAAGAGGGCCTTGTGCCACATGGCTGCGGTCGCAGTGCTCGATGCCACGTCCCCACAAACCGACCTAGGTATGTACCTGCCACAAACCTACCACAATCTCATCACAGGGCAGGTATCATCCACCCACCGGCAAGAGGGCCTTGTGCCACATGGCTGCGGTCGCAGTGCTCGATGCCACGTCCTCACAAACCGACCTAGGTATGTACCTGCCACAAACCTACCACAATCTCATCACAGGGCAGGTATCGTCCACCCACCGGCAAGAGGGCCTTGTGCCACATGGCTGCGGTCGCAGTGCTCGATGCCACGTCCCCACAAACCGACCTAGGTACATATGTACCTGCCACAAACCTACCACAATCTCATCACAGGGCAGGTATCATCCACCCACCGGCAAGAGGGCCTTGTGCCACATGGCTGCGGTCGCAGTGCTCGATGCCACGTCCTCACAAACCGACCTAGGTATGTACCTGCCACAAACCTACCACAATCTCATCACAGGGCAGGTATCATCCACCCACCGGCAAGAGGGCCTTGTGCCACATGGCTGCGGTCGCAGTGCTCGATGCCACGTCCCCACAAACCGACCTAGGTATGTACCTGCCACAAACCTACCACAATCTCATCACAGGGCAGGTATCGTCCACCCACCGGCAAGAGGGCCTTGTGCCACATGGCTGCGGTCGCAGTGCTCGATGCCACGTCCCCACAAACCGACCTAGGTATGTACCTGCCACAAACCTACCACAATCTCATCACAGGGCAGGTATCGTCCACCCACCGGCAAGAGGGCCTTGTGCCACATGGCTGCGGTCGCAGTGCTCGATGCCACGTCCCCACAAACCGACCTAGGTATGTACCTGCCACAAACCTACCACAATCTCATCACAGGGCAGGTATCGTCCACCCACCGGCAAGAGGGCCTTGTGCCACATGGCTGCGGTCGCAGTGCTCGATGCCACGTCCCCACAAACCGACCTAGGTATGCACCACTCATGTTAACCTGCTGGACCCAAACAATGAAGGTGTTGTGTGTAGTCTCCGGCATTATTTATTTATCTAGTAAGTATGTACTCGTCTTCTATATTTTTGTTACTGTTTTGGGTACTGAATTTATTTGATTTTTTGCAATTTAATTGTTTTAAAATGTATCTTATTGGTACGCCTCTGTTTAAGCGATAAGGCCGCCCATTGTGGATTTAGTTAAGTAATATAACCTTACTTACCTACTTTTGTTGTGCAATAAAGTTATACCTATTCACTAATTACCTCACATGTACTTAGTTCCTTCCTTCCTTAAACAGCTTGTGGTTTACCCGGAAAATAAATAAACCAGACAATATAACACCCATGGATAGGAATTTCATTCACTTTAGGATGACATGCTAGTGAGAAAAGGACGAACCTCATTAATGTTTTTTGTCATCATTTACAACCTTAGCTTAACACTGGTGCCGGATGGAACTGAAACTGTTAATTATTGTTTTCAGAGTCATCCAGCCCGTTCATCAAGCGCGCGGCCTCGCAGCGCGGCGGCGGCGCGCGCGAGGCGGCCGGCAGCCAGAACGCGCGCGTCTACAGCCCGCCGGCCTACGTGCGCGTCGACCCGCAGAGGTCACTAGAACTTACTATATTTTATATTGACACACAAAACAAGTGTAGGCGACTTGTATCAAAAGTTTAATTTTAACACATACCTACTTATGTAAACATTTGATATTTTGAACAAGCATTGGTACGGGGGTACCAGAAGGGGGCGAAGGTCACAATAACTCCGGTCCCTGTGACTCTAGGGTCACCAAAATCAATCAGTACCCTTCTCTCATTAAGACAGTGCTAACAAAAAAGGGTTTCATGTAAATCGGCCAACCCGTTCGGTTGTAATCGTCTCATGCACAGACAGACAGTCAGACAGCGCTATGCATAAAAGGGGCCTTCGCCCCCTACTAGGTGCGAGGGTAAGACGCGCAGCAGTAGTAAGATGAGCCAGGAGCAAGCATACCCGCAGTTTCGGCAAGTTTTTGAAAACATGGTGGTTAGGTTTAGCCGGTAAGAGTCCGGCATAATAATTTTTCTGCCCTCGGTGTGTCGGTGACTCGGACCTCCTTGTGGGGGAATCCTACATTCCCCACCACAATGGTCCCACCACGATGGTCCCACCACGGTGGTCCGAGTACCGCGCGGGTGACATATGTTTTGTCGGACAGTGTTTTTTTAGACCTTGCGCGCGGGACTTGTTGCGTCTTCACCCTTGGTTTTGATCTTTAAAACCGAGTTCTCATTCATACCGCCTACAGTAACTTTAACTACTGTTAAGCGAATCCATGAATTGCGTTACATTTTAAGAGGTGTCTTCAATTTCATGCTGTCACAATTTAATTTAAATGTAAATAAAACTAATTTCGGAACTGCTGTTTTGATAATTATTTTTTATTATGTAAGTACATAATTTCTAGATTATGTGACGCCCCACTAGGCTAGGGAGTCTCGCAAATGTAACCAAAAATCATGAAATTCGTGTGCCGTGATTTAGGGATTTCCGATCGCATGCGGATTTATTGTTCATTAATTTATCTTGTTCCAGTCCGGAATCCCCGTTGAGAGAAGACGATCGTGAAGTGTGGCCGGCCATTCACAACGAAGACACGACACCTCACGATTGGACACCCGATACGAGCACTAGTGACAATAAGTAAGCCGCATTTTTGTAAACAAGATGACCATAGCCTGGTCATGTCTGTGACTACCTTGTTAATAGGAGGTTACCAAGGCGACCCTTCGTGCTAACTATTCGAATACATATGTATTGGTCATCAACTGAATTTAACTTACTTTACAATCGATTCATTTACTTTTAAACATGATTTCCAAATATAAGCATGTGGTTAAGAAGTGTTTTTGAGGATCGCTGAGAGTTAAAACTTTCATGAGATCCAGACTGGATCTGTAGACAGGATCTAGTAGGAGTTTTTACTTTCAGTAGATCCTGTTTTTAACCCCCGACATAGAAGAGGGGTGTTATAAGTATGACCGCTATGTGTCTGTCTGTGGCACCCTAGCTCTTAAACGAGTGGACCGATTTGCATGCAGTTTTCTTTATTTAAAAGCGGGCTTTCTAGTGGTTGTACTTAAACGATGGTTTATCATCAGCTAAGATGTTTACAAGATATGGGGGGTGAAGGGGGGGGGGGGGCATGAAATATCGAATGTTTCCAAATATACCCAAGTTTGGTATCAAATTAAAGGATAATAAATCTGGGGTTACTTATTTTTTTTTATTTTATAGATGAGCTTGTTAGAACAACAATAAATTATAGATCTAGTGAAAGTTTTAACTTCCTGTAGATCCTGTATTGATATCAAACCTACAATGATGGCAAGATTAATGTTACTGTTTAAATACTTATCGTGATTAGGATTACAAATTGTTCTAATAAACAGATTTTAACAGTAGCTTTTTTGTTTCAAAAGGCCTCCTTGACGCAACTGTAAGTACAGAAACAGGTTTACATAAGCCTTCTTATCTTATTACAATGATGACATAGCAGATCGGCATTCATAACTTACACTTTATCGCAGTGGCAACCCATCGGTAGGCGAACCAGTCGCCATCGCCCTCCCGGAGATTTCGCCGAGTGAGAACACCGCAAGTGACTTGCCAACTTTGCTCGCAGCCGCCAGAGGCACCACGCTAGTGGCGCCCCCTCCCAAGAAACTAAAAACTCAGGTGAGAGGGATTTTTAACATGCTTTTATTAGCTTCAATAATTTTGTATCTGTGTAAACGAAATCTTCGAACGTCGTTAAAACCCACTCTCTAAGACGTACACTGCTGGACATAGGCCTCCAACATGACGTGAATCACCAAGTTCTGATCATGACAGGGTTGTTGCCATACTCACCACGCTTGGCAGGCGGGTTTGCGAGCACTGTACGGGATGTTGATACACGGAAAGGAGCTGCTGCCCATCATCCGGAGGTATCCCTTGGCTGATTGTAGCATCCACGGGAAAGGGAGGGGCAACATTCTAGCGGCGGCACCCCACGACAAACAGTAACTGTATGAATGTAACATCAACAGGATAACAACAACAACGGGAGCCGAGGCACGTCCAGCACAGGCAGCGACGGCGGCCTCGGCCTGGGCGCGGCGCCCGCGTCCGACGCGCCCTCTATCTACTTCAACATCGTGCAAATCAACAACACCAAGCTGTAGTCTGTAAACCCACCAACAAATACGTAAAAACAAAGGATTATGTAGATACATTATAATAGTAGAAGGTAAGGTCGTTATTAAAAAAGGGGCATACTATTCAGTGACATTTTGTCAGCCTTGTATTTGAACGTCCTTGGTAGAAAACAAAGAGTGGTAGAATTACGTAGAAAGACTGAAATTCATGTAATTTAAATTTGCCACGAGTAGACCTAATTATTGGTTTCATAAGCACAATGTCAGTGTCTTTTATTGTTTGTAATCGCGTCTTTGTTCTCGAATTACATACCTGTAGAACGGCGGTAACAATGCAAGTCATAAACACATGTTTTTTTTTTAATTCTAGCTGAATTTTACTCATGGCACGACTTATTCGTCATCTCGCGGATCTGAAACTCGCGGGAAACCGCGAGTTGGCACCTTCTGATTTTAACAATTTTTATTGTCGTCAACTATAAAGTACACTGTTGATTGTCAAAGTGGTGTCAAGAATCGTCACGTTGTCTTCCAACAAAAGGTTTATAAGCCTGCCTATTTACACAATTGAGGAAAAAAATATTTCCGTCCTATGGTCACAAATTACCCTCAGAGTACAAAAAAATCTTATGAGCTTGGAGGTTGTAAAATGATATTTATCTATGAATGAATAGAAATCAATTAAGTATTTGCTCAATTATAGGCATTTTTATGGATTGTTCCTATTGTAATCTAGTTTAGTACTGCCATGTATGCAAAAAGTTAAATATAGGTACATACTCAGTTCTGCTAATCTGAATTCAATATTTTTGAAAACTTCTTCGCATATTACGAGATTATGTTGAGATCTGTTAAGTTAGTAATGCTCATTTTTGTTAAGTTATTACCGGTTATTGATTTAAACGATCTCTGCAACTATTTAAAATGAGTACGAGGTACTTAAATAACAGATAGTTCAAACTATGTATACCTATTTAGAGTATGTTACGTATGTCAAATTTTGTCACATGTATGTATAATTTTTGTATATTTATGTTAACTTTTATTTTAGCATGCAAGTGTGTTGCATGAAGCTAGTGATAACTGGTATATTTTTAGTTTTACGACTATTTAAACATTCAGTGTTTTTTTATATATCGTCATGGATAATTATAAATCATCATATTATGGCTGAATTAAATGACAATTATCCATGATGATAATGAAATCGCCCATTATCTAAACTCACTATAGTTACGCGCTCATGTTTGTGCATTTCTCTGCAAGTTATATCATGCTTAAGTAGACAAAGAATCCTTATCAATGGAGACAATGGGTTATAGTCTTGCGACTTCATCGTTTAGCTGAGCTTCATTATCAATAGTTTTATGGTTCAAGTATTTAAGAATTTTGATCCTACCTTTTCATCTAAATAATGATCTTGTAATCTTTTTAACATTATTATGAGCATAGATAGTAAGTAGCTTATAATTCAAATTCTTGTTTTTAATTCCGTCTAATAGGCTGGTTAATATTGTTTGAATCTTATAAAAGTCATTTCCGCCTTTAAGTATCTATTGCATAATAATGTCTGAAAGTTATTGGTTATACTTTAAGTTTTAAGTTTATAGGGCAGTCAGAAAGGTTTAGTTTGATACTCAAGCCAGTGTTCTCTCTAAACTTAAGCATTTCATTTGTGTGCATTTTAATTAAGATTTTAGTAATTAAGGCAACATGCCATTATTTTTACCGTCCGCGTCGTGAATATGATTAGCTTTTATATATATGTATAATGATGATTTGCGGTTGTGCTGTTCCATGCGCAGTGATTTAATAAGAATTGGAGTGCGTAATATGTTTTTATATTTAAAGAAAGGTAATAAATAAAATACCGATGCCTTCAAGTTGTATGATAAACTTATTTCACTTTGGTAAAGATGATTTTAAGTTAAATCATAAAAAAAAAACATTTGATTTGCATTAATTACACAATCTTAGAGTTATTTAGTTAGAAAATGTACCATTAAGACAGGTTTAAAGTAATATAATTGATACATAATTATATCATCATCATTTCGGCCGTAAAACGTCCACTGCTGAACACAGGCTCCCTCATGCATCTCCATGAGGCACGCTAGGCAGGCGGGTTGGCGAGCGCAATACGGGATGTTGATACACGGAAAGACGCTGCTGCCCATCTTCCGGAGGTATCCCTTAGCAGGCTCTTACTGCATCCACAGGCATGAAAGGAGGGGAAGCATTCTACTGCCGGCACCCCACGGCATAACTGTATATTGAAACAATAATCAGAACATTAATGTATCATCATTATGTAATGGATCATCGTTTAATGGAATTGCCAAATGTAGTAGAATGCTCGAGTATTGCGACGAAGGCATATTGGCTGTGATTGTTTTATTTTAAGTCACATTGGAAGTGGTATTAAGTAAATCGCTCAACGGTATCAGCATTCATGTGTTCTAAAGAAGGCCTATAAGGAATTATTCCATTTTTAACGCCGAAAGATTGAACGTACATAACGTTCAATCTTTCGGCGTTAAAAATGGAATAATTCTTCGATTCGAAAAGAAGGATAATATTCCTCTTTTATTCTTTAACTTTTACATGATTTCAGGCTAGTGACTATTAATAAAACAAATTGTTTGATTTTAGATTATACTTCACACATTTGATGGGTGAATGAGTAACTTAACAACTCCTTTGTGGTGAAATAAGTTTATCATGTCAATATTCAAGTGTGTTTTTTTATATTCTGAGAATTTGGAAACAGTTATTGGAAAAAGTTCAAGAGGCGAAAACCACTTTAATATTGAATTACTAGTCATAGCACCACTGAAATTATTGATCAACATTCATTGCAAATAACTTAACACAGAAAAGATAACATGAAATTAATGCTACCTCTTAACAGAGTTATAAAATATGTAAATAAAATAACCTATATCAATCGAGACGTTAATTTCATGGTATAATATTACCCGTATATACACATATGTACATTATTGCTTGTAGCTGATTCTCTTATTGTCTTAATTTTGAAGTACCGACGCAATACATATAATTTTTGATGAATGCTTTATGATTACATTAGTGAATTTTGGTGCAAATTTAAGTTTTATGAAGTGTTAATTAAATTTGAATGTATTGCCATTCAAATAAAAAAAATGTTTATTAAATATTTTGTTTTTTATTACTGGCCCCTTCAATCTTTATGGATAGTGTCAAACAATTTCAATACATAGATGTTGTATAGATAATCTATAAAATGTAAAAGGCTTATCTTCTTCGTCCTTAAGACGGTCCCTCATCGTTAAGGAATATGACCCCGCCTACTCCAATGAAAAAAGCTATCTTTGACTAAAAAAAGTAAAGATTAACTTTATTCTTTTGCTGTTTGACAATTTTACTATTACGTACATAACTTAAGAATCTACTGCGTAAGGCACAAAGGTATGGAAAGGAGCAGCGCTTGTATAACTAATGATGTAGATAAGTAGGTCACTGACCCCTTTACATGAATTCTAATCTAATCAGCCTGTAGGATCCCACTGCTGGGCAAAGGCCTCCCTTCCCTCTCCATACTTCCCGGTCCAAGGCGTTGGTCGACCAGTCAGCACAGTACATGTCCAGCTCATCCCGCCATCTGCGCCTGGGCCGGCCGCGCGGTCGTTGTACCGCATGTGGGACCCACTCGGTGGCTATCTTTGCCCACATTTCTTCCGACATGCGACACACATGTCCGGCCCAGTCCCACTTCATTTTAGCTGATTTATTGACAGCATCGACGATTTTTGTCATGGAGCGCAGTGTGGTGTTTCTTATGCGATCTGTTAATTTAACACCTAGAATACTGCGCTCCATCGCCCTTTGGCAGACTCCGAGCTTTGAGCGCTGAAGAGATGTCAAAGACCAGGTTTGTGCACCATAAGTTAAGATAGGAAGAATGCATACGTCCATGAGTTTGCGTTTGAGGCAAATTGGAAGGCTACCCTTCATTAATTCCTTCATTGCCCAGTAGCTTTTCCAGGCGTTGTCTGTTCGACGGATGATCTCTTACATGATCTTTACAAGAATTATGAACCATAAAACAATATAGGTACTATAATGATTGAGGTTCCTGCAAAAAATGTGAACAAAGGGGATATACGTTTAAAAGCATCAAAAATGCTATCACTCATAATTTTCTGAACATTACTTAAGAGAGCATCCGTGAGGCGTTTTTGACGATTTTATAAGAATAAGAAACGTTTATTTTGTGTCACAAAATATAAAAAAATAACACACACAATAACAAAATTAGAAATACTGACAACAAAAATGGTCGCCACTCAGCTATTGTTACGGTAAGGTAAGGCTGTGAGCCGTTACTGTAACGCTGGTCTTCCGTGCTAAGTATTATATAAAGTAAAAACAACAATAGAGCTTAAAATTATACATAAATGTAATGGCAACACAAACAAACAAAAACAGAATTATAAACAAAATGGATAGAAGTCTTTAAAAACAAATTTAAACAAGAGTTTCTTTAAAATAAATTAACAATTAAGTCCACAGAACGACTACGTGAGGAACTGTTGAAGGTGTAAAAGATTTTTTTTCATGCATTTTTTAAAGGAATAAACAGATTTTCTTTCCCCCCACCCCCAAGTGAGATGTCGCGTGTCGTATCGATGTCGATTAACTCAAACTCCAACCCCTTATATCTCACGTGAGATTTTGAGCGTTCGGATCAAAGAGTATATAATCACTAAAAATATCGTTACACAGATTTCGCTATACTTTAGTAACAATAAAAACATGTTTTACTTTAATTTTACCCAAATTCTCTTGCAATTTTACACTGTTTTTCATTCTGTAGGTATTTGATTCAGCTCGACCCCCCCGTCCCTGAACCCACGCGCCCTAATAGGTGATCAATACTGATGATCAATCAACCATCTATCTATTTTTAATACAATAAATTAGTACCAAGTTCGTGTCGGGCCACGTACTGTGTTCCATAGTTATCCATCCGTAGACCGTTGTTAGAAGTTGGTGTTTTTTTTACGTTTACCAAAACATATTAACAGGTTCACAATTTCTCCGAAACAAGTTATTTTTACAAACAAACAAGTACCAGTTTTCCTAGAAAGTTACATCCTCGATTTTTGTAGTTGGATTATGGATTTTCGGGCGTCAAAAATATTTAAAATTTAATATTTCCCAAACGGCCCTCAGTGGACCTTGAGTTGAGGGCTTGGAATTTCAAAAGTCCTATTCAACGATACCACCCCACATGATACCTAGGATCGACATGAAAAATAAAATTCCCCATCTTACTATGGGGGCTACCTTGTAATAGGTATTAATATTTTTTTTTAGTTTTTTGTTTATTGCCTATTTATATGTTGGCGTGAATATGTTATAAGTCCTTGCCAAATTACAGCTTTCTAGGACTAACACTCTTCGTATAGCCAAGACACAGACAGCAAAACTATAAAAGGGTTTCTTGCTGTACAACGGAACCCTTCAAAAAGGTTTAAGCACGCTACGCGGTGAGAAGCGACCGACCGACCGACGACAGGCGCAGGCGTCTCTCGCCTAGCGACATGTTGTAACTTGATCAAGGAGACGATATTGTTTACAAGTTTTACCCACGTTTTACCAGTCTCATTGGTTGGTTCTCTCATTGTTAAAACACAAAAGCTCTCTAATAAATACTTTCGATGGGATGGGTTAGTTAGTTGTGTTACTGGTGGTGTTGTCATAAAGTTGTGAATTGAGTTATTTGGCGATCATTAAAAAACACTGCTTATCATAGTGCAAGGACAATCGACGGAAGTTTGGTTTGACGGCTTGTGAAGACTCACCGAAGAAGAAAATGTTTTTGTAAGTTATTCAAAATATTTGAAACAAGTACTTTCTTATTTACTTCATATTAGAATTCGGTAACTCAAGATTTATTTTGAAGAAAACCCATAGATAAGTAGGTGTTTATTATCATATTAAATATTTACTACATCACTCAATCCACAGAATTAATCTAATCTCCTTTTTCACTCCTTCCCCTTCGTATAAATTACCAGCTCGTAATTTTTTGGTAAATTTTGAATGAAAAAAAAAATAAAGAGTCTAATTATTGCTGCTTCCATAAAACTTAATCGCCTGGTTTATAAGTGGTAGTATTAAGGATGGTAAGGGTAGAATGTTTAATTTTTGTACTTCCTGATTTAATTAGCAAATTAACAGCTTTATTAAGTATTTATTATACTTTAGGTCTGTAGCTGTTATCCAGTGTAGACGGGCCTTTTAATGTTCGGTCTAGTTCGGTCTTTAGGCGATTTGGCAAAAGACTTGTGCAATTATGTGATTAAGGGGATTTCATCAGTTTTATTTGTACATATTATACGGAAAACCTCACTTATCCCACTTATTTCTGTGGGAGGTTTTTCGGGAGGTAGGTACAGCTCGTCCTGTATCGCCAAGTAGCTTTCTACATAACTAGTGATGTCATCACAATCGGGAAAAAATCTCCCCCCGTCCTCTTTTATCAGCATTTTCTAGGAAGATGAAATTTTCTGTACTTATAGCCTTTACAAATTAATCGCGAAATTAAATTAAAATATAAAACATTTGCAATTTCTATGCGAATGTTTCTGAGTTATACAATATAGACACCTATTTTTCAAACGTGTGGATTGAGCTCCACTCATTTGGTTAGTTATACCAGCTCTTAATTAAGTTTTACAGATTTATGGAACTTTACTTCATGTTTTACATATTTTTCACAAAACCTGTGATTTTTTTCAATTTAATTTGAAATGATTTCAAAAGTGAGCTCTCTGTCCACACCCACATCGTCCTATCCTATCTGTTTTTTCATCTTTCTATTTAACTAGGCACTCTTGAAACATACATTATATCTTTACAAATAAATAAACTTGGACATTTCACACAGCACTATAGAACATAAAATAATCAGAACCTACCAGCTGATTAATACAATGCTTGAATATTTGTTTGTAAATAGAAATTCTGCAGTAAATCAAATATTTGTCTACCGACGGGAATCGAACCCGCACCGCAACCATTTGCGTATCAGCCTACTAATAGGCTGATACGCAAATGGTTGCGGTGCGGGTTCGATTGTGATGATCGTGGATCAGTTGGACTAATCCAACTGATCCACGATCACCAATAATAATCCTTCGTAATGGCTTCAGGTTGACATTAATATTTGTGACGAGTTTCCGGGACATGAACGCGCAGCCTGTGATGTGCGCAGACGACGTGCACTGCTCCGTGGGCTTTTTCTGCGTCGAACGAACGACATCGTGCCAGGAATGCCTCAGTTGCGAGAATCTCGGCAGAAGTCCAGCTCTAAATCAACACGCTTGTATTAAGACTGGGGAGCAATGTGGGCCATGTTTGCAGGGGTAAGTAGTGGGTAACCTTAACCTGATTCTTCCCATTGCTGGGCAAATGCCTGCCCTCATTCCCGCCACTCCCCACGATTTTAGGCCTCATTAGGAATTAATGAATGTATTAACCCTTTGTTGTACACAACAGAAAAACCTTAAAATTTACTCTAACAAATGAAAAGTATAAGGCGTACAATAGACGGCTATATCGCTGGCGTACAACACGTACACACGAACCACCGAACCGAAGATAGAACAAAAGTACAACTAACGACTATAAGACTACCTACGTGGCGCGGTGAGCGGAGCGCCAACTATCCATGGTTTACATTTTTCCAATAGCATTCTAGCCCAGAGGTCGAATCCGACGCTGATGTCACTATATGATGATATACCTAATGATAGAGATATGTCAATGAACCAAACTTAGACGTGAGCGATTCAGTCTTGGACTGTGACTGGATTAACCTCGATGCATAACCTACCTACTGAGCTTTCATAATGTGAACCGGGCAAGACGCGGGAGGATGTTTCTAATCCCACCAAAGGACAATTAATGCTTTTCATTTAAGTGTATTCCATTCAAATCTATTATCATCATCATTGTCCGCTTATGTGGGTCAAGAGCAGCTGGTTTAGATTGCCATCTTCGTATAATCAGCTGTTGTAGTTAAAACTTTCGTGATCTTCTCTTGAATGAAAATAACCGAATCCCGAAAAGTCGTAGAACTAAAGTTGTTCCTTGAGGTGTACAAAATCACCCCCTTTCGGCTTAGTACACATATTATAATACACCCTGTATTGATTGATACCCAAACAAACATTGCTGGGCATTAAGTCTATTGTTTCTAATCATAACCAAAATTTAAATTCTAAATCTTTCCAGATTAATCAATGACGCTAACTGGGATGGAATTTGCGTGGTACCAGTATCACGAAGCATGAAGATACTGTCGTGCATTCTGATGACCTGCATCGCAACGGGGATTTTGCTGAGCCTGTTTATACACAGCATTTTTAAAACGCACATCATCAATGTTGATATTGGTAGGCAGATATCCAATTTCAAAGTTCAAGTTCAATTACAAGGAAAATGCCTATTCAGATTATTGCAGCAATTACAACAGTCGCCCAGTCCCTAACATATAATTATGTACTCATTTTTTTAAACTTTCGCGATCACAACACATTATTAAAATATGGGATTATCGGTCGGGTATTTGAGTCAGTCTCCCCGCGACCACGACCAGGTGCAATCCGGTCGAAAC
This sequence comes from Pasiphila rectangulata, assembly GCA_963082625.1. NCBI lineage: Eukaryota > Metazoa > Arthropoda > Insecta > Lepidoptera > Geometridae > Pasiphila > Pasiphila rectangulata. The sequence goes on along the minus strand of OY720235.1, from coordinate 15,390,417 downwards.
GTCGGGAATAAAATAAAGGTAATTACGCGATAAATATCGGATAATCCCATATTTTAATTATATGTACTCATAACAAACAAAAGCAGCGTAGCTCGTGAAATTCCGTCTATGTATGGCTATGTCTTGATTCTGGGGGGAGGAGTGTGTTTCACGAAATAACTGTTTCTCTTACCTACTGAAAGTTTTTTTATGACGTGGGCCTAGTAGTCGCTAACTGCTGTGGATAGGCTCCATTAAAAACGGCATGGCAGTTTGTTTCCTTCCAGTGATTTCTGAACGACATGATTCATTATTAAAGTATTACACTTCATGAAGGCACGGCATCGAGCTACATGCGAGTAATAAATGAATACACTTAAACTACACATTGGGCGAATGATTTCACAATAACCTGCAATTCCCAATACGCCACGGAAGCAGTAGAGTTGCCTCCAATATTTGACCAAAACAGCTATTTATGATCGCAGATTTTCAAGACACTGTAATCGACTCAAGAGTATCGGATTCAACACACTTGAATCGATACTCGACCGATAATTATGATCATATCGACTTGGGCCACTCTTCCTTAGCTGTTCGATTTCCGTCGGAATAGACAAGTGGTCGATAGTGTCTGTATTAATGTAGATTAATGTATTCCTTTTTTATTTTCAGCAATGCTGTCGCGTTTACCAAAAACCACGCAAATTCAGGAGAAAGCATGAAGTTATGCAACCATCAGAAAATTTAACTGGATGATTAATTTCTAGCAGTACCAAATGTTTAGATTTACCGTAGCCGTATCTTCGTTTTAACTATTGATTTGTAAATATTTGCATAAAGTCAGTGGTTTTGTCTAACCATATTGCAAATAAGGAACTCAGGGGAAATTTCATGAAGAATGAAGATTCATTCTTAAAAAAAAATATAGCTAATTTTAGCTAAAAAAGGTTAGGTGTAGCTAGTTATTACCTATTATTACCAAGCCATTTTTGTAATATGCATAAAATAAATCGGTATGAAACCAAAGAGACGCTTGTGATTATAAATAAAAATAAGTACCTTAAAAATCATGTGCATTTATTTAATTCTAATAATAAATAAATTATACCCTACTTCATTATAATAATCTTCGTTACATTAAATGTTTTTTTGCGTAGAGAGTAGGTAGTATATTTTCTAGGATAACTAGTCTAGAGGTGCAATAAACAGTGCCACGGCGTTGAGTACCGCGGTTTCGCGCGGGAATGATCTCGAGAGCGGCAAGCGCACAGTGAACAGCATGTCTTCGCGGGACTCGTTGCTGTAAACTGGCACCTCCAGCGTCCCATCCGGAGCAATGGGACTGTCCATGCTCTGTGGAGGTCAATTTATTAAAACAAGGTAACTGTAAAAGCGGCGATGGCGGGATGAACTGGACTCCTATAACAACATTATAAAATTAAACATTTTAAGTAACCTCCGACACTGCCTGGTCTCAGGGTTACCAATTTTTTTTCTAATGTGTACCCTTAGTTTTGCAATCTTCACATCACGCCCTTTCATTTGATACTACACTTGGGTATATTTGAAAACATTCGATTGTTCATCCCCTCTTTCACCTCGTATGTCTTGTAAACGCCTAAAAGAATTAAAAAAAAAATATCTTAAGGAACCACCGTAAGAATCCCTGTTTTTAAATAAAAAAAATGGGGGTACTCAAATCGGTCCACTCGTTTAAAAGCTACGGTGACACAGAGATACAGATACATACATAGCGGTCAAACTTATATTTTGTCGGAGGTTAAAAAAGACTGCTCCAAGCGTAAGAGGAGGTCTTCGTGCTGCAGTGGTTGGTTCTGGGAGGTAAGGAGCCGATAGTTGCGTTAAATATGTAATACGTTTAATGAATGATTAAGTTTTCATGGCATGGGTATAGAATATGGTGTATGGTAAGGGATATCACGTAAGCATTAGCTTACTCTGTCCTAAGGGGGCTGTAAAATAGTGACTTGTATTAGGAACGGAGCCCTTTACCCAACAGTACCTACGGGATGATTCGATTAGGTTAGATTAGGAACTTCACTATAACCTCATACATAACCCACTCGACATATTATCTCCACACATATTATGTTCGACTGTACCTATATTTTTTTGTCTATGTAGGTATGACAGTAAATGAGACTTGCACAGGACCGTTTAAGTTGGGGTGCTGAAGAGGCCTATACCCAGTAGTGGGTGTCAACGGGCTGATATGATGATGATGATGTATGTATGTTCACCGGTTCCTCCGTCAATTGTGGACCGTATTTTAAAAAATATTTATGTATTTAAAAGTTTGCATTTCTGAGGTGGTCCCAAAGGAACCAAGTAAGGATCTGTTTTTTTTTTCAAAAATTAAAGTACTTATTATTAAATTCCATAGACATTATTTTTATGGAGTAATGGACGAGAAAGCATGTCAAGCTAGACCTTTCTATGGTACGAGTATAGTTTTAGTATGTGAACATTTTTATATTGAAATATTGTCATAATATGGATTATTGTATCGAAATGTCTGAAATAAACGTTTTTTTATTTAAAATTAATTATGGAGATTGTAGGATACTGACCAGTGGCTGGTAGACGAGTGCGAGGGCGGGCGCGGGCGCGTGCGGCGGCGCGCGCGGCGGCGCCGGCTCCAGCGCCGCGCCCGCGCGCGCGCCGCTCAGGACCAGCCCGCGCACAGACAGGCACGACCCCGCCTCCACTGAAACAGTAGCCTAGTCAATACAAATAATAACCTAGTACAAAATTATTCATAATAATTCAAAATAATTTATTCCAATTTACCTACACTGGGAAAAGTCCTAGATACATTAACATTGGTTAATTAAAAAATACAGAAAAGCAAGAATGATTGTGTCTAGATATCTACTAAGTGCTACTATTTGGTATTTATAACATACAAAAAATTAAATCAAAGCAGTATTAGTTACTTACCTGCAGAACCCCAAGAGCCAACCAACACTAACTGATCAGGTACCGTCTTCAGACGCGTGAGAGAGTGCGCTCGCAAGGCCCAGATAGCGCGCCCTGGCTCTAGGAGACTACGCAAATCCACTTCTGTAAAAACAGTAAAAATGTTTTTCACATCTCTTATTAGGGCAGTGCCACATTGTTAGATGGATTATGGATGGATGGAAGTGTAGTGACCGCTCGAACGAGCGGACGTCATTGCATCGTTTCGAATTCACACATTCGCGACCCGCGCGGCAGTCCGCTGCACGTGTTTTGCCATGAGTTCCGATAAAGAATTCGTGGCAAGTGAACTCTTTGCGTTTCTCCATGCTCGCCTGGACGCCATGGAGTTGAAGAGGGAAGCTAACCACAGTACCATCGCTGACCTGCGTACCGAAGTTGCGGTGTTTCCGCAACCTTCCGCAACTAAGGGAGTGAAGCCAAAGCGCCGCAAGCCTAAGCGTAGCGCTTTATTTTTTTTTCTTATTGCAGATAGACCTTTGTTTGACCAATCTCAACTGATGGTAAGCGGCGATGTGGCCGATGACGGATCTCAAAGGTCTAGAAGACACCTAGGTATTTACCTACTACTCTTGACTTGAAGAGACAAGTTTGCTTTGTTTCCGAATCCTGTAAAGGACCGCTGTGACAAGGATGGTTTTATTCTTGTGGAAAGGAAGAAGAGGAAAACCACTTGTCGAAATCAGTGTGGCACTGCCGCACGTACAGGGGCTGATGACCCTGCGTACCATGCTACCTTCCACGCAAACTCTACATTTCACGCGTCCACTACGCCGTGACAGCAGAGGTTGTGTGACCGTAAACGGTAACGATAAAACGATGCGATCCGGAACTATGCAAAAAGGTTAGTCGAATATTAATAATAATAAAATATTAATAGCCTGTGCCCACCGATAGACCAATCTAGTGAACTTGGCGAATGTGTTAAAGCCGACGAAAGTCGAGAAATGTAGCCTGTAGGTATTCCGATGAAGAGCGGGCTCCCCGACTCATGCGGATGCAGTTGCATCATCAAATCTTTTGAAACTCACTCTAAGTACAGTGTTGAAAGAACCGCAATTCCTAAATCATATCAAGTCCATGGCGATAAAATAATGGCTATCCAAGGTTGGTCAAATGTTAAGTACTCTGAAGAAATGAAAAGTTATTGTTCGCGTCCCGGGTTTGTAGAGCTTGAATCGAACGACGAAATTCTAAGACGACCTTTCGACATGTATCCAAACTAAAGTCTTACAGATCGAGGCTTTGCAGCAATAACCCAAGCTCTAATTAAACAACAAGGAGCTGCCCAAAATGCTTTCGACTGTTTGATAGCTTGGTCTGAATTAGTTTTTGAATTCTCACCACAGTTACCTACTACCAGAAAAAATTAAAGGACTTTTTGTGAAAGGTGATTATCAAACGACAAAAAATATCAAACGATGCTGCGGCCATCGAGCCGATTTCATTCAGCAGCGACGAGATAGCATACTTAGATCAGTTAAAGATAAATACCTACTTCAAGGACACGCTGTGAAAAATTCCCCCAAGTTCCGAATACCTACTTGTTTCTAATAGAAACATTTTCGTTTGCCTTTTGGACTGTGAAACAGTTCAAAATAAATCTGCTGCGCAAGCAGGTTCTGACCAAGCAAACTATAAAACGCCTGCGCAAGGCTTTGATCCCATGAATTCTAATAAATGTGCCGATGACGAATGTGTAATGAATATGCCGAGATTTACTTTATATCCGATGCCTGCGCAAGGCTTTTTTCAATTACAATCTCGCCCTAGTGCCAGATGGCGCGAATCGAATCGCCCTCAGCGAGGTAATTTTCAAAATGTACCCCTACAAACCGACCAAGGGGAGGAAGGCACCATAGTGTCGAAGGTCGAATACCTACCTTATCCAAACCAATAATTTATATTCCTGTCTGGTTTTTCTATTACAAAATTTTAATGGAAAATAAAAATACCTAATTTCTATAAGATTGATGGGAGCACATAGCCTCTTTTTAACAAAACCTAGAGCTACCCTAGCTAGTGAAGATTGTTAACCAAGTAATATAATTTTGAATTTTTAAATTTTGAATTTTTTTTAGTTTTGTTGTCTATGGAAAATCCTACAATTTCTTGATGTGAAACATCTACAGCCGCACGTAAAACCGATTCTGGCGTGGCAACGTATGCCGGTGGCGACGCATGCCGTGGCGGCGCGTTGCCACGTTATGTGATGGTATATTATACCTATAGCGTGGCGATGCATGCCGGTGGCGACAGGTGGCGACGCTTGCCGTGGTTTCTTTAGGAATTTTCTTATACAACTGAATGACAAGACATGCCGAAGGCTCTAAGATCTTTTATTTATACGACTGAATGACGAGACATGCCAAAGGCTTTAAGATCTTTTATTTATACGACTGAATGACGAGACATGCCGAAGGCTCTAAGATCTCTTATTTATACGAATAAATGACGAGACATGCCGAAAGCTCTAAGATCTTTTATTTATACGACTGAATGACGAGACATGCCGAAGGCTCTAAGATCTTTTATTTATATGACTGAAGGACGAGACATGCCGAAGGCTCTAAGATCTCTGATTTATACGACTGAATGATGAGACCTCGATAAGCCGGCAGTACTGCCATATTTTCTTTTACTTTATCAAGAAGAAATTACAAAGTTTTGTAATGATTGCCCTAAAAAAGGTTTGACCAGGAGTATGCTAGGCTAATGAGCACACTATTAAAATAAAATAGATATGTATATACATAGGGTAGTTGTTAAAAAAATGGGTAAATTTTATTATTAGAATACGAAAACTTAGTCTAATAGTTTATAAACACAAAATAGATGGATACTCGAAAAGCATGTCCTAGCCATATCAAAAGGAATATCTAGAATATCTGAATATCCAAAGGATTTATCTCTTATATACAAGAAATTTTCACACAGCTTCATTTAGTCCCATGTTCAAAATACTACCTACACGCACACCATGCCGTCGTAAACCGTCAACATTTTTAGCCAAACATTTTGCAAAAAAAAAAGCAAGTCTCAATGCTGCCTAAATTTCTACTAATAGGGAACATACAAACACACTCAAGTCATAAAACAAAATTCTTCTCAGGTGTCCAATTGATCGAATGTGTGGCCAAACGATTGATAATTCTGAATAGAAAGGTATAAAAAAAATTGGCAAAATTTAAGATACCAGCAGGTATTGTTGAACACTATAAAATTAGTTAAATGGCTTTAAAACGTACCACTGGGTAGATATCCAATTTCCCCGGGTTCGTTCTCCATGCGAGCGACGGCCGCGCGCGCCCTGAAGCTGAACTCTTTGATGTAGGCGTCGGGGGCGCTCGGACCAGCCCACAGGAGCTGCCATTCCTCCGGCACCTAAAGAGAATAGTGGCCAAGCAATCATTTTGTAGTTCTGCAACTTTGCGTTTAATATAAAATAAAATAATAGAAAACCCGCATTCGGACGCCCACAAGAGATGCCATTATATCCGGCACGTGCAGAAGGTAGAGACCAACTTATAATTGTGCCTTGATTAGAGCCCGACACGAGGGAAACAATGCAAAATACTCCCCAACCCCGTAAGATCCCGCGTCAGTGCAGATTTAGGTTCCAGTAGGACAGAATAAAAAATCGGAATTAGGGCGCGGTGGCGGGCGCCGAGCTGGCATCCGCCACCGCGCCGCCCCCCGCCGCACACCCAGTCGTCTCAGTTATTACCTCATGCATAGTATATCCATGCGGCTTCCTCTGCGCCGTCCCCAAGTGCGCGTGCACCCGCCTGGCGGCGCGCGCGGCTGCCTGCAGCTCGGCACCCGCCACCGCGCCCCACCACCCCGCGCCGCCCCGCGCCGCACACCCAGTCGTCTCAGTTATTACCTCATGCATAGTATATCCATGCGGCTTCCTCTGCGCCGTCCCCAAGTGCGCGTGCACCCGCCTGGCGGCGCGCGCGGCTGCCTGCAGCTCGGCACCCGCCACCGCGCCCCACCACCCCGCGCCGCCCCCCGCCGCACACCCAGTCGTCTCAGTTATTACCTCATGCATAGTATATCCATGCGGCTTCCTCTGCGCCGTCCCCAAGTGCGCGTGCACCCGCCTGGCGGCGCGCGCGGCTGCCTGCAGCTCGGCACCCGCCACCGCGCCCCACCACCCCGCGCCGCCCCGCGCCGCACACCCAGTCGTCTCAGTTATTACCTCATGCATAGTATATCCATGCGGCTTCCTCTGCGCCGTCCCCAAGTGCGCGTGCACCCGCCTGGCGGCGCGCGCGGCTGCCTGCAGCTCGGCACCCGCCACCGCGCCCCACCACCCCGCGCCGCCCCGCGCCGCACACCCAGTCGTCTCAGTTATTACCTCATGCATAGTATATCCATGCGGCTTCCTCTGCGCCGTCCCCAAGTGCGCGTGCACCCGCCTGGCGGCGCGCGCGGCTGCCTGCAGCTCGGCGCCCGCCACCGCGCCCCACCACCCCGCGCCGCCCCCCGCCTCACATCCAGACTTCAGTAGAAGAGAGCCTGACATGCACTTCTTCCATAGGCTGAGGAGGGTTTTGAGAGGGGCGATGTTTCTTTCGTGCACGGATACTGTTGTGTTCAGCTCTGAAATTTGCAGTTATACAAAAAATGTTTATTTTCACTTAAGACATGGGCAGTTGTTAAGAACTTCGTTTTAAAAAAAAATACTGTGCCTAAGTGGATATACTCGTAGTGTCACAATAATCTTAGTCACACGCGCAGCCGCCGGCTAGTCGATCTCCGGCAGACCGGAGAATGCCGACGCGTACGTCTATAACGTCGGGTCTACTCTAGGGACGTACCTTTTAGCACAGTAACAATATACTTGGCAGCGTTTTTCTCCCAAGCGAGGCGGCAGTTTGCAGGTAGCCCCAGCAGCTGTGGCGAGTCTATGTCCGGCAGACCGGAAAATGCTGAAGCGTACGCCTGAAAATAATAGGAAATATTTGAGAGACACAGCCGGGTAATATTCCTGTTGTGTGTATATTGCAAAAAATGTAGATAACAAGCATTATATGCCTGTTATTGTATCTGTTTGTGGTTTCTGGTTTTGTAGAAATGTTTCGCTTTGGCAACATATGTACCAAGTTTCCTTAAAAATATTTGTTTTGTTTCAAGGGATAACATAAACATAGGGCGAAGGGAACTATACTTCTGGAAGTTATGGCTACGGTTCAACGCTCACCTGTAGGTGGCGCGAGGTCGGCAGGGTGACGGGCACGGCGGGCGCGCCGCCGGCCAGGCAGCGCGCGTGCAGCGCCCGCAGCAGCTGTACGTCGTGCGAGTGGTGCAGCCGCGCGGCGTACAGCGGCAGGCAGAGCGCCGCGCCGCCGCCCGAGCGAGCCGCCCGAGCGCAAGCGGATATTTCACCCCACTCCCAACTGTACCAGCGGCTCCAGCCTATACGTGACAAGGGAGATGTTACAAATGGAACAGAAAGGGTAGGCACTATTTGCCATATAAGACGACTGTAAATCCGCCTTACTAAGATACGAGTAAGTTGCGCAACTAATTGAACACAAGTTGCGCTACACTCTATAGACCAATATGTTTTTATAGCTTGACTATTTGTTGCCCCAATGGCGTCCTAGTGAGATTGTTAAATGTTAAGACGCACTCTTCAGATTCCACCGGTAAGCGGCACAGTTTGTGCATGGTGCAGTGTCTCTTGGTGTACTCTAGTGAGTACCTAAACATAAACTTGTGCACGCAGTATTTGTCTCCATCTCAATTATGACGGTAAAGAGATACCGACAAACTACAAAAGTTTGCTAACAAATGTTCTGAAAATGAGCTGGATAGAGCGACCAGAAGGCCAGCGTTCCCTATTCTACGGATGGTCGAATTGTATAACAGCCACTTCGATAATTTTTACATTTTTTCTAGCAGTACCTATTTGTAATTTTAAAACAGGCATCTATAGAAAACTTATAAGTCTAATGTAATTCATGGTTCTCTAAATTCACCAAAGGTTAATAGTTTTAGTTTTTTCCTTGGTATTGTTTTCTGCTTTGTATGTAAATAGATTTTAGTGGACTTTCATGTAACTTTTAAGTCAATCTGAGAATAGCGTTGTGGGCTGCATTATCAACACATTGTTTTTTTATACCTTTTCAAATTGTAATTTATATAATGTAACTGTTTCCTTTTCCTGAATAAATAAAATATAAATATAGAAGGCTGGGGAAACACAGAGAATGGAAACGCTTTTCAAGATAAAGATAAGATAAAGACAAAAAATGTTTATTTTGTCTCACACATTACAAATCATACATCGAAATTAAAAATATACAGGCATGGAAACAAAAAAGGAAATCGCTCGGCATGTGCACAGTAGCGATGGCGCTACATGCGCTGGTTCTCTGCGACACCTGAGTGTGTGAGGTAGCGGTGCGACACACGTTACAAATGACATACAAAAGAAAATTATGTTATATCAACAATGCTTTTTATAAATAATAAATTTAGAAAGCAATAACTACAACACAATCAGAAAATGTAACAGGTGAACAGAAAGAAAGTAAATGAAATATTGAAAATGTAACACAAAAGCTAAAATATTATAAAATTAACAAAATATTTAAGAACAAAAATTAATATTAATACTAATAATAATATAATACTAATAATAATATAATAGCTCTGAAAGCTGCTAAGCTGAAGTGGGACTGGGCTGGCCACATCTGCCGCATGCCGAGTGAGCTGTGGGCAAAGATAGTCACGGAGTGGCGGCCTGACCCAGCGAGAAGGCGACGCGGCAGACCGAAGCGCAGATGGCGGGACGAACTCGATCAGTACATCGTTGACTGGAGGGAAGCAGCTCAGGATCGGGATGTATGGAGGGAATTGGGGGAGGCCTTTGCCCAGCAGTGGAACCCAAATGGCTCATAATAATAATAATACGGATCGGCTCAGAACGTCTGCTTGTTGTTGGTAATTTCTGTGATATTAAAAGATGTTTCTTAGGAGATTTTTTAAAGGTATGAATTAACTTAGAGTTTCTAATCGGAGGAGGCAAATCATTCCAGCATTTCGTGACAGCATAACGAAAGCTGCCACGAAAAGCAGACGTTCTGTGACGAGGACAAATCAAACGAGTAGCAAAACGTGTTGACATGACAGTTTGAAAATTGAAGTTTTTCGTACAGGTATTGTGGTGTTTTGTATTTGACAATACCAAAAAGCAAAGCCGCAAAATGGAGATGTCGAAACGTCGTGACAACATGTTGATTAGGCCATAATTATTAATATAAGGGGAAATATGTGCCCTCCGTGGTATAGGAAAACAGAAACGGACACATGAGTTCTGGAGACGCTGTATTAACTTCTTTGATCGTGCAAGTAAACACTCCACAAACACGTTGTCTACATACAAACTATGCTAGGATGGTATAAGGGAGTCGCATAGCTGTATGCGAATATCAGTGCATAGAAACTCACGCATCCGATAATCTGTAGAAGCAGTTGTTAACTACGGTTAGCACGTATTTCTCAAAATGTAATGAACCATCCATAAGAAGCCCAAGGTTTCGAGCCTCCGTGACGCGGCCTACAGAGATTCCTTCTATATGTACCTTTGGATTTTTCCTCACGATGTTTTCCATTTGAAATGTAGATCCGAGTAGTAACATAGATTTGGCAGGGTTTAGGACAAGGCAGTTGAACTTGCTCCACCTCGCCACGCCTTCCAAATCTTCATTTAAGCTCGCGATAGCTTTATCAGTTTCGACGTGTTTAAATGAAATATACATATAATTGAAGATCATCAAATCAAACATATCCTATGTTTGATTTTTACAATTTAAAATATTCGAGGGTAAATCTGCACAATAAAGTATAAAAATAATAGAACCCAAAATAGCACCCTGAGGTACTCCACGTGTGACTGGTAAAGGTGTTGAATAAGAACTGGAACCATTAGCATTATTTAACTTAAAACTGTAAGCGCCCTGACAGATAACTAGAAATCCATTTTGTGGTTAGGTTTAAAGAACTTTATTCTCATAAGAACACAATGTTTCACTTAAAATGAGATACATGAAATTACTTAATCTAAGTTTTAAAACTATTCCTCTGGTGCCTGGTGTTATTTATAATCGTTTTTAATTATAACTTAATGTACCTAACTAAACAAATAAATCTTAAACAATGCTAAAGATCCTACAATATCTTGTAACACAACAGACGCAAGCGCGACAAAAGATACCATAGCTGATGACCATAATCGCTAAAAGAAAAAAAAAATATATACATTATATTGAAAATTATGATTGCTTGTTAATACTTCTTTGTTACTTCTAATTTTTTTTTCTTTTTACCCTTGTTTAGATTACATTGTGTGAACATATGCTTTAAGTTTATTTTTATAGGTGTTTATACTATGACATTCTTTTATATTGTTTGGCAAATTATTAAATAACTGAGCACCTTCTAATAGTATGGTTTTTTTACCATAATTTGTGCGTGTATTAGGTAACTGTAATTTTATTTTGTTTCTGAGATTATATTTATTTTCCTTTATGTGTAATTTAATATTAGATTGAATGGAGTTCGATGTTATTTTTTTTACTAAAATGCATGTATTATAAATATAAAGTTTCTCTATGTTGAAAATATTAGTTTTTTTGTACAATTCCTTAGTAGGCGTGAGGAAGTCGTAATGGTAAAGGACTTTTATTATTTTATTCTGGGTTCTTTGTAGGGGGGTAATATTCGTAGTAGCAGCCGTGCCCCATATTTCTATTAAGTATTCAAGATGGGACTTTGCAAGCGAGTTATAAATAATATTACGTACCTTTCTTGGGATGCAATTTGCAACTTTGTGCAATGCTCCTAGTAATGAGTTTAGCTTAGATTTTACATGAGCGATGTGGTATTTCCATGTTAACTTGTCGTCTATCCACAGGCCTAAATATTTTTCTACATGGGATTGCTGAATTATCTCATTGTTCATAATTAGTGGAGAAAATGCTGGTATCGGCTTATTTTTTGCACAGAAAATCATAAACGATGTCTTTCTTGTATTTCATCATCATCATTTCAGCCGTAGGACGTCCACTGCTGGACATAGGCCTCCCTCATGGATATCCAGTTATTGCGGTTGGAAGCGATCTGCATCCACCGTCGACCTGCGGTCTTCACCAGGTCATCATCCCATCTTGTTGGTGGACGTCCTACGCTGCGCTTGCCGGTCCGTGGTCTCCACTCGAGAACTTTTCGGCCCCATCGGCCGTCTGTTCTGCGAGCTACATGGCCTGCCCATTGCCACTTCAACGTGCTAATCCGTTTGGCTATGTCGGTGACCCGAGTTCTTCTACGTATCTCCTCATTTCTGATTCGATCGCGTAAAGAAACCCCGAGCATAGCCCTCTCCATAGCTCGTTGAGCGACTCTGAGCTTATTCATGAGGCCAATCGTGAATGACCACGTCTCGGTTCCATATGTCATCACTGGCAACACACACTGGTTGTAGACTTTCGTCTTAAGGCACTGAGGAATTTTGGACGAAAAGACGTTGCGTAGTTTCCCAAACGCTGCCCATCCGAGTTGGATTCGTCGACTGACCTCTTTCTCAAAGTTGGACCTACCTAATTGGACAGTTTGTCCTAGGTATACATACGCGTCGACAACTTCGAGAGCCGAGTTCTCAACCATAACTGGGGCAGGCACCACATGGACATTCGACATAACCTTCGTCTTGTCCATGTTCATTTTAAGGCCTACCCGTTGGGAGACTCGATTGAGGCCTTCGAGCATCGTGCTGAGTTCGTCCATCGACTTTGCCATGACCACAATATCGTCGGCAAACCGAAGGTGAGTCATGTATTCGCCGTTAATGTTGATGCCTAGTCCTTTCCATTCCAAGAGCTTGAAGGCATCTTCCAAAGCGGTCGTAAACAGTTTCGGAGAGATTACGTCTCCCTGTCTTACGCCTCTTTTTAAGGGAATATCCTTCGAACTCTGTTCCTGTACTCGGACTGACATAGTGGCGTTTCTATACAAAGACTTCAACACTTCGATATACCGATAGTCAATTCGGCATCGTTGGAGAGACTCGAGCACCGCCCATGTTTCGATCGAATCAAAGGCTTTCTCATAGTCCACAAACGCGAGACATAGCGGCAAGTTATACTCTTCGGTCTTCTGTATCACTTGCCGCAGCGTATGAATGTGGTCTATGGTACTGTAGCCTTTTCGAAACCCGGCTTGTTCGGGACGCTGGAAGTCATCAAACCTGCGATCGAGACGATTTGTGATGACCCTTGAAAACAGCTTATAAACATGGCTCAAAAGCGAGATCGGTCTGTAGTTCTTAAGCAAGGTGTTGTCACCTTTCTTAAAGAACAGTACCACGACGCTTTTGTTCCATGTTTTTGGCGTAATACCTTCGAGCAAGACGGAGTTGAAGAGCTTCTGAAGGACTTTAAGTATCGGTGATCCACCCGCTTTCAGAAGCTCTGAAGTGATTCCGTCCTCCCCCGGCGCCTTGTCGTTCTTAAGCTGTTTCAGGGCCATCCTGATCTCGTACAGGCTGATGTCCGGGATATCTTCGGTATAATGTCGGGTCAGTTTGGCTCTAGGGTCTTCTGCCACACTGCAAACAGGTTTAGTGACCGAATCGTAGAGCTGTCCATAGAACCTTTCGACTTCCCTTAACACTTCTGCTTTACTTGACGCTATACTGCCATCTTCCCTCTTCAGCTTCGTCATCTGGCTTTGCCCAATAGACATATCTCTCGCGAACACTTTGGAGCCTTTGTTCCGCTCTATCGTATCTTTAATACGAGCTGTATTAAAGGTACGAATATCGTGCCGCAAGGATTTCCAAACTTGTCTATTGAGCTGCCTATATGACTTAGCATCATCGGGAGACTGCAGTCGTAATGAGCGTCGTTCAGCCATAAGGTTAAGAGTGTCATCAGAGAGTTTCTGAGGTCTTTTTGTACGGGGCGTCTTAAAGAACTGAGACCCCACCGTATGGACAGTTTCTACGAACCTGTTATTGATCTCGTCCACTGATGCATGTTCTTCGAGACCCAGACAAAGCGATTTGAAAGTTCGAGTTGAAAGCTCTCGAGGTTTTGGATATGTGCACGAGTGGGTCGGAGCGTAGATTTCATCAGACGGGACCTTTCAAGTCTAACGTTCATATTCAATGTGCCTCTAACGATTCGGTGATCACTTCCGGTTTTCACCCTGTGAATCACAGTGACATCATTGAATACCCGTTTCTTGTTGGTCAAGATGAAATCAATCTCATTTCTCGTGGAACCATCGGGACTCATCCAGGTCCATTTCCTGTGAGGCGGCTTCTGGAAGAAAGAATTCATCATAAAGAGTCCTTCTTTCTCCAGAAAATCGGCCAGCCTCTGTCCCCTGGGGTTCCGTTGCCCATACCCAAATTGCCCCACTCTCAACTCATCATCGCTTCTCTTGCCTAACTTTGCATTGAAGTCCCCCATAACAACAGTGAAGTGAGTTTTGTTTGTATGTATGGCCCTACTGATGTCCTCATACATAGACTCTACTTCTTCATCTGGGTGTGACGAGGTCGGCGCATATACCTGAACGACCTTCAGCGAATATCTTTTAGATATTCTGAGTGTTAGGTATGCGACCCTGCTCGACACACTGTCGATGGTGACAATGTTGTTAATGAGTGACTTGTGAACGAGAAACCCGACACCACCTTGGGACTGTTGGTCGCCCTCCCGGTAGTAGAGTAGATTACCGGACTTAAGGGATATCGTGTCCTCGCCCTCTCTACGGACTTCTGATAATCCTAAAATGTCCCAGTGTAACCTACTCATTTCTTCTTCCAGCTCAACGATCTTTTCGTCTGTCCTCAAAGTGCGGATGTTGTGTGTTACCAGGGCCAGTGGTCGTCGTCGGGGTTGGTAGCCGTCCGTCTCCCGGGGATTCTTAGCACCCCTAGCCCCGCCGTTACCGTGGCCGCTACCGTAGCCACGACTAGCGGGGCTGCCGGGAACTCGGGGCCTGGTCCTTGGTTTCGCAATCATAAGGGGTTGTTGCCATACTCGCCACGCTTGGCAGGCGGGTTGGCGAGCGCAGTATAGGGTGTTAAAGACGCGGAAGACGCTGCTGCCCATCTTCCGAAGGCATCCCTTAGCAGATTCTTACTGCATCCACGGGCAAGAAAGGAGGGGCAACATTCTACAGCCGGCACCCCACGGCGCATCTTGTATTGTTGCATTCTTGTATTTACTGTAAGCAAATTATACTTGAGCCACTGATTTAATTATCAAATCAGTGGTTAATATATCAAAACCGTAATATGTGAGTTTGGACAGAAGTCGCGTCGTATCTATGGTATCAAATGCATGGGAGAAGTCGGGTAGTGCCAGAGCAGTCCCTTAACCAATGTCCTGAGCACACAACACATCATCTTCTACGTCTAGCAAAGCCGTCGGAATACTGTGCCTCTTGCGGAAACCTGACTGTTTTATAATTGTATTTATTCACTTCCAAATATTGAGTAAGTTGAATACAAAAAACTTTTTCAATAATTTTAGAGAGAATGGTAATATACTAATGGGTAGTAAGTGGTGAAGGCCTCCAGGTTGGTCAATTTCAGGAAGTGGTTTTAGGAAGTGGTCTATGGCAGTTTTCCATAGTAGGGAAAGTTGCCGTTTGAATGCTACAGTTAACTATAGCAGTAATTAAAGTTAAGGTTTGCGGGAGAGTAAGTAATACCATATCCAGTGAGATGAAATCAATACCCATTGCGTTGGAAGAAAATGAATTTATTATATTGCCAACAGCGGTTTCAGTAACAGATTGCAACTTAAAAACAGATGAATTATGCCTATGAAACTCGAAGTAAGTTAGGTCTGATATTGTTACATCATCACTTCCAGGAAATGATAGGAAGTGACTGTTTATGATATCTGCATCTTGAAAATGAGGCGGTAGATCTGTGCTTAGATTTAAAATCAGCAACATTTCGTTTTATAGTTTTATATTTTTCCATAAAGTGGCAGGTTTATGAGAATTCAGATTTATATTATATTCAAAAAATGATTTTTGTCAAGGTAAAGGATTCAGTCGGTGATTTATGGCTGTTATGGTGTGCTTTATTGCGAATTTTTATCATTTATAGATAGAGCACACGATATCTATTAATGTCTGACTGTGATCAGTAAAATGTGTTGGGGATGTGATATACTGTATAAGGCCAAAACTATTAAAGAAATCTATAAGTTTATTTGACTTTGCTTCATTAGGTTCTAAAAGGTCGATATTAAAGCCCAAAGTATGATCGATTCGATCGATCGAACGATATGATCAAATGCTGACATAGAGGCTACCGAATTTGTAAGCGCATCCAGAAATTGATCTACGTTTTGCCATGGCGGCCGATAAGCCATACCGATAGCAACTCTGAGTCCATTAAGGGTAAGGCACATTTGATCTATAGGAGCTTCAGGGTGTGCGAAAACACGTGCATTTATACCCCGCTTAATATAAAAGGCAACACCTTCACCGCGATTACGACCGTCACCGCTACTAGCAGCGTCCCGTCGACATGATCAGTAATGGACTAGTGTAGGCTGATATGATCATGATTACCTTGAGGTATGTAAGCTCTTCGTTCCTGGACCAGCGCGTGGAATATAGCCAGGCAGGCGTGGAGGCGCACCACCTTCGGATCCGCCTCGTAGTTACCCCACGCGGACAGGGTGCCCATTATATTGTTCTTGACGCCCTCTGGTGCCTGAAATCAGTATTCTTTTGACCAACAGGTCACATGAGGCAGACGTGTCCAGCCCAGTCCCACCAGCGGCATATTTAATTGGCTTGGGCAGTTGATCCGTTTGAGGCTTGCAGTAAATTATTTAAGGGTACAAATAGGAGGGTGCAATAAAACTAAAAACAAGGAACTTACTTCGAGAATTACATTGATGCAAGCGTTGGCGACCAGAGGTGGAATATCACGGTATTCAGATACTATCCACACGCGGAATTCCTCGTGAAAGCCTTCTCTCTGTAAACATAGACGATTTAACTAAATTATTAATTTAACGAAAATGTTCCGCAATTATACGGAGCGTAGGTATTTAGTATCAAGACAGGGTTTAACATGATTTTATATCAAAACGTCAACATTATGTATTGACAGATCTTAACGAATAATTTTATTTTTTATTTTTTTAAAGAGCTTAGTAACAAATAGTTTATTTAAGATAGCACATACAAAAACACAAATTGCTTGGCTTGCTTGTCACAAGGAATCTAAGACGGATTTAGTCACGAGAGAGACGGATAGAATTTTAAAGCAATATCTAGAATTCAGAGGTTTTTTTTTTATATCATAAAACCATGGTTTGATTCAACGAGCTAAGTGACGAACGCTTGCAGTTCCCTTGTTCCGATGAGTCAGTACCAGCCAGTCGCCGCCACCAGCACACACTGCCACGGTAGAGGACCTTGTTCCACTTCCACCCATCATTTCATAAAGGTTTTTCCATCTCGCGCTCCGAACGCTCACGAACCGCGGATTGACTGTCAGCGCGCTTGGCTATGGTGCTAGGTAGGAACAGTCTAAGTTGCACTATCATCATCATCATGTCAGGCATAAGACTGTTAATCCACATCCACGGCTGGACATAGGCTTCTCTCATTAATCTTTAAGTACTGATCATGTGGGGTTGTTGACATACTCACCACGCTTGGAAGGCGGGTTGGCGAGCGCCCATCTTTCGGAGGTATCCCATGGCAGGTTCTTATTGCATCCACGGGCAAGAGAGGAAGGGCCACGTTCTAGTGTGTGTAGTATCGTACCAGTTCAGCAAGTTGAGTGATGAACGCCTGCAGTTCCCTCGTGAAGGGCGACGCGGCCACAGTCAGCACCAGCCAGCCGCCGCCGCGCGCCGCCTCCAGCGCAGACTGCCACGCTAGCGGACCTTGTTCCACGTCCACCTGATAATTTATAATGCTACATATGTAACTGTAGTCTTTGTCACAAGGGAACGGGTCCGAAAGAGCAGGAGCAGGTATTACGAATTCACGAGTGGACAATTTTATAAAATGACAAATTTTTGGTAAAAAAATAATGTTATTATGTTTACCCTCTGTTTTGCATTTAACATATTATTTCCTTTGATTTGATGCCAAACTCGAGTATATTTGGAAACATACGATTATTCATTTAAATCTTGTTTAAGAACAACCGCCGGAAAACCTGCTTTTAAATAAAAAAAAACTGCATGCAAATCGATCGACTCCTTTTAGAGCTACGGTGGCACAGACACGGCGTGCGCGCCCAGCAGCAGGGCGGGCCGGCGCCGCGCCCAGCGCTCGGCCGCGCGCGCGCCGCCGCTGCTCAGCACTGATTGATCTACTTAGTAACCTGCACGAGCGCGTGATGGCCGGCGTGCGCGGGCAGCACGTGCGCGGCGTGCGCGCCCAGCAGCAGGGCGGGCCGGCGCCGCGCCCAGCGCTCGGCCGCGCGCGCGCCGCCGCTGCTCAGCACTGATTGATCTACTTAGTAACCTGCACGAGCGCGTGATGGCCGGCGTGCGCGGGCAGCACGTGCGCGGCGTGCGCGCCCAGCAGCAGGGCGGGCCGGCGCCGCGCCCAGCGCTCGGCCGCGCGCGCGCCGCCGCTGCTCAGCACTGATTGATCTACTTAGTAACCTGCACGAGCGCGTGATGGCCGGCGTGCGCGGGCAGCACGTGCGCGGCGTGCGCGCCCAGCAGCAGGGCGGGCCGGCGCCGCGCCCAGCGCTCGGCCGCGCGCGCGCCACCGCTACTCAGCACTGCGCCCGCGCCTGCCACAAACAAACATACATAAACTCAAACAGCGTTTATCCAGCGGTTCCACTGAATAATAGCACGAGGGCTTCATAAATAACTTTACAAAATAAAAAAAGCCATTTGTATGAGGCATTAAAAAAAAAAAAAGAAGTCAAAAATTGTCCACTTGACCTAGTAGATGGCGCCCTAGTATTATTCTGCTCATTGATATAGCACGTACTATATTATATGCTATAATTCAATGAGCTATTTTCATAACTATCAACGAACACAACGACATAGTATTAAATAGACCTGATCAAGTGAATGAAATCTTAGGTGTAGGTAGTCTTCCGGCGACCATGAACGTCGTTGGAACAATAAGAAGAAAGGAACGCAATAAAATCCCTTTGTCATCATCCGCAGTCTGCATCCGCCTTTTAGTGCCACTCCCACTAAAATATCTTATATAAAACTAATTATTATGTTAACAAATCGCGAAAATTTAACAACGTGCTTTAACGGTGAAGGAAAACATAGTAAAGAAAAAGGGGTTCGACGACATTGGTCTAAAATGAAAAATTACTAAGTATAATAATGCCAACAATCACAAAATAAAAATGTCAACATGAACGAATGACAATCTTTTATAGATTGTCATTCGTTGTCCAAATGAAAAAATTGCATAGTAGAAAAATGTCCATATGAAAAAAATACCAAGTTTAATAATGACAAAGTATAAAAATGTCAAGGATAAAGTTTGCTAACTTAAAAAATTACTACATACATAGAAACATCATATTTTTTGACATCTGTCAAATGTGACAGAAAATTACAGTATATGTCAAAAATTACCAAATATCATCTTTGGAAGATATGACAAGCCAAAATAAAAGTAACTTTTTCAATGACTGCTGTCAAACTTCAAAACGCGATATCTCTAGAACTCCTTATCCTAGTCTGTTCGATTAGGGGCCAAATGAAAGACCTCGATAAGATCTACATTTTTCATGACAGCGGACAGATCTGTTTTGACAGCTGTCAAAGTCTAGAAAAAGCAGATCTCAAAGTAGATCTCATCGAGGTCTTTCATTTAAGACCTAATAGAAAATTATAGAATGAGGAGTTCTCGGGATATCGCCGTTTTAACTAAGACAGCTGTCATCATAAAGTAGATCTCATCGAGGTCTTTCATTTGAGCCCACAATAGAAAATCTAGGATGAGGAGTTCTCAGGATATCGCCGTTTGAACTAAGACAGCTGTCATCAAAAAGTAGATCTTATCCAGGTCTTAACCTCTTTACCAGAATATATATTTTTTGCTTTTCTTATATTGACAAAATTACTATTGGCATTTTTTACCTCAACATTAGCATACGAGTGGACATTATTATACTTCGACAGTTTTACAAAAAATCCAAAATATACTTTGTCACTTTTCTATTTTGACAAAATTTATTGTTGGCCTTTTTACACACTGTCATTGTTATACAAGTGGATATTATTATACCTTGTCATTTTTCATTTTAGACCAAAGTCGTCAAACCCGAAAAAAGTCCATGCAAATAACATTGGTAACACAAGTCAGCTTCAGACGTAGGTATAGACCTAAGCTGGGAAGATTCGCAATTCTAAACAACACCACTCTTTCGGTAAGAACGAGCCTAAAGTCTTACCTAGAAGATTATCCACAAAGGCAGTAACTGCTCTATACAGGCTATCCGGTCGAATGGCCGCCAGGGCCACCGCTACCTCAAAAGGACTCAGTTTCAAATTCCTGACGACGTTCAAATCTCCTGATGACATAAACTGTTCCCATAGCTCTTCGTTTTGCAGCGATAATCTGTTGTAAAGGTCTTCGTCAACCATCTTCAGTTTAGCGGTGGCTTTCAAACAGTCATCTGGTATCCATGTGTGGTTCTTTTTTAGGTCGTTTGTGTTGAGATTGTCTTCGTTCAGGTCGCATGTTCCAATCAAAAGATGCCAGAGCTGTGTAACATAAGAGGATGTGAGCGGATCCTTAGATGTATGTTATCCATAAAGTGACTAAAAGAGATAGCTGGAGTGGAGATGTTGTTTTTCTGCAATATTTAGGGGATATTTACACCAGTTTTTTTGAGTTTGCCGTAAATATTGCATACAATGTTCACAACCATGATAGTTACAAAAGTTATATTCATTTTCCTTTGTTTGATTTTTTACAAACGACAATTATTTTAATTAAAAAAAAAAAAGAAAGAAGTAGAAGTTATTTAATTTTAATACCTACGGACTTGATATGTCTAAAATAAAGATTTACATAATTTAATTAAAAAATAACTTCTTGGTTTTAACCACTTTTCTGTGGTTTTAACTATTGTAGTGAATAGTGTAATGAGATTAATAAGACTGAAAAAATGTTAGGTCTGTTCGCAAGAAATTACCAGGATGCCGTGGTTCATGATAAAAACTTAGCAGATAACCAATAGATAAAATTAGTCACTTTTGTTTGAAAATTATAAAAATGGATTTTTTAGTTTATATATAGGTACTTCTTACCTTATCGGGCATCAAATCGTCATAAACCTGTTTCAGAAGGTACAAAACCACGATGTATTTATCTTTTTTGTGTAAAGCTAACAGCACCCTCTCGATGATACGACGCGACACATACTTTACTATATCCTCATGGTTCATGTTGGCGGGATCCTGAAACACATAAAGTCAACAATCACATAGTACTTAACTCATGATTAGGTTTCCTAGGGAGCAAATCTTCATAATCACCGGTGGCTGTGTGGCACCGGTTGCCACCTGGCAAGACTTGGTTTATGGGGCAGCGGTGGAAAAACTACGTATTTTAGAATATCGGGAACAATATGCGAAAATATATAATTAGCAAACCTAGCACGTAAAAACTGCGGCAAACCCGTTTAGCACTCGGCGCATACTTAACACATGCCTCCATTCTTCGAGCGCTTCAGAAGTAATTTCACAGATTTGTTTACGAAATTACACAATTGGTTTATTTAGTTAAAAGTTAAACAGTTTTGATATCTCACCGCTTTGCTGACAGCTTCAACGAACGTCTCCAGAACTGCGTCAACCGGCATTACCACGAGAGGCCATCGGGCGCTCAAACTTTTGACTGCGAGCGTTAAAACCGCAGTCCGTTTAGCACTCGGCGCATACTTTGCACAGGCCTCTGTATTAGCGCGTTCGATGTCACGGGCTTCTTCGAGAGCTTTAGATATAGTAGCATTTGTTTCTCGAGTTTTGTTCAAGGAAGCCAGGAGATTCGCATCGTGGAGTATGTCGCTGTTACGCGACAGATCACGCAAGAGATTCTCCTGCAGTTCGTACTGTTGCGCCTGCAGACTGGCCTTTTGTATTTTTAACTCTTTCGTTTTGCCGCTTATTTCAGGATTTTGTTGTTGTAATGCGTAGTGTATTAGTTGATCTGAAAAAAATATTGTCAGCACGAAATCTACATATTTCAATAAGACTGGTGCCGAGAAGATATTTGATATTAATTATAATTATCAATGTTCTTGAGCATTACATGAAGGCTTGGTTTAATACTAATAATTGTAGTTGTACACACCTAATACCTGATGATTTACTTTATTTATTTGAAATTTATTTCATACATACCAAAAGTAATTACATAAAAAAACAACTTATTTTCTGAAACATAACCTGTAAAATGTGTTTGGCTATTGCACCGCGGGATCGTCATATAATTATAAGCAATAAAGACTTATAATGGCATCCAGCCTTGGGGTGCCGGCAGTAGAATGTTACCTCTCCCCTCATGCCCGTGGATGCAGTAGGAGCCTGCTAAGGGATACCTTCGGAAGGTGGGCAGCAGCGTCTTTCCGTGTATCAAAATCCCGTACTGCGCTCGCCAGCCCACCTGCCAAGCGTGGTGACTACGGCAACTAACTATCCATGGGGAGAAGGCCTCTGTTCAGTGGTGGACGTTTTACGGCTGAAATGATGAATGACTTCCTAGCATCCAATACTTTTGTAGCCACAAGGACGCTGACTAGCTAGCTCCCTATATCAATAAGGTCTACAACTGACCCGTCAAGCCATCCAACCGCGGCGTGAAGTGCGTAGGCGACAGCCGAGACGCTTGGTGCGGCGGCAGGCGCCGAGCGAGCGTCGCGTCGCGGCACTGCAGCACGAGGCGCGGCGGCGCGGCGCTCGCAGCCGCGCCGCTTAGCAGCAGAGACCAGCTGTCGTGGACTTCGTCTACGTCTGTGATTACTAAGATGCGCCCGAGTCTGGAAACACATTAAGGGTCACATTTTGAAGGCATATTAGCTGGGTGGTGTGCGGTGGGGTGCCGACAGTAGAATGTTGCCTCTCCTATACTGCCCGTGGATGCAGTAAGAATCTCCCAAGGGATACTTCCGGAAGATGGCAGCAGCGTTTTTCAATGTATCAAAACACCGTATAGCGCTCGCCAAACCGCCTGCCAAGCATGGTGAGTATGGCCACAATTCCCTCATTCCCTCATGACCTTGGAAAGCCATGAGGGAGGCCTATATCCAGCAATGGACGTGGACAGCAGTCCTACGGCTAGCTGAGATGATTAGCTAGATGGAGTGACGCAGATTTGCGACCGCAATAGATGCTAGATTCGGCAAGTTGAGATAGGGTAACTAGAGGACTGGCAAATGGTGGTACACATGGTGGCTTAGGAGTAGTGACCAGCTGTCGTGTATCTCGTCTAGGTACGTAGGGGAAGGGGGCCTAAAGCGGGCACCGGGCCTAAAGCAGGCACCCTTCATTATAGTTCACATTTCTATACCTAATTCGGTGCGACTGCACGGGAACATGACCCCCGCCATGCGGAACCCGCGGCAGTCACCCGGTCCACCTGTGACCCAAAAAACGCGCGTTGCGCCGCGAAAAAATAAAACGGCGCTTTTTGAAAAAAATTGCACGGTAAGTTAATTGTGTTTTCATTTTCTGTATGTCAGTTGTCTTAATATCAGAATGTATGAAGTGTTTTGTATGTATCTAGTAGTGTTTTGGTTATTTTTACTCTTGTCTCTTTAAATTAGTTGAGGTTAGAATTTGGTAATAAGATAAAACCGTTGAAAAGGGCAAAGCGGGCCGGGCATAGCGGACATGCCCACTTTGCCCGGCCCGCTTTGCCCTTTGCTTTTTGCCCCGCTCTAAATCAAAAAGGTTTATCAGGCATTTTTTTTTTTTTTTTTTTTATTCTTATTTTAATGACCTTTGAACAACATGTTCATGTCGGTCAGATAATGTAACACGGGTAATTAATTGAACATAAAAAAACAAAAAAAGTTACTTCTACAAAAGAAAAAAATAACAACAAAACTAAAATAATTGTAAGAGTACGTACCTAATAATCTATCTAACATTAACTAAATTATAAAGCAATAAAGCTTCTTTGCTTACGGGATATGACAATATCTGATGAAAAACACCTAGATCCACAGTATTAATTTTGAGTTCAGCTAGAACTTGCCGCCTCTCGGCTTCGTTCCGGGCACACTCCGTCAGCACGTGGTACGCATCTTCCGGCTTATCGCAAATCTCGCAATTAGGTGACGACACTTTGCCCATCAAATGAGCAAACGCCGCTAGCGGCATGTGCCCGGAACGAAGTCTGTGAGCAGTCACAACATGTTTCCTACTTATATCCCCCCCAAACCACGGCAAACGAGGAGGTCGACTTTGTATAATTTTATACCAAATTCCTTTAGCCTTCGAACGTTCATCAAAATATTCCCGCCAATTGTCTTTGCAAATTTTTCTGTACTTTGGTAATATTTCCGGATATGATGGTAGAATGAAAACCTCCGCTCCATCTGAAACAGCTGACCTAGCTAATCGGTCGGCCTCCTCGTTCCCCGACAAGCCTATGTGAGACGGAATCCACTGGAGTATAACTTTGACGTTGTTTACATTAAATTCTTCCAACTTTCGGAGAATGTCATAAGCTATCCTTATACCTCGATTTCCAGATATGCAACCAATAACATGTTGTAGGGCACTTTTGCTATCGCTAAAAATTACAATTTCTAAATGAGTGTGTACATAGTATTTAATATAAGTCAAGGCTTCCGATATGGCAAAAAGTTCCATAGACATTATACACACGCTAGACATGTTCTTATAGCAAACTGATTGCTTTGAAATAGAATCGTAGAATGCCGCACCAGATGCGTCGGTGCACTTTGACCCGTCTGTATATATTTTAAACCAATTCCTGTATTTAACATCCAACTCGCACATTATGTCATTTTTTAATAAATTTTGATCATAATCTTTTTTAGCTTTTTGAACACATTCTAAACTATCCTTAACTACGTATTGTAAATTAATCTTTGATGGCCATATTTCAAGAGAAAACATTGCTAATGGGTGAGACGATGATATTTTTTCTTCTTTTACCAAGTTATATGCATAAATCAACAAAGGTTTTTTTCTATTTGACCAAAATGAATTGTCGCAAAGTGCACCGAGCGTTTTAAGACAGTCTGTAACTATACCATTTGTCCAAGATTTAGCTTTAAGACAAAACTTAAAGGCCAGATATTGTCTCCGTACAGCTAGTGGAGGAATGCAGATCTCGCTTTCCATCACATGTATCGGCGTAGTTTTTATGAATCCACCTATGATCCTAAGGGCCTGGTTTTGGATTTTATCGATTTTACACGTATGGGTTTTAGCGCTGTTGTCATATAGATAGCTACCGAAATCCACACGACTTCTTATTAGATTAATATATAGCCTTCTTAAGTGTTTGGGATGGACTCCCCAACCAGAACCAGCCAAAACTTTTAAAACGTTCAAAAACTTTAGAGTCTTTTCACAAATCTCATTTATATGCCTACCCCACCGAAGTGATCGATCTAGCCAAATACCCAAGTACCTAATATTTACATCACAAGTTAGCGGTGTATTATTAACAATTAGTTCTATTTGATGATGTCTGCGACCCCTACTATATAAACAGAACTTTGATTTATTTGCCGAGATATCTAATCCAATATCAATTAAAATTTTAACAATGCTATTCAAGGAATGTTGTATAGTAAAAACGCAATTTTCTACTTTCCTATCACTCACAAAAACAACGAAATCGTCCGCGTATTGTGCAATTTCAGAAGACACATTTTTACATATTTCAAAAGTTACAATATTAAATAACAGCGGAGAAATCGGATCTCCTTGGGCTAGACCCTTGGAGGTCCATCTCACCATAGATGAGTCATCACTAAAATCATCCTGTATTTTTAAATGCCGTTCACTTAAGAATTCCCACAGATAATTACTTATTTTCGCTCCAGCATTCAGACGATCAAGAGTAAGCGTAACTTTGTCAACAAGTACATTATTATAGGCGTTCTCAAGGTCAAGGTAGCATGCAAGCGTAGGTATGTTTTTAGTGAGACCTACTTGTATTGTTGACACTAATCGGGCTACCGAGTCAAGGCACGATTGAGCTTTTCTAAAACCCGATGTGTACGGTGATAATATGTTATTCTTTTCGATGAACCATTCTAATCTTTTTGCTAACATCAAATGAAATATTTTACACAAACATGATATCAATGATATAGGTCTTAACTTGACATCCGAAGGATCAGAATTGCCTATTTTTGGAATAGGCACAATTTTTATATTCCTCCATTGTTGTGGTATGTACCCAAAATAAAAAATATCATTGTATAAATTGATTAAATATGATTTTCCGACTAAAGGTAAATTAAAAATCATGGAATAAGTTATGTTTTCATCTCCGGGAGCTGAATCCTTCTTTTTTAGACATATTTCTAATTCGCCTAAAGTAAAATTTTGTTCCAATATGTTATTACGTGACAAAAAAACTGGTTTACTAATTCTTACGAAGTCGGGTGCAAGATTACATAATAACTCCTGTTTCTTAACAGTGGGTACTTGAAAACGGTTTTTTCTATATCCCTTTATCCATCGCATTCTACGCCACATGTCAGATAAAGAAGTAGATTCATTCGTAGAATTACAAAACTCTTGCCAATTGTTTGACTTTGCCCGTGATAATTCTGAACGGACGATTTTATTCCTATTTTCCAAAGCTATCAAATTATCAGGAGTTGGATTACGACGAAATATACTTAGCGCAAGACGGCGCTCAGCTACCAATTTTGATAACTCAGCGGTCCAGTACGGCTTAGGTATAAACTTGCGCTGGGGATCTGTATTTATTTTTAACCACGGAATACTCTTATCAGCTGACTGGTTTATTACACCTACGAATGCATCATACCTTTCTTGTATGTTATCCCGACTGATCAAGGAGTGAATCGTATCTTCAATGCATTTAGAATACAGCGGCCAGTTTGCCTTTTTATAATTACGTTTTTTAATGCAATGAGTAACGTCCTGAAAACAAGTATTTATTTTAAGTATAAAATGGTCACTACCTAAGTTTTCGTTGAGAACTGACCAATTGAAATGAACAACTATGTCTGAAGAAGCGAAAGTAATGTCAGGAGATGATTTTTGTAAAACATTATTTACATACCCAGCTCGAGTCGTACTACCGTCATTCATGTGAATAAAACCATGTTCTAGGGAAGAATCAACAATTTGCAGTCCTCTAGTATCATTTTTATACGACCAGTTCCTATGGTGAGCATTAAAATCTCCCGCAATCAGAGTTTTCTTACCAAATTTAGAAAAAAGTTCATCCCAGTCTGACTGCGAGGTGTGAACTGACGAAGGACAATAGATACATACAATTTTAGAAATAAATTTACAATTTAAAATTTTAACTGCTAAAGCCTCTATGCCTGTATTAGTTAAATTAAGTGCACATACCTCCACTCTAATGGATCGATGAGCGAGTATACCTACTCCTCCGTATGAGTCACAACGGTCCTTTCTATACCAATTATAGCCACTTATATTAATGTTAATGTCTTCATTCAACCACGTTTCACTGATAATAGCTATATGCACTTTTTGTTGAAATAAGATACACTCAAACTCAGTCTGTTTTGGCTTGATGCTCCGAGCGTTCCACTGGATTACATTAATAAAACGTTGCCCTACACAACTGCTATCCATTTTGAAAAATGGATAGGATTTTACTAAGGCAATCCTCTACCTTGAAAAACTCGGCTACATACGAATAGCACTCTTCAAATAAAATACATAAAAAGTTATTAATTTTTTCCTCCAGTGGTTTCACAGAACTAAAAATTTCCCGCATTCTATTGTAAAGTCTCATGAAACTAAACCCTTTCCTCTTCGCTGATTTTTCTTGCGTGTTTTCTTCGACTGTTTCTCTTCTGATCTCTGTATTGGCTTCACTCTGACTTGGACGCTCAGCATTTTTCATCGACGTATTCTTTTTATCTTTCACCTGCACTATCGACCGTTTGTTTCTTGAAGTTTCTTCTGTAGAACCATTTCCTTCAACATTACCCTCCAGTATCGGATGTGACATCAATGCCTCTCGGTAGGACCCCGATTGGATTTGTTCCGCAGACTGCTCCGCTACCTCCATAGATTCCAGATCGATGACATAGTAATTATCTATTTTAGCTTTCTGCGACTGATACAAAAACTGAGCTTTCTTATATACGCAGTTCTCATCGCGCATAATGGCCCGGATGTCCTTTTCCATTTGATAAACTGGACATTTTGATTTCTCTAAAGACATATGTTGACCTTTACAGTTTATGCATTTAAAATCTTTGGTATCGCAATTGGAATGGTTCTTTCCACACTTGGGGCAAAGTATTTTCTTGATAGGGCAAAATTTTACCCTATGGCCATACCGCCAGCAACCAGAACATTGGGACACGGGGAAGTTATACGGATCCACTACAAACCTGCAACCATATGCTTCGACATACGGAGGTACAGTGGTACCTTTGAAACATAAACGAACTGTTTCACTATCTACCCATTTGCCTTCATTTGTTTGTCGTTTCAAACGAATAATTGATAAAATCTCGCAGAATTCACATTCAAATGTTTTCTTTAACTCTTCATCATCGATCTCTAAGTCTACTTTCCTTACTATACCGTAGCGTATGTCCGACTCATCCATCCCTTGACATTTAAATCCTTTTTCTAAAAATTCTTCATTCTTTAATAGATTTTCTGCTTTCTTTCTACTTTCAAAACTCACAAGCACCTTGTAGGTACTTTTGTACCTTATTTGTTGTATGTTCTCGATATGAAGGTTCCTAAATAATTTAGCGAGTGCCATCTGTTTAGGCAATGGATCTGCCGACGTAATACTAATCACATACATCTCGCAGGAAGGCGGCCGTGATTGGCCCTGCGTATCCATAGTTTTCTCGTTAGACACTGATTTTCTTAAATGATTACCATTGCGCCGCCTGAGTTTACGAGTAACCGGAATAAATTGTTCTTCATCACTCTCGTCGTCTCGCAATCTTTTTGACCGTAGCAAGGAGCTGTCCGACATGACATTCTCCGGCGACTGTATGGAGTCTCGCTCGTCTAGCTCTTCACCGCCCGACATCGCCGCAAACACCGCGCGCGCGGTGTGCTCCTACCGTAAGGGAAAAACAAGCCTTGGTGCGTGCACTCCCTGTGCCGATCGGCGCGCGACTGTATCAGGCATTTGTTTTAGTTGTTGTAGATGGTAAACAAGTATAACAGGAAAACCTTACAAGCTGCCTGGGATGCAACATAAATAAAAATAGCCCTTAAAGACGTCAAAAAAAAAATCAGTAAAAAGTACAGCCATAAATATGGCATTCCAAGGTCAACCCTCCAAAGACATCTTCAATCAGGATCTGCCAAAAAGAAACTAGGACGGCACACTACGGTCTTCACGCCTGAGCAAGAAATAAATCTTATAGAATATGATTTATTTATTTATTATTTATTTATTTATTTATTTACACAGTAGATTTCAAACATTACAGGATATGCACCCTAAGTCGTTAAAAATCTTTTTTAAGAAAATCCTTACAAGTCTAAATAGAAAAATAAGAAATATGAGTAAGCAAAATTATAGGTACACAATATAGAAACATGTCATTTAGAGACATAATAATAAACAAATACAAGAAAAAAAAATACATGAATTAATATAACAACAAGAACACAAGAATTAATTGAATTTTATAATTACAACAAAAAGGAATCATAAAATTAAGTCTAAAGGGTAAAAACATTACAAATTGTCTCAGAATAATTAATAATAATGATGTAATGATTAAGAAGAAGTAACAAAAAATAATGAGTAATTGAAAAGTTCCTGCCATAAATCTTAACAAATACGTTACCAAATTACTAAATAAGTATACATAGATAAAAAAGACAACTTGACACGTGTATAAATAAACGATAACTTGAACATATTACACACTTTTAACTTTAGCTTCGTTTAAGATAAGTAATAATAGAAAATTCTAAATATTTTTCTTGCTGATGCAAACACTATTTGGCATTCCCACTTTGCCCAAAACAAGTGCCCGCTTTACCCTTACTCCTTGGGCAAAGCGGTCATCAGTAAGGGTTTTGTTTTAACCGTCCACATATTGTCATTTCAAGAGTTTTTAATAATTTGACCAAGCAATATAAAAGTTTATAAAATGCAGTAAAAGCTGTGATAAAAGTTTAACAGTAAATCTTTTTTTAACGTTTTTTAGCTTACATTTTCACTAAAGGTGCCCGCTTTGGGCCCTCCTCCTACCTCCTACGTATTATAATATTATTGGCAGATTATTGTGAAGCGACATTAACGAACTGAATTTTTTAGAGGGACTGGCAAATCATGCTTACAATATCATAAAATGTGCGAAGCCTTTGTCTGACGCTCGAATGTTTGAAATCCACCGGTCAGTTATTTTTATTCGGTGTAATACATACACTTTCCTGAATTTCAGTCGGAGTCAATAGGTTGGTAGAGTTTGATTAACCGCTTATAAATAATTCAAATACGCTTAGCATTTTTTGGACAATCAATCATATTTATTACGTCTGTGGCGCCCAGAAGCACATAAATGCAATTGTAAAATTACAATCCCTTGGATGCTTACGTTGTAGATAAATGGGGGACTCGAATAATCTTTTACTGTGTAAATAAAATACGAGTATAGTAGTGCCCGCCACTTCGCATGCGTTGTACCCGGATAGAAAGTAACCTATGTGTTATTCCTGGTCCATAACTATGCGTGTACAAAATTTCAACTCAATCCGTTGGGTAGTTTTTGCGTGAAGAGGTAGCAAACCTCCAAACAAACTTTCGGCTTTATAATACTAGTGGGGTTATGTTTTGTTTTTTTTTCGACAGTTTTGTATGTTTTTGTGTTATATGGTTTGACTTTTAACGTATACTATTTTAATTTTATTTTTTCTTAGTAAATAGGTTAACAATTACAAAGGAGATGTTTCACGAATGTATGGAATCCAGGCTAACTAGGTGTACACGTGCACAAACATGGCTAAATATTTATTAAACATTTTCCCACTATCAGTTTTTTAATATGTTGCTTCGTTTGATGCATTTTCCTAAAAATAACTAGCCTAAGTCGAGCAACACAAAACTGTAGAACAATATGGCGGACCAATACAGTTGGTGACGTCATTTTGACAGCTGTTGACATAATAGTGAAATGAATGATTTATGATAGAAGCTAAATCAAGTCAACCTGAGGTATTTCAATTTTCGAGTACCTAAGTATCTCAGGCTACCTACGTAAACTACAATAAGAGCCTAGCTACTGTTAAAAAACTTCAAAATCTTCAACTCAAACACGTAAAACCATCTGTCAAAATCATTAGGCAGTGACAGTTACAAGAATTTATTAGAAACTGTCTTGGCTGCCTAGTAAAAATGTTACCAGTGATAATTATGCCTCGTATTTAAAACATTAATAAAACAATCATTATAGTTTAAATTAAATAAAGAGTATTTTTTCCGAAATCACCGATTTTTGCGCAATTTTTCAGTCTGGGTACATAGACCTAGCCCATTTTGAAACATCTCCTTTAATTCGTATGTTTCATTTGTAGGTACCTATGTTCCTTTTTCGTGCTATATTTAAATCATTACCTTAGCTCACATAACTCGTCATTACAATAGTGTTGTAGATGTAATGCTTTAGAAGTCCGATTTGTAATGATATATTTATTTAATTAAATCATTACCTGACTGCATACTGAACGGCGGTAAGCAGTTTTTCACTGTGCTGCGATACGAAGTCACACGGCACATCCGACAGCGTGTTCTTTAGCCACGCGAGCCCTTCGCCATCAGGGTCTATTAGGAGAGGAGTGAATCCACATTTCGGAGTTTCTAAAACCTACGGAAAATATACAATACTTACTGTATTACAATCTATAAAGAACAGAGCCATATTAAAGAAATTCACTGATGACGTCGTAATTAAGCGTGGATGGAGCATCTAACTTCCTTTTTATAACGCAAAAATTGAGGTGAAAATATAGTATCTGGGTAGGTATATATTAATCTATAGAACAATGGCATATTCGTAAGTTATTGTTCGACTAAAGGAAACTGGAATATTATTTGTAAGTGTTTGGGCTGTTACTGGCGCAGCCGGTAGGATATGTATGAGAATTGACAATTACCTGATTTATCAGCACCGCATTTTTCACGGCAGATTGATCTGACGGTAGCCCGTCTGCGTCCCATTTCAACTGCTTCTCAGTACTCGACAAAAAGTTTATAACAGAAAATGACGTGTCTTGGAAACCAATAAATTTACTCCACATCATGATGTAGTCTCTGAAATGAAATACATACACTAACATAAGAACAATAAAAAGTTAAGAGCGTTAATTTCAAAAACTTCTTATATGATTGTAGAATAATGGTGGTAAATGTCGGGGACTTTGTTAAATAAATAAAAAAAAATAAAAATACATTTATTCACAAAAAGTAGATTTACAAAGTAAATGATATTTTCAGTTAAAGTTTGATTAGGCAACATATTCTATTTCTTTTGCACTTGTATTTAAAACCTTTCAAAGTCATAGTGACTACTCGCTCTAAGTTTTCACTTGTGTTTAGACGTGAGGGCTCAAATATCCTTCGACTTTTGGAGGATAGTGTAGTGTACATACTCGTAGGATAATACAAACTTACAAAAAGCTCTATTTCAACAGTAAACATACAAAAACTATAAGAAAGTATTAGAGAGAGGTTAGAAAAGTAAACAACCAAAAGGTAAACAAGAGAAAAACGTTATGTTAATAGTAGTAGAGCAAAAGTAGTAGCAGTAATTATGGGTACCAACAAACTGTTTTACTTATACTTAACTAAAGCTTAACCTTAATAGGTTAAGTTTAATATGTAATCATATTAAACTTTTAGTTAGAGCACCTAATAAATAGCCAT
Organism: Pasiphila rectangulata; assembly: GCA_963082625.1. Lineage (NCBI taxonomy): Eukaryota > Metazoa > Arthropoda > Insecta > Lepidoptera > Geometridae > Pasiphila > Pasiphila rectangulata. Next base: position 15,357,294 of record OY720235.1, on the reverse strand, counting down.
CCTCTAACTATTGCATAATAATTCAGTGGTTTAGGTGGTGATTATTTTATTGTAAAAACTATATATTTACCTGGCTTGCGGTTCAGTTAAATCAGGAAGGTAAACCACGTAGGCGGCTGCTAACAACGACCTTTGGTTCAGCTCTGCTATCTCTTTTACGATGTTTTGAAGCTGAAATATAAATCACTCGATTATGAATTATTTCAATTACCACTATAACTTGTTTTATAGTTTGTATCGTATTTATGAAAATCGCTTTCTTTCAAAGTGCACTCAGAACAGTATTAAACAAAATCAGAGGGGGGAAATTGAGAGCATTACAGTTGGAAAGGCCTTTTCAAGTTTGTTAATGTCGCAACACTAAGCCCCTTACAAATAAATGGTCACTCACGTCATTTTCCCATGCAGTGTATTCATGCGCCAGCTGGTCCAGCAAATTCTGCGCGGAGTGCAGAGTCTCCGCAGCCGCGTTCATCCGCATCTCTATGGCGGCCGCCTCGCGCGTGTGCTGGCCTAGCTGCTCTTTGAGCGCGCTGACACGCTGGTCCACACTCGCTAGTCCACTAGACAGAGCTTTCAATTGGTCCTCTGCTTCTTGTAAATTTCTGTGAAAGTAATGCGAGAATTTTGTCTTAACACAAGAACACGTCCGTAATACATGCCATTTATTTATGATTTTGTAATAATTATTTAGATTGTGTAAAATAAAGAGTTAAGTACGTTACTTGAAGCTTAACATGATTTATAGTATATCGCTGTGGGGTGCCGGCAGTAGAATGTTACCCCTCCTCTCTTGCCCGTGGATGCAGTAAGACCCTGCTAAAGGATACCTTCGGAAGATGGACAGCAGCGTCTTTCCGTGTATCAACATCCCTTACTGCGCTCGCCAACCCGACTGCCAAGCGTGGTGAATATGGCAACTATCCCTCATGGAGATCCATGCAGGGGGCCTGTATTCAGAAGTGGACGTTGTACGGCTGAAATGATGATGATTATAGTCTAATATTGCCCCTACGTTGATAGTATTGATTTAAGATTATCAAGGGTTAAGGGTTATCTCAAATAGTTGGGGTTTCCTAACGCGCAACATCAGTGCAGATCTAGTATTATCATCATATCAGCCTCATAATATAGGCCTCCTCATAGATACTGACCTAAGAAATAAGACAATGAAATTGCAACTTTACTTTAAACCTTACTTGTGCAGGCGCGCCTGGTGGGCCTGCAGCGGCTGCACGCGCTGCAGGGCGCGCGCGTAGGCGAGGTTGGCGCGCACCCAGGCGGCCAGCGGCGCGCAGGCAGCGCTCGCGCGCCTGGCCGCCGCGTCAGAAAACCTTACTTGTGCAGGCGCGCCTGGTGGGCCTGCAGCGGCTGCACGCGCTGCAGGGCGCGCGCGTAGGCGAGGTTGGCGCGCACCCAGGCGGCCAGCGGCGCGCAGGCAGCGCTCGCGCGCCTGGCTGCCGCGTCAGAGAACCTTACTTGTGCAGGCGCGCCTGGTGGGCCTGCAGCGGCTGCACGCGCTGCAGGGCGCGCGCGTAGGCGAGGTTGGCGCGCACCCAGGCGGCCAGCGGCGCGCAGGCAGCGCTCGCGCGCCTGGCCGCCGCGTCAGAGAACCTTACTTGTGCAGGCGCGCCTGGTGGGCCTGCAGCGGCTGCACGCGCTGCAGGGCGCGCGCGTAGGCGAGGTTGGCGCGCACCCAGGCGGCCAGCGGCGCGCAGGCAGCGCTCGCGCGCCTGGCCGCCGCGTCAGAGAACCTTACTTGTGCAGGCGCGCCTGGTGGGCCTGCAGCGGCTGCACGCGCTGCAGGGCGCGCGCGTAGGCGAGGTTGGCGCGCACCCAGGCGGCCAGCGGCGCGCAGGCAGCGCTCGCGCGCCTGGCTGCCGCGTCAGAGAACCTTACTTGTGCAGGCGCGCCTGGTGGGCCTGCAGCGGCTGCACGCGCTGCAGGGCGCGCGCGTAGGCGAGGTTGGCGCGCACCCAGGCGGCCAGCGGCGCGCAGGCAGCGCTCGCGCGCCTGGCCGCCGCGTCAGAGAACCTTACTTGTGCAGGCGCGCCTGGTGGGCCTGCAGCGGCTGCACGCGCTGCAGGGCGCGCGCGTAGGCGAGGTTGGCGCGCACCCAGGCGGCCAGCGGCGCGCAGGCAGCGCTCGCGCGCCTGGCCGCCGCGTCAGAGAACCTTACTTGTGCAGGCGCGCCTGGTGGGCCTGCAGCGGCTGCACGCGCTGCAGGGCGCGCGCGTAGGCGAGGTTGGCGCGCACCCAGGCGGCCAGCGGCGCGCAGGCAGCGCTCGCGCGCCTGGCCGCCGCGTCAGAGAACCTTACTTGTGCAGGCGCGCCTGGTGGGCCTGCAGCGGCTGCACGCGCTGCAGGGCGCGCGCGTAGGCGAGGTTGGCGCGCACCCAGGCGGCCAGCGGCGCGCAGGCAGCGCTCGCGCGCCTGGCCGCCGCGTCAGAGAACCTTACTTGTGCAGGCGCGCCTGGTGGGCCTGCAGCGGCTGCACGCGCTGCAGGGCGCGCGCGTAGGCGAGGTTGGCGCGCACCCAGGCGGCCAGCGGCGCGCAGGCAGCGCTCGCGCGCCTGGCCGCCGCGTCAGAGAACCTTACTTGTGCAGGCGCGCCTGGTGGGCCTGCAGCGGCTGCACGCGCTGCAGGGCGCGCGCGTAGGCGAGGTTGGCGCGCACCCAGGCGGCCAGCGGCGCGCAGGCAGCGCTCGCGCGCCTGGCCGCCGCGTCAGAGAACCTTACTTGTGCAGGCGCGCCTGGTGGGCCTGCAGCGGCTGCACGCGCTGCAGGGCGCGCGCGTAGGCGAGGTTGGCGCGCACCCAGGCGGCCAGCGGCGCGCAGGCAGTGCTCGCGCGCCTGGCCGCCGCGTCAGAGAACCTTACTTGTGCAGGCGCGCCTGGTGGGCCTGCAGCGGCTGCACGCGCTGCAGGGCGCGCGCGTAGGCGAGGTTGGCGCGCACCCAGGCGGCCAGCGGCGCGCAGGCAGCGCTCGCGCGCCTGGCCGCCGCGTCAGAGAACCTTACTTGTGCAGGCGCGCCTGGTGGGCCTGCAGCGGCTGCACGCGCTGCAGGGCGCGCGCGCAGGCAGCGCTCGCGCGCCTGGCCGCCGCTTCAGAGAACCTTACTTGTGCAGGCGCGCCTGGTGGGCCTGCAGCGGCTGCACGCGCTGCAGGGCGCGCGCGTAGGCGAGGTTGGCGCGCACCCAGGCGGCCAGCGGCGCGCAGGCAGCGCTCGCGCGCCTGGCTGCCGCGTCAGAGAACCTTACTTGTGCAGGCGCGCCTGGTGGGCCTGCAGCGGCTGCACGCGCTGCAGGGCGCGCGCGCAGGCAGCGCTCGCGCGCCTGGCCGCCGCTTCAGAGAACCTTACTTGTGCAGGCGCGCCTGGTGGGCCTGCAGCGGCTGCACGCGCTGCAGGGCGCGCGCGTAGGCGAGGTTGGCGCGCACCCAGGCGGCCAGCGGCGCGCAGGCAGCGCTCGCGCGCCTGGCCGCCGCGTCAGAGAACGACGCGCCGCGCTTCTCCAGCAGGCGCTCCACGCTCTCCAGCGCGCCCGGGCTGATCTGACTCGCGTCTAGGCATCTACGACAAATACAAATAACGTGTTCACTCAACTGCTTGTGGAATCACTACAACAAAGTAATAAGATGGTCTGGCCAGACAAAATTTTGAAGTAAAATTTGCCACCGAATCTTATAAGAGGAAAATCAGTTCTTTTATTTGAACGTTTAGTATTTACCGAATATCTTCCTTGACCCCGCGTTTGGACAAGAAGTTCTTCATAGCGCTCCAGGAAGTGTCGGCGATGCCCATCAAACGTAGCACTCCTTCCAGCACGTCGCGGACCACGTCCGGCGGTGCTCTGAGCGAGCGAACCTGCAAGCCATGTTAGCATGGAAATTACTTGTAGTACCTACCACAAGAAATACAACTAGATGTCGCTATCATTTTTGGCAAATGTGTAGATCGTGCAACAAAAACAACAAGCTAAATGCTAAAATATACTATGTTCAATATAGTATACTACCTACCAAGTACAAAAACCGAAGTGTTTTAATTCCACACCAATTTCCCCGGAGCAATGCAAAGTAGGTAATGCCAGTAATGTTAAGCAAAGCCTGAACACATCACAAAAGAGTTGTTTTATTGATTGTATTACAAGATAGTGTAAGGTAGCATTTAACTTATCCCATAAAACTGTAATTATTTCCAAGTATCTTGGTACATTGGCATCATTATCAGACCTCGAACTACGCTGGAAATAGGCCCATATCCGTTTGGAATATTTTTATGCATTTTTATTGCACCTGAATAAAAATGTCTCATTTAAAAATGGCCGTGTTGTATCAGGGTCCATCAACTGTAACTAGTTTAGGAAACAATTTTATTGAGGTGACAATGCACGTGGCTTCTCTAAGCCATTGGTGACGGACGATGCTCGTGGCTTAGGGGCCGTCTCCACGAGCGAGGGAATCGCGGCGATGTTATCGTCGTGCCACGTATTTCTATATACTCTCTTAGAGGCCGTCTCCACGAGCGAGAGAATCGCGACGAGTCCGCGCTATAGAAATACGTGGCACGACGATAACATCGCCGCGATTCCCTCGCTCGTGGAGACGGCCCCTTAGTATGCATAGTCACCAGTATACTCAACAAGTATTCGTACGGGGGTACCAGAAAAGGGGGCGAAGGTTTCCATTTTTGACCTTTGGTGACCTTTTGAGGTCACAATAACTCCAGTCCCTGTGACCCTAGGGTCACCAAAATCAATCAGTACCCTTCTCTCATTAAGACAGTGCTAACAAAACAGGTTTCATGTAAATCGGCCAACGCGTTCTGTTGTAATCGTGTCATGCACAGACATACAGCGCTATGCATAAGAGGGCTTCGCCCCTAATCCATTTATTGTTTCCTTATGTTATAGGTTATGGATCCTGATACAACACGGCTACTGCAATAATGAGTTTGGCAAATAATCACATTGCCAACAATTCCATGGTCTTACTAACATCATCGAACCAATTCCTCGGACGACGATCCCACTTCTAAGTAGACAATACAGCCCAAAAGTACCTACATAACAATTTAGCACAACATTCTTGAAGTGAAAATGGTCAACTCTTTCTTCAACAATAAGTCATCCAACAGCATTTAAGCCGTAAGACGTTCACTGCTGGAAATGGGCCTCCCTCATGGATCGCCAAGACTAATCACGAGGAGGTGGTTGCGCTACTCGGCGCACTCGGCAGGCGGGCTGGCAGCAGCCGGGCGCCGTTCGGGATGTCGATACACGGAAAACACTGCTGCTCACCTTCCGGTATCCGTAGCCAGATTCCATCTGCATTCATGGCAAGAGTGGCAGGCACGGGCAACACTCCCCGGCACCCCACAGAATTTATGAACATAAATAGTGTGAAAACGTACGTACCTCACTCAATGATTCTGGCCGTAGGTCACCCACAGCAGCCCGAGCGGCGGCAATCACCGGTTCAACTGACGCCAGTTCAGCCTCTATTTCTTTTTTCCTGTTAATATAATTGAATATTAACTCATCACATTTTCAATCAATTCCAAAATAAGGCAATAAAAAATCTCCACGAGGAGAAAGTGATGTTTCGCCAACCCTGCCATGCCAAGCGTGGCGAGTATGGCAACAACCCCTCATGATCAGTACGTATTGATCCAAGAGGGAGGCTTTTGTCGTCCTACGGCTGAGATGATGATGAAACAATATTTAATAACAAACACTAACTGTATCTGCAGTTTCTCATTCTCAGTCTCGATGTTCATTTTGAGCGCGTGCATTTCTTCTTTCTTATCCGTATTGGCGCGGACGGTAGCTGATATTTGGTCGAGTGCGCTATTCGCCTTCGCTTGTTTCTCAGAGAGCAGTGTCTCTTGCTCCGTCGCCTGTGTTTGCAGCGTTGCGACTTCGCTACGAGCTCGACGTAGCGCTTCTACGCCAGACTGAAATAGTTTTTTTTATAAAAACAAAATCTAAAAAAGTAGTACTTGCATTTTTATCAGAACTGTACTTTAAAATTGCAAAACAGAAACTGTCGTGTTTGTTACTTTTTAGAATTAACTGCAAATAATAATGTCAATTTAAGGTTTGTCAAACGCACTACATGAAGACACCTAAAACACAAAACATAGCATTCGTGTGTGATATACTGTGTAGGGAAAATACCCGCAAGAGATCCTGCTTAGCAATGAACTTCACCTGCACGTAAACATTTTTGTAAGATTTGTAAGAAGTACCGCACCGTAACGTTCCCGTAGTAAGTACAGTAATAATACCTGTAGGTCAAAAGTAGCAAAGACGCAGTCTTATAATTTCAAACCAGTCAGTGTACTTACCGATAGCATGGTTTGCTTTTGCGTAAGTGCAGCTTTCTTCCTATTTGTAATGTTGAAATAAGATTTTATAAAGTTTACGTATCGACAAGGGGCTTTCAACGACTCTGCGTCTAAACTATCGTGTATTTTGACGAACCCTTCTGTCGGTATAGAATCCAGCTGTTCCTTAGAAATGTCATTTACATTTTCCTTCATCATCCTGTTAAAAAAGATTTAAGAATTAAAATGTACATCTATGTAATCTACTCAATCAGGCAGTCAATATAATCATTGCAGACGTGCTATCAAACATTTTGTGTTTATCTTGTTGATGGTCACAATAAGTAAATTGAACTGGATCAGTTTAGTGGTTCGTTAGCCCTAAGCTGTCCCACCCACCAAACGACAACTACGAAAGCTTCTATGTTGGATAATTACTGCTCTAGATAGAGTGAAAAATTGCAAACTGGTGCAACAATCCTTAAACTTTGAAAGCTAACAGACAATATGCCTTGACGACATATGTAGGTGAAAACTTTGGGTGCTCAATATCTAACTGTGAACTATCTTTGTTGTGCGAAAACTTTCAAGGTGCTTATTACACAAATAACTCCACTCAAACCTCTGTATAACGAGCAATGGCATTTCTCTGAGAGTGTTATCGGACCAACGATCGAGCCATACGAAATGTGCGTCGTTGTAGAGTAATGGGTATTTCTCCATCAGCTCTGACAAATTTCTCTGTTGCTTGTCCAGACATATCACAACTCCTAGGTTCTGTTTTATATCTGAAACGTTGTTAAATTAATTTGTATGATTTACAATCACGCCTGTTTAGTATTGAGCAGGTATTTGTGTAATTTATGTTGGTTGCGTTATTTGGTATAGATGATCTATAATGTTGGTTAAAAGGTATGTATAGGCCTGGTTAATATCTTTAAAAATACAATGTTTCATCTGGTAGTTTTTGCTTAAAGACCTAACAAACATTCATCAAAACTTTCGGATCTATAAAACAGGGTGCATTATAATATGTGTACTAATCCGAAAGGGTGATTCTGAGACCACCAAACGGAATAACTTCAGTTGTACGTCGTAAAAATACAAATAAAAATACCTAAAACAATACATAACGTAAAAATCAATTGCTTTTTGTTTGTCACACTAAAACTCGAGAACGGCTGGGCCGATTTAGCTGCTTTTGGTTTTGAAATGTTTGTCGTAGTCCAGGGAAGGTTTGAACTGTGTAGCGAAGAAAATTGTTGTAGCGAAGTAGTTTAGTATTTGTAGCGTAGTAGCAGAGTAGTAGTAGGGTAGTAGTAGAGTAGTAGTAGAAGTAGAGTAGTTGTAGAGCAGTAGTAGAAGTAGAGTAGTAGTAGAGTAATTGTAGAGTAGTAGTAGAGTAGTAGTAGTGGTAGAAGAGGTGGTAGTAGGTAGTTGATTCTGGGCGGTACAAAGTTCGACGGAACAGCTAGTTATAAAAATAACAAAATAAAATATGAATAACATAAGTATACTTTAATTTGACGACCTCTGTGGTGCAGCGGGCGAAGGTCTCCCTGCTACGCAAGAGGTTGGGAGTTCGATTCCCGGCTCGGGATAAATGTCTGTACCATCTGCAAATATTTGTTCAGGGTGTTCTGGATGTTTTTCTATGTATATTAAAAATATCTATCTATGTAGTATAATGTATTAAGTATATCAGTCATCTAGTATAACAAAAGCTCTGCTTAGCTTGGGGCTAGATGATGCTGTGTGAATTGTCCTGCATTATTTATAATTATTTATTTATCATACTTAAAATGTAGATGCACTCACTTTCCATCAGTTGCTGGTTCTGCACGGAAGGCAGCATGGCCGCGGGTATGGAATGCGCCGATAGCGCATTGCGTAGAGCCTCGATGTTACCCAGCGTGGCGCGGTTCACCGCCGACTCGCTCACGAATACTAGCGAGCGGCTGCCCTCAACGGCAGACGCTAGCGCCTAAAATTGGACTTGGATTTTGATACGTTTATTCTGTAAAACATCTTCTCAGTCGTAGGACGTCCACTACTGGACAAAAGCCTCCCTCGTGGCTCTAAAGATCATGAGGAGTTGTTGCCATACTACGCTTGGTAGACGAGTTGGCGAGCGCAGTACACGATATTGATACACGGAGAGACTGCTGCACATCTTCACGTTGTACATTGTCACACATAGTACAAGTTACGAAAATCTAAAACTGGTAAGATGGTCACTACCCAGCATGCACTGTGACAGAACGGGTCGTACACAGGGCTGGTCCAGTGGATGTGCGGTTGGTGGCTACCGCGAAGCACACGCTAATGAAAGAGTTAGTTGGTACATATTACATTTTATTTATAAGCCTGGTGTTTACCAATGCAGGGCAAAGGCCTCACTTTCCTCCTTCCACTTATTCCTGTTTTGCACTTGATGAAAATAGATATATTAAAATGGAATAAAAAATATATAGATATAACATTTAACCCAAAAATAGGTAAAAATAAATAACACTTAGAATAGCGACTGTTTAAACTAGGTAATCATGTTGAGTTGAAATGTTGAGTTTAATTCATAGTAGGTAACTCACTTACTATAAGAACTTAAAGTAAGATTAAAACTGCCTGAGGAGGGGTAATTTAAAAAAATGTTGAAATAATACAATTGAACGATTGTGTACCATCTTTCATAAAACATAGAATCCAAAAATTCTATAATAATCTCACTGCAGCCTAATTATACCAATAGGTTAACTTCACCATCATCATCATCTCAGCCATATGACGTCCACAACTGGACATAGGCCTCCCTCATGAGGGGATTGTTGCCATACTCGCGGGCACACACACACGTGGCGGGCGGGTTAGCGAGCGCAGTATGGGATGCTAATACTCGGAAAAACACTGCTGCCCAACTTCCGGAGGTATCCCTTAGCTTACTTCATCCATGGGCAAGGAGGAGGGGCAACATTCCATCAGCACCCCACGGGGTTTAACTCACATTTTTGAAATTCACGTTGAACTGGCTGATATAATTGACGAAGTGAGTGGAGGCCGGTAAGGACGCGGCAGCCAGGCGCGTCGCGGCCCGGCGGCCGGCGCCCGCGCTGCCGACGCAAACCACCACTCCGCCATTGCACTGCGGATCGGACCAATCACAGAACATTCATCTTAGGAGTTACACATAACTGTACCATACTATGCTCGAAGACAATAATGTGTGTAATAATAACTAATTAACAAAACCAAAAATATATATTATTATTGCACATTTAATTTATTTGATTTATAACATTACAGGATTATACTAAGACCTTAAAATCCATTAAAATAACAAAAAATAACGGGTTTGACGACTTTGGTCCAAAATGAAAAATGACAAGGTATAATAATGCCAACAATCACAAAATAAAAATGTCAACATGAAAGAATGACAAAGTGTAAAAATGTCCAAATGAAAAATGACAGTAGAAAAATGTCCACATGAAAAAACGACCAAGTATAATAATGACAAGGTATAAAAATGTCAAGGATAAAGTTTGCTCAGTTAAAAAAATACTACATACTTTGAAATATAATTTTTTTGACATATGTCAAATGTGACAGAAAATGACAGCAAACCTCAAAAACTACCTAATATCATCTTTGGAAGCCAAGGAAATAGTAACTTTTTCAATGACAGCAGTCATCTTCTGCGATATCTCGAGAACTCCTCATAGACTCCTAGACTTTCCATATGTGGGCTCAAATAAAAGACCTCGTTAAGGTCTACTTTTTTGATGACAGCTGTCAAACTTCAAAAGGTGATATCTGGAAAACTACTTAACCTAGAATTTTCGTTTAGGGCTCAAATGATAGAACTCGATGAAATCTACTTTTTTGATGACAGCCGTTAAATTTCAAACGGCCATATCTCAAGAACTACTTATCCTTGAATTTTCGTTTACGGTTCAAATGAAAGACCTCGTAGAGATCTACTTTTAAAAGTAGATCTCATCGCGATCTTTCATTTGAATCCACAATGGAAAGTCTAGGATGAGGAGTTCTCCAGATGTCGCCATTTGAAGTTTGACAGCTGTCATCCAAAGTAGATCTTATTCAGTTCGCTTTACCAGAACATAATTTTTTTGCTTGTTTTATATTGACAAAGTTATTGTTGGCCGAAGTTGTTTCGATACTTACTGCGCGCGCCATCGCTGGACATAGGACTGCCAACTCCGAACACACTTCTGCGCCAGATTCACCAAACACGTTGTTCTCGTATTCTGAAACTGAAAAGACAAATTTTAAAAGCACGGTAGAAATACAGTCTTACGTTAGATAGGTAGGATAAGCTAAATTGTAGTATTATGTTTTATGAATTAATAATTATCTAAATGTTTGACTGAACCAATAGATTACCACACTATTTTATTGGCCTACGTTTATTTACTGCTGGATAAATTATCTCTCGTTTTATTATGCTATTTTTTCGGACCAGTTCGCACCCATCAGTAGCAGCATCGTGAGGTTGGCGGGAGAATTGATTGAAAAAAAAATGGAAACTAAAATCTGAAGCCAACAAATTCTAGGTTTTTTATTTAATCTTTATTTATCTAAAATATTTCTAGTAGAGGCGGTCAGTGGTGGCGCTGACACTATTTCTTTTTAGGGTTTCGTAGTAAAACAAGAAACCCTTAAAGTTTCGCTTTGTCTGGCTGTCTGTTATATAAATAGGGATAAGATAGAGATAAAGATAAATTTATTTTGCAAAAAAAAAAAACGTTACAAATATATTTTTCAGTTACATAATTATACTTAATTAATGATGATTACATGCTGCATGTTGGAAAGACATAGGTACCCAAACAAGATTTTACCTGTATTTTGGCATACCTATATCTTCCATAAAAGCACCACAGACCATGTTTATACTGGTCTGTGAAAGCACAGATATATAAAATAAAAACGCCAAAAATCTGATTAAAATCCTGAATTGATTAAAACTAAGGGTTAAGCTAGCTCTTTTAGTTTCGGAGAAATAGTCGTTTAAATGAGTGATGAGGTTTCCCAAACATTCCGCAATACTTTTAACAGAAAATTTTATTAATTTCTGTTAATATGTTTTGGTATACGTAAAAAAACATACACCAGCTTCTAACAACAGGTCTACGGTAAAGTACGAAACCCTATATAGCGCATGGCCCGACACGCACCTGGCCTAATTTATTATGGCTATTGCTGGCAAGCAACGGCAGAGATAACTGGCAGAATTGTAGCACTCAAGCTTGCTACAACTCTGCCAGTGTCAGATCAGACATTACCTATTTATGTTTTTGGTTGACGCTCGTCACGAGAAATGTACCGGAGAATATCCCTGTGTTAGTGTTCTGTATGATGATTGAGGACGGACAACTAAAACACAGGTGTACTTTGATCACTGGCTAGCAATGCACTGCCGTTTATTGTACGACCGGCAGGTGGCGGGACGCAGCCACACACATACCTACCAATCCTCCCTCTAGTACAATAAACTCTTAATTAAATCTAGAAATACTTCTTAAAATTAATGAAGGGACGTGGACGTAACAATCTCTTTGTAGAACCATCATCCTGTGGTTCCCTCTGGGCATCGTTTGCTGCTTCTTCGAACTCATCCTCAGAGCTACTAGTAGGACTCTCCACTACTGCCTTCCTGGTATCATTGGGTACAGTATTATTTTTGTCATGAAGCTCATTCTCATTTTCGCCTTCCATTGGAGATGATGAAGTGCATGGCTCGTAGAACTCCACTCTCCTCCCTCTGGTCGAACTGCTTGGCCCACGATTTGGCGATGTCAATTCGGGCTGACATAATGACAATTCAGCTGGAACTAGCGATTGTTGTTCTGGCGATATTGACGACGGTGACGGTGGAGGCGACGAAGGCGGCGACAGGGGCGGCGGTGGAGGCGACGGCGGCGGCGACGGCAGCGGCGATAACCCAGGTAATTTTGCCTTTCCATGTTCATTGTTACATGTCCCTTTATACAACATTAACTGATTAATGTGCCTTTTCTGAATTTCTGAACTCTCTTCATCTTTTACCAAATATAAAACTTTCCCTATTCTTCTTATAATCACTCCTTTACACCATGTAAATTTTGCTTTGTTAACGAATTTTTTGTAAAGTACAATATCATTTTTCTTTAAAAATAAAGTTTTCTTTTGTTCTTGTAGTTTAGTTTGCATAAACTGTTGATTTTTTACATGGTCAGATACAACTGGTGACGAGGGTGCCGATGTTGTCGGATCGATTAAGTCCAATCGCGACCTTAATTTACGTCCGTATACCATTTGAGCAGGGGATAATCCTGTGGTAGTGTGTACAGAGTTACGGTAATCCATTAAATATTTAAGCAATTTATTAGACGAATCTCTTGAGTTTAGACCCAATATGAGGCAAGATTTTATTCCTTTCTTTACCACCTTTACAAAACTCTCCGCCTGACCATTACTAGGCGGGTGATAAACCGGTGACGTCATATGTGTAATCCCGTTAGATTCGCAAAACATTTGCATTTCACGTGAACAAAAAGCTGTGCCATTATCGCTTACGATTGTTTTAGGAACCCCAAACCTAGACATAAAATCGCATAACTTTCCTATTACAGCAGCCGATGACGTAGCCGTGTTCATGTTGTACACTTCTACCCACTTAGTATGTGCATCTACTGCTACCAAATACACGCTACCTCTAATGGGACCCAAGAAATCAACGTGTATTCTGTAGAAAGGGTAAGGTGGAAATTCCCAGTGCGCGGGAGGGGCGCGCGGAGGGGAGGGTCGCAGCTGGATGCATACATCACATGAACCTATCAACGTTTCTACTGCTTGGTCAATTCCTGGAAACCAAAATCTAGAACGGGCTTCGGATTTAGTTTTAACTATACCTAAATGGGAGGCATGCAACTCTTTTAAAATGGTTTGGCGTAAACTTTCAGGTATAACCTTGTGCCCTCTCATAACGCACCCATTCTCATATGACAGTTGAGATCTGCACAAGAAGTACGGCTTTAGCCGTATGTCGTTGATCTTCGGTGGCCAACCCTTCAAAATGCATGTCATAACACGCTTCAAATCCGCGTCCCTTCCCGTTTCATCGCGTAACTTCTCAAGGGATACTGGCATACTTCCGTCTACAACAAAACATACGTAAGTAGCTCGATCGTAGGAAACCTCGCAATCACTGCACCTGCAAGGTTCGGGACACGCGCAGCGGCGCCCCGGCCCCCGCGCCGCGCCCGTGCGATCCTGTGCCCACGGTAAGCTCGCGCGAGACAGATAGTCTGCGCTGTTATCGGCGCTACGAACATACTCTATTCTATAGTTATAGCTACTAAGAAACAACGCGTAACGCTGTAGTCTGTTTGCTGACATTTCCGGTATTCCTTTATGAGGGCCAAATATTGTTAATAGCGGCCTATGATCCGTTCTTAAAACGAACGGTTCTGACCTACCGTATAGATATTGATGAAAACGCCGCACCCCGAAAATTATAGCCGTCGCTTCTTTTTGAATTTGAGCATATCGCTTCTCCGCAGCATTCAACGTCCGAGAAACGAACGATATGGGTCTCTCAACACCGTCTACCCCACTCTGTGATAGGATTGCGCCCAATCCACTTGGTGAAGCGTCTACAGTTAGTATCAACTTCGCGTTCGGGTCGTAATGAGCCAGAACCTGTTCCGATGTCATAAGTTCTTTGATACTTCTAAAAGCCTTGTCCTGCGCCTCATTCCAATCCCACTTGCTACCTTTTTTTAATAAATCATACAAAGGAGTCAGAATGGCAGATGCATTTGGTACAAAATTTCTGTAATAATTTATTAATCCTAAAAAAGACTGTAACTGATGAACGGTTGTAGGAATCGGTGCATCTACCATTGCCTTGACCTTTTCCGGAGATTTATTAAGACCTTCTCGGGTGATAACGTATCCTAAATAACTAATCTTGTCTTGAAAGAAACTACACTTTTCCTTCTGTAACGTTAACCCTGCGTCCTGTAATCGCGTAAGAACGACGTTCAACCTATTTAAATGTTCCTCCCTATCCTTACCCGTCACTAAAATATCATCTAACAGGCACAACACTCCATCTTTACCTGACAGTACGCCTTCAATAGCTCGTTGGAAAATGGATGGCGCGCTAGCTAGCCCAAAAACCAAACGCGTAAAAACATACAATCCCCGATTTGTATTAATACAAGTTAGGTTTTTTGACTCGTCTTCTAGCACAAATTGATTATACGCCATAGATAAATCGAGTTTACTAAATTGCTGACCGCCATGAATCTTAGAAAACAACTCGCTAGTGGTGGGTAGTGGGTATTGTTCCACCAAAAGCTGTTTATTGATGCTTACTGAATAGTCAGCACATAACCTGACAGAGCCATTATTTTTTAAAACCGGGACTATCGGCGATGCGTATTCCGAGTACTCGGTAGGTTCAAGAATACCTAAATCGACCAACCTATCTATTTCTTTGTTAACCTTCTCGCGTAATGCAAATGCGACGGGACGCGCCTTGCAAAAAACCGGCTTTACATTGTCTTTTAACAACAATTTAATTTTGTACTTGTTGAATTTTCCTAATTTATCGGAAAATAGTTCGGTGTATTGTTGTTGCAGATCCTGAATTGTTAAATCGGAATCTTTACAGTAATTTATCGGCAACAACTGTAGGTTAAACCGTGATATGAAATCCCTACCTAGTAGCGGCGGACCTCCGTCGCGTATCACGTAAAAAACAATAACATTGGAATGTCCAGCGTACACTACGGGTAATCGGATTGTACCTACACAAACAATTTTACTGCCCGTATACGTCATCAGCTGTTTGGACGTACTCGATAATGGCACATCTTTAAAGTTAGTTTTATAAAAACTTTCTGAAATCACTGTTACTGTAGACCCGCTGTCAATTTCAAATTTTAAAGGCCTATTATTAATGAAAACCGTTTCCACCATAGGCTCCCCCCTGCATGAACGGATATAATAAAGCTTACCGTCATCGTCTGCATCATCCTCACCCCGGTCACCGCAATCCGCCACGTAATTCACTTTAGTGCACACTTTACTCAAATGACCTCTGACGTGACATTTCCTACACACGTAATTTGCGAATCTACAAGCTGACAACTTGTGATTCGTTAGGCCACACGCACTACACTTCACTTTTCCTACACCTCCATTCTTTCCATTGTTCGAGATCTTGTACAGCTCCGCGGTGGATGCAGCCATGCCGGCGACGCCGCCGGCTGCACTGGCGACTGCTGCCGCGCGTGCGCAGCTCATGTTGTCCGCCATGATGACGACCTCTGCCAGTGTGAGGTCAGCCAAATCCTTTGCGTACAGCTTCTCTTTCTCTGGCCCCGACAGCATTCCCACGATGAATTTATCGCGGAGCGCCTCTTCCACATTCAGAAAACCACATTTCTCTGAAAGCCCACGTAGGCGTGCCGCCCATTGAGAATATGTTTCCCCGGCCTGCTGCGTAGCCGCATAAAAGTTGTGCCGCTCACTAAACCCAACGCGCTTCGGGGTGAAATGGCCGTGTAGCACTTCCAAAAGATCTTCATATGGAACGTCTTCGATATTTTTAGGCAATACCAAGTCTGTTGCCAATTTATAAGTCCCCTCAGAGAGTGCACTGAGCAGGATCGCTTTCCTTTTGTTGCCCGTAGAATCAGACTTTTCGTTGATGTCATTTGCTACGAAGTACTGGGTGATACGTCCTATGTACGTTTTCCATGTCTGAATATGATGGTCAAACGTATGTAATATTCCAAATTGTGCACTTGAAGACATCTTGAACGCAATTTTTTATTTTTTACGCGGGTAGATCGTCGCCACTGTTCTGTATGATGATTGAGGACGGACAACTAAAACACAGGTGTACTTTGATCACTGGCTAGCAATGCACTGCCGTTTATTGTACGACCGGCAGGTGGCGGGACGCAGCCACACACATACCTACCAGTTAGTTTATTTACTAAGACTGCATGTACTGTACATATGATTTAACAGAATCCTGTATCAATGATACTTCAAATACTTACGACACTGGTTGATAAGCTTCTGCGTAGTCTGATGCCATTCCCCGTAATCCACAGACTGCATATAAACGCCGTCCCTCTTTAGTTTGCACGTGAAGTACAAGTCTTCGTTGTCTATCTTGAGATAACTCCGCGAAATCTGGTTGAATCTAGATCTCTCTGCGTTTATCACTAGCCGGTCTCTAAATATCATGTTCGCTTCTGCTGATATTGCCTGGAAAATGTTTTAAGAGTCACCAAGACCTCCGTGGCGGTGTTGGCGCAGATGGTTGCGGGTTCGGTCCCCGCCGTTTAAATATTTACTTCATTTGCATATATTTATCTTGGGTCTGTGGTGTATTTTCTATGTCTAATGAGTGTGTATTTATTATTAATTAGCCCCACTATGCCACTGCAGGGGAAAAGCCTC
The DNA here is from genome assembly GCA_963082625.1 of Pasiphila rectangulata. Classification (NCBI taxonomy): domain Eukaryota; kingdom Metazoa; phylum Arthropoda; class Insecta; order Lepidoptera; family Geometridae; genus Pasiphila; species Pasiphila rectangulata. The sequence continues at coordinate 15,340,481 of OY720235.1, read as the reverse complement.
CCTCCCTTTTTCCACTCTTCACGACTTAACACAGTAACAGGTCACGTGCTCAGGTGAGTGTCCTGTCCAGCTCGTCCTGTCATTTCCTTCCATCGAGCACATACCCAATAGAGAGGAAATGTAATTTATTTTCTCTAAACAACAAATCCACCAAAACACTGCAGCGGACAATCACGTTATAAATTTGAAGTTCTTATAGCAAAATTTAAAAAATGGTGTTGTGTTTATAAGTAAGGGGGGTTTATCGATATGGATTGTGCTGTGTCAGGGGTATATCTTTAAGTCATCTTAGTTTACCATGATAAGTTCTTCCGTGTTAGAGGGCGCATACCACTTGACATTTTCGCACCATCGTCGGATATGTGAAGAGTTCCATTTGTACTGTGGGCGCGAATGGAATATCTCTGATATCTAAAATACAATAAAAAGTTTGTCATTAACTAGTTTAAATAGTAGTGGCTATTTTATTAATGTCTATTTGTTCCCTAATATCTTATATCCTACTAAGTATATTTTTATGTGGTTTTTACCATTATTCCGTAAAACTTTCCGAAAGATTTAAAGATTCCGTTACACGTGCTATTATCACAGCGTTAGTAACTGCGTCGTAATTATAGAAAAAAAAATGTCCCGTTCCTTTCCTTTCTTGTCTCTTTTTCATCTGTGGTCGTGGAATCACCCGGAGCCCAATAACTGAAAACCAGCGCAGCATCTGAGCCTAGCTAGGTGCTACACAATGCTGAGTTGGAGGCCCATTTACCCGCATCTTGTTTTTCCTATCCATAATGTGATGTTATGTCCATAATGTGATGTCCTATTTTTATTTACTAATCATTCATATTTTTATTGTGGTTGTATTGTATTGTGATTTGTGCTTGTGGTAAATAAAAAACTCATGAATCAAAAGCCATGGTATAAATCCCGCACGGAGAATCTTGTGTGTTACAAGGGAGGCGTCTCCTGATCAAAGAAAGCTTTAAATTATTCGGTTTGCGACAGAAGTAAAACTTACCTCCTTATACATGCTTAGTACAGTACTGGCTAGAGCTGTAATGATTTTGTGTTCAATGTTTTTATCAGCATTCTGCTTCAACCAATTCTTAACCAGCTCCAGCAATTCGTCGTCATCCGGTTCGCTAAGGAAACGAAAATTGAATATACTTTAACCTCATTTCTACTTATCGAACTGAAGATGAAACACGATAACAGGGAAGTTCCAAAGCGCCGTTTGGGTTTAGTCTTTCTCGTTCGAGAGTCTTTATTATCATTTAGTTAAATGTATACCTATCTACCCATCACTTTAAAGTCGTTTAACGATCTATGGAGTGTGTGATGATGCTCGGAGTCTCTGTAGGTTAAAATCCGAAATAGTCGACATAGCATATAGGATTAGCTAGCTGAAGTGACAGTGGACTCGCCATATCTGGAGACCGCGACTTGGCAAGCGTAGTGTCGGACACCAGTTAGATGGAATGATGATTTGCAGACGGTGAATGGCAGATGCTGGATCCAGCAAGCTGAAGACAGGGTGAAATGGCGCAGATTTGAGAAGGCCCAAGTCCAGCAGTGGACTAATATAAGCCGATAAATGCTATCAGATTCACTGACAGACAACTTAGGTACAGCCTAAACTGATTCTAGAGACTTGAAATTTTCAGGGTACGTTCATCTTGGTGCAAGACCGCCCACCAAGAAGGGGATTATAGAAATTCAAACTCTAAGAGGTTCAAAAAAGGGGTTCAAAGTTGTTTTTACTAATGTGCCATATCTCCAAAACCGTTCATATTCAAGGATTTTCCAGTTTTTTTAAAGTTGTTAATTGCACTACGCGGACGAAGTCGCGTGCAACAGCTAGTCTACCAATAGCACTTTGGGGCTAGATAGAGCTATAGATTTGTGAAAGATCCCAACCTTTTTTATTGAATACCTGAGTGCGTACTGCGCGAGCGCCGCGGCGAGCCTGGGCGCCGCGGCGGCGGAGGCCGCGCACGCCACCACGCGCAGCCGCGCCGCGCGCGCCCACTGCGCGCGCGCGCCGGCCTCGTCGCCGCGCGCCCAGAACCCACCGTGCTCTATCAACTGCAATCATACAGAAGTGTTCAGGAGATAAGGTCTTTTCTTCTATGCTGTCTATCTGAGCGAAATTAAAAACGACCGTCCGTATTTGTGATTTATTTTCAACTGTTTTAAGAGAATGTAGATACAATTGATTAGAGTGAACTTAGGTGTAAGTAGCTTGCATTCCGAATGAACTAAATGGACTGAACATGCCGCCCACCAAAGGACAACGTCCTTTACCTATAAACAAAAACTTAAATAAACTAAAACTTAAATAAACTAAAACATTGAGTAGGTAGGTAGGTAATGAACATAAGTAAAGGCAAGAGAAACCTAGTAAGGTTTCTTTACTATTAATATTAATCTTTACTATTACTTAAGTTGAAGTAACTTATGGTTAACAAGAGAGCAAATTCCAGGTCTCTGCCAGGACAATAAATTCTAACTTATGATAGTTGCAGTGTTTATTCCGCTAGTTGGCTATACTATTATACTAGATATACATTCATAAAAGTATTAAAAGGAAACAATGCAAAATATATAAATATAACTTTTGGAACGATAAACAACTAATTCCCTGCTAATAACATACCTACCTAACCCACATAGGTATAAACTTAACTTACTAGAAAAACATAAAATCATTTGTAAAGTAGGAACTTTACGAATGTGAAATTAACCTATTATTAACCGGCTTGTGTTAGGTTAATATAACATGCCTTGGTTTAATTGTCTTTATTGATAGGAAGTTGACATAAACGGTTATTAGTGCGTTTAATTATTTTCCCGCGACATTTTAAACTATAGACCCGTGTGTTACCGTCAGGACCGACATGTTTTTCTGTTATACGACCCATGGACCATTTACCAGGAGGCAAACCGTCTTCCTTTACAATGACTATGTCACCAGGATCAAGCTCCTTTTGCTGTTTCATCCACTTGGGTCTTTCCTGTAACCTTGTCAAGAATTCTGTTTGCCAACGATGCCAAAAATCTCTTACCAACTTCTGAGTATATTGCCAGCGTGAGAGCTTGTTTACGTTAACGTCTCGTAGATCAGAGCTTGGTATCACTACAGGGGGTTCACCTATTAAAAAATGACCAGGTGTTAAAGGTTCTGAAAAATCTGGGTCAGACGCATCAATTGGAACGAGGGGGCGCGAATTTAAACATGCTTCAATTTGACATAGTGTTGTAGCCATTTCCTCAAAAGTAAGGTTTTTATTAAGGATTCTTTTCAGGTGATATTTTGTGGAGCGTACTCCTGCTTCCCACAATCCACCAAAGTTTGGACTGTAAGCTGGAATATTGTGCCACTGGGTCCCATCAGATGACAAAATATTAGCTAATTCACCTGGTAGTTCTAAGCAAGCCTCTTTAAAAGCTTCTTTTAATTCTTTATTGGCACCAATAAAATTACGGCCTTGGTCACTCCACATGTGAGTGCACCTGCCTCTTCTGGCAACAAATCTTTGGAATGCGCCAACAAATGCTTCGGACGTGAGATCTCCCACTAACTCTAAATGTATGGCTTTGGTGGCCATACAAACAAAGATGGAAATGTAGGCTAGGTGTGACCTTGAACCTCTGCCCTTTGATGCTAAAATCTGCAAAGGGCCGGCAAAGTCAACAGAGCTGTGTAGAAAAGGTCGTGCCTGTGTCACACGAACCTTTGGTAAATCACCCATAATTTGTGTTCGTATAGTTGCACGTTGACGAGCACATATCAAACATTTGTGAATACATGCCTTCACTGCGTTTTTGGCGTGGATGATCCAATATTTTGATCTAAGGTAACAAAGCATTAGTTGAATTCCACCGTGTAGTGTTTTCTTGTGGGCGTCTGCTATAATCAGATTTGTAAGGTGTGTATGAGTTCCAAGTATGATGGGGTGTTTTATTTCCATTTTTAAATCTGAGTTTCTCAATCTGCCGCCCACCCTGAGAATATTACTATCTTCTTGTATGTACGGGTTAAGATTCAAAACTTTACTGTTCTTCCTAACACTTTTTTTCTGTTCTAACCGTTCTATTTCAGGTCCGAATTCTCTAAGTTGCGCTATCCTTATACATATTATTAATGCATTTTCATATTCTTCTGTTGAGATTATACTTGCTATGTTTTCTGGATGTTTCTTGCTATTTATAAATCGAATGCTGTATATTATTGTTCTTAAGAGTTCTTGTAGTGTCTCAAATTTTTCGAATTTAATTAACACCTCTTCTTCATTAATCTTCATGTTTACTTGTATTGTTTTCTTCCTTTCCAAGTCTGTTATTGCGATGTTTGGTCTTGTTAGTTTGATATCGTTTGATTTTAGCCATTCTGGCCCTTCCCACCATAGTTTATTTTCCATTAGCAGTTGCATTCCACTTCCCCTTGACCCAATATCTGCAGGATTATCTTTAGATACAACATGGAACCAGTTTGTATTTTGTACGTTGTCTAGTATCTCTATTACTCTATTGCTTACAAAAGGTTTCCATCGATGTGGGTCTCCAACTAGCCACGATAATACTACAGATGAGTCTGTAAATGCATAAACTTTGTTTTTGGATACTTTCATCGCTTCACAAACTTGGGTCATTAGTTTTGCTAGCAAAAGCGCTCCACAAAGCTCTAGTCTTGGTAGTGTGACCGATTTTACAGGTGCTACGCGAGTCTTTGATGCAATGATCGAAGTTTTGATGCAACCGTCTTTTGTGTCAACTCTAGCATACACGACTGCACAGTATGCCTTTTCAGTGGCGTCACTAAAACCGTGCAGGGTAGTTTTTTCTCCATCTTCGTTGTTTGTTTTTATCCATCTATCAATGTAAATATCGTCTAGATTTTCAAATTCGTTTCGTAGTTTCATCCAATCATTAGCTATCGTTTCACTGACAGTATCATCCCATTCCAACTTCTCTAACCATAGTCTTTGAATCAACATCTTGGCTGGAACAATAGCAGGACTGATCCATCCGAGGGGATCAAAGAAACGTTGTATATCAGCCAATATATTTCTTTTAGTGATTAATTTCGGCTTAGGTGGTATGGCTATTCTATAATGTAGTGTGTCGGTCTTCATATTCCACGATAAACCAAGTGTTTTAATCATGTTCTCGCTCGTAATGTCTTGGGTCGTGTGTTTGCTTCTCAGTATTGGTTTTATTTCAGCAAGAAATTCAGGACTGTTGGATGTCCACTTTTGAAGAATAAATCCACCCTTTTCAAGGACCTCACTTACCTGTTTACTTAATTCGATCGCTTCCTTCGCTGTCCAACTACCGCTCATGCAATCGTCCACAAAGAATTGTTCTTTGATGACTCGAGCTGCCTCTGGAAATTCCCTTCCTTCATCGTCTGCAATCTGCATAAGTGTTCTTACTGAAAGATGTGGTGCAGATGCTGTACCGAACGTTACTCGTAACAGTCTGTATTCTTTAATTTCTCCTGTTGAGTTTTTTCTCCATAAAATTCTTTGTAAATTTGTGTCTTCCTTTCTTACCAATATTTGTCTGTACATCATTTTAACGTCTGCAGTAAAGCATACCGGCATCATTCGCCATCTCATTATCAGATTTCGTAAATCAGTTTGCAGTTGTGGACCAACCAAGAGTTCATTGTTCAATGACTTACCATTAAAGCCTTTACACGAACCATCGAATACAACTCTTACCTTTGTAGTTTCCTTGTCTTCTCTCACAACTGCGTGGTGAGGAAGGTATACAGCAGGATGTAGTCTTTCTTCTTCTGGTACTTCTTCCATATGATTTAGCTGTAAATATTCATCTATTACCTTGTAATATTCTTCTTTAAGTTTTACATTACTTTCTAACCTTCTCTCTAGCTGATAAAACCTCTTTAGTGCAATATCTCTTGTTTCTCCAATTTCTTCAACTGGCTGTGCACTTCTGAGTGGTAGTTTAACTACATAGCGACCATCAGTTGTTCTGGAATGAGTAGTTGCGTATATTTCCTCGCACAGCCTTTCTTCAGCAGTTAAACTTCTCGTACTCGTTTCGTCTAGATGCCACATGCTCTTTAACATGGTGTGTACGTCTAAGTTTTCTAGGTGATGGTGAACAATAATCCTGTCATCGTGTGTGTTATCACTTACCTCGCCAAATAGAATCCACCCCAGGCTGGTTTCTTGTGCACATGGAGTGCCTGCGGGACCCTTAATAACGCTTCCCTTCACAATGTCAGCGTAAACCTTCACTCCAAGTAACATATCAATCTTGCCTTGAATATTATATTTAGGGTCGGCCAATGGCAGACCGTTTAAATGTGACCATGATATAGGCGCGATTGATTTGCTAGGTAACTGTTTAGTCAAGTGTGTCGAAACAATATAAACGTCAACATTGAGGTTGAAAGAAGCCTCGAATCTAGATAAAATCTCAAGTTGCGTTGCATGACTAACCTGTGTCTCTGTAGAACCTATACCTGTTATCCTAGCATGTGATGGAGTTCTGATGAGTTTTAATCTTTGAGCTGCCCTCTCGCTCACGAATGATGCCTCTGAACCTAAGTCAATAAGTGCCCTGAGTAACGTCGTCTGCCCTGACCTACCTCTGACGGGAACTACAGCCGTGGCTAAAAGTGTACCTTTATCGTTGCTCGTGAAATATGATACAAAGTGTGTCGCTATATCCGTGATGTCCTGATCCTGTTCCTCGTCGTTGCTCTGGTCCCCATGGTTGCTCTCGTTCTCGTCCACGTTCAGGTGCAGGGATGTCGTTGCCGTTTCCTTGTTGTCGTCTCCATCCCTTTTCGGAGCCGAGTGCAAGAGGGAGTGATGCCGTTTTCCACATACTCTGCATGAGCTTTTCTGTCTGCAATACATCATTAAATGTCCAGGTGTCAAGCAGTTGTAGCATAGTCTCTTTTCCTTCACATATTCACTTCTCTTGTCTGGGTTCAGTTTCCCAAATTCCTTGCAGTGACATAGCAGATGATTCTCGTTGCAGAGAATGCATTGTGCAGTTGTGTTTGCGTGAAAAGCCTTCACTTTATCTCTGTTTGTGGCTGGTTATGATGTTGATGATGTTAGTTCTAATGTACAAATGCGTCTATCCAAGAAGGTGGTGAAGTTGTCAAAAGTAGGAAGTCCATCGCAGTATTCGTGACTTACGTGCGATTCCCATGCTCGATGTGACTCACTGTCCAATTTTTGTATCAACAAAAATATGATTATTGGATCCCAGCTTGCAGTAGCAATGTTCAAACTATTAAGGCTGTTCAAACATTCTTTGGTATTATCTATGAGTGATTTCAGATGAATTGACGATGGGGAAACGATCCTTTTTTGTATGAAAAGTTTTCTCATAATTGCGTTCACAATAAGTCTCTGCTGACTGTACCTATTCTTTAAATTCGTCCACGCCGGTGAATAATTATTGTCTGTTGTTTGAAAGTGTTTGATTGTATTCTTCGCCTCGCCGGTAACGCATGACTTCAGGTAATGCAGTTTTTGCACTTCACTTAGTGATTTGTTGTTGTGGATTAGAGAAACAAACGTATCCTCGAACGACTGCCATTCTTCATAAGCCCCACCGAATGATGGTAGATTAATCCTTGGTAATTTTACTTCAGGATGACTCGACATCGCCATGTACTGCTTTGGAGTAGAGAACGAAGAAGGACCCGGTTCATTGTTAGGTGTATGGACGGGTTGCAATTCCAGCAAACAATCCATCATGTCCGCCTTCAAACACGAATAAATTTCTTCACATTCACTGTGTACATCGAGAGCGAAATACGATAATTCATTTCTTTGTTCTCTGGAGGAAGCTTTCAATAACTCTAAATGTAGTTCACTGTATTTAGTCCAATATTCTTCCAATGATTGAAGTCGCGTTTGCAAATAACCTTTTGTTTTACGCACTTTGGGGCACTTTTTATAGTTAGTTTGAGACTTTTTTATGATATCGGCCAAGTCTTGCAATAAATGCATCACCTCTTGCAGTTCCGCCATTATATCGTTCCTCCGCACAGCACTAAATAATAACTGGTTTTATTATCACTGCAATATTCGTGAGTTAATACGCCGGTTGTTGACAATTATAGCACCTTATAATAACGCTTAGATAGATAAGCAAATACAATTCGTAGGCTCGAGCTAATGATCAAGGTCAAGTTCACTGCATTCCTTCGATTGTCTTGAGCGCGCGATCCGGTTCGATTATGACCATTATGTTCAGGAGATAAGGTCTTTTCTTCTATGCTGTCTATCTGAGCGAAATTAAAAACGACCGTCCGTATTTGTGATTTATTTTCAACTGTTTTAAGAGAATGTAGATACAATTGATTAGAGTGAACTTAGGTGTAAGTAGCTTGCATTCCGAATGAACTAAATGGACTGAACAAGAAGGCAACAATATTTTCGGGCTCCTACGTCTAGATTGGTCACTAATCTGCATGTATAACAAAGTCCACGATAAACTTAAAAACTACTGTAAGTATTTTCAAGTGGTTTTCACAATAATAATAAGAGGAATTACCCGTGGTCCCCCGTGGTACAAAAGCCGTGGTACCACGGTTAAAACACGTGAATGGAGGGTTTTAAGAGGAAGGTTTTAAGGTATACCTACCTCATTGAAATGGCTGAAGGCAAATTTAGCTGGAGTGATGGTGCTCGTGTCCAAATGGAGCATCTTCTAAGTAGTAAATGGTATAATCTGTGCGAGGAAGGTGTGCATGACGTCTATAGCCGAAGGCGCATCTTATGTTAAGGGTAACCTCTACCTATTATAATTGATTTTTACCGCGGTAATCACGTTCAATAATCACGTGTCCAATGCTGCATTGAATTGCGCACGTCACCCTGAGAGTGAGAGACATAAAGTTGTAGGGTCTCATTGCCCGTAATTTCACGGTCGGAACGAACCACGTTTTAGTTTTATTTTAAACGAGAATGATTGTGTACGTGACTAGAGCTATCTAGTAGTAGATGGTATAGTGACCTGTGCAAGGAAGGAATGCACGGCGCTGGTTCCCCACGCGTCGACGCGCGCGCGGTGAAGCGAGCGCACTAGCAGCGTGACGCGCGCGCCGCCCGCGCTGGCGTGCCCGCCGCCGGAACGGACCACGTTATTCTGCGAAATTCAATTATTAAATATTGCTGGACACTACATACGGCGCCATATAGTCCCAAATTAAGCAAAGCTTGTAGGTACTGTGGAAACGAGATTATTGAGAGAATACTTAAATAATATTTTTTTTGTTGCTGCAGAAAAGCCAACATTTACCCCAGCGGGGATCTAAACCTTCTGCGTCTCAACCACTGAGGTCGCCAATCGCCACTGAGCTCGATCGAAATATGAAGTGATTAAAAACAATGTAATTGACATTGTTGACGGCGAAATTTACATTGTTGTAGAAAGGCATTAATGATACCTACCTACTTTTTCGATGACAGCTTTCAAACTACCAAATAACTACTCAGCCTAGACATCATGTTTAGCCTGACATTCTGGTTGAGCACTTGTCGAGTTATGGTCATTTTGTCGTTCGTAATCATTTATTTATTATTTTTATATAATTTGGTTCGTTTTCTAGTATAGTTTGGGGTTCCAACTGAAAATCAGCGTCATTATCGTGCTAGGTGTGACATTTGACTGGAGGCTGAATCACTTTTGCCGCGCACTTGAAAAAAGACCAATGTCTTGTTATGTTGTGTATTTTATTTTATACCTGTTTTGTGTTTGTTTTTTTTTGTCTTTCTGTATGTGCATGTGTGTTTAGCAAATAAGTCCTTATCTTTTATCTTTAAGTTACACAACTCACCCGCTTTAGCTCTTGGATAATGTCAGAAGGTTCCAGAACGGGCGTGCAGTCTATAGCAATCATTGTAGAATTGCATTCCTTTATCAGGTATTCTGCTAGTTGGCTGAAAATATATTTTTTTTGGTTAGAAGCTTTTTTATTACATATATTGTGTAAAGACGTTTTAAGTTGACATTAAACTTTAATGGAAAATGTTTATTTTATTATTTTTAGTGGGTACGTTTAAATAAAAGCTTGTTTGTTAAATAGTTTTTTTTACTTTAAAATTTTATACTTTTTAGTTATCACTGGACAGTTGGTTTCTTGTCTGTTCATCTCATGACCACCATGTTGGATTGAAAGTGATGTCATTTCATTTTTTGAGTTATTCTCAGCAAGGCCTTTCATTTGATACCCATATTATAGGGGTACATTAAAACTAAGTAGTCCGCCATCTTGGGTGTTCTACCATGTTCGATTCAGAGTGACGCCATATGCATTGTCATCCAAAGTAAACATGTATACAAAATTTCAGCTCAATCGGTTGAAGATATCTGCTTCAAAATTGAGTTGCAAGATTCCGCGAACAAACATAGTTACATACATACATACATACATTTACATACAGGGCAAGCTAAATAAAAACTTGTAAAAAGCTGGTTATACACTCGCTTGCTAAATACAGTGTAGTTGTAGAAGTCCTTTTAGTTTGTTTCTTAGTAGTATATGTTACGTGTTTTTATTATTTACCTCTGTTATACCTGAGTACCTATTATTTTATTTTGCTGTGTCTACATAATTAATTTTAAATTATCTTAATTAATTACAGCTCAATCGGTCAGCAAGTGATCGGTGGCAAAATTGACCTGAACAAAACTATTTTTTTGTTGCAAACACGCTTGTCATATAAATTCGCTTACTTCTTAGCACAAGCGTCCGGGCCGATGATCAGTAGATGCGATCTCTCAGAGGCCAGACAGGCTCTCAGCATCGGCTCACACGCGGCGAGCCTCGCAGACATATACAAAGACTCAGTCACCCACTCGCCAGTGGAAATCGGCGGCGGTGGCGGCGGGCCTAGTAGCGATGACAGCTGGAAGTAAAGATATAGATTATTTATTTACACAAGACATGCTTACCTACATACATTAAATAAATAATGCTTGACATTTTACACAGCACCATCTAGCTCTAAAGTAAGAAGAGCGTGTGTTATGTGTACCAGATGATTGATCGAACCTTAGAACACTTTTTTGAGACATAAAAAACACCCAGACCCGAGACGAAAATACAATACGAAAGCATTTATATTTTCCACCTAAAATATAGGTTAACTTAGTAATAAAAGGTACTTAAAATAACGCATAGTATATATAGGTATAGAAATATAACTAATATATATATAACTAATATCCGCAGTATAAGCAAACATTTTGTCCCCCGACGAGGATCGAACCCTCCTGCGTTTCATCCGGCTATTAAACCAACTGGGCCACGGAGGTCGACGTTAGTGAAATACAGTTCTAACTATAGTGCGACTCATCTGGCAACATAATGTAAGATAAGCAAAATCAAGTACCAATACATTATAACGTCATGGGACCCTATTGGGTTCTTGATAAGTTGATTTTTACCGCATCTATTTATAGCAATTTCGAGCACAGATATTTGAACTGGACAAGAATATAACTCATATAAACAAATACGAGAGTGTAGTTCGACACCGGGCATGTATAACGCGATGTACCTAATTTTTTTCATCAAGAGAAAACAGCCAGCTATAACAAAGATAAATTGATTTATTGGTATTTCGATACAAAGTTTCTAGTTGAGAATCGCAGAATAAGGTTTGCCGTGACCGTAAGTCTTACTTATATAGCCTCGGAGGAGAACTATAATAGGGGCGGCTGTCCGAACTACGTAATAAGATTATAGAAATGAAAAATGCAATCAAAATTTTGTCTCCGACGGGACTCGAACCCGTAACGTTCAGACGAACACCTTCAACGCAGGCTGCCTTTAACCGTTTCGGCTACGGAGCAATTAACCGCCGGGTCGAAAATCTTGACTGCCTTTATCGGTTTCAAACCGAGTGGCGACATCTAGCTGAAATTCTTGAAAAAATTAGAGAATTAAGATTAAATGAAAAAAAAAAAAAAAAAAAAAAAAAAAACATTGCTTATACGTAATAAGAATCTAGTTAGATTTATCTAGTTAGGTAACGTGATATCGGAAACTAAGAGGTGTATGCAATGCAGTGCAGCCGTTGAGATACAGATGGCGCTGTGTTCAATCAACATTATGGTTAAGTTTATTCTATTCCGTATTGTACTTTCAGCGTTTAATGGATTTTGGGTTTACTTATAAACAAAACTTTATTGAGGAGACTATTGGACATCGAAATATTTGTAAAAAATAAATACCTCCTCGAATAAACTTGTGATAGCGTTCTCCTTTACAATATTCGTGATACTTCTATCAACTGCTTCGTAGACGATCTCTTCTGGAGAAGTACGACCGGTGTTCAAAACCAGGTTCTGAGCAAAATATTCGAACTGTACTAATATTTGTTTTATCTGCAACAATGTTTGAAGATTAGGTCCATAATTTAAAAAAAAATAGTTTGAAAAACTTAATAAAACAGTAAACACACACTTGAAGGTTTAGATCAAACACTGATAAGTAAGTTTGATGTTTTATGTTTATTGTGTTCATTCATTAGTAGTCCCATCTTGATCGAATATTTATTTGGATTCGTCGGTCCATAGGATGTTTTTCAAAAAAGACGCGTCTTCTAAATTCGCATTTAACATTAATCTACAAAAAGCAATTTTCCTTTCAGGGTCCTCTTCGTGAATAACTTGCACAGGAGTATAATGATAAGGATAGAATCCTGCATTATGCACTGTAGACCATACTTTCCATTGTGTTACAGAGAGTCGTGTGGCGACGGTGTTTGCCGAAATTATTAGTTCATCGATAAATTCTTGCAGAATATCCTCTTCGTAATTAACAGCATGGACTGGGGGTCTTCCTGTATTCATTTGTCGTCTCTGAACACTACCAGCTTCTCGGATTCGCCTATATAGCTACTCCAAAACTAATACCTACATGGGGTAGCCGACGATTAGGAAACCGACGCGAATAATCTGGACGAGCAGCTTCACTGTTACCGTTGCAAAAGCCGTAACAAAACACAATATCGGCGTAAACTTCATTTGTGTAATTTTGAAACTTTCGCTGTTCATTTTGATCAAGCTCTTCTATATTTAAATTCAAATTAAAAATTAAACTACAATCGTGAGTGTAATTTTACTCCTATCCTACTTCAAAAACCAAGACGCCAATTTGTAAAACAAATACACGCGTAAAATGTTTTTGAAAAAAGAACTTTTTGAAAACTTTTTTTTCTTTTTCTTAGCCTGTCAGTTTGCTTCCTGCATTGGCTTAGATACTCACTTACTGAAACCTATTTGCATGATATTCAAACAGCGATTTTAAGTTTAGTTCGAATACGAATTTCCGCCTGCTTCCTTTGTGATCATTTTTTTTTTCAGTTTCTTTGAAATAAGTTCCTAGTTGTTATGCATTGTTGGAGAGATAAGAAGACGGTTATTATTTAAAAATAATCTGCAAGCCAAGTTTTATAACGATTTTTTTTGTTTTTAAGGCATTTTATTAGATAAAATTCTCTAAAAATATATTGAAATAATATCGTTTTTCGTCTCGCAAATAGTCACCCCTATCACCTAACAGGAATACGTCGAATTAACAATAAACCTGTTTTTTCCTTTAGAAAATTTACTTACATCTCTACCTTCTCTATCTCGATCTCTTCTCTACATAGTATAAATTGAAGTCGCGTCCCGCGGCTGTCTGTCTGTCTGTTTGGCTTTTTTCTCCTCCTAAACCACGCAACGGATTTTGATGTGGTTTTCACCGATGTATAGTATGTTTCAAGAGGAAGGTTTAGACGTAGAATTAATTAGGGTTTGGTATAAGTTCGCTGAGCTATATGAAGATTGTTTATGCTATCGGAAATATGAATGCCGATTGGGAATTGTTTTGCGTGCGCCGCGTTAACCATTGAAGTTATGTGCATGTGATGTAAATAATATTTTTTGTCTTAAAAAGGACTACAAAAAGTTCGCTTTTGCATTATGTCTATCTTTTATGGATACTTCATAGTAACCATTTTTATAAAAAAAAATTGATTAAAAAGTGTGCATTATTTGCCAAGCCGTTTGAACCAATATGGTGTTAATATATACCTACCTTAATAAGGTTAGCCCGTAACATTGATTTTAGATATATTATATATAAGTAATGTTGGTAAATTGTGCCGTGTCTAGTTTCCCGTAACAAAGACCTTAGAAATCCGACAGGGTTGTAGTGTCTAACAATCTGAACAACTTTTGTTTTACGGCTTTGGCAAATAATATTCTTTTAACTCTTCATACAAGATGGGCGAAGAGTGTTGTGTTTCATCCGTACACCTAGCACCTGTGCGAAGCAGGGGCGGGTCGCACTGTCAGTACTATTATATTTCGTAAATTTTTACTTGCTTTCATTTGTAGTGAATGATTACAGATCGTCATAATAATTGCACTGCCCTTATCTCACATTACGTAGGGTCGGCACAACATGTCCTTATATGAAACACACATGAACCACATACCTAATAATATGAGGTTGTCTGGTAGAGTTCGTTCTTTAGCGATAAGACCGCCAATTGTCACTTTGTGTTTAGTGTTTATCTTTCTGTTGTTATTTTTATATTTAAGGTGTGCAATAAAGCATTTTCTATCTATCTATCTATGAGGGGCATATGTGCTTCATACAGATAATTTACAGATTTGTAGTATTTCGCGACTATTACATGCACTAGGAATGCTACGTTACACTTATTGTCCTTTTATTGCGTGAGATACGTACCAATGTCATAGTATACAGTTTTAACAGCACATCGTTCTTGTGTGAGCTAAACCACTGGACGCACTTTTTGATGACCTGGCTTAGAACCGGCAATGCTGACTTTGCAACGTCGTTATCGAACTCAGCTTTATTCATCCAGCTAGTAAGCATATCCATATCACAGCTGATATCCTCGCTAAAACAAAATTAAATGTATTTGTATTAGTAACTTAGGAAAACAAGAAAGAAACTTCCGTCCTTCCATCAATGTCCAAAGCATTACAGTGCTCTGTACAGCATCGGTTAACGGTTGCGAACAGACTCTTTTAAATATACATATGGATACAATGGACTCCTATAAATAAAGAATATTTAAATGTTTTATTTATTTTGACATTATGTGATATCTTGATAGAGAGAGAGCTACGAAATTAAATGTTTGAATTTGTTAATTGAAATTATTTTTAGTAATATTAATTAATGAACATAAGCGAAAAGTTTTTCTTTTTTAAGTTTTTTTTTTTAATCCACATTATTATTATTTTTGCAAAGGGTTTTTGCAGAATCTTTCCCTCGCATTAGGCCTCGGTAGGCGTATTACAGACTACAGTGATCCGCATTGGACACTCATAATTTTATTAACATCATTGTGCCAATATAGACTTGTACCGTGTACCTCAACAATATAACTCCCATACAAGTTACAGTGGCGAGCGAGGCGTGTTCCAAACTCAGCAACAGTTCGTAAATTGTCACTGTCCAGTCTCGTCGGCTCCATCGGTCCTCCGACATATTATAATGGTCTTAATCGCTTACCTCAATAATATAACCCCCATACGAGACACAGTGGCGGGCGAGGCGTGTTCCATACTGTGCGTCTCGAATATAAAGTTGACGTTGGCACCGAACTGAATGCGCCATCCTGAAGGTAGGGTGAGCAGTCGGTTGTCGTCCAGGACTGAGTTCAGAGCTTCTATCCACTCGGGGTCAATGTCGCCATCGCAGACCACCCATGACCACACGTCTAAAATAAATAATGCAGGATATTTCGAACAGCGTAGATGGCGGATGTAATAAAAAGAAATAGCTTTACTTCAGGCATCTTTATTGATCGCCCGTCGGTTGAAGGCCCGTGAACCGCCAATAATTCACCCCTTTCGGCAAAAAGTACTTTCGGCAGGGCATATGACGGTCGTTAGGCGCTCAGTGAGAACCACATTAATAAAATAAATAAATAATAAATAATGCTGGACAAATCACACAGCATCATCTAGCCCCAAGCTAAGCAGAGCTTGTGTTATGGGTACTAGATGACTGATATACTTAATACATTATACTACATAGATAGATATTTTTATTATATATAGAAAAACACCCAGAACACACTGAACAAATATCTGCAGATCATACAGACATTTGTCCCGAGGCGGGAATCGAACCTTCGCCCGCTGCGCCACAGAGGTCGTCACATTAATGAGCTAAAGCTCTCACGTTATGACGAGTCTAACTTCTCGAACCTGAATACCACTCTGGCTTTTATCACAAGGTTCATTCACTCATCTGGCACCCATTAAACAGCTTGTGTTTCACATTCAAATTCAGATATTTTTTTCACCTTAGGAACATAATGAACACTTGGTTACGTAGATTTACATTGGCTATTCATGCCTTGTCAAATTTGTAAACAAATTAACAATGTATTCAAATCTTGAACTTAGCCTATGTTAAACTATTATTACCACCTGTGTTATATATAAGTTATAACTTATAACCTATAACCTCTAATTGTGTATTGGAGCTGTTCTGATGTTAGATGAAGCTGAATGATCTAGGTGGCGGGCATTGAGTCTAGTGAGTAGTAAACCAACGAGTTTAGGGTCATCAGTTTTCGTGTTCTGGCAAACTTGAAATGCAATTTTTTTTAAATAGACCGTCACATTAGTGGATTCAGTTAATATAAAAAAATGTATTGTCATTTTCACATAGGAAGGGTTCTGTAACAGCAGAAGCTATTAGAAACTGTTAAAGCTGCCAAACTGTTGCACAGTTTGGCAGTCATTATTTTTAGATAAATGTACATTTACTAGAAATAAATAAATTAAAAAAAAAGAAGAATTAAGAAGTGCAAAAGATACGAGTAGCTTATTAATTTTTAATTATTGTATCACCAACGTTAACGGTCATGTGCAAGTCTCATCCACTGTTTTCCGTGGCGTGCTGAAGAGGAGGCCTATACCCATCAGTGGGTGTCAACGGGCTGATATGATGATGATAACGATTTTATCACCGAACTCTTCCTATACGTTAAAAAGACCATAGTGCTAGTTAGAAAAACAAAGACTATAGTGGTATAGTTTTTAAATGTATCTTTCACCTGTCGGTTGGTTAGAGACCTCCAGGGCGGTGGCGGATATAACTCCGTCGGTCCACTGCCGCGTGTCTTGGTCGATATTGCCGAGCAGCCAATCGCGACTCATCGCCTTGGGGCAAATTATATATTCCACTATGTTTTTCCCTTGTTGTGTTAGGGCCTGATACATAAAAATAAGACTTATTACCATGGAATAGGAAGCTATATCCAACAAATAGGAGGCCATACCCAACAGTAGGTGCAGTGCAAAGGACCACGAATCGAAAGGAAAATCATGTTTGTGTTAGTTAGTGTATAGTAAAACAATAAAAATAAAAAAAGCTTTCAAGATCCACTGTCACTTTATGAACTCACATTTGAACGTTTGTTTATTTCATGTACACTCTGTATAGTTTTATGTTATAACAAGTTTAAGTATCTATCTATTTTTTTTACTTTATACAACCAAGATTTTCAACATACCCAAGTAAATTATAGCCATTCAGAGTTTTTTTAGGCCTTAACACAAATGAATACAGATAACTACTTATCTAATGCTGGCTCAGTACAAGTTGTACAGATCAAAGCAGCGTCTTAATTTTCTTTTCTTTTATTCAATATAAAATACACAGGACTTAAAAATTTACAAAGCACTATTACTTGTATCATACTTATATAATATATTTTTTTGTATTATTGTGGTAACCATTACATTTAATCGTAGACAAGAAATAAATCCGAGATACTAAGCAAGATTTACTAGAAAAATATCTAAGTCAACAAACAAGAGGCTCTTAAATTAACCTAAGCTAAGAGGGTTTCAAAGATTTAAACGCTATGTGCCAATTATTAACATACATATGTATAACCGGGTATTTATCGCGTAAATTACCTTTATTATTTCCCGACGTTTCGCTTGGATTGCACCAAGCATGGTCCCGGGAAGACTGATGTGATGGAGGTACCGCAGCAAAGCCAAGGCGTTTGTTGAACTACCCTCACTTGATCTTCATAAAAATTATTAGGGCCGGTTCCCACTGGGACAGCACACTACACTGACTGTATCCACATACTGAGTTGATTTTTCACGCCGAGTACACTTTGCTATCACTGGATTCCATGAGGCAGAGAGTCTGAAGCCGTCTTCACGATTGAAATTAGGATGCTTCTTAATCTCAATCGCTTCCCGAACCATTCTCTTATAATAGTGCCTCTCGTTGGCTAGGATTTTTGGGTTGTGTAATTCAATCCAGTGATTAGGTCCTGAGTCTACTATATGCTCTGCTATAGCAGACTTGTTTATTTGTCGATTTATCACCGCAGCTATGTGCTCCTTAACACGTTCGGCGACAGTGCGCTTCGTTTGGCCTATGTAGGAGCGCCCACAGCTGCAATCGATCTTATAAACACCAGGAACCTGCAAAGGTACTACATCCTTTGGCGTACGCAGATGCTTAGCCATTTTTGCGAGTGGAGTATAGATAGACTTAATCGAAAACTTCTTCAGCAGGTTCCCAATCTTGTCCGTAACCCCTTTCACATAAGGCATGAACGCTGGCTGTCTTGCTACATCTGTGTGTTTCTGTTTGCGCCTGCGATTAGGATGCCATCCATTAGTCCTGTATCCGTTTCGTTTTAGAACCTCCTGAACATGTTCCAGCTCTCCGGGTAAATGTTCAGGGTCACAGAGGTCATGGGCTCTGTTCATAAGGGAAGAAACTACTGACTCAAGATGTAATGGATGATGATGTGAAGCAGCATTCAGATATCTGTCCGTGTGCGTCGGTTTTCTGTACACGGTATGAGATAAGGTTCCGTTTGATTTAACCATCACTTTCAGATCTAAGAAAGCTAAAGACCTGTTTTCTTCCATTTCATATGTGAACCTGATCTTCGGGTGTATTGAGTTGAGATGTTCTGTAAGCTGATCGACTTCCTGTTTACTTCCATTGATAATGCAGAAGACATCGTATGTAAATACCCGGTTATATGTATGTTAATAATGTGTTGTGATCGCGAAAGTTTAAAAAAGGCTATGTGCCAATCTCGTGACAAGAACAAGTGTCTCATCCACAGTCTCTTCGCTTTATTTAAACAAACAATGAAGTACTTACGGCCTTCAGTACCCGCCGAATGGTCGTCTTCCCAGAACCGGGTGGCCCTACTATTACAACGCCCATTCTCTGTTGTAGCTGCTCGTAAAGCTCCACACATTTTTTTACCTGAAAAAAAAATCAAATTATCGTAACAATTAGCGCCAGATCATAATAAAAGTAATACAGCTGAACTATGTGGAGAGATCATTATTTTATCTGTAATATTACTTTATGATTTAACTTAATAGCGATTGTATTCTCTTGACGAGAATATTTTTGGGAATAATCATAGGAGTAAGAGTATGTTAGTATTGTTATTAATTATAATAATAATATCTTTATTCTACGGCCCATAGATATATACCTTAAATCTAACATAAGTATAAACTTATTACTAACACACGTTTAGGACGGCGACGTATGACATGGACCTAAGTATCTTTTTTTTATCTTTTTAGGGTTCCGGACCAAAATGGTAAAAAGGAACCCTTATAGAATCACTCTGTCTGTCTGTCTGTCTGTCTGTCTGTCTGTCTGTCACAGATGGATATCTTGAGAACTACTGATGCTATCAACTTGAAATTTGAAATGGTAAAAGACAACACTTTTTTACTAATATAGCGTATATAAAAATGTTGAAAAACACTCATATTTTGATTGCAGGGGGGCGGATAGGGGATCTCAAAAATTTTATGTCAAGTTACTAGGCCGTGTGGGGTATCATATGAAAGGTATTTATTTGCACATTAATAAACAGTTTTTAGTTTTCCTTTAAACCGTATCGTTTTTGAGTTATTTACAAAAGTGTTGAAAAAACGACCGTTCCCCCCCCCTTATCTCCGAAGTTTGCAGAGATAAACCCGTGATACTTTTAAAGCTAATAGAAATGTATGTAAACTTTATAGGAAAATTGTAGCGAACTCTCTAATTTGCATAGTTTTTAAGACAAGGGGGGTCGAAGGGGGGTTTTCAAAAATTTTGGAAAGTAACTAGGTGATGTGGGGTATCATATGAAAGGTATTCTTTTGCACATTAATAAACAGTTTTTAGTTTTCCTTTAAGTCGTATAGTTTTCTAGTTATTTACAAAAATGTTGGAAAAAATAGCGTTCCCCCCCCCCTTATCTCCGAAGTTTGCGGAGATAAACCTCTGAAACTTTTATTGTTATTAGAAGTGTATGTAAAGATAAGAGGAAATTTATTACAATCTCTCTACATAGCATACTTTTTTAGAAATCATCGAAAGTGTAAAAAATCTACATAAGTTCCGCTATCAGATAAGAGATGGCGCTGCCAGGGTTCTCCAACAAATATAAAACCGCCTTTGTCATATATTATATTGTATGATGGCACGGAACCCTCGGTGCGCGAGTCCGACTCGCTCTTGCCCGGTTTTATTTATTGAGTCATAATTTTTGTTATGGTGTAAAACTTTCGATACTACTTTGGAAAAGCTTAGCTCCCGCTTAGCCCTTTTGTAGTTTCAGAGATTTGTAATAATGTAAATCCTTTGGAATTGTTTTTATAAAGTTCGTATTATTATTACCAAATTCTTTGTTATTGCCGATGTAGTGGCCATATTAATTAAGTTGGAGGGAAGTGGTTCAGGATCGAGATGCATGGAGGAAATCGGGGGAGGCCTTTGCCCAGCAGTGGGATTAGATGGGCTTATAGTAATAATAATAATTAATTAAGCAGCTAGCTGGCTTACCTGTACTTCGTTTTGGGTAAGTTTAAGATTATCCAACGAAGCTCTAATGGCTTTTGTTATAGGATCTGACGAAGATTCTTCCACCGGGACATCAGAAAAAACTAGCGACATAATATTTTCAAATCTGTAATGGAAAAAAACAAAGATTCAATAAAGAGTAAAAAGTCTTAGGTAAGTACTTGTTAATTTTAAAGAGCTGTGGATTTTGTTGAAAAAATAAAATAAATTTAGCTCTCTCCATCTAATTGAAACCACAAAAATCAATACGTCAAGAAACGTTCATACCTTCTAATAAAACGTCATTAAAATAACTGTGGATGGTGTAAGTCGGACAAGGCAACCCTTATCACCTAAATGGTCCTCATTTCGTAACATCATGCAAGTTATGAATAACGAGAATACGTGTACACAATTACACACGTAATTACACAGTGTTCGAAATTTTATTTTATTTATTTAACAAAATTCACAGCTACTAAAAATAAATGAGTTAAATAAAAACTTTTTAATTAAGTAAACTTAAAGCCAATAATTATTATTTTAAAGACAACGAAAAGTAGTTGTGACTCTATAGAAGAGTCTCACCTGAGTGCGTCGTGCGTGGTTAGCTTGGACATGTTGTTGAGAGCCAACAGGCGCCTCACAGCCGCGCGCTGGTCCGGCAGCGGGCTGGTCGCGCGCGTTTCTAGCGCGGCGCCGGAGTCTCTAGAGTCTCACCTGAGTGCGTCGTGCGTGGTTAGCTTGGACATGTTGTTGAGAGCCAACAGGTGCTCACAGCCGCGCGCTGGTCCGGCAGCGGGCTGGTCGCGCGCGTTTCTAGCGCGGCGCCGGAGTCTCTAGAGTCTCACCTGAGTGCGTCGTGCGTGGTTAGCTTGGACATGTTGTTGAGAGCCAACAGGTGCTCACAGCCGCGCGCTGGTCCGGCAGCGGGCTGGTCGCGCGCGTTTCTAGCGCGGCGCCGGAGTCTTTAGAGTCTCACCTGAGTGCGTCGTGCGTGGTTAGCTTGGACATGTTGTTGAGAGCCAACAGGTGCTCACAGCCGCGCGCTGGTCCGGCAGCGGGCTGGTCGCGCGCGTTTCTAGCGCGGCGCCGGAGTCTCTAGAGTCTCACCTGAGTGCGTCGTGCGTGGTTAGCTTGGACATGTTGTTGAGAGCCAACAGGTGCTCACAGCCGCGCGCTGGTCCGGCAGCGGGCTGGTCGCGCGCGTTTCTAGCGCGGCGCCGGAGTCTCTAGAGTCTCACCTGAGTGCGTCGTGCGTGGTTAGCTTGGACATGTTGTTGAGAGCCAACAGGTGCTCACAGCCGCGCGCTGGTCCGGCAGCGGGCTGGTCGCGCGCGTTTCTAGCGCGGCGCCGGAGTCTCTAGAGTCTCACCTGAGTGCGTCGTGCGTGGTTAGCTTGGACATGTTGTTGAGAGCCAACAGGTGCTCACAGCCGCGCGCTGGTCCGGCAGCGGGCTGGTCGCGCGCGTTTCTAGCGCGGCGCCGGAGTCTCTAGAGTCTCACCTGAGTGCGTCGTGCGTGGTTAGCTTGGACATGTTGTTGAGAGCCAACAGGTGCTCACAGCCGCGCGCTGGTCCGGCAGCGGGCTGGTCGCGCGCGTTTCTAGCGCGGCGCCGGAGTCTCTAGAGTCTCACCTGAGTGCGTCGTGCGTGGTTAGCTTGGACATGTTGTTGAGAGCCAACAGGCGCCTCACAGTCGCGCGCTGGTCCGGCAGTGAACTGGACGCGCGTGTTTCTAGCGCGGCGCCGCAGCTGCCGACGGCTGCCTTTAGCGCTCGCAGGCCCCAATCGTAGTGTCTTTGCCCGCTCAGCAGGGAACTGGTAAACAATTGCGAAAAACGTTTCATATTTATAAAAATGTTTTAAAATTACAATGAACCCAAACAAGCAGAATACTCACAAATAGGAACAACTTAATTTAGTGAATACATTGGAAGAATAACACCTAGATCCGAAATAAATACCTGAGGTTCTTATAAATATTTGTCCCTAACAATGTTATTTAATTTATCTACCTGGCCATAGTGAAGACGTCATGCAGGTCTTTAGCGAGTGCGTCCGCGTTGAGTACGCAACGCGCGGCCAGCAGCGGCGCGGCGAGGTGCCGTCCGCTGGGCTGCACCATGGCGACAGGCCTGAGGACTCGCTCCAGCGCCGCGGGCAAGGCGCGGCGCCCCCCGTAGCCGCGACCGACGGGGTTCATAGTGGCCGCGACGCCGCACCATTCAGAAACACTCACCTGCAAATAAAATAACTCCTAAAGTGCGTCCTGGAAACTACCGGATTGATAGTAACGTATGTGTTATACTAGGGCATAGTATTTCAGTGTGTTTAAAAGGTTAATCGACCAAGCTTTCTTTTATTTTATTCCAATGTTTCATTTCGTCGAAACAGTTGCAAGTGCCCCATAGCCACAATAAGTTAGTTAGTACTAACATACCATTGGTATAATAGTACTAACTTGTTTCCCATTCAAGCTGGCCGTGCTAGTCTGCTGATTGGCCGGCAGTAGCGAGGTGACACCGCAGCCAGAGTATATCACCCGACAGCCGGTTAAACTTGTCGAAACTGCCCCAAGCGTCACACAAGCTCCATCAGAGACTAAGATAATCGTAAAGTTAATACTTACTTGTTTCCCATTCAATGTAGCAGTGCCAGTCTGCTGAATAGCCGGCAGCAGCGAGGCGAGCTGGTGCGACACTGCAGCCAGAGTGTCACCGGACAACCGGTTGAACTCGTCGAAACAGCCCCAAGCGCCACATAGCGACAAGCCCGTAAGAAGTCTGCCCATGCATACTGCGTCCATAGCCTGACGTAAAATAATATTTGAAAACCAGCATGCGAAATTTGACGTCACCGTGATAAAATATCGATTGAAACCTCATTTATCAAAATCGGATTTAATAATTAAAATAATAATTTAAGTATTTCGGCAAAAACACATCAACAAGTATCAACATTTTTACTAAGTAATAGAGATGTACATAAGTACATATTTCGGTTTATCCCAACTTTAAAATAAATGTATACTTTTATCTTGTTATTTGAAGCTAAAAGTTCATAAAAACTAGCATTTAAGTTATGCCTATTGTATTTTTAAATGCTCTTAAAAAAATAAATAGGACTGGACCATTAATTATTATCCAAATGGCAAGAAAAAGTAATATAGTGTGAGCGCGACAAGGAACAATGCTGAACTGAATAACAGAGCTCATTACTGCCCAGTGCCCACAGGTGTGCAATCTTGAGCGAGCAAGTAAAGGAACTTGCAATGCACTTTTATTATTTTGCATTTGGTGGGAAATATCATTGTTATAGTACCTACCAAAATAAATTAATATTAAGGTAAAAAGACTCTGTTATACATTATATCGAATTCAAGAAATTCATTGAATTTATTTACATAGTTGGTGATTCAATTAAAAAAATTAGAATCAAAAGAGCACGAGGTGAAAAATCTTTGCATTCGAGTGCAACACGTAACTTTGTATCCCAACTCAGCGAGGAAATGACTAAATGCAAAAAAAAACATTTACAATCACAAGATTGGTTAACAATATGACGTGAAAATAAAATGGCGTGCGCAAAGCAAATTAAAAAAGGTTGTATGATAAATTCGGCACCATGGAGGGAGAAGTAAATAGGTTTAATGATGTTTTAAATACACAGACATAGTACACACGATGTTCTAAATTCAATTTACTTTATCCTTCTAGCTAGCGGATAAAAACGGATTTTGTACTCAGATATCAAAGAGCAAAAATACTCTTTTCGAGATGGGGGATGAAAAAGATATTTAATCTTATATTAACAGGAAATAAGGCACATGAATGAATATGTTTGCTTCCTTGTTTTAAGCACTGTGTTAAGAAGCGATAAGAAAACACACTATACTTTTTTAGTCGTTTCGAAGTAAGAGCAAATTTCATTCCAAGCATTTTTAACCCCCGACAAAAAAGGGGTATAAGTTTGACCGCTATGTGTGTGTGTATGTCTGTCTGTGGCACCAGGCTCTTAAGGCCATGTTATTCCAGCGGCGGCTTTCTGAAGGAGTACGCGAGGGCGCGGCCTACTTAAATTCTATAAATATTACTTTCAAAATTTAAAAACTATCCTTCCTTTATAATCGTGGCCTTAAACGAGTGGACAGATTTGCATGTAATTTTTTTTATTTGAAAGCATGTTTTCCAGCGGATATGTCAAAATCAGTTAAGAAGTTTCCAAATATACCCGATAAATAGAAATCGGTCGAAGCATTCATGAGATATAAGGGTTGAAAGTAGGGGTGAACAATCGAATGTTTTCCAATATACCTACCCAAGTGTGGTATCAAATGAAAGGGCATGATGTGTAGATTGCAAAACTGAGGGAACACATTAAGTACAAAAAAATAGGTAACCTCCAAGACTAACAAGGTAAAGTGTCGGAAGTTACTACCTGATTTTTTTAATTTTATAAACTTGTTAAACTGTCACTTTGTGTTTAGTGTTTATCTTTCTGTTGTTATTTTTATATTTAAGGTGTGCAATAAAGCATTTTCTATCTATCTATTTATATTTATCTCTTTAGTTTTATCAGGTAGAGAATCGCCTCTTGGGTGCATACTTTAGAGTACACAAACAGCCCTCATCTGCAGCACAAATCCAGTGTTTCTATGTCCAGCGCATCCCCACAACACAATGGCATAAGATACCTATACAATGGAAACACCTAAAGTAAACCAGTCTAGATGAAGCTATGTCTCTGAGGTAACGAACTTTTTTTATAGAACTAAGCCGTTTCGATAGCTTACCTATGGGGGACTCCATTGAAGCTAATTATCTAGGGTTATGCCTAAAAATGCATAGGTAGGGGATATGTTTTATTTACCTCATCACAGTTGAAGATTAACACCAGACGGCCGAAAAGTCCACCCAACGCCTTCACAGACTCCGTTTTACCCGTGCCAGCCGGACCGAACGGGTTCCCAACCAAACCCAAGTGTAGAGACTGAAATCATGAACATTAGTTACAAAGCATTCATACCAATGGTGCCTCCACCAACATAAAGAAGTACCTGAAAAGTATTGCTTATTAATTCAATAGGTCACGAAAGTTATATAGTCATAATGTGTATTATGATTTATGACTAATCAAAAACAAGCAAATAATAACAAAGATAAATAATCTAATAAACAAAAAGACAAATTAACTTATTAAAATACTGAGAAAATCCGACTAATATTATAAAGCCGAAAGTTTGTTTGGATGGAGGTTTGTTACCTCTTCACAAAAACTAGGCTACGGATTGAGCTGAAACTTTGCACACGTTTTGATGTTGACCAGGATTAACACATAGGCTACTTTTTATTCGGGTACAACGCATGCGAAGCGGCGGGCAGAAGCTAGTTTACTGTATAACTTTCGTGACCTACTTTGGTGTCTAGCCTTATTATTATTGGTTCTTTAAAATAAAATGTCTTGTGAAATAGAGACTGTATTCTGTTTTGTGTGCCCTAATAAGCTAAATGTTCTGTCGCCTAAGATTTGTCAATTATCTGTTTAACCCTATTTAATAGATTTGCCCCTAAAAAAGTAGACCTGTCAACTAAATTAAACCACCAAGTAGTCATATAAAAATAGGTTAGGTTCTGGTTGTATAGCAATAACAACGCACGAGCCGAGCGAGCAGCGAGAGCGTTCGAGAGCGCCGGCGAAGCGCTAGAACCAAATTTTACTTGGTGATTTAATTCAGGTGACATGTCTATTTTAGGAACAAATATATTTATTAGGTAATTAATAATTTAGTTGACAGATCTACTATTTTAGGAACATATTATATTAATTATTAGATTAGGGAATTGATAAAATTATACTGAAAAAAATGATATCTACAGACTAGTGATAGTTTAGGCTTGCAATGGTTGAATGGATCATACCTTCCGTTTTAGTAAAAATACTGCGTTACAGCAAGGTAGAGCCATAGTTCTTAAGTTACATAGTCTGGTTTTGAGTGGGGCGGACAACTTGTATGGTAACTACTACTAACTGTTGCAATATTGATAACTAAAATTAAAATAAAATAAACACGACAACAGAAACCAAATAAAATAATATATAAATAAATTAAATGTATAAAAAACTTTATAACAAACAAGCTTTTATCTATATCTCTTTGATCACGTCCCTACGCTGGTTTCATCGGCGAAAACTTTATTTTAATGCACGACAATGCCCGTCCACATACTGCAGGTTCCATCATACAGTTATAGGTACAGGAGGTCAAAATTGCTGCTATGGACTGGCCAGCGCGTATCTCCGACTTAAATCCAATCGAACGTTTGTAGGAAGAACTTAAAAGAAAAGTTCGGGCTAGAAATCCTGCACCAGCCACGAAATCGGACCTCAAAGCGGCGCTCATTGAAGAATGGGATAGCATCGAACAAAATCGGGTAAAGAAACTTATTCGATCCATGAAGAAGCGATTGGAAACTGTTATTAGGGCCAGGGGGGAACACTAAATATTGATAAGTTAATTTCAATTAAATTAATATTTTGATGAATTTAAGCTTGAATTTTCTTTACTATTTCATTGTTTATGACTCCTTCTCATTTTATATTCTTTCTATACCAAAACTAAATTTAAAAAAGCAACGTAGACTACTCATTTTAAAGCTAGACGCTTCGAGATGTTAAAATCAGAAATAAAATGAAAGTTTCAGATTTTTTGCTATAGACTTTTAACCGCGAGCGTGCGTCCTGAGAGGTCCTGAGTCGATTTTTTGCTCCCGAGTATACCTCTAGATAGAGAACGTGATGGACATAGCTTTTATGAGATTTAATGTCAGTAGATTATTAATAAGCAACTAAATTATTTCACGCATACCGTTTTCTGCTGATGAGACTTTGTATTTATGCTGTATGGGATGCTGCAATGCCTGGGACATTGTTAGATGGATTAGGCTTGCCCAGCACCTATTATACCACACTCTCAGCTAGTCAGCTATTAGTAATTTAGTAAAAAACTGTTATTTTGATATTACAAACAAATTTTTTTTTTGCCTAGATTTAAAATCCATACCTGAGAAAGCTTTGTTTTGTGTATAACTTAACGTATGTATAAAAATAATGTTTAACAAATCTTATAAGTTATAATACATTAGCGCATTTATTCTTACAAGTTCGAGACAATTTGTATTGTAACCTACTTAATATTAATTTATTGCTGTGTTTCGTCATCAATCATCATTAAGTACAAACAAATAAAAAACTCTCACTAGATCCATTATTTTTGCTATTTTAAAAACTGGATCTGTTGACTAGATCTACTGAGAGTGATCCCACCACGCTCCGTTTTTTGCTCGATATTATAACGGCAACAGGTAGACGCTTTAAATATTCACAGAATAGTTGAGTTGTTTTGCCAAATAATGGTACGGAACGCTTCGTGCGCGTGTCCAACTCGCACTTAGCCAGTTTTTATTTATTTTTGCTAAGCGTTTCTTTTCAGTGATTAGACATAACATTAGACATTATTAATTTCGCAGCTCATTGAGGTCGGTATTTTTTCTTGACAAATTAAGGAATTATGTTTGTATATATTTTAGACCTACCTATAACCACAGATTACAGAACTATAACGTACTCGCGAATTGGCCCTATGACAATACAACAAATAATGCAATACCTGAGTAAGTATGAGAAAACACTCGTCAGCTAATTCCGTTCGCACAAACTGGCCCGTGTTGACGCCGAGGTATTCATACGAATATGAAATCTGAGCCAGCCCCATTTTAGCTTGCACATCTTTACTTTTAGTCAGGTAAAATCTGCAAACATTATCTAATAATAATAATAATGCTGGACACCAGCATTCCCGCACCAGCTAGTCCCGAACTGAGCAAAGCTTGTACTATGGAATAAAATACTTTATTTTACTTTATAAAAAATAAACACCGGGGGTCAATTCTCGTGCATCGTGGCCAAGTTATAAACGCTCCAAATCGATAAAATACACACAAATTTACAAAATCTCTGTTGAAAAGAACTTCTGCATCCTCGTATCTCACGATAGACAAATGTCTATTGCAAAGCGATCGTGATATATCGACTGGTAAAGAGCGGCTATCGAGATCATAGTAGACTTTTATAGTGATGTCATCATCATCATTTCAGCCGTATAACTGCACGTTTTACGGCTGAAATGATGATGATGACTACTGAACACACGCCTCCCTCATGGATCTCCATAAGGGGTAGTTGCCATACTCACCACGCTTGGCAGGCGGGTTGTCGAGCGCAGTACGGGATGTTGATATACGGAAAGACGCTGCTGCCCATCTTCCGGAGGGATCCCTTAGCAGGCTCTTACTGCATCCACCGGCATGAGAGGAAGGGTAATATTCTCTTGCCGGCACCCCACGGCAATTATAGTCATGTGACAAGTTCGAATTAGACACTGAGAAGTTGGATGGTGTGGTTGGAAGATGGATGATCACGCAAAATACGATCAATCATGAGAATTGGCCCCCAGACCCGACATGACATGGGATCGAACCCGAGGCGTTATGCGTGTCAGTCAGCTATCCGACCAAGTGAGCCACGGTGGTCTTCAACATTATTTACATAATTACTATGCATTTACATTCAATGTTTTGTATCTATATTTTCTTATTAAAAACTATGGAAAGAAGTAAACTATGGGAATTTTGAATGTAAATTTAATTTAACTAAAGAAGTTTAATAAACACCCCAGCAGTTATTTGACCATTTTTTGAGATTGTAGATTAAATCAAAATGTTAAACTTTATCTTTATTCCTTTGTAATTAAAAAAATTAGACACGTCCATATGGCAAATAGTCTACTTCTAAATATTTAGTCTTATGTTACAACAGGAAATAAGAAATGATCATATGTTATAAAAATAGTTAGAGCTGCTTAAGTACCATCAGCTTTATTAAGGGGGATTCACCCTTCATTGTTTTTAGTAACCAAGTCCTAAAATATTTATTATGACAAAAACTAAGACAGAACCGCGTTAAGTTACCTCAGCTGTTTTTGCCAGAGCCAGTCATTTGTCGAGGTCACATTTTTTTCTATCAGAATCCTTATAACGGACCCATAATGAGCGCATTGTAATATGAGAGCCTGTCTTTTGTTTCGCTCGCTCTCGTCCTCTACATCTGTAGAAACGTAATACAAATTCTCCTTCTCAATAGACGCTTTTAACTTGTGTAGATCCCGTGACGCAATGGCCGCTTCGGCTTGTTCAGTAAACCTAATGTTCTGGGCCAGGCATAGTATTTGCGTCGGCAGCGTAAACGGATCCTGTTCTTGGAGAGATTTAGTCACAACGCATTTCAACGTCATGTTTTTCAGGGACGAACGCATTTCCGTTTCTAAATTCTTGAGCCAAACCTGTAATTTAATTTAAATTAGTATAGGATAATAAGGTTAATGTTTTTTTTTAAACCTATTTCGTTCCACTGCTGGGCAACAAACCTGTCATTGTTGTCATATATTTTTTTAATATGAATTATTAATGTAACCATGCAGTGATTCAAACCAATTCTACTAATCGAAAGAAAATAAGCGTAACGTAAATTCAACGTCCATGTACCTACTTTTTAAGACACCATAAAAACGGCTGTAATGTTCCTAATAGCTAATAATACCCATGGGTCGTGTCAACGGCCCGTAAGCATTTTCTCCCCTCACCTTTAAGAATAGACCTAAGTACATGATGTATAGTGGGCTTTACCTCAACGGGGCAGTCTATATCGACCGGGTGTTCGAGCGGGAACGTTTCGCCGTGCTGGCTGCACAGCGCAGTGATTGACATTCCCTCGGGCCCAAGTCTTACCCCCGTAGTACCAGGGAATAGCTTTTTAAGGTGCGTCTGCATGACCACTTCGCGGCCCTCGGCACCAGCTCTAGCTTGACCCAGAAGCTCAAGTAAATCGTCGTCGCTTAGGAAGTATAGTCTTGGGAATATTGATCGTTTCTCCTGAAATTTGTGCCGTGGCTTTTAAGTCTGTTATAAAAAAATGCTACATTTAGCATATTCGTAGCATTTTTTTATGAGAATGTATTAACAAAAAAAACCGACTTCAATGATTAAATCTACAAGTCCCCGACACTTTACCTAGTCTCGGAGGTTACCTTAGTTTGTAATGTGTAGGTCTTGCAATCTACACATCATGCCCTTTTATTTAATACCAAACTCGGATATATTTGGAACATTCGATTATTCATTCCCTCTCACCCCCCATATCTTGTAAACTTCTTAACCGATTTTGATAAAATATGTTTAAGAACCAGCGCCGAAAACTTGCATTAAAATAAAATAAAACTGCCTCCAATTTAGTCCACTCGTTTAAGAGTTACGGTGCCACAGACAGACACACACATAATGGTCAAACTTATAACTCATTTCATCCCCTAATTTGCCATTCAGGGGGTGATTTTTGAGAAACGCCGAAACATGTGTTTATATTTTTTTTTATTTATTTGAAATTTCAAGTAAATAAGAAAAAAATACTCGTATTAAAATTTTCATCCCGTATATTTTTACTTAGGGGATGATTTTCGAGGGATTCTGAAACACAGGTTCATTATGTTTTGTATTCTAATACAATAAGCAAATAAATTAAGTTTTTTACGTGAAAAATAACGATTTTTCCAAACAAACTTTCATCTATTGATTAAATCACACCTTCTGTCCGTTTCCATGGTCTAATCTACTCCTATACTAAAATTCATCCAAATCGGTTCAGCGGTTTCGACGTGAAAAGGGAACATATATACTCGTACATCCACACTTTCACATTATACAATATATTAGTAGGGATTATCTATTAAGTACATGATTCTTAATTGATACTGTATTTGTGATTTTATTTTTGTTAATTCATAGCTTATTAAGACTCTATTTTTAGATAATTTTAGCCTATAGAAAAGTAAAAATTAATTAATAATTATTAATTTTACTACTTTCTTCTAATGTCACTTCAAGGATACGGCGTTGGAGACTGCTCTGCAGTTATTAACTTTTGAAGTCTCTTCGTTCTCTTGTATTATGTATTTTTATTATTAATTCTGAATAAAGAAAGATTTTATTATTATTATACATAAATTAAATTGAAGTAACAATGAATAGAGGTACTTAAACAATACACATGCATACTTTAAAGTAGATACATATTCTTTACTTATAATATACTAAAATATTACTTACTCGTACACATAACAATGATTACCAGACAACCCATTGCATAGATTACAATTATTTAATTCCATTTTATTTAATTTCAATGACGTGACGCTGATCGAGTGCTTGAGAACCGCTGCACTTTTTAATCGACTTCGTCGCGTCGCCTTTATTTCTTTGTTACTCCGTCGTTTACGAAACTAATAAGAAAATTATTTTTGAGTTTGAATAGACACACTTTTAATTAGGTAATTTTTTTTTTGAAAACTCTGTTCTTATGATATGGGATCCACGAGAAAATGACGAAACTTCTCAAATATTGAAGGTAAACATATTGCTATTTATTAATATTTAGCTAAAGGCGAAGCATTTGCATTCAGAGAGTAGGTATGATTTGGTGAAGTGGAACTGATGAAGAAGACCACAAATGGTTATCAAACTTCTTAACTTCTTTAGTTTGTGATAGTAATTGTTCTGTTTTTCTTTGTTTATTTTGTGTTTACATGTAGGTAATAATGTTTAGTTTTTTTATTTATATTGCAGCGAAGGCAATGATAGATCTTTTGTTATTGTGTGTTCATTATGAATTTTAATTAGTATCTACTATTTTGGTGTGTTCTCACTATATATTTATTATATCCTGTATCCACTAGTGAAGGCCTGTTATTAGCTTACTGTTTCTAGTTTAGTTTTTAAGTAAATTGTGTTTCATAGCTGATGGCTTTCCGAAATAAAATAAATAAAAAACTCTTCAATATTTCAAAACTCACGGGAGACGACCTCTAATTATGGCTTAGTTAATATATCCCTATCCAGTAATCATCATACTTACCAACACATCATCATCATCATCAAGGTCATTGGAATGAAATAATTGTAATTGTCTACCTACTGGACTTCCCTCAAGGCCAAGGCAAGGTTGCATGACCTTAAAATAAATTTACGTTTAAGTTTTTATGTTTCACTTAACAATGTTTTTAAACCCAATGCCGATGACTGGATCCGTAATAAATCGAGGTAAAATACTAAATGTAATAAGCATACATACGTATAGCGGTTCGGGTATTTCCAGCAACATTTTAGATTGTATCATTGAAGTCGGTTAAAAACCATCACCATTATCAATTAGGTACCGACAATAACAATTACAACAAACAATTAAATGTATTTGGTAATTGATAAAACCATACCCTTTTTAGGGTTCCGTAGTACAACAAGGAATGCTTATAGTTTCGTTGTGTCTATCTGTCTGTCCGTCTGTCTGCGGCTTTGTGTCGAGACTAAGTCCTAAAAAGCTGTAATTTTGCATGGACATTATAAAACAATGACGTCGAGATGACGGTATAAAATAAACTGAAAAAACAATTAATTCAAGGTACCTCCCATACCTGCGCGTAAGATGGGGTTGAACTTTTTTTCTTGATTTTCCTATCATGTAGGATATTGTTGAATAGGAATTGTAAAACCATTTAGGGATGCGAAGACAATTTTTCAATTTGGGGTTCCGATTAAGAAATATTAAAGTTTTTATCTTTTTTCGAGCGTTCCCGTGATCTTAAATCTAAACTGGCTTAACAGATCGAAAAAAAAACATGAATGTAGTTTTAGCCATGAACTTCCTAGGAAAACTATAACAGCTAACTGTTACAACTACAACTACCTACTAATACTACAATCATGGCTCTGAAATTAAAAAAGCTAGCCTAAGCCTAAGCTAGCTTTTTTAATTTCAGAGAAATTGTGGCTCAAATAAATGATGATTACATACGTTAAACCGAAAACCTAATGAATACCTGTTAATATGTTTTGGTAAAACGTCAAACACACACACACACACCAACTCCTCACAACAGGTCTACGGATAACTATGGAACCCTACATGTCTCGTAGCCCGACACGCACTTGGCCTAATTTATTTATGTATACTTATAAACAGGTGATCCTATGTGTTCGTTTTCCTGCTTACAATAATCATAAATAAAGAATCCGGTCAAGGACAAGACAGACTTCCGCACCAAGGGTTCTGTGCTATTACTATTGTACGGGAATTTAATTCGTCTTATCTACAGTGCATCCTACTAATATCGTCAAAGTCCACTGCTGGACGCCTTATAAGAAAGTTTTTCTTCTAAGTGCATTTTATACCTACTTCTGAACTTGTGATACTTACGTCAATATACAGATTTAGTGCCGATTGGCAAGCGTGAAGTTGTTCCGATATGGAATCCAACATAGACTGGAGCCTCGTAGATTGAAGTAGAGCTGAAAGCCGCGGATCAGCTTCCAGGATGCGAGTGACTTGCCTGAAACCTTGATCCACCTTCCGGAACTTCCCACCTAGCTCACCATCGTCGTTTGATAAGATCGGTTCAAGGTATAGCCATCTGAAATCCGTGTTGAATTGTTTATGCTTTCGTGGGGAATAACTCTTATATAAATAGAGGTACTAATTTATTTTATTTTGTTTATTAACAAAATCCACAGCTCTTAATTATAATGGGCACCAAAGCGTGTTGCACGGTGGTCGGTATCGAAACCCACGACCTTCGGATCGGTAATCGGGGGTATTACACTCGGCTATCACGGCTCGACCACTATACTATCTATGGATATGTACATATGTATATGTATAATAATACTTACAGAGTGGAATTTTGCAATGCCACCTAAGGATAAAGACAAATACTCTAAACAATGGAGATAGCAAATTTCGATTCACGTTTGTTAGACAGATTTGATCCTTATGATCGATTGATGCCATAAAAGTACAGGTTTTTGTTTTTTGAATTTTAGTTGGTCCGATGCCGGGGTGTGGAAAGGGTTTTTTTTTATCTGTGAATGCAGTTTTGTTTTTTTTTCAATAATACGGGAATTATTACTTTAAACAAATTATTTGCTATCTCCATTGTTAAAAGCACTTTCCCTCCAGGTGGAAAAAAATCCAGCCTGTATACCGAGTTCGATTCGTAATTTCAAAACTGTGTTTTAACTGCAGACATACATATATGTATACCTACAGGGTGTAAAAGGACAACTACCGAAAGCTTCGGGAGGTCAATGTACTCGTCAATATGAACAACTTTTACTTTTACTAAGGAACTTTTGCTGTAAAAATGTAAAGAAGCAGCTGTTCCATGTATTTTAGTAAAGTAGGTATTGTAATTTTGTATGGAACAGCTGTTTCTTCACATTTTTTACAGCGAAAGTTCCTTGGTAAAAGTTGTTCATATTAATGAGTACATTGACCCCCCGAAGTTTTCAGTAGTCGTCCTTTTACACCCTGTATACATTTATGTCTCAGGATTCCCCCAACAGAAAAAAAAGGTCTGTATTTTTTAAATATTGCTGTTCAAATTACACAGTATCAAATAGCCCCAAGCTAAGCAGAGCTTGTGTTATGGGTACCAGATGACTGATATACTTAATACATTATACTACATAGATAGATATTGTTTATTATATATTGATAAACATCCAGAACACTCTGAACAAATATCTGCAGATTGTACGCACGCATATTTATTCCGAGGCGGGAATTGAACCCGCAACCTCTTGTTTCGCAGGCGGACCTTTGCCCGCTGCGCCACAGAGGTCAAGGAAATAAAAATACTATTTTATCAACCGACGGGTACCTCCTATACATACACCATAACACATGACGGTGCTTAAAACTTTCGTGACTTCAGTACTTAAAGCTGTTAAAAAAAATTACGTCATCACCATTAGGTATGTACATTCAGTCAATCTATACTAATATTATACTATAAAGCAGAAGAGTTTGTTTGTTTATTTTGTTGAACGCGCTCTAATCGCAGGAACTACTGGTCCGAATTGAAAAAATATTTTAGAGTTGGATAGCCCAACTATCGAGGATCGCTGTATATGTATAAATTAGTTTGTTTAATCCTTGTAATTATTTACACAATAATATAATTAGTGATTTACTATAAGGAGAGGCCTTGGATCTCGAAACACAGCCTAGGCTAGTTCAAGATCCTAAGGAATCAACAATACTATTGTAATATTATGTGTCAAATAAATAAATGATTATGATTATGATTATGATAATCACGCTAAGACCAATAGGAGTAGAGCATCATTGAAAAATGTTGCATAAGCGGGAAAAATTTATTCCTTTTGAGAGCTTACGTTGCGTGCGCTGCAGAAACGGCTAAAGTTACGCAGCCATCATGTATGGCGGAATTGTTCGCATTTCACCCCATTTCAATTCAAGGAATATCTCGGAAGATATCACATTTTTCCCGTGCGCGCATTTTAGTTTTAGGTGCGCCTACGATCCACTCTCTCTCTCATGTGACGTAGACGAAGTTGCGCGGGACAGCTAGTGAAGTGATATGTTTTAGCACAATTAGGAACACATGTGGCGCAGCACATCTGGCTTCCAATTGCATTACGACCTCAACAAACTACTGTTTCAAAAAACAGGGGCGCACCACAAACTAATATTACCGCCGTATTTTGGCCTCTCCCGCGCCGCCGCCGCCGCCGCCGCCGCCGCTCCGCTGCCCGCAAGATTCGAGGCAGAAGCCTAAGACTTATAAGATAGGTGCTATGCTAGCGTTGTTATTATCATAACGCTAGCATAGCACCTATAGTATAGAATATATTGGATAAACTGGTTTTATATTAATACACCAATGAAAAGATAAGTTTATTGTTATGATTCAATTTTAATAATTATTAGGAAAGTCTTCATTTACCATGGAAGACGACAGTGATGAAGAGATTTATTTAAGACTCTTATTAACCTTTCCCGCTAGGCTTAAAGCGAACTTAAATATGAAAGTAAATCTCAAGAACCATCCCGCACAGACGCTCCTAGCATAGTACCTATTCTCCAAATTTCACCTAAATAGGTGACAGAAAATGTATTATGTGGTACTATTTTTGACGGACGATACATTATCAACACAGGAAAGTCAAATTACGTAACTGAATATTACGCATTTGAAAGTTTTTTTTGACATTGTTAACTGACTAAAAATCGATTTATTAGAATAAAACTTAAAGAGGCCCCTCGTTACTTTTAATTTAGTCAAATAAATAAAAAAAAAATATCTACCAACTATATTTTTGTTTCATTTTAATAGAAGCTTTAACATTATTTGACCGTGTTTTCTCTCTACTGTAAAGTTAGACAAAAAATAGATTCGAGGTGTCAACTTTGCCCATCGATATATAGAAAAACATCCAGAAAACCCTGAACAAATATCTGCAGATCGTACAGACATTTGTCCCGAGGCGGGAATCGAACCCGCAACCTCGTGCGTCATAGGCGGACCTTAGCCACATAGGTCGTCAAAAACAACAATAGTCATATTTATGTAATTTATTCATAGCAAGTGAGAGAAGAAAGTACCTACTCAATTTTATTTATACTCTTAAATGACGAGACAGTCCCAACTTAAGGCACCTCCTAATGTTAAGCGGTAACCTCTGCCTATAACGACAAGGGATGTTTTTAGGGTTCCGGACCAAAATGGTAAAAAGGAACCCATATGGTGTGACTTTGTCTGTGTTTTTGTCTGCTACAGATCGATTTGACATTGTAATGGTATAAGGTAACGCTTTTTAATTAACTTAAATAGCATTATAAAATGTTGAAAATATTCTTATTAAGATTGCAAGGGCGGCGGAAAGTGGGTATCAAAAATGTTGCGTGTGTAAAGTGAAGTTACGGTGATGTGGGGTATCATAATGAAAGAGCTTCATTTGCACATTAATAAACAGTTTTTAGTTTTCCTTTAAGCCGTTTAGTTTTTGACTTATTTACAAGAATGTTGAAAAAAATACCGGCCTTTAAACTATATAATTTGAAAAAATCAATATCTTACGAGTTATAGCGAATTCACACGTACAACAACTTCGACGAGTGTAATATCTAACAATAAAATTGCTTTAAAAAATAGCTCCACAAATTTATTTTATTATCATTACTTATCTCTATTATTTCTATAGGTAAGCAATTCTGTTTTTATCTCACTTTGATATTATCTTAAAGCACACTGTTATTTTATATGTACATACCGTACCTACAGTATTTTTGTATTTACCTATATGAAGCTTTTGTTTTTTCTTTAGTAAATTAAAAAATATTTAATTTCACTTAGGAGATGATTTTTGAGAAATTCTGGAACACTGATTTATTAATACGTACCTACGTAATAAGTACCTACTTCAAAGAAATGAAAAAAAATAATAATAAAAAATATACTACCTAAGTGTGTTAAAACACTATAAAAATACTAAAAACTACCTACTTCAAGTTAAAAATAACGATTTTGCATACAACTTTAACCCCCTATTTTAACCCCTTCTGCTTTAATTTAGGAAACAAAAAGTAGCCTATGTCCGTCTCCAAGGCTAAATCTATTCCTATTCTAAAATTCATCAAAATCGGTTCAGTCTATTGGAGCGGTGGAGCATAATTGGCTCACATAATTAACACACAGTTAGTAGCCCATTGAAACGCAGACTGCAGGTTCCATTCCCGCCACAAATCAAGTTCAAATGCTATGGGACTTCATTGAAAGAATCGTTCGCTCGTTATAGGTTCGTGGCGAACTAGTTTATCTGGGGAACTATTCTTATTATTTGTACAAAAAAGACAGATTAGTTAGAACATATTTTTATTCATTAACAGTTATGTAAGTATGTGGCGCCTTATGACATAATTATATGATAGTTATTGAAAGGCCTGCATTTCAGCTACCTACAACATAAATGCAAGAATCACCAAGTAGGAAACAAATCAGCCTCATAAGCTAAACTAACACTTTTTAAACACATTAGGTAATACATAATTATTTTATTGCATTCACACACTGAAGAAGCTAGTTTCAATCTACACGATTTTAATTCTTATATCTATAAAAAAGGTTTATAGTAGATACTCATTTGTATAATCAGCAAACTTGGCAATCTTAAACTAAATGATATATTATCAACTGTTTACACGTAGTACAAAATGTAGCCTAAGAAACTCAATATTAATAATTAAGACTAAAATTATCTACACCAACAGATTCTTAGCCAAAACCAATACCAACCATTGTTTGGTTTACACTTCAAGTTGTAAAACTTTGAGTTAACATTTTTTTTACAAAAAGTAACGAAATTGTAA
Organism: Pasiphila rectangulata; assembly: GCA_963082625.1. Taxonomy (NCBI): domain Eukaryota; kingdom Metazoa; phylum Arthropoda; class Insecta; order Lepidoptera; family Geometridae; genus Pasiphila; species Pasiphila rectangulata. The sequence continues at coordinate 15,301,268 of OY720235.1, read as the reverse complement.
GCACATTATCTTATCTTTGGAAGGAAGTATACAAATAGGTTTCTATTAATCGTACTTGCAATGGAAATCATCTTATTCAACTACAAGACTGGTCTCAGTAGAGGCACTAGCCTGGTTATAAAGGTACGTGGAATAATAACATATTTACAAAATTTTACATTGAAACCAATTTTGGATGGCCCTTTATTGTAAAGTTACTTATTTCAATTGGGAAATGCCCATCAGCACCATTTATCTCTGCGATTACAAGGTTTAAAAGCAATTTTTTTAAGATTGATTGCACTAATAAGAAACGTTCTCTGGTATATGAGTGATTGTTTAAATTGAATAAAAGGAAAAAAATTGGTTATACACACAGTATGTTAATAGTAGGCAGCAAACTATTCAGCTTTCGTTTACAACCCACGCTGATCGAATATAATACAAACAAACTCTGTAGTCTAACTACATAATTTTAACAACATAACTAACACTGATAAGTACAGTATTATATGGCACATATTAAAATAAACGATATTGTTAGAATATGGTCTTGTTTCGCTATTAAGTAGTACATGATCTATAATAATCAGAACGTTTAGAAATCTCAGAGAGATAATAATTCATTTGTGTATTTAGATCGCCTATCTCTTTTTCTAGGGTGTTTAACTGATCGTTGTGACTGTTGTAGAGTTCTTCCATGTTAGCGAGTACTTTAAGCTGCATTTGAGTTTCACTAGCAAGTTTCGTTGCCCTATTAAGCAAAAGTTGAGCACGCTCTCTAGAGTTGGATGTTTGGCTAGCTCTTTCTGCTAGTGTCATATTAGTTTGTTTAAAATCCTGTCTTAGCTGACGAGCCGTTTGCTCGGCGCCTTCAGCACGATTTACAACATCATTAGTGTCTTGTTTTACTTTTAAAGCATCGCTTTCGACTATCAGTATTTCTTTTTGTAAATCTGAGAGACGTAATCTTAACTTTTCTACTTCATCCTTGGTTTCGTTGGCTTTTTTCTGGGCTTGCTCAGTCTCAGCAGCAATCGGAATGAGATCACCCTTCGCAGCTTCTATGTCACTGTTTGCTTTTTCTATGGCATTTGCAGCCGCATCTTGTGCTGCTTGTGCTTCATCTAATGCTTCTAAAACTTTGTTGGCCATTTCTAAAGTCAAATTTGCAGATTTGTTGACCGCCGTGGCATTTTGTTTTAATGATTTAGCCCTTTCTAAGTCGGGTTTAGTTTCTGTAATGATATTTTCAATATCTGTTAATTGAGATACAGATGAGTTTATACGCTGGGACAACTCAGTTATTTCTTTAGGTTCTATTCTGATAGATAAATTAAGAATTTCGTTAGCCAATGTTCTTACGTCAGCTGGCGTATTTGATGTATTTGACAAAAAATCCTTCAATTCTGCAGTCAAATCCTGACTGTCGTTTGTAATCCTTTCCGCTGAAAGTTTAAAGTCATGAGATGCTACAAGCAATTCATTTGCACGCGATCTAACAGCAACTGTATCTTGTTTTACCTGAGATATCGACCTATACAAATCTTCAGCTGTAAGTTCGTGTTCTTTGATTCTATGTTCAGTTTTATTCGCAAAATCTAATGATTGTTCAGCTTTTGTAACAGCTCCTTGATCACAAGATATACCACCACATTTACCGCAGCCAGCACCACCACAAATATCACAACTGTCACTTTCTTGTCCACACATTTTCTCATTTAATTTCGGTATATGACCTTCTATATCGTCTAACTGTTTTGTTAAATCATCTAACTTTTTGTCGTTATCGTTTTGACTATTATTGAAGTTAGAATATTGCATTTCAATCAATCTATCTGTATTTTTTATTTGTCTATCTGTATTTGCAATAATCGTTTGAACATTGTCAGCATCCTCACTAGCCTTTAAAGCTCGTTGTTTTGCTTCACGGGTTAAATTAAGAGCTCCTTCTAAATTAGCTTCCTGTAACTTGGTTGCATTATTGCCTAAATCAAGTGTTTTAGCTTTCAAGTGTTCTATGCTAGATCTCAAGCCATCTAGTGTAACGTTTCCAAGATTAATTTTAGATGTTACAGCGTTAAGGTTTTCATTACTGTCTTTAACTTTTTTGTCAGCTTGATCTAACAGATTCTGAAAACTTGTTACGTTAGATAGTAAGTCTTTAACGGTACTCTGACCTGTTTTAGCACTTTGCAGCAAACTTTCTACATCGGTCAGTTTTTTTGTCATTTCATCGAAGTCTCTTGTATATGCCCCTGTAGCTCCAATTACTTTGATTTTACTAGCGTTTCCAATTGCAAATTTTGTTTGCGTACGTAAATCATTTATGATGGTATCCCAGCTATCGAAACATTCACCGCACGCATAACATTCAGGTGCTTCTCCAAGGTAGCCTCTAGCGCAGATATCACATTTATATCCTCCAATTCCTGGTTTACATATGCATGAACCATTTTCACGTGTACATTGCTTAGATACAGAGCCATAAAGATCACATTCACATTCATGGCACTCGATGTTTGGATTACCCCAATAGTTTTCTTGACACTGATCACATTGTCGACCACCATGTCCAGGTTTGCAGTCACATTTACCAACATAAGGATTACATTGAGGAGACAACGATCCAATAGGATCACATTCACATGCATCGCAACCTTTACCGATGGCTATTCTCCAGTGATTTTCCGTACATTGATCGCAATTTACGCCCATGACATTGTTGAAACAAGAACATTGTCCAGTAATGCCATCACAATTGCCCATTGTAAAGTTGGTTCCCAGTTCTGAACAATTGCATTTATAACAAGCCTTTTCTAATGCATCCCCGAAATATCCTACTTTACATACGTCACAAGAATTTCCGGCAGTATTATGGAGACACTGTAAGCATTTTCCTGTGTATGGATCGCAGTTTCCAGGTTTAGTAATGTCGATATTATTATTACATTCGCATTTTTCACACGTACCTTTAATAGGATCTCCAAAGTAGTTATCAGCACACACATCACAGAGTAAGCCTGCATATCCTTCTTTGCACTCACAGACAACATCTTTCGATTCTGGATCTAGTTCACATCGATCAGCATGATTACTCTTACTGAAATCTCCTTTGACACCAGGGCAAGGGCAAGATCTACATGGTATATCTATTCCTAATCTTGGATCTCCGTAAAAGCCTTCAACACACCTCTCACATCGATGTCCTTCGGTGTTATCTCTACACTCTCTACATGCACCTGATTTATCATCACATTCGATGGCATGTCCGTTGCAATCGCATTGTTGACAGTTAGGGAAGTTAAAATATCCAGGTTGGCACAAATCACAAGCACGACCGTATGTATTGGCTCTACATTTACATTGTCCGCTAGCTGCGTCACAGAAATTATCAAGAGATCCTATACTGTTACAGTCACATCGTTTACATCCAAATTTACTAAAGCCGTAAGTCCCGGGTGCACATCTATCGCATCTCGCCCCCACAATATTTTCGACACATTGACAATATCCTGTATAGGGATTACACTGATGACTTTTGGAACCCGATGGGTCACATTCACAAGATTGAGATCCGTTTCTGATATAAAATCCTATACTCGCATGGTATTTTTTACAAATATCTGGTACATTTTCTCTATTTAAGTCATAATAATATGAATCTCCACAATTATAACGATGGAATTCATCTAGCATTGAACTATCATTTGCGAAAAAGGGAAGGTCTTTAAATAATGGTATGAGAACGATAGAATCGATCAAAATGGATGCTCTTGAGTTTGAATTAGCACCGTCTTGTCGTCCAAAATAAATACGTATCTCAGTTTCTTTGTCTTTTTCTAAGCATACGGCAGGATCAACTAAAACACTACGTTGGTTAGATGGCAACCTAGCATATACAGTATCATCTTCTGGGCGAACATTGGCACATGGTGAGCTACTATCAATGGGCAATGGTCTTTTAACTAAGATAGTAGCCTCTTCCCAGTTCTGAGGTGATTGGGGTTCATACCTAATTAAGATATTGTAGTTCATACTTTTTTTCAAATTGTTTATAATAAATACTAAAGTACTGCTTTCAGGAACTTTCATAAAACCAGGGCCAGTCCACGATTCTTTGCGGCCGTCAGGATAATTTTCTCTTATTACAACGTGACATAATTGACTTTGAATGGCATTATCATCTATTTGAGAATCGCACAGACTTGACTCTCCTTCAACTACAATTGAATCGAGAGCTCCAACAAAGAAATTTTGTATAGGTTGATCACATCGACGTCCAGTTACATGCGGACGACACTTGCACTGCCCTGTTATCACATCACAATCACTATCTAACGATCCACCAACATCACAGTCACAAGCTAGGCATCCGTCGTCACTATCCGAGAGGCCGTAAAATTCTGGGAGACATTGATCACAATTCCTTCCAGTAACGTGGCGTTTGCAGATACAATTTCCAGAACTTGGGTCGCATCCTCTTTCATTAACCGTACCCAAACGATCGCATGTACAAGATTCACAACCTTCCGGGTTGTTAGGGTCAAAATTCCAATAGCCATCACGACATCTGTCGCATCTTGGACCATCGACATTTGTTTTGCATAGACATCGGCCGGCTGTTTTGTTGTTAGCTAAGTCAGTTTCATCATCACAAAGTAGTTCTTGATCAGTAGTGCCCTCAGGATCACAGTCACACGGTCTACAAATCTCAGGACTCTGTATGTCCAAGCTAGGGTCTTTGAAGAATTTTGGTTTGCATCGCTCACAGTTCACACCCATGGTGTTGTGTTGGCAGTTATCACAAACGCCACCACTTATTTTACCAGTTTTATTAAAGACAGCGGGATCAAAGTGGCACGTTGTAGCATGATTATTACAAGTACATCTTTTACAAGCATTTGAAGTTCTACCAACAGCAGGTTGCCAAGGTAAATCATTATAGAAATCTTCACAATATTCACAATTCAAACCTCTTGTGTTGTGGGTACATTCGCAACGCCCGTGCACCATGTCTACCTTTGATTCTACGCCTGGCATGGGCAAACAACGAGATGCATGGCCGTAACAAGAGCAAGAGCCTCTCACAGTCATTTCATAAATTGCATAATAATATTTTTCTTGAATTTCTGCTCTGTTGTCGAGTTTGTCATCGCCCAAAGTATGTAGTTTAGTGAAATTTATTCTGAGATTTGTCATTCGCAATAAATTTTGAACTTCCTCCGAATAGGGGTTGTTTATAATTGGAGTTATATTAGGTGGCAAAACTCTAAAAATAACTTCTCCTTCACTGGATGGCGAAACTTTGGAATAGCGTGTTTCACAGATAACATCTGTCAATGATCGCGGTGTGTCTTGTGAAACAGGGACATCATCACAGTTATGAGCGAAGTATCGATACACACGCCAAGTTTTTCCAAAATCAAAAGATCTCTCAACTAACATACCAGCAGGCCGAAAAGTCTTGAACTGTATTATTAAATGGGTAAAATGAAACTCCGCTTCCATATCCAACTGAATAGTAACATTCTCTTTGCCGTTTTCAGATTGCCACCAAGATTTATTTCGCGTTCCTGGATAATATCTATAAATCACATTTTGAATTCTGTGGTTGCGATTCGGATCATATAACGTGGCGTTGGTAGACTCACACCAAAAACATTTCTTTGGTTCCAAATGGGACACTATGCAGTAGCGCTCGGGATTGAGAGAACCACAAGTCGAAGATGCAGTGAGTCTTGATTCTCGACCGATCAGAAGGTTTCCCGTGGCAGGGTAGCAAGAGCTGAGTTCACAGGCACGAGCCGACAGACGGGGGTCATTGCGAATACGATTGTAGACAGCCGCACTAGAGCCGATAACCGCGAAAACGATAAACAAGACGCGCAGAGCCATGGCGCGGTCCGGGCTGTCCGCGCGCCGCTCACTGCACTGTCGGCCGAGACACGCCACTCTCGCGCCGCCCCTCCTTCCCCTCGCCCCTTTGCCCTATTATATCCAGGGCAGAACTTCACTCAAAATAATTTTAAAAAAGCTCGAATGTAATAATCAAAATGGTTTTTTCCTTCTTTCTAATGAATTTTGTATGGGATATTTAAGAACTAATCTATTATATTATGATTATACTTATGGACAGCAACGGTTATCAAAATTTAACCTTTATGTTTGATGCGATTTTAACCTAGTGTCTGCATGTTTTCTTTACCGCTTATAATGTCAGTATCATTTACACAATAAAGAGTTTATCTATCTATCTATGTACTGAATCTAAAACCAGTTTGATAAAAACACAAACCATTTTTGCGGCAGTGTGTTTAGGGTGCAGCCTGGCTCACGATTGTCTCATAACCGGTCGATAAAACAGGTGGAATCTATACCTGTGTTGTTTGTTGGGTTGAACGCGAATCTCAGAAACTACTGGTTTAAATTAAAATAATATGTTTGTTTTGGATAGCCCCTTTATCGAGAAAGGCTAAGTAGTGTGTAATATATATAATAAAGACATGAGCAAAGCCGCGGGCAGTAGCTGCTATTGTAATAAGCTTAATAAAAATCTTAAATCTTATTTAGGTAACGAGACTTGAGGAAGTATTTATATAATATGATGAGACAATATCTAGAGACTGATTCGATTAGAACATCCGCGATGGAGATCATCTTTAAACATCAGGTAAGCAAAATTAGTTAGCCCGATTTGTAGGTTTTCCTTTTTTAGGGTTGCGTAGTAAGTACTACTGAGTACAACAAGGAACCCTTATAGTTTCGCTTTGTCTGCCAGTCCGTCTGTCTGTCTGTGGCTTTACGAAGAGACTGTTATTATAAAAGAAAGAAATTAAAGATAGAAAGCTGTAATTCTGCATGGACGTATAATTACGCCGAGATAACGGTAAAATAAAACCGGGCAAGAGCGAGTCGGACTCGCGCACCGAGGGTTCCGTGCCATCATACAATATAATATATGACAAAGGCGGTTTTATATTTGTTGGAAAACCTTGACAGCGCCATCTCTTGTCTGATAGCGGAACTTATGTAGATTTTTACACTTTCGATGATTTCTAAAAAAGTATGTTAAGTAGAGAGATTGTAATAAATTTCCTCTAATCTTTACATACACTTCTAATAGCAATAAAAGTTTCAGAGGTTTATCTCCACAAACTTCGGAGATAAGGGAAGGTGGAACGCTATTTTTTTCAACATTTTTGTAAATAACTCAAAAACGATACGACTTAAAGAAAAACTGTTTATTGATGTGCAAACGAATATCTTTCATATGATACCCCACACGGCCTAGTTACTTCACTTAAAAATTTTGAGATCCCATATCCGCCCCCCTGCAATCAAAATAAGAATATTTATTAACATTTTCATATTTGTTATATTAGTAAAAAAGTGTTGTCTTTTACCATTTCAAGTTTCAAGTCGATAGCATCAGTAGTTCTCGAGATATCCAGTTGTGACAGACAGACAGACAGACAGACAGAGTGATTCTATAAGGGTTCCTTTTTACCATTTTGGTCCGGAACCCTAAAAATGCTAAAAAAAGCAATTAATTTGGGCCCTTAACTCCATCTTACGTACATATATGGAGGTATCCATATACGTAAGATGGAGTTAAGGGGTTGCAAAGACAATTTTTCGAATAACGGTTATGTACGTTCGCGAAATATTAAAATTTTATTTTTTTTGCTCTTCAACAACACAGCACAAAGCATAAACAAAAGATAGGAAGCTGATCTGTGCTATATATACTATGGCACGAAGCAACGCTAATTTTCAGACCGATCGCAAAAGATAGTGATTTCATGCGCACGAAAACTCACAAAATAATCGCTTGAATCCTATTAATTTATTCGTACGAAATGTCGTATTTCTGATTAAATCGAGATACAAGTGAAAATTGTCTCAAACGAATTTAAAAAATGCGTACACGTTCTCTCGTAGCCTTAAGAGCCATTCAAAAACGTGTCATTTATGGTCGCTCATGGGTTGCACTAAATACGGCCCTGCGCGAGCCGACGACCGAACCCGCCCGCTCGCCTCTCGCTGTTCTCCGAAACGGGCATTAAGCAACAAAAATAACACCACATTTCGGGATGCGCTTTTTGTTTTGGTAATTATTATGTCATCAGGCTCCTTCCTAGTCGTCGAACACTGCTTTATGGGATTATTTAAGCTCAATTTTTGCAACAGTTGTGTTTAAATGTTGCAAAAAATTGTTGTGTAAATTTATAGCTACTCACCGGCCCACTTCGTTGGGCGGTAATTCATTCATAAAGCATTTTTACTTGTGATGAAATTGAAATGGTTAGGTTAGTACTGAGTGCTACGATTTATTTCCTGACTGCCAGAAGGGGGGTTATAGTTTTAAAGCATGTTGTATGTATTTGCATGCCAATCTGGCAATATTACCGCGTTTGTTCAAATAAGTGAATAAAATAATTATAATTAAGTAAATAACGTTTATTTTCCATGCTTCTCGATCTGCTGTCCATTCGACCCATGCGCACATGCGACCAAGCGAGGTTCAGTAGGTCCAGAGATTACCCCCTACAACGTCACAAACTCACAAATCACAAACTTTACCTTTTTATAATATCAGTATATTAGCTACTAGCTGACCCGGTGCCCACTTCGTTGGGCGGTAATCCTATGACACTCACAAATACTGTGGCTTTCTATTAGTAAAATAATTTTGAAAATCGGTTAAGTAGATCCAGAGATTACCCCCTACAACCTCACAAACTTTACCTCTTTATAATATTAGTATATAGATTAGGTTAGCCGTGGGGTGCCGGCAGTAGAATGTTACCCCTCCTCTCCTACCCGTGGATGCAGTAAGAGTCTGCTAAGGGGCACCTCCGGAAGATGGGCAGCAGCGTCTTTCCGTATATCAACATCCCGGACTGCGCTCACCAACCCGCCTGCCAAGCGTGGTGAGTATGGCAACTACCCCTCATTGAGATCCATGAGGAAGACCTTAGTTCAGTAGTGGACGTTTTACGGCTGAAATGATGATAGATTATGTACTAGCTGCTTAAATACTAGGGTTATCGTACTTTTAAATAAAACCTACAGGATCGTAGGCTTTTTGGTTGTCATGTAGAAGTTAGGGGATACAAAGACCCGCGTTCGGACGGCAAACCGACAGCCCGGGGCCTGCACATCCGCCGCTGATAACGTTCGTGATCTAGCGAGACCACACACAAACCGAGTCTCATTCATAATTTATAATTGTGAGCGTGTATGAACTTAGGATAATAATTCAGAAGGTATGCGAATTAAATGGTAATTTCATACACAATGTGATAAGAATCACTTGAGCAAAGATTTAGTTTCAGCAATAAAGATAAAAAGACAGCATTAGAGTTTAATATTCATAATGAGATTTTTGTATGATGTGATGAATGTGATTTTAGAAGATAAAAAAATCAGCATTAGAGTACTTTGAAGATTCATATAACATTGAAATGTTCACGTACTTGTTAAACTTGGCACAAACTTTTTCAACCCTTATCGAGGGCCTTCTTCAATTTATCAAGTACTTGAACATTCCCGTTATATTATATGAATATGATAATTCACGATAGTTATTATATGTAGTAAAAAAGTTAAAATTAATAATTAGATTTTTGTATGAATGTCATTTTTACCCTCAAAAGTGTAGTAAAAAGCTGTCATCATGGAAATATAGAGCGACGCTTAGATTTTATGTCGGTACTGATAATGTACAACACCCTAGTGTTAGATGTGTTCATTTGGAGATTTGGATGTGTTCATTTGGATCTCCAAATGACATTACCAGTAGCGACTTACATAAAAGAACATACTTAACCAGTACCAATTCCATAAGCAGTGATCTAAGATACATAATCTCATTGCTATAAAAAATTTGATGCCTCTTTTATTGTAACTACTCGTACGCTGATAGTGATAAATAAATAACATATAAAAATTACAACAACGTCTATGAACTCTGAGGTCAAGCTAGAACAATATTTTAAATTGTCCGATTCGTTCTTGTAGCTTACGTTGATTAACTAAATGTTAAGTACCTAATCAGTCTATGGTACTTACCTAAAGAAAATATTTTTTCTAAAGCAATCCTTTCCAGAAGTACTCCTAATAAATACAATCTAAGTCTGTATGTTTTTCCATGATAACAGCTTTTTCCTACACTTTTTAGGGTTTCATAGTAAAACAAGAAACCCTTATAGTTTCGCTTTGTCTGTCTGTCTGTTTATCCATCCGTCCGTCACCGGCTTTGTGAAGAATCAGAAGGACTAATAGTCTTAGAAAACTATAATATTAAAAATAATCCTGAAAATAGAAGGCGAACAGCTAATTCTTCCATTAAACCTAAGTACATACTTAAAGTTGTAACGTGTACGCGACGCATACGTTGAGATAGATAAGAGTTCATTCTCAAAGCCCGGCTGTGATGCCAAAGTTCGAACAAGATAAGCATTCTATTCAGCTAGTAGAGCTGTAGCGAAGATATGCTTATTACTTTGGCCGCTCTGTTACAAGACTTTACCAGTAGGTATTATTATTTTTTCTTCCACTAGCACCTTATCTTTTAAACGAATGTTCGATATTTAGCAGTTTCTTCTAAAGCACAAAGTTAGCATTGATTAATTATTACAAATTTACTCAATAAAACAAAACTTCTAACAAGACAATTCTTTAATTTTTAAACAACAAAACAAATACCGACTTCAATGATCAAATCTAAGATGTAGCTGAAAATACCCAAACCACCATATGTATGTACGTTTATTACATTTAATATCCCCCGATTTCTCATGGATCGCATTTTTTTTAACCTATACTGTCCCACTTCTGGGCATAGGTCTCCCCTAAGTCCTTCCAGAAATCACGTTCTCTAGCCAACTGCCACCAATTAATCCTAAATGTATCCAGATCATCACGCCAGCGTCTCCTAGGCCTGCCTCGGCGTCTTCGCCCGTCCTTAGGCACCCACTGTGTGACGATCCGGGCCCACCTTTTTGCGTATGCATGCGCCACCCAATCCAATTTGAGCCTAGCAGTCTTGTCTCCAACATCGGCAATTACAGTTTGCGTACGTAGCGTAGTATTACGGATGCGGTCGATGCTCTTGACTCCAAGTACTCTACGTTCTATTGCCCTTTGGCAAACCTTGAGTTTGGATTTTTGAGATTCGGTTAAAGACCACGTTTGTGCACCATAGGTGAAGACGGGAAGGGTACATATGTCGATGAGTTTTCGCTTCAGTGTGATAGGAAGGCTTCCTTTCATAAACTCTTTCATGGACCAGTAGTTTTTCCAGGCATTTTAGATGCGGCTATCGACCTCTTTATCCTGCCTGTTTTCGAAAGAAACTAACTGGCCCAAGTAGATGTACTTATCGACGTAGTGTAAATCTTGCCCGTCAACCTCGATCTTGCGTTTGGTGGAATTAGTCATTATTTGTGTCTTTAACCGATTCATCGTCAATCCAACCTCAAGACTTGCTGTACTCAGATATTTGAGCATACACTGAAGTTTAGGTGCTGTTTCAGAAAGAAAAAAATAATACTATTTAATGAAACATTCAAATTAACATTTTCAGTTAGATAGATAGATAGATAGAAAATACTTTATTACACACCTTAAAACTAAACATGAAAAAGAAAAATAATAATAAAAATAATAATAAATAAAATAATAATAAAATAAAAATAAAAATACAAGAAACACTGAAAAACAAAGTTAGGACATTCAAATATACCTTGAGGGAAATACACACACATATTCACATTATTTCATTACATTTTAATGACGCTGATGCTGATGATGATGACGATTGTATGTCAAAATCGCTCTATGTTTACCTACAATATTTGAGGAGTGCCCTCGACTCTTCATGGATCCCATCATCAGTACACAGTTTAAAATAATCGGCCAAGTGCGAGTCGGACTCGCGCACGAAGGGTTTATTTGGTACGAACCCTTCACAGCCACACACCTGTAGGTACAACTTATTTTGAGGTAGGTGCTACCTACCCACGTTTGGTTGTGATTTGTACATCGCTCGATATTGTATATAATATCGACCAAATAACAGCATTAAAATCACGATTGTTGTATGGGAACCCCCTAAATATTTATTTAATTTTATAATTAATATATATACAACTATACATTCTGTCAATATTTCAAGCGTCTACCTGTTGCCGTTATTAATATCAACGTGGGCGTGTCACCAGGCTGTATCTCTTAAACCGTAAAAGCTAGACAGTTGTAATTTTTACAGATGATGTATTTCTGTTGTTGCTATAACAACAAGTATTAAAATCAGAATTGAATACATTTTAAGGGGGCTCCCATACAACAAACGGATTTTTTGCCGTTTTTTGTTCGATTTTAATAACAGCAGCAGGTAGAGGCTTGAAATATACACAGAATATTTAGTTCTATATTCATTTAAAAAATGAATAATTAAATAATAATTGAATAAATATTACGGGGAGGCTTCCATACAACGAACCTGATTTTAATGGCGTTTGAATATTATAGCCGTATGAAAGTGAGTGATGATAACTGAAGATCACAACCAAAAGTGGGTGGTGCTACCTCAAAAACAAGTTGTTTTGCCAAATAATGGTACGGAACCCTTCGTGCGCGAGTCAGACTCGTACTTGGCCCATTTTTCTTTAATTATTATTATGCATTTATGCGTAAGCATAAATAACATCAGTTACGCCGATGACATGGTGCTGCTGAGCCCGACGGTGGGTGGGCTGAGAGAGCTACTAGGCATCTGTGAGGAGTACGCGGCTGAGCATGGGCTTATATATAATGTCACTAAAACGGAATATATGGTTTTTAAGGCCGCCGGTAAATGTCCAGAAAACAATCTTAGTAACCCTCTATGGCTTGAACATAAATCGCGTGTCGAAATTTGAATATCTTTGACATTTCCTTACCGGCGACCTTAAAGACGATGTAGACGTTGAACGGGAACGTAGGGCTCTGTCGGTTCGAGGAATCATGTTGGCTCGCAGATTTTCTCGTTGTACTGACCAAGTAAAGATCTCGCTTTTTAAAGCATATTGTCAGAGCTTTTACACGGGAAGTCTGTGGGTCAGGCATACCAAAAAATCGATGGACGCCCTACGCATCCAGTATAATAATATTTTTAGGATGATGATGCGACTGCCCCGTTTCTGCAGTGCATCAGGGATGTTTGCGCAGTACCACACTGACGGCTTTTTTGCTATCATACGCAAAAAAAACGGCTTCCCTGATGCGCAGGATACGGGACAGTCAAAACAGCATCCTGCGAACGTGGCAGAGTGCCTATTATCCCTACTCTGGAAGTGCCTTATACAAAGGGTGATTAATGAAGGAACCTTTATCCTTAATTAATCACCCGTGGTGCACCACAGTCCCCTTCTTTTTAAGTTTAATTATGTAACTCGTGTAAATATGGATTTATTGTAATCTGAAATAAAAGATTTTTATTTTATTTATTATTTTTTTTATTATCATTTATATTAATATCGAGCAAAAAACTTCAAAAAAATCACGTTTGTTGTATGGGAGCCATAAAATATTCCCCATACAAACTTTAATTCCCTATAATTATCATCACTCAGGGGATGATTTTTGAGGAACGCAGAAACACAATTTTTCTTATTTTTAATACATATATTTGTTAAAACAAAGTCGGGTTACACCACGTACAACTCAAGAACGGCTGGACCGATTTCCATGATATTAGATTTGTTGGATTTTTCTGCGCCCGGAAAACAATATTAGGCTATTTCAAAAGTTCACAGTAAAGATAATTATCACGTAAATTCATCTTCATTACATGTGGTGTACATTTAGCGTGATGACATTTTTTGGTTATCATTATCAATTATTTGTTTTATTGTCATTATCAAAAAGTTTATATCGTGCATAACTTTAGTGACTGCAGCTAATTATACTTTTAAGTAATTCAGGTAGTAGAGTAGTAGTAGTGTAGTTGTAGTAGCAGCTAAAGAAGATAAGATAATTTATTTATTTGTAACAATATAAACCGCCTTTAACACAAATTATATTGTATGATGTCACAGAACCCTCGGTGCGCGAATCCTACTCGCTCTTTGCCGGTTTTATTATTTAGTGTGTAAGGACGAGTTATCAGAATCAGAGTTTGTGTTCGTTTTCTTATTTTTTTGAAAGTTGTAGGGTAGTTGTACGGTAAGTTGTAAGTAGTGGTTGTAGTAGGTGCGATACGAAGTGCGCCGGGACAGCTAGTATTCTATTTATGTGATCTATGGTTTTTTTTGAACGGCTGACGGACTAATTATATTTTGTTTTTTACATCCTGCATTATGTGTTACGGTTTATATCTTAATAAAAATATACATATACTGCTTAAGCTTTTCCGTCGTCGGATAGGTAGTAAAACAAATCCTCAATGTTCAATTCTTTAATTGGACATATCAGATTACTTATTTATAGACGTCCAAAACAGGAATAATTTGACTTAGGTTTGATTAAGCTTTCTTATATTACGTGTTTACGAGTAACAATGTTTATAACATTCTATAAACTTATTTAAAATCTAGTTAATCTTATAATAGATAAAGGGTTTGCGTATACAAATAATCAATGTAAGTAGTTCAACATAGGAAGACAATGGTGGCAATTCTATTGGCTAATTTAACTGAGTGTATAAAAGACGAAAATGACATATATGTAGGTATTATATATTCGTTGGTAACATTCTAAAATGAAAACGGAACAATTTTACTTAATTTTACATTGACAGCTCTCAAATTTAGAAACGTCATATCACTAATTATAATAAGTTTTAATTTAGTGATTATTTATTATATATTTTTTTTAGTGTCAAACAGAATCGACACCATTATATAAACATTTAAGAACGCTTCAAAACTGACTATTTTTATATTATCTTATTTACTTAATTAAACAATGCCCATAAAGCTCGCTACCCAACCGGTCCCACCGTTGTTAACTGTGGTGATAAACACTATTTTAACAAAGTTATCGTCACTCGTATAATCAGCAGGCGACTCTGAACAATATGTTGATATGAGTTTGCCTTTGCTGTCAACAAGTTGCACATAGTTCTGGTCACAAATTCTGCCTAAATCAAATACACTAAAATGCAACTTTAAACGTGTACCGGTTGGTGTCTCTAACTGCCACTCACAAGCTGATTGTTTTCTATATATTTCTGGATACATTGGACTAGTAACTTTACCTATTTCGTTTATCAATTTTCCACCGCAACCGCGACCTTTATCGGTTGTGACATAATTTAAATCATAATTCATTCTGTCCCCATCATCTGTATGACTATGCAAGAGCATATATCTGCCCGTAGAAAACACAGGATATTCTTCAGACTCGCTTCTTATGGACACTAGTTTCTTTGAATTAACATCGCTTCCGTCATATATATCAAGGAAACATTTATCGTTCCAATAACTTGGTACAACAGTTATGAAATAGGCAGATATTGTATTATTTTCTGGAGCTGTTATAAGAGTATAGCAATCGTCAAGTCCTATATGCTTTTCATTATCATAATGATCACTGGTATATGCGTAGGGGGATAGAATTTTTCCTTGAATGTCAGTGTAATTATTTCCACAAAAACCAACAAAAGCAATTTCCATTTCGAATCCTTTATATCTGGTAGAATCTGACTCTGGTGAGGTAAATAAAGTAATAGCCACGCTGCCGGTAACATATAGATCTGATGGTTTTCTATTACCACACATTTCAACACGTTTTGGGAAAGACTCGTAATAATATAGGTATGTGTTTGCAAAAAATGAATCTTCGTTATGATTAATTACATAATCTTTGTCCGTAGAAATATTTCGCGGAGTGGGGTGGTTTATTATTTCTAATTTATCTTTATTACATTTGTTCCTAGAAATATCTTGATTTGTAGTAGGTTGTAAGCCAAAAGCGGTAAACGAAATACGAATTACAGAATTGATTCGCTCACCCGGATCGAAATAATATACACAATGTAAGCCCCGCGGGACATTTCCCTTCTCGTAGCCGGGAGATGTAACCCTCTGTATTGTATCCGTAATTTTGAACCGAGACTTTCCGCAAAGAGATTCCGTAAAAGACAATTCAGCTTCGAAACCAGCGCTCTCTATTTCCCCATCTGTAGATAGCCTGACGCTCATGACATTTTCAGAAGAGAAAAACGTCGGTGGTATATTATGCCCACAAAAGGTACCGATTGTTAAACTATCTGGATTTACACCGTCTTTTATTTCAATGAAATCGCAATCACATTTGCTTAACCCAATTTCAGTTTGATTTACATTTCGACATGGTGCTACATGAAAACTAATAAATTTAATTTTAACAATAGTATCCGATGGAGACGATATTTTCCAGTGGCAATCTAAATAGCTATCGTAAAGGCTATCATTTCCAATAGGCGATTTCAAAGTCTTTGAGGACTGTGACCTTGTTAAAGCTATTTGACCACCGCATCCTGCAGATTCTGCATAGGTGAACATAACTTCTACTTTGAAACCCTTATAATTAGAACTTTGATCGGAAACCATTTGTAATAACACTTTATCACCTTGACTTCTTATGACAGTTGTTGAATTGACATGGCCACACATCAAAGCTAACCTCTTATTGTCATCTATAAGAAGATCGTCGAACACAGCAACGTAGTCGTTGAGGCAATCAAAGTTTTCTAAGTCTAGGTATAAAAACTTAAGGACCACTATTTTATTAGAAGGCGCTTGTATATACCAGGAACAGTTCATATTTTCGTCATAGTATTCATCAATATTAGATGTAAGGACTGTCGGTTCTTTCACTTCTTCACCACATGTATATGTCTTGTATGATATTTTGAAACCTTTCTTTTGAACATAACGATCAGACATAAAATGTATTGTCACTTTACTAAACTTAGTGATCGTTGACGGCATTTCATTTCCACAAAGAGTTCCACTTTCATAATAATCATAGTCTGAGTATGCAGTTGTAGAAATATTGTCAAATTGGCAGTCCGGGTAAGTGCCTTCTAAATCGAATTCTAAGAATTTAACTAAAACAATTTCTGAGTTTGGTGCAACTATATTATAAATACAATCCATCATTGAAGGGTAATTATTTGGAAATCCAGGACTGTAGAGAAATTGTTCCTTTTCTGATGCTGTGTACTGTCCTCCACATATTGAATTCCAATGAGCTTTGAATCCATCCATATTTGTAGTATCATCAGTTCGTAAAACGACTTTCATCTTGTTTTGCGTAGAGTTAAATGTATTTGGTATATTACGTCCACATATTCTTGCAATTTCATTAAAATCATCATTTTTCCAATCGTAAATAAGAAGAACGTCTTTAGTGCAATTCGGGCGATCTTCTATAACAAAGCGATCAATAAAACCCAAGGAAATCCTACTTCCAAGACTGGTTGTTATGATCCAAGTACATTCTTGACTTGGATTGTAATTTTTGGGATAGTTAGGTGAAGTAAAAATATATTCATAATTGCTAAGAGATCCGCCACACTGTCCTTTTGCTAATTTTGCATTTAATTTTATTTTTGTATTATTATTTGGTGTCTTAGTATGATATTCTACTGTGATATACCTGTATTTTAACATTAAAGGCTCTTCTAATGTTTTTGTAGCA
This sequence comes from Pasiphila rectangulata, assembly GCA_963082625.1. Classification (NCBI taxonomy): domain Eukaryota; kingdom Metazoa; phylum Arthropoda; class Insecta; order Lepidoptera; family Geometridae; genus Pasiphila; species Pasiphila rectangulata. Next base: position 15,283,613 of record OY720235.1, on the reverse strand, counting down.
CAATAGTTGCCAATAGGAAGTGATCTATATGAAACACCTTGGGTTATTTTCACAAACTCATCGTCACAGTTAAACTGGAATGTTCCTTCCATTGTTAATTCTAGTCTGTCACTAAAAGGGACTACTATGATCCATGCGCAATCTATAGTACTATTATAATTGTCTGGTATTTTCAAAATATTAACCTTTTCCATGCTAGCATAAATAGTTCCCCCACATGGTTGGGCTTGCCATGCTAAATTAAAGTAAAAATGAGAATGACTAGTTTTAGATGCTCTTAAACTTAACACTGAAGACGGTAATACAATTGATGTTTCAATACGACTACAATAATCATGCTTATAAAACATTCCACGGTTGTTTACTTGAGATTTAACTGTCAATTTAGGATCATTATACCTACAACTGCTATAAGTGTTTGAGGAATTCAATTGTAAGGTTATTAAAATAGTATTAAACTTATAAATAACATCATCAGCTTTATCGTCTGCTATATTAGCAACATAACTCCAATCACATGTGTAAGATCGTTCCAAATCTGGAGATACAATAACACCGTTTAATCCAGTTAAATCTCCGCCGCATAAAGCTTGTTCTTCAGAACTAAATTTTGCTTTAAATTTGTGTTTTGAAGACAATACATTCATCCAAATAAAAAGAGCTAGATTGTTACCAGATGATTCAAATACACGCGTTGTTGTGGCATTAAGTACACCAGACGTTACATATATCAATGATTGGAAGCTCTTATCATTGTATATCCCTAGTGAATGTTTTTCTTCTTCTATATCCAAAAGCTCTAGGCGTACTCGTCGAGTTTTATCCGGTACTTCAATAAACCATTGGCAATAACGAATTGAAGTCTCAAGAGGATAACCAGGAGTACTTAAATAACCTTCGGATGCTTTTATAGTTCCTCCACACGTGGGTCTGGAAGAGTTAAAATAAAATCTAAATCCACGCTTGATGAGTCGTGATGAATCAGACCATTCACTTGGTTTACTCAATTCAAGTTTTACGATAATTTCATTAGATGAAGTATATATAGGATTCATATTAACTTCATAGTCATTACTGCAAAATGTTCTTAATATGTTAAACGAGTTATTAGCTTGAATCCGTTCCTGAATTGTGATCTTTGTTGCGCACGGGGTTTCAGACTCTGGTAAATCAATATCCTTTGGTATAATCTGGTAAACATACCTCGGAGTTGTTCTTAAAATCCACTCACATGCAGTGTTATACTGAATTAAGTTAGATTGTGGGTAATCGGGAGAACGTAACTCTCCACTCTCAGAAATTATGGTGCCGCCACAAAAATCTAGTGAAATGTTTGCTTTAAACCCATTTCTAGGTTCAGCCAACTGCGTTGAATATTTGATATACAGCATATTACCGGTCGTTTTTGCTGTTTGCGGCTTCTCACCACAATTTCTGCTTATTAGTGGAGATACATTTGATGAACCATCTCTTAATTCAACATATTCAGTTCCACAGTCATCTACATAGTCTAAATCGAATCTGTCAGTAAAATCTATTCTAATGATTTCACCTGGTGGCGCCTTAAACTTCCATATGCATTCGGAAAACGGTACTGGAACTGACGGATAGTTTGGCGAGCTTATTATTTCCCAACGGTGTTCTGGACTCAACTCTGAAATAGAGCCACATTCAACATTCTTTTCTTCATAAAAAATATTAAAAGTCTGAAAATCGTTAGTTATCTTCGGCTTGCCTGTATAGGTTATAAATACCGAGTTACTCGAAGTAGTTATTAAATTATTTCTATTTTCGTGATCATAACCACAGTATTTGCCTCCTAAAATAGGTGCTTCGATACTTTCACCATTACGAATCGTAACAGATGATATACAATTATCATCATTATTAGTTAAATTAAATTGAATAAATTGTAATGTTATTACTCGACCCGGGCGAACTTTTATCGTCCAATTACACTTTATTTCCATTTGACGTCTTATATAGCTACTTTCTATGATATTCAAAGGACTTATTACACCTGATAATTCAGTAACATATCCTCCACATGCTGTTTTAATTTCCCCTCTAAAACCTTTTCTTGTCATAGTAGAATCGGTCTTAAATTTTATTTTCATGTATCTAGAAGATTCTATAACTGTTGATGTCATAGGTTGATTTTTACATTCCCTTGTTTTTAAAGGTTTCCATTCAACCAAATTATCAGAAGAATAGATACTAACGGAATCTGCTATACAGTTAGTCATTTCTTCTAGTTTAAATTCCAGGAATCGTAAGCTAAGATGTTGCTTACTTGGGGATTTATATACCCATTCACAGTTCAAATCATTATCATATTCTTTTGGATAATTTGGAGACAGGATATTGATAGGATGACCCGGTAAAACCAATTCGGTGGCATTAGACCCGCAATTTATTTTGTCTCCGTCATTCTTGTCCCCCAAGGCATGGTCAGACTTAGTCCACTTCATATGAAACATAGCTCCAGTGTTTGTTTCATCTAACGTTAACTTAACGTATGCAACATTAGAAGTTGTTTGTAGGATTTTTACAGTAGACGACAAAATTCCACAAAGTTCATCTAAAAGCGGCGCTGTATCATCATATCCATCATAAATCGTTAATTTATTGTAACAAATTTCAGTATAAGAGTGAATCTCAAGTTTGTCAATAGTAAGTGTGATTGTTTCCTTGTCTGTGATAAGTATGCGCCATGTGTATTCACCTTCATATAAATAACTGTGAGGGAATAATGGAGATGTAATTTCTCCATGATCAAGGTTAAAGATTTCATTTTCGTGTAAAATTCCATAATGTAATAAAAACAAATTATGGCCACTAGATTGATCGTTGCTGTGAAATTTGATGTACAAAACTGTTGCTGCTGTTATGTTTATAGGTACTTCGTTACCACAGTAAACGCCTAGCAGTTTGCCAGCTCCGTTGTTTTCTCGTATTTCCAAATAGTCTTCATTACAACGTTCTGAGAATTCTATTGAAAATTGTTCAAAACTAACATATACCCTGTTACCTGGTGAGGTTTGCACTATCCATTCGCAGTCTGCCGAATTTGGATAAGTATGTGGGAAGTTCGGCGATGCAATTGCACCTTCTTCAGATGATAAAGTACCGCCACAGGCTGTATCAAGAGCCGTATAGTGAGCTGCAAAATTACCTACAATACTGCTGTCATAAGTGCTTAATACCACATTCATAGCACTTCCCTGACTGACAATCATTGGAGGGGCTTTTTTGCCGCAGTACTCGCCGATTTGAGGTGCTTTGTCGTCATCGCCATCATATACTCGGATATAAGATGAACAACTTCTATTACTGATAATATTGACATTGGGTAATGCTATATGGGTAAACGTAAGCGAAATTCTTTGATTTAGTTTAGATGCACTTATGGTCCATGTACAAGTTTTATTATTTCCTCCGATATAATTCTCGTTGGATATAATTCCATCAGAGGTGGCAATTATCTGAGCTCCACAGGATACGCTAAAACCGATTTTAAACCCTTTTGCACCCCCGAAGCTATTCGTTGTAAACTGTAATATTGCCATACTATTCTTAGTGATAATTTGAGACACGTTTGATTTTGGACACACTATCTGTGTGTAATTAGATGATAAATTATCACCATCATATATTTTTATGGAATCACCACAGTTAGCCTCGTTGAATGTCTCTGTATCCCAACCATCATACAAGTCGAAATCTAAAAAGTTTAACTCAATTCGATGATTATGTGGCACTGATATTGTCCAAATACAGTCCAAATTATCATCATAGTTTTTGGGATAATTTTTAGAATATATAAAACCAGAACGAGATTTGATTCTGCCCCCACATCCGTCCTTCGGAGAGCTAAATGACGATGTAAAGTATGTACCTTTCAGGGAAGAACGTTTTACAAACCGAATAAACATAAAATTTGCCGTAGACTCCACTATAGATACATCTCTATGACAAATTTTTGATAATAAAGGAGAATTGGCATTTTGGCCATTATAAATTTCAACCGCATCTGTTGAACAATTAGGCATGTTTACTAGGTAGATATCTGCTATGAATAAGCGAATACTTTTACCCACTGAAGTTTCAACCAGCCATTCACAATCAATATCCCCCCCAGAAGAAGTGACACTAGCGTTTACAGATACATGACCGAAAGATTTTCGAATATGTCCTCCACATCCTTCACTTACCCACTCAAGGCGAAAACCTGTTCTAGGAATAATTGAATTCGTTATAAATTTAAATAGCAATGCATTCTTCTTTGTTGTTATCGTTGAAGGCAATGTATATCCACAAACTTTGTTTGAATAAGTCGCCTCTGACGGTTCTTTCCACTGTAAATAATCATTTTCACAGTTCATTCCAGCGCGGAACAATGCTTGCCTCCACCTACTTACAGAGCCGTATTTTGAAATATCAAAATGAGTAAAAAATACTTTGATTTTATTACCTACTGGAACAGTGATATTCCATATACAATCAGATGACAATGGGTAATTATTTGGGAACTCTGGACTTTCTATGACGCCATATCTACCAGTTAAATTATTATTACAAATAGTGTGGTAATTGAAATGAAACCCTTTTGCAGCTAAGTAAAAGTCGGACCGGAATTTTATAAATGCATAATTTGTGGATGTCTCGATATTGTACAAGCCTGCCGACATAAAGCAATGTCTACCAAGACTAGGAGCGAGAGCGTTTTTGCCATCAAATATTTCTATGTAGTCGTCTCTGCAATTAGATGAACGTTCCAAAGTCAAATCAGTAAATACAATTCGTATCCGCGAACCAAGACTTGTAACAATTTTATAAGTGCACTCTGAATTTTCGTTATAGTTCTCTGGGTAATTAGGTGAAGATATCGAACCAGTGGAGCTAGTTAACGTTCCTCCGCATCCTATTAGTGTGCCATCCCATTCTATTTTAAAACCATTGCCATTCAAGTAGAAATCTGAATGAAAATTAATGTTTACAACGTTGGATAATGATGTTATTATTTTTGATTTAAATGATCCACAGTATTGTCCTATCAATGGTGAAAATGTTGACAATCCATTTCTAATTTCCAAGTAGTCACCCCTGGTGCAAGTGTTGCGAATAGGACGCTCCAAATCGAACTGAGAAATATTAAGCCTGATTTGTTGGCCGACCGGAACATTAATAGTCCAGGTGCAGTCCTTGTTGTTTTGATATTTATCTGGCCATCCAGGAGAATATATAAAACCATGAGTTTTAGAATAAACTCCACCACAGTGTAATCTATCGTCTATAAAAGTATAAGATACGGAAAATCCACCAAGATTTACACTATTGTCTGAATGAAATACAAACTTGAGGCGATTATTGGTGGTGGTCAATGCAGGAGGAAATTTAGTTCCACAAAAAATTCCTACCTTATTATCATTATTGTTATCATCTTCTTCAAATATTTCTAAATTGTCACTTTCGCATTTTTGCATATTTTCAATTTCGAAACGGTTCCAAGTTAATTTTATGTGCATACCTTCAGGAGCAATAATTAACCATGTACATACTTGGTCACTATCGTAAGTCTCAATTTCACTGGATGGGTGGTTTATGAGTCCAGGATTGGTTTTATAAATACCACCACATCTGGTGTCAATGGTGGTGTAATTTGCATAAAATCCAGTACCTGAAATACTCATATCAGATTGGAAAACTATATACATATAGTTATGTGTTGATGTTTGCACGGTAGGTATATGGTCTATGCTGCCACAGTATCTTCCCAAAAGTGTAGCGTTAGCATCTACGCCGTCTTTAAGTTCAACGTGGTCATACAGACAGTCAGCTCGGATATAGTCTTCAAGATTAAAATCTTGAAATACTAACTGTATTGCTTTTCCAGGCCCTGTACTAATAATATATTCACAAAAGGCGTTTGTTGGGTAGCCGAAAGGATATCCGGGAGATTTAATGACACCACTATCTCCGACTAAAGTAATTTGGCAATTCGCTTGATATAATAATTTAAAACCTTCAGACGACGTCGTATAGTCTGATTTAAATTTAATAAAAAGATAGTTACTAGAAGATGTAAAACTTTTTGGATACGAAGATCCACAAAATTTACCAACGAGAGGAGATTCTGAGGATGGACCATCATACACTTTTAAGTAATCAAACTTACATTTAAACGAGGACTCTAAAGCAAAAGTTACAAAATGAAGCTTGATTTTAGTATCTGGGCTAGTCTTAATTTTATACTCACAAATCATGTTGCTTAGGTAACTTCCGTTAAACGAAGGTGAAATTATTTCACCTTTGTCAATTGTAAAATATCCCCCACATCCAGGTACTCCTTCAATAGGAGCATACGCTAGCTGAAATCCTGTGCCAGCGCCGTATGCGTCAGAGTGAAAATGAATTAATATTTCAGAACTAGAAGATTGCACCGGAGCTGGTTGTGTTGAATTGCAATATTGACTCAAAAGCGGATCAGTTGTGCGCATTCCGTCATAAATTGCTAGAAAATCATAACTACAATTTGGATGCGTCTCAATATCCAAAGAAAAGAAATGTAATTGTACTCTTTTTCCATACTTAGCAGTTAGATGCCAGTAACAGTCACGATTGGGCGGATATTTACCAGGTGACCCCGGAGAGCTTATATGACCATGATTGGAAGCATCCAATTCGCCTCCACAAGTAGGTGTGATACTAGTCCAATGTAAAGCGAACCCCTCTTTAGCTACAGTGGCATCGGATCTGAACCAAAGATATAGATAATTTTGACTTGATATAATATTTCCGCCGTTAGGATAACTATTACCGCAGAACCTACCTATGAGCAGATTAACTGAGGAACGACCATCATGAATCTGTAAAAAGTCATTTAGACAATTAGGGTGCTCCTCCAAATTAAATTTACTAAATGTTACATTTATTACTTTTCCAGGTGACGTATGGATAACCCAAGCGCATTTTGCATCATGGATATAGGTTGTGTTGGTTACAGGATAAAAAATATTACCTTCTTCTGCATCTAATAGACCACCGCAAGTTTTGGACACCACTTGGCACGAAGTACCTGAATAATGGGCTGTACACTCACATCGGAATCCTGTTGCTGAATTAGCATCCACTCTACAAAGTCCACCATTTTGACATGGATTTGAAGCACATGTATTGGTATCACAATGGGAACCACCGTATCCTTTTTGGCAAATACAAGTATAACCTAAACGAAGTGTGTGACACTGCCCATGGGGACCGCACGGATTGTTGACACAGCTTATAGTTGAATTGTCATGACCAGAAGATACGTAGCACCCATGAATTCCAACACCATCTCCATCCATTCCGATAGGACAATAACACTGAGCACCACTGAGACGATTAATACATTTTGCAGAAGGATGGCAGTAATTCATACTGCATCGTCCACGCCAAGTGCATATTACTCCATCACCTTGAAAGCCAGCAGGACATGGACCGCATATTCTTGATCCAACTGTATTTTGGCATGCAACCATTGGATTGCATCCACCATTAGGAACCAAAGTTGTGCATTCATTAATATCCGAGCATGTGTATCCATCGCCTTCAAATCCTTCCGGACATAGGCCACAACGAAAAGACCCAGGTAGGTTTATGCATTTCACTTTAGGATTTACTGAACATGCAGTGACTTGATGAGATTCACATTCATTGACATCCGTTAAACATTCAACACCGGTGCCATTTGTAGTCCAGCCTTGGTTACAAATACATGTAATACCCTCACCAGTGGAGACCTGTAAACATTTTCCGTGACCGCACATTTCAAAATCTCCTCCTGAGCAATCTTTAGCTTTTCTGGTGCAATGCAATCCGAACCATCCGGACCTACAGAAACATTCGTATGAGCCTTGTCTATTAATACACGTAGCCCCATTTTGGCATCCAAGATCAGTACCAGCAAAGTTACGGCATTCATTAACGTCGACATCGCAATCCTTTCCTTCCCAATTTGATGGACATATGCAATGATGACCGGTTGCTAAATTTAAGCAGGTTCCTCCATGTTGGCAAGGATTTGACTCACACTCGTCTTTGAAAAGATTTCGCACCAGAACTTGAATATTGGTAACTCTTCTGTTGATACTATTGATTTTCCTCCAAAGCGTAGATATGTTCCCATAATATTCCTCAGGTAGAAATGCAGGTTTATTTTCTAATTCAATCAATCTTTGAAGAATACCAGTAGGTCCATTAATCAAATTATTATATGCGATATTTTCATTTTGAGGGACACCTTCTATGGATCTAGTTTGATTTAGAACGTTGATATCCCCGACAAATACTTTTGAATGTGGTCCATTGGGGCGTAAATATATATTTTTGTCAAAAGCCGGTTCTAAAATGAGATCGCCATCTGAAGTTTTTATCTTGGGTCGGTCCTGGTAAACTTCACCATCGATTATACCGAACCAAATTACTAGAAACGAACACTGAATTAACAACCGGGACATGATCCATGTATGTATCGGTTGAGATGAGAATAAAGACTACAGTATTGGTTAAGGGGTGGCAATGGTGAGCGACGCCCCTTTGCAGATCTGATTTCATTGTACTAAAAACAGTCAAAAGCCATCTGGTTTAATAGAGTGATAAGGATTTATACAGGTTGGTTTTTGATTGGTGACACTTAAAAAAAACGGTAATTGAAAAGGTTTTATACTGCACTAATTACTTTTTTTGCATAAGTGGGATATATGAGACTTTTGATATTTTATTTCTACTAGTGTACAGAATATTTGTACCAATTTTTAGTTTCTTGGGAATTAATGCAAGCTTCGAATTTTATGCAAATTTGACCGGGCTATGTACAGCGGTGACTCATTAACTGAGCTGTCATTATGAACCTATTAAATTGATGCAACGCCTCTTACGCAAGGTCAAATTACAAAGCCATACTGATAGATAAATAAAAACTATCTATCAACGGGGCGGAAACATGATGAGTATACTAAGCATTGGTACATGTTGATATGTGGTTTAGCTCTGCGCCTAGTTAATTTTCAAATCTATTACTTTTTCGTTATGCATGATGCAATAAATTTAATTTAAATTGTACGGTTATATTTATATCCCACTAATATTATAAAGCCGAAAGTTTGTTTGGAGGTTTGTTACCATTTCACGCAAAAACTACCCAACGGATTGCGCTGAAATTTTGCACACTTATAGATGTGGACCAGAAATAATACAAAGGTTACTTTTTATCCGGGTACGACGCATGCGAAGCGGCGGGCACAAGCTAGTATATAATTGTCTTTTTTAAACTTTCGCGATCACAACACATTATTAACATACATATAACCGAGTATTTATCGCGTAAATTACCTTTATTATTTCCCGACGTTAAGCTTAGATTGCACCAAGCACGGTCACGGGAATTTGAATTTAAATGTTTAAAATAATCTTATCTTATCTTAAAACCGTTTCTAATTACAACATGGTTAGATATTACATGCGAAAAGTTGTCGTACGTGTCAACATCCGCCGCCGTAAACATTTTGAGTTGTGCATAAAAAATATACGTTGCCGCGCACTTTTTTGAAATATGTATTTTTTCAATACATTACTAACTTGCACATAGCTTTAATGGTTTACGCGGCGCACGCTAAAGCAACTCCCAATCGGCAAAAAAAATTCTGACAATTTCAACAATCTTCGAAATAGTTCGACGAACTTACAACAAACCTCAATGAATTTTACAGCTAAACCTTTCTCTTGAAACACTCTTCCATTAGTGAAAACCGCATCAAAATCCGTTGCGTGGTTTAGGAGCAGAAGAAAGACAAACAGATTGTCAGACAGACGCGGGCAGCCACTTTAATTTTTACGATGTAGAGATCGTTTTTGATGGTTTAAAAGCAAGGCAATGGCCTTTGTCCTGCAGGTGGAAACATCAGAATTATAAATAAAATGAAAAGGATGCCCGGTAGACGTAAAATAGTTTTTAAAAACATGTTCAAAATTTTAACTTTCCGACGTTTCAGAAACGTAGCAGTTCTATACACTGAAGATGTGCCGAGAAATAATGGTTGATCGACAATTTTTACTCAGGATGAGTGGACTTCAGCACTTCTCGAAGAGTATAGAATTCATTATGTCATACGAGGCATTTGCGAGCTGTTCAAGAACGTCGCCACAAGCTTTCTCCTTGCCTCTTCGATTCAAATTCATCCACATAATTTATTTTGTTTGTACGAGTATCTACAAAACTTGGACACGTGAAATAAAAATAAAGCCGGTCGGTCATACAATATATCTTTCTATCTTTTTTTAGCGAAACTTATGAAGATTTTTTACACTTTCGATGTGAAAAAAACTATGCAAAACTATATATCATATGGTACCCCACATGACCTAGTAGCTTCACTTAATATTTTTGGGACGCCCTTTCCGCCCCCTTGCAATCATAATATTTTTTTTTTCAACATTTTTATATATGCTATAAAATTGAAAAAGCGTTATCTCATACCATTTCAAGTCGATAGCATCAGTAGTTCTCAAGACATCCATTTATGACAGACAGATAGACAGACAAAGTCACACCCACCATAAGGGTTCCTTTTTACCATTTTGGTCCGGAACCCAAACAATAACAAATAGAGGACACCACCCGGTGTGTTCTACTTTCTGAGGCTGTAAGTAATGGGACTTACCGCCGCTGCGCGTGATGCGTGGCGCGCGTCAGTTGCCTCGCCGCACGCAGCCTCGCGTCCCACGTGCTACAAGCTTCCTCCCCGCCGCTTAGTGAGGACACCACCCGGTGTGTTCTAGTTTCTGAGGCTGTAAGTAATGGGACTTACCGCCGCTGCGCGTAATGCGTGGCGCGCGTCAGTTGCCTCGCCGCACGCAGCCTCGCGTCCCACGTGCTACAAGCTTCCTCCCCGCCGCTTAGTGAGGACACCACCCGGTGTGTTCTAGTTTCTGAGGCTGTAAGTAATGGGACTTACCGCCGCTGCGCGTAATGCGTGGCGCGCGTCAGTTGCCTCGCCGCACGCAGCCTCGCGTCCCACGTGCTACAAGCTTCCTCCACGCCGCTTAGTGAGGACACCACCCGGTGTGTTCTAGTTTCTGAGGCTGTAAGTAATGGGACTTACCGCCGCTGCGCGTAATGCGTGGCGCGCGTCAGTTGCCTCGCCGCACGCAGCCTCGCGTCCCACGTGCTACAAGCTTCCTCCCCGCCGCTTAGTGAGGACACCACCCACTGCTGCTCTTCGATCTACAACCAATTTATATGTAGGACCCCTACAGACGTTGTCCCGTCAGTTCATGCAATATCCCATAAAATAAAACCGGCCAAGAGCGAGTCAGACTCGCGCGCGAGGTTTCCGTGCCATCATAGAATACAATATGATAAAGGGGGTTTATATTTGTTGGAGAACCTTGACAGAGCCATCTCTCCACTGTTAGCGGAACTTAAATGGATGTTTTACACTTGCGATGATATCTAAAAACCTATGCAATTTAGAGTGTTCGTAATAATTTTCCTGTAATCTTTACATACACTTCTATTAGCTATAAAAGTTTCAGGGGTCTATCTTCGCAAACTTCGGAGATAATTGGTGGGGGTATTTTTTCAATGTTTTTGTAAATAACTTGATAACTATACGCCATAAGGGAAAATTAAAAACTGTGTATTAATGTGCAAATGCAGCCCTTTCATATCATGTATATCCCCACATGAAAGTCACACCATAAGGTCCGGAACCCTAAAAACTGACGTAAATTTTTAACAGAACATGAAATATTTGTTGGATCGTTCTAGCTGTTCTCTAGTTTCGGGCTCACCGACGAACATCATTTTTATTTTTTAAGAAGGTTCGGTTCGGTAGTGGAACATTCGTTAGAACTTCAGTGATCAATAAATTAACTTAACATTACTGATAAAACAGCAGTCAATCATACAATTATCTACCGCGGTCTGTCTAGTTTCCAAATCTTTGACGGTATCACAAAAAGTCCCCAATCGTGTACTTTGATACAATAAAATGCCTGCGAAGAGGTATCTTGATCTCAGCCGTAGGACGTCCAGTCCACTGCTGAATATATTGGCCTCCGTCATGATATTCATGTGGTGTGGTTGCCATACTCGCCACGCCACACTTGGCAGGCAGGTTGGCGAGCGCAGTGCGGGCATACACAGGCAAGAGAGGGAGGTACGCTTAACTTACCTTGTTTAAAATGTCCTTGAAATCTTTGACGATAGGCGTCGGTCTGTTAACTTGGTCGTTGTAATAGATTATGGTGAGGCGAGCTCCTGCGTACCACATTTCCAATTCGTTCAGGGCGCTTCTTATAGCTGACTCGCTTGATGCTGATGCGCATATTTTCTAAAACAAGCATCGAAATAATGCAGCAAATAACTATAATTAAGTGCCTTGCGCTATTTAAGAAATAATCTTGTTACTACAGTAAATTAATATACTTTATTTCATCATTTCAGCCGCAAATCGTCCTATACTGAACACAGGCCACCCTCATGCATCTCCATGAGGGGTAGTTGCCATACTCACCACTCTTGACAGGCGGGTTGGCGAGCGCGGTACGGTATGTTCACACGGAAAGACGCTACTGGGTGTATCCCCTTGCAGACTCTTACTGCATCCACGGACATGACAGGAGGGGGTAACATTCTACTGCCGGGACCCCACGGCAATACTTTTTATTATTGAATTTAATTTACTACATAAATAAATATAAATAATAAAGTAAAATAATATAAATAATATTAACTTTAATTTACTATAGTAAATTAATATTTTAACCCGATATTTTTTCTTAAAAAGCGCATGGCACCTATTGACTTCCCAATTATCTTTCAATAATGATATGTGTTTGCTGCATTATTTCAATCAATATATGTATATAAAACTCTTCCGTTACTGACTGAGTGACTGACAGACAATGCACAGCCTAAACCACTGAACCCAGAGACTTGAAATTTGGCACACATATACCTTGAGTATCCTAGAGGTGCACTAAGAAGGGATTTTTCAAAATTCCCACGGGAACGGGAACTACGCGGGTGAAAATGCGGGGTGCGGCTAGTGTTTATATAATAATCCATATTTCTTTTGAATTAATGGAGGTCTCAGCCTAACCGTGAAACCATAATTTAGCTATTTTGTGTTGTCTATGACTTCCCGTACGTTTAAAAGTATGTATGTTTAAAATAGATCTGATGCGTGCAAGCTATCAAAATAGATCTGATGCGTGCAAGCTATCAAAATAGATCTGATGCGTGCAAGCTATCAAAATAGATCTGATGCGTGAAAGCTATCAAAATAGATCTGATGCGTGCAAGCTATCAAAATAGATCTGATGCGTGCAAGCTATCAAAATAGATCTGATGCGTGCAAGCTATCAAAATAGATCTGATGCGTGCAAGCTATCAAAATAGATCTGATGCGTGCAAGCTATCAAAATAGATCTGATGCGTGCAAGCTATCAAAATAGATCTGATGCGTGCAAGCTATCAAAATAGATCTGATGCGTGCAAGCTATCAAAATCTTCAACAATGAAATATACTCGTAGTTGCCGAGTGCCCTACACTGATAACATGTATCGGTCACAGGAAGCCAGTGTAGTGAAGCCGTGACAAACAAACGGCCACTTTCGAGTTTTAAATGATAACATTACAACTAAAACATAAAATGTTTGACGACCTCCGTGGCTCAGTGTTCTAGTAGCCGGCTGTTACGCAAGATGATACGGTTCTCGCTGAGTGACAAATGTTTGCTTTGCTGCACATGTGTCTGGGTACTTTTGTACGTATGATAAGTATGGGTTTACAAATAAATGTTTCAGGTATACTATCAACAATCTGGTACCTATAAGACAAGGTCTGCTTACTTTGGGGCTAGATGGTGTTGTTTGATATGTATGTCGAGCATTATTTATTTATTTAAAACACTGCATAATTAGAACCACTTTATGACATCCAATTGTGATGAAATGTTGCATTCAACCCAATTTTTTTATAATTTGAAGATGACGGATGATATTTTTTGTCAAAGACGCGCACCAATCACACAATGAATAGGCTATATGAAAAAAATTGTAATTATTGTTAGTCCGTCATGAAGATCAAAAAATCTATTAGACACGTTGTTTTTCTTTTTTTACGTAATCCAAAAATAGCCGCGATAAATTATATCGAATTGTTGCGTGAAGTCACACGCTGGCACGCGCCGACGGCGACGTGCCTCAGTACAGTATTATGACGTCACGAGCCCCACTCCTAAATTTCAACTTGGTTTATTGTATTGTTTCATTTATTTGAAAAGGCAAGAAATACGTATCTATTATTTTTGTATTATCTAACTGACGGACTAAATTTTGATTTTGATACCCGTCACCGTGCCTATTTTAATGGCTTTGAAAAGTAAATTCAATAAACAATTTGAAGATTTGAATAATTTTTATCTGCTAATTTTACCGTATGTCTAGCATTATTATATCATCATAAAATTTTATCGTATCCTTGCAAAAGTCGGAAAGTAGAGTTTTGTACCTGCAGCGCCTTAAGATGTTTCCTGATGTTGGTGGCGACTCCGAGCAGATCTCTTACAACTAGCGTTTCAGGTTTCTTGTACTCTATTTCTAGAAGTCCATAAACTTCTCTCCAATGGCGCTCGGTAAAATAAGTTCCTCGCACATACTTCAATAGTGTTGTCAAGTCCTAAAATAAATATTGAAAAAGATAATATTTATGATTTCCTACGACATCTATTCACTAAAATACCTACAGTTTTTTCTTAGTTGATGTGGCACCATAAGGTACTTATGCCTTTATTAACGCAACTTTAACTTTTTCTATAGGATATTATTAGGACACTTCACCGTATATTAAGATAATATATAATTATACGCAAATTATTTATTTCTCTTAGCCTTTCTTGTCCCACTGCTTAACAAAGGCCTCACTAAAGTTAGCGCAATACAGTTAAATACTCCTGAAGTATAGGATAACTGATAAGACGACAGTTATGTGACAAGGCGAATATCAAAGTCATGTATCTTTTAAAATACTTGTTCAGCGCTGTAACCGCGCCGCTACATAGGTACACATATAACAAGTTCACATTACAGAATAATGACGAATGTCATCCATCATACATACAGAATACTTTTCCAATTCTTGTTGAATAAACAGAGTAACAGAAGTATACGGTTCTAGAAGTCCCTTCCATTTTATAGTGAATTCATCCAAGAGATGCAGCTTCTTCTGGAACACCAGCCAATCTTGCTCAGCCATCGATTCCAATTCTATGAATAGATAAAAATCACGTGTTTTAATTTAGCGAACACGAACATTCTGATCCTATGTAGCACATAAAATGATGAGTACCTTCATTGTAATCTTTGAATACGGACCAAAGGTCAACGTATTCGTTTATCAGTTTTTCGGCTTGCTGCCATGATTCCGTCAATTGAGTGTTCATGTTGAACTTCTCGCATTCCTTGCTGAAAATAAATAATAATATTGTCAAATAGATTTCACTTTTTAGGCCTCGAAATTAAAAATAATCCCTTCTTAACCTCTTTTACGGGCGTAACTTCAGAGCTTAACCCCATACAAAATTAAAAGGACCAGAAGTTGAAAAGCATGCGTTTTCGTATATAATATACTAATTTAATAACCAATTTCATGATTGTCGCTACTTAAGAATTAAATAATTTCGGAAACATATTCATGCTCATTTCAATGAGCCACGAAGGCGCCCGTATACGCTAGCTCTGCTTAGCCTGCATTTACTAAACTTGTATACATATCTGAGTAAAGCCGCGGATAGAAAGCAATTAATAAGTATACAAACTAAACGAATAACAATCTATAAGGTTGTTAATTACATACACAAGCTCTTCCTTATCAGCGGAGAACTTGTTCCATTGTTCCCTCGCGTCAAACACGCAGCGACATCTGTCGGCCATCTCGCTGTGTGGCACGTTGACCTCCTCGTACCGCGGCTTTGACTGGCTCCACCGCGAAAACCACGTCTCAACGGCAGTGTTTAGGTTATCCCATTCGCCTCTCAAACTAGATTTTACTATGTCAGCCTGAAACGAGTTATAGGTACATATTAGTTATTAGAATCACGGGTGTATACCTACCCGTGATTCTGAAAGCCAGGACCGCGTCTCATTTTATTATTGAAATTATTCTTGTTTCATGGAGGCACATTGCTGGTACATTCCATTGTTGTAGATAAAATCAATTATGACAATGTGCATAATGCGATCTCTTAAGTTGTCATTGGTTCAGTTCCAATAATCTGTTACTTAATAAAAACAAAACGAAATATCATATTTTCGCTTCCTAATGTAAAACATACTAAGGCAGACATTCAGATAAAAGGTGAAAACCTAGAACTTGTAGCTAACATGTCTTTTTAGGCATCAACCTAGATAATAAAGCTTCAATGGGGTCCCCACATAGATAAGCTATCGAATAGGCTCAGTTCTGCTACATATGCAGTTAAAAAAGCTTTAGCTCACAGACATCTACATCTAGATTTGTTTACTTTAGCTATTTACATAGTATTATGTCTTATGGCATAATGTTGTGGGGGTGCGCTGGAGCTAAACATACATATAAACACTGTATTTGTGCTGCAGAATAGGGCTATTCGTGAAATCTACAATATGGGCCCCAGAGAATAGCTTCGTGATAAATTTTAAGAAATTCATATAATGACAGTTCCCTTTCAATATTTTTACGAAATTCTGCTGTATACCCACCAAAATATTTGCACGAATGAATGTAATAGGCCAGTTTAACATTTATATTCTCTTATAACCAATCACATTAGCTGAGTTTCGACCGTTTATGGTGTCAGTCTCATGTGCCGACTTTCAATTATTATATGTAGATATGTAACGTAACTTCTACTAATTATGTGAGTATCAAACAATTTAAGCGGTCCGGGAATCCCGGTCAGAAAAATACTTATGCTCAATGATTTATATCGTTGGATACGCACTCAGCGTAATAAAACCGCGTTGTTTTGTTTCCACACGAAATGAGTGAGCACGCTCATTTGGAATTAGTGTACCTCTAAATACAGTGTTAGCCGGACGTGGTGTGTGTTATTTTTTCACGAAGGTTCATGCAATATGATTGCATAATAATATTTTGGTTTATTGGCAAAAACAGTGACCGTGCGTCGATATAATTGCTAGCACACGTTTAAGGACCGTGCCACAGGTTTCGGTGTAAGGGCATATTTAACAATTTAAATCTTTGCTTACACTTAAATAATTTGTAAGGAAACAAATGTAACTGATAGTCAATGACACTTTTTCTTGTACGCCGAAGTCACTATAATTCTGACCTGATGTTCGAACATCTGCTGGTGACTCGACATGAGTTCTCGAATCTTCTGCCACTCCTTAATGGTTCCCTCTACGGAGGCGTCGCCCCCCCACGTGCGCAACATGTGACCTTTCATCTTCAAGGCTTCCATTGTTTTTTCCATCTGAAAACATTGCGAAGTCAGTTTCATATTTTAGTTCTTATTCTTTATTTACTCGTGGTACATTATGCTATTCAATGTATATAGGTAGTAATAGGTTTGTTATTAAATAAGTAGAGCAACAAAAATTAACTAGGTAGTGTTGCTAACTTATTGATTGCGCTATTAAAGCGTTTATAACTTTTTAACTGCTTTCTTCCACACGGTTAGGTAGTTGCTTGTATTTATTAACACATTTTTCGTATCGATATGGATTCAGTAAAAATTGTACGAACTTAATTCCAAAAGTTTTAAATATGAAATTTTTTAGGTACCTACCTAATAATTTAACACTCTACTACTCATCATCATATCATATCAGCCGTAGGACGTCCACTGCTGGACAAAGTCCTCCCTCATTGATCTTCAAGTACTGCGGTTGGAAGCGGCCTGCATCCAACGCCGACTTGCTGTTTTTACCAGGTCGTCTGCCCATCTTGTACGTGGACGTCCTACGCTGCGCTTGCCGGTTCGTGGCCTCCATTCGAGAACTTTGCGGCCCCATCGGCCAACCGTTCTGCGCGCTATATAGCCTGCCCATTGGCACTTACTTCAACGTGCTAATCATTCTGGCTATGTCGGTGGTCCGCGTTCTTCAACGTGTCTCCTCATTTCTGATTCGATCCCGTAGAGAAACCCCGAGCAAGCTCTCTCCATAGCTCGTTGAGCGACTCTAAGCTTGTTCATAAGGCCAATAGTGAAGGAACACGTCTCGGTTTCATATGTCATCACTGGCAACACACACTGATTGAGACTTTCGTCTTCAGGCACTGAGGTATGCTGGACGAAAAGATGTTGCGAAGTTTCCCAGTCGCTGCCCACCCGAGTTGGATTCGACGATTAACCTCTTAAAAAAGTTGGACCTACCTAATTGGACTGTTTGTCCTAGGTATAAGATACGCGTCGACAACTTCAAGAGCCGAGTTCTCGACCATATGGGGCAGACATGGATATTCGACATAATTTTCGTCTTGTCTATTTTTAGTTTATTTTAAGGCCCACCCGTTAGGAGACTCGATTGAGGCCTTCGAGCAACACTCAACTACATTGTATTTATTTATCCGTAATTTAGTATTTATGTCAAAAAAAGCATAGTGTTGTTCACTCGTAGAGTACAATCCAGAACATGACTCTAAAACGACTTCAAAACGTTCGCGTTTTTAATTATGAGTAGGATAGTTCCTTAAATCTAAGAAACCTTTCATTTTTATGTCCATCTGTATTTAATAGACAAAAATAAATTATTTTGTAAAAAATTAGGGTATAACGCCGTGGGGTGCCGGCAGTAGAATGTTTACCCTCCTCTCATGCCCGTGGATGCAGTAAGAGCCTGTTAAGGGATACCACCGGAAGATGGGCAGCAGCGTCTTTCCGTGTATCAACATCCCGTACTGCGATCGCCAACGCGCCTGCCAAGCGTGGTGAGTATGGCAACTACCCCTCTTGGAGATCCATGAGGGAGGCATGTGTTCAGTAGTGGACATTTTGCGGCTGAAATGACGATAGGGTATCCCTAATTGTAAACTCACTTCACATACATGTAATTTACAGTCATTTACAAATCACAATAATAATGTTAGGTACTGGAGGGAGCTATTATGTTTCCATATTAAAGTATACAGATTAGATTCTGCACACCAATATAAAACTAGAACACTGAAATTGAGGTCAACGACCAATACAGATAATAATATGTCGTAAATAACAATAACAGAAACTTTAAAAAGCAGCCGGGCACGTTTTTATCTCAGAGGTCATTTTGGTCGTATCTATGCGATGATGGACACAAATATGGTACTATTCCTTCTAATATAATTCTTAAATTTTTCAACAAAAACAGACTAATGATAAAATCTAAAATGTTGCTGGAAATACCCGAACCGCTATATGTATGCTTATTACGTTGAGTATTTCCCTCAGTTATCATGGACCCCATCATCAGAGCTGGCAAATATTATTATGTGTTATTTTTTTCTTAAAAAAAACACAATAGCTTCTTAAGAACAAAGCTTACTATCACTGTAATTGAATTGAATATCTATTATACATTAATTTAAGGGTTGCAAAGAAACGTTTTCGATTTAGGGTTCCGTTTGCGAAATATTAAGGTTTAATTAATTCCTGTTAACATGTTTGTTAAATCTGCATTTTGTTTGTTTACTTAATAAATAAAATGAGAACTTAATCCCACTAATATTATAAAGCCGAAAGTTTGTTTGGATGGAGGTTTGTTACCTCTTCACGCACAGAAACTAGGCTACGGATTGAGCTGAAACTTTGCAAACGTATTGAAGTTGACCAGGATTAACACATAAGTTATTTTTTATTCGGGTACAACGCATGTGAAGCGGCGGGCAGAAGCTCAACATCAATACGTGTGCAAAATTTCAGCTCAATCCGTAGCCTAGTTTTTGCGTGAAGAGGTAACAAACCACCATCCAAACAAACTTTCGGTTCTATAATATTATATATATATATATATATATTGGCCAATCTAGTCTTGGCCGATTTCGACCACAGCGACCGTATTTTACTGGAAATACCCAACCACAAGGACTTGTTTGAGGGTTATGAGGGTGAATGGGGGTGTAATTTGTTCCACCCTTTGGTGCGCTCTGTGGTGGCTTGCATACCCAAGTTTGTTGGTGAAGGTACGAGCGCACTTTGTATGTACATGTTAATACCCCGCTGATGTAATTATAAGATATGGCCACTGGTGGTCGGGCCTTGAGCTCATCACGCTTTTTATCGAGCTCCTCGCGACGCTCGATTTCAAACGTGAATGAGACGTCGCCATTCTGGCCGCTGCGCTGCTTTTACCTCCTATTGAGAGGGCTCTATATTGAAATATATTATTTATAATATTAGTGGGATGTCAGCCTAACTTATAATTCTTATTTATTTATACCAGGCTTACTACCTACTCGTCTTCCTCAGTTGAAAGAATCTTGTTTTCCACACCGCCCGCCTGAACCCGTAAGTGACGCGAGGTAGGTACAGGTTTCGCGGCGGTATAGTGATATGAGATTTCCAACTAAACTTAAAATCTGAATAACTTTTGATTCTGTGGGTCGATTTTGATGAAGCAAAGACTAAATGTTATTTAGAATAATGCTTGATTTTTCAGTTATTTTATATTAAATCAAATAAGTGGTTTTTGCGCGATACGCTCACGAACAAACAAAGAAACCGACAAACAGACAAAAATTTAAAAAATAGTTTATTTACGTTTTATTACCTTTTCTTCATATAACCCACTTATTTATTTGCAAAAATATTTAACAATGTACAAACGGGAAAGGTTTACGATTTTATTATATGTATGTATAGATCTGTCATCAAAACTAGTTTAGGTTTTGGTCGTGTGGAAGTTGCAAATTCTACTTAGTGATTAAATTTTGGTGACAGGTCTACTATTCTAGAAACAAACATTATTAGGTGATTGATAAAACTATATCCTTATTTTACTAATATAAAAAACATATATACGGTCGAATTAAGAAACCTCCTTCTTTTTTTAAGTCGGTTAAAAATACCAACCTCAGGCATTTTCTGTTGCAAAGCCTGCTGCTTCCCGCTAATCTCTGATAGTTCCTTAGCGTTCTTCGGCATAGCTCTATCCTCCAGCATCACAGTGGCGTTGGCGATGAAGCCCTCGAGGTCGGTCGCGTCATTCCGGCAGCTACTCTGAAGCGAGGATATCAGGCAGGCCCACAGATAACGTGTCTGAGCTTCGAACTCCCGTCGTAGGGTTGTTGTCCCTACTGAGATCCAATGAATTTTTTCATCCTCGCTGTGAAAAATGTGTGAATTTTAGGTATACTTTATATTGACGTTTGACGGATGACGGAGGTAAGGGAGGCAGTGATTTCTTTCATTGCCCGAGCCAAAAACAACACCTTGTAGCGCTAGACCTGTGTGAAATTACCAGCATTTTTTTCTAACCTATAATGTTTCATACTACTGGGCAAAGGTCTCCCTCATTTCCTTCTACTGCTCACGATCCCCGGCCGTTCCCTAACACTCTTCCGGGAAGGCATCTATATCGTCACGCCAGTGTCTTTTAGGCCTACCTCGGCGTCGGCGACTGTCTTCAGGCTCCCACTTGGTGACGATCGATGCCCACCTGGTTATTATTATTATTTTCCAGCATCATTAATAATAATCATACTCTATCACAAAAAGTTTACTTACAATGTCATCTTAGCAATAGCCTGTCCGTACGCCTTGCATGCTTTGAAGTTGACCTCCCAATCATGTGGTTCCTTCAAGTGCTCCATGCATAGGGCTTCTAGATCTGGCACGCATGCTAACGCCGCCTTGCGCGTCCACGCAGTACAAGTTTGCTCTAGTGAGGTTAATGCCGCTTCTAGTTGCTTGACTGCTTTGTTGCCGAGCCAGCTATGCCTGCAAATAAGATTCTTATACAAAACCATAATAAATTTAAACATGCAAAATTATACCAGATTTTGCCAACGAGTAGCGCGCTTTGGCAACTTTCAACATAGGTAATTAGCACGTGTATTGTTCCATCTCACCTAAATTGTATTATATTTACTGTGATGTCATCAAAGACATACAGGTATGCTTTTTAATTACTCAGCGTATGGATTTTAAAAAGAGCCTTCATTATAAAATTACGAAAAAATTGGCCTTTCACACACTAAAGATGATTTATCAGCTACTGTTCATGCGGGTTGGCTAGCAGTTGGCTTTCCAGCACTTGTACAGACATAAAGCAGACATAAATAGACATTTGTCAGCAATATCCATAAACATATGTATAATTGCGGCCAAGTCGCTCTGGATGCCTAAGAACATGGCAGGCAGAGAGACCAGGCGACACAATTGTTGGTAGTACTGCACTCGCAACTCTATGGGAGGCTGGATTCTAATTATACATTTACAATTTCAAGGCTGTATAAAATGGAATATTTACTACTTGGTATGAATACCATCTTTACATGTCTCCGTTTTCAGGGTTTATATCTGTGAGCAATGCACGCTAAATAAAACAACTAATGTATCACTATCACCATATATTAACCTATATTATATTATATGTATATTAACCCATATATTAACCGAAATTCACATAACGGCAAGACTCTCATCTTGACCCTCAAGCAGATGTGGATTTCCGCCTCAAGTACTTAACCACTGTCACGGTGATTAGATACGATCTGCAGATATTTGACACGGGAGATTAAATATGTTGTAAATATGTCTGTACTTGCAACTTAGTCGCTTCGCTGCGACCGATGATGACGACTTGATGCAAGCTAATATGAACCGTATCTCTAAGGAACGAGAATCATACTTCGCCGTAACACAGTTACAAACTAGCACGGGGAGTATAGATTTTTTAACTGGATGGGTACCGTCATATATTATTTTTATTTTTATACCTTGTATATTTTTTGTAACTTATTACAGTAACATAATTTAAGCGTAGTACTTAGTGATTAATGATTAATATGCAAGTGTACCTTACCTATGTCATTTAAGTATTTTGAAAATAAACTATTATATTCTATTCTGTTTTTATTTTTGTAAGTTGAGGTGTCTATGTAATTGGAAACAATGGAAATAAATGAATGAGTTTCTGAGGTGTACATAAAGCTTTTTATACGTGAAAGACGCCGCTGTCCATCTTCCGGAGGTACCCATTAGCAGGCTCTTACTGCATCCAGGGGCATGTGAGGAGGGGTAACATTATACTGCCGGCACCACACGGCGCGCGAGATGCTTTCACATAATATAGCGTTCCATTGCGATGCGATGCGATTTAGTATAGTATTTTTGAGGCACCGAGAACAGAGGACTCTGAAGGAGCACTTACTTGTCAACGATATCTATGAAGATTGAGTTGTCGGTCAGGTTGTTCTGAATGCCCACGAACATGGCGGGCAGAGAGACCAGGCGGCGCAGTTGGTGGTAGTGCTGCACTCGCAACTCTTCCATTGGTGGCTGGACCCTCACGGCGTGACCTCTGAAACGTCAGTCTTTTTAACTTTTTTTTTCCTAACCTATATCGCGGAGCAACATACTGCGCTCCGAAACACAAATCGTTGACGTTGGTCAACGATTTGTGTTTTGGATGAGGAAAAGAGGAGATGTTTTCGCGAGGTGTGGAAGGAGGAAAAGGAGGCCTTTGCCCAGCAGTGGGACAGTAACGACTGAAAATAATAATATTAACCTATATTTTGTCTCACTGCTGGGCTAAGGTCTCCCCATCTCCTTCCACTGCTTACGATCACCGCCCGCTTCTAAACTTATAATCGCTAATTCTACTTAAAGATACTTTCGACGACCTATGTGGCGCATCAGGCGAAGGTCCGTCTGCGACGCAAGAGATTGCAGGTTCGATTCCCGCCTCGGGACAAATGTCTGTACGATCTGCAGATATTTGTTCAGGGTGTTCTGGATGTTTTTCTATTTATAATGCAGTGGGATCAGATGGGCTCATGATAATAATCACTTGTGCTCTCTTGTACTGGTGTTGTCCTTAGACATCTCAGTCATTACCTGAAGCTTATATATAACTCAACACACCAGTGATCCTCACTTGGCTTAGGCCCGTGAGTTTCACTTAGGTATACCGAAATATTTACAAATAGTTTTAAATGAAAATACGTTAAAATTGGCAAATGCTTTAGACTCAGCAAACGTCCACCAGTCACCCATTGATGAACATAACATATCGGCCAAGTGCGAGTCGGACTCGCACACTAAGGGTTCCGTACCATCGAGAAAAAAAACGGCCAAAAAATCACGTCTGTTGTATGGAAGCGCCGGCGGGTCGGAAGAGTGTATAGACGTTAATTTATTTAATTTAAAATAATATTTCTTCTGAATTCTATTAATGAATATAATCATTTATTTATTTGTCACATGTTTTTTTTATATTACAATGTGTTGATTCCTTAGGATCTTGAACTAGCCTAGGCTTTGTTTAAAGGACCAAGGCTTCTCCTTATAATAGTCGCGTATTACATTAAATACAATACACATATTAAATATACTAATACTACAGCGCACAGTCGCTGAACGTGTTAAGGAACACATAGCAGGGTTGAAAAATCGACAAGTGAACAAGTCTGCTATAGCTGAGCATTCAGGACCCAATCACTGGATTGAACTCCACAATCCCAAAATTAGCCAACGAGAGGCACTATTACAAGAGAGTGGTTCGGGAAGCAATTGGAATTGAAAAGTAGGTATCTTAATTTCAATCGTGAAAACAGTTTCAGACTCTCTGCCTCATGGAATCCAGTGATAGCCAAGTGTACTCGACGTATGAAACTATTTACTAGACAATCGAGGCAATTTCATTCATTCAGGAGTTTTTTCAATCATAAAAAATAAAAATAGTGTTGTGACAAAGTGATGTCACAACACTATTTTTATTTCATCAAAAACTGACAACACAGTAAACGTCAGTGGACTTCGTCTAATGAGCCGTTTTCAGTAACAAAACAAAAAGAGTTTTCTACTAAACCTGACAGATGGAGCTGGCAAGCGGAGTAAGCAAGTTTGTGATTAATCCTGTCATTGTCAAATTGTGCCTACCAGTAAAAGAAAATTAACGCCATCTATAAGGTACGAAGTAACTATTTTTGAAGTTTTTACTTTTTAATGAAAACGCCTCATTAAAAATACGACTATAGTTGACGTGTGAATCAACCTAAGTATGCTGACACAGTCAGTGTAGTATGCTGCCCCAGTGTGAAACAGCCTTAATCTCAAGTTCATATAATTATGAAGACCAAGTAAGGGTAGTCTGAAAAGACGCCTTTCCTTTGGTGCTGTTACCTCTAACATCTGTCAGTCTTCCCGGGACCACGATGGGTGTAATCCTGTCGAAACGTCGGGCAATAATAAAGGTAAATAACGCGATAAATACCCGGTTAAATATGTGTTTATAATACACCTAAATATTCTGTAAATATCAAGCAAAAATCGGCAAAACAATCATTTGTATGGGAGCCCCCTTAAATATTTATTTTATTCTGTTTTTAGTATTTTTTGTTATAGCGGCAACAGAAATACATCATGTGTAAAAAAGTCAACTGTCTAGCTATCACGGATTCATGAGATACAGCCTGGTGACAGACAGACAGATATACTGCGGACAGACTGCGGAGTTTTAGTAATAGGGTCCCGATTTTACCCTTTGGGTACAGAACCCTAAAAATAAGGTGTCAGGAATGAGGAAGTACCAAAATTAGGTGGCTTTGGCATAAGGATGTGGGTAATTGCTGTTTGTTGGTAGCAGCACCACTTGAGATACCCTATCATTAAACACTTACCGCAAAACTAGATCAACTTTGACGTGCGGGAAATGCTTGTGCAAAGAGAGAAGGGTCTTTATGTACTGGCATTCGAGTGCCTTGTACAGCTGCCAGTCCCAGTGGGATTTCCACAGCTCAGTGCTTTTGTGTCCATTCGCTTCCACCTGTAATTTAAAATACGAGTATACATTTAATTAAATTCCTTGTTAATGTATTATACTTAAGTATTATTATTTTAGTATGATGATGTTTCATGTAATTACATCTTGAAAATTACTTCCATAGTAACTCAAAAAACTAAATGTAACAAAATGAGCTCATGGATCAAGTAATGACTGTGACGCAATGCAATGGGCGGGCGGAGAGGGAAGCGACGCCATTTTGAGTGCCTACGACACAGCCCCGTCCCTTTTGCTTTGAATGATAATATAGTTTACCTTTTCAATAATATCTCTGATATCATTAACGCTTTTCTTCCATTCCGATTGCTTAGCCAACAGTTCTGTATCCATTAAATTCTCAACGATATTTCTTATAGATGCATGTTGATTCGTCAGGTAGGAATTCTGTGAAAATTATGGTTACTTAATACTTATTTATTTATATGCTTTATTTTATTCTAAGATTAGTTTATCATGATCAGCGCACTTATACTTTCACCGTTGGACTCTTTTACAGCAATAGAGAGGAATTTGATTGAAGCCATTGTGTGTCAAATCCATGCAGTTTTTTTTCCATTACAAATGAGAAAATTACTTTTTAATTATTAAGCTATTGCTCTATTATTGATACACGAGATGTGTGTCATTTAAAACATTGTGTGCATACCTGAGATTCCAGTTTCATCACAGCTTTCCTTAGCTTATCTGTGTAGTTGTGCAGTTGTTCCATGTCGTCCCAATACACGGCCTTCTGATCCTGAACTAGAGAAGATAACTCTAATGCGGCTTGCAGCATCATGGGGCGGGTTGAGGGGATCATGCGCTCGCCTAGCGTGTTGTGGAAGGACGCTACCTGAAAAACAATTGTTTATAGGAATCTTAAAACTGATTACAATTAGAGATTTAGAACTGTAAGCGTAAAATTGGGTAAGATTGTTCCGTTTAGGTTTAAAACGGCACTAACCGAATAGCTTTATGTAATTTTATTCCGTTTTACATCAATTTGATTAGCTTACGCTATAGTTAGTGCAATAACAGAATCGCCAGCATTATTTGTTTACATAATGTGATGACCGCACATGGAGTTGGGCAGGACACTAGGCTCGACGAGGTGCTGGCCAGTACAAAATAGACCACAGCGGTATAAGCGAAAGGCGGCCTGTGCAGTGCGTGATACCGGGCTAAATTTGATGTGTAGGTAAGACATAAAACCAATTTATACGTGCTATTAAGGCGGTCTTATTAGATAAATATTCTGTGGTCTCATACAGGGAGGAGCATTCGTCTATTATCGTTGCGTTAATTTACGATGAATGCAAGAGTGACAGTAGTATGACATGGAAATATTAATATATAATCAGCGGAAGAATCGTTTTTAAATCTGCAACGGTCGCGGTCCTATAAAAGCAGTACGCTCGCCTGTCTCGGGTTCACTTTTGTTCGAGCCTTCGTACTGGTAACACCTTGAAATTGTCTGTCTGTAACGTTACTTTGTTTAAATTATCATTGATTTGTGTAAGACTGATTTGTAAGTAATTTATGATGTAATTTTGAAATTATTAAATCGTGTTGTTGGAAGTTTATATTTTTTTTAAGTTATTTTTATAGAAACCGCTTACTTCAGAAGTGGGATAGGACTCCATAGTCCATTTTCCGCTCTGGCCTATAGCTAAAATTTGTATTCACCATGGCCGAAGGTTCTACATCTCGTGGTCGAGGTAGAACTAGGCGTGAAACAAATATTGAAACTAATGAACTTCGTGAGACTTTAGGTACAATTCTGGCGCGTCTGAACGCGTTAGAACATGTTGGTCTACCCTCGACCAGCGCCACGTCATCGCAGCTGATGGCACGGGATGAGCGCGCCATGGCGCCGCCCAGTCCTATCGCCACGTGTTCGCCGCGCTCGCAGTCCGCAGCGCCTTCCGCTGTGCCGGCGCCCGGGCACGTGCTGCCTACATTAGGGACTGAGGTCTCGGTGCCCGCATCCAATGCCAGCACTATTGGCGACTCCACGGCAAACATGTCGTCCTCACCGGACGTTACCGAGCGCCTAATCGGAGCATTGAGTGCGTTGAGCAAGGTTAGATCGAACCATTATTATATTTCTAATTTCGATCCTAATTTGCATGATATCGATTCTTGGTGCGAGGAAGTGGAGAGAGCGCGTAGTATGAATTGTTGGGACGACAATGAGTGTTTATCTCGGATAGCTAACTGCTTGAAGGGTGATGCTCGTAGTTGGCTCAACGATTGGGTAACTAACGACCGCACGTGGTCCAACTTCAAAGCTGAATTTAAACCTTTGTGCGCGCGAAGAATCGATGTCGCTAATATACTGTTCGAAGTTATGTGTACCGACTCCAACAGTTACTCCACGTATGCAGAATACGCCAGGCGTTCTGTTTTGCGCCTTAATATAGTGAAAGGTTTAAGCGAAGAGCTTACTGTTGCCATTGTTTTACGTGGAATAGCTGACGGGCAGGTACGTGCTGCTGCCATGAATGCCCATTTGCTGCCCAAAGATCTTGTCGAGTTTCTGTCTATTTATACAAAGCCTAAGACACAACCCGAGTCGACTGCTTCTACAAAGACATCCCAAGGTAAACCGGATAATCGTAAACGAATGAGTAATGTTAAGAATTTAAATCTAAAATGCTTTTCTTGTGGAGAACTTGGTCACCCAAAGCGTTTGTGTCCCAAGAAAGTGAAGTCGGAAGAACAATCGGAGACAGATACCAGTAATACCTCCGTTAGTCAAAATGCGGGTAGCAAGAAAAAGGGACCGTGCTCGTTTTGTAAAAAACCAGGCCATGATGTCACTTTTTGTTTTGCAAAACAACGATCAGAAAAACGTAACGAAAGTAATGTTAACTTTTGTCGTGAGTTGAAAGGCGATTCGACGGATAGTGACGTCACGACCGCGGTTATACAGGGTATACCTACGGACGTATTAATTGACAGCGGGTCGCGCATTTCACTTATCTCGGAACTAGTGTCGAAACATTTTAGGTGTCCGCAACAGCCAGCTCACCAGGTATTACGAGGAATAGGTGATCAAAATATCGTATGTAAAGGTTATGTCACTATGGTAATTGAATTCAGTGATATTTCTCTCGAGGTCGATTTGTATGTCGTTCCTCAAAAATGCATGACAGTACCGGTGCTCATAGGTACTGATGTCTTGAACCGTGACGGCGTAACATACATTCGTACGAACAACGAACAGCGAATCACTCGTGTCTCTAGTTCTAGCAGTGACCAGCAGCAGGTGATGCACATCGACTCGAGTAGCGAACCGGAAATAAAGACTCCTTTACAAGGTAATGATCGCGTTAAGTTGATGTCTGTGTTAAACGAGTTTAAGGACTCATTTATTGTAGGTACTGCTCATACCACGGTATCGACCGGTGAAATGCATATAACGCTTACTAGCGATACGCCTGTTTACTATAGACCTTACAGGCTGTCCTACGACGAAAAGTTGAAGGTACGCGAGATATGCCGTGATTTGCTGGATAAAGGTATTATTCGCGAGTCGGAGTCACCATATGCGAGCCCGATCATTCTTGTAAAAAAGAAGGATGGTAAGGATCGTATGTGCGTCGACTACCGGGCACTTAATGCTATCACAGTGAAGGACCGGTTTCCGTTGCCTCTTATTGAAGACCATATAGACCGCCTTGGTAAGAGTAAATATTTTACGTGTTTAGACATGGCAACCGGGTTCCACCAGATTCCCTTGGACAGCGAGTCCATCCCGAAGACTGCTTTTGTTACCCCAGAAGCTCATTATGAGTACTTAAAGGTAAGCTTTGGTCTAGCAAACGCACCCGTGGTCTACCAGCGGATCATCACAAACACCCTGAGATCGGAAATTGAGTCTGGTAAGGCCTTGGTGTATATTGACGATGTGTTGATTTTGGCCTCAAACATTGACGAAGCTATTCAAAACTTACGTGAAGTTTTGCTTACACTAACACGTTCTGGTTTTTCGATAAACCTTAAAAAGAGTGCCTTTGTGGCCACAGAAGTCGAGTACTTGGGTCGTACTATAACGCAAGGTCAGGTTAGACCGAGCGAACTTAAAATCAAAGTTTTAACCGACTCTCCTGTGCCCACGAATGTAAAACAAGTCCGGCAGTTACTAGGTCTTGCAGGTTATTTTCGTAGGTACATACCTGATTACGCGTCGAAAACCGCCCCTATAGCCAACCTAACGCGCAGTAACGTGGAGTTTCACTGGGGTGAGTTGCAAGAAAACGCTCGTAAGTACCTAGTCAAGTGCCTTACGAGTGAGCCAGTGCTCGCGATCTTTGATCCTCAGCTGCCTACAGAGCTGCACACGGATGCCAGTTCCATCGGTTATGGCGCAGTATTACTCCAGGTACACGAGGGTAATAAAAGGCGAGTTGTAGCGTATTACAGTAAGACAACGCAAGGTGCAGAGCCGCGGTACCACTCTTACGAGTTAGAGACGCTAGCCGTCGTCAGGGCACTCGAGCACTTTCGCCACTACCTGTTAGGTATAACTTTCAAGATTGTCACTGATTGCAATGCTTTGCGGTTAACTAAAAGTAAGAAAGACATTCTGCCACGCGTAGCGCGTTGGTGGATGTATATGCAGGATTTCAACTTTAGTATAGATTACAGAAAGGGTGCCATGATGCAACATGCAGACTATCTAAGTCGAAACCCTGTAGATGTGTTACATATCACTAAGCCTAAAAACTGGGCACAGATTGCTCAATCTGCGGACGATGAAACTCGTACGTTGATTGACCAAGTTAATAATAACGAGCTAGACACGTCGAGGTACGTTGTTCGCAACGATTTGCTTTACTACAAGCATACCTATACAGGTGGGTAGGCAAAACTCTTATGTTTCGTCCCTAAAGGACACCGTCTGAGTTTATTAAGGATATTTCATGATCAACATGAACATATCTGTGCTGACAAAACAATTGAATTGATTTTGAGGCATTTTTGGTTTCCGGGTCTTAGTAGTTTTGTAAAGAAATACATAGCCCACTGTTTGGTTTGCCTCTCGTCAAAGAAAGTCCCCCGGGCTCCTCACCAGCCGATTGCGTCCTGGCACAAGCCTGAAATTCCGTTTAGTACCATTCACATGGATGTACTTGGTCCCTTACCTACCTCGAACGAACATAAGTATGTTTTGCTTATTGTCGATGCCTACTCAAAGTATTGTTTGTTTTATGCTATGAAATAGCAAGACTGATGAACTGAAAATATTAGCGTGTAACGCTGTGTCCTTATTTGGGGTCTATCAACTTATTGTTTGTGATCGTGCACGGATATTTGAGTCTTGTCCCTCATCTTTTGAAAGTAAGTAAATTGTATTTACTAATGTCATGGCTAAGAAAAGATGCAAGATGCGGGTTCGAGTCCCATGGCATCCCGGTCTAGCCATGTGAGAGGTGCGGTGCGATACAAGTCACGGGTTTGAGTCCTGTTGTATCATATTTACATGCAAACTTGGTGCCTCTGTAATGGTGTGTGCGTGTGTACATACGGGTAGCATTGAGCAGTGCTCTGCTTTGACAAGCAAACTTGGTGCCTCTGTCATGGTGTGTGTACATACGGGTAGCATTGAGCAGTGCTCTGCTTTGACAAGCAAACTTGGTGCCTCTGTCATGGTGTGTGTACATACGGGTAGCATTGAGCAGTGCTCTGCTTTGACAAGCAAACTTGGTGCCTCTGTCATGGTGTGTGTACATACGGGTAGCATTGAGCAGTGCTCTGCTTTGACAAGCAAACTTGGTGCCTCTGTCATGGTGTGTGTACATACGGGTAGCATTGAGCAATGCTCTGCTTTCACATGCAAACTTGGTGCCTCTGTGATGGTTTGTGTACATTGTAGCATTGAGCCGTGCTCTGCTTAGACATGCAGCTGGGAGCCACTGTCTAGTTTCATGGATATACAGACTTGGTGTATATCTACGCTTACAAGAAATAATGCTAACATGTGTTTTCTTTTGCATTATTTTCAGTTGATGATGACGCCCTAGTGGGTCCGTCCCAGCCTGTCCTGAGTACACAAGTTGGAGACATCGCTGCGGGACCGTCTCAAGTAGCTCCGGGCACGCGAGACGACGGGTTCCAGGGTCCACTCGACGGAGATACCACCACTGCACCACGAGACGTGCCTGAGCTCTCCCCGAGTCCACTTGCCGAAGAAGGATTCAACCTAGACCCTTTTGAAGAAAGGAGTATGCCAGAACTGTAATGTGGTCGTGGACGACCACTTGTCAGGAGAAGCCGAATCAGCGGAAGAATCGTTTTTAAATCTGCAACGGTCGCGGTCCTATAAAAGCAGTACGCTCGCCTGTCTCGGGTTCACTTTTGTTCGAGCCTTCGTACTGGTAACACCTTGAAATTGTCTGTCTGTAACGTTACTTTGTTTAAATTATCATTGATTTGTGTAAGACTGATTTGTAAGTAATTTATGATGTAATTTTGAAATTATTAAATCGTGTTGTTGGAAGTTTATATTTTTTTTAAGTTATTTTTATAGAAACCGCTTACTATATTATGATTTATTGGTAAAGCCATCGTGAAACCCGCGGTTCAGTTGACCTGTTATCTATCTATCAATAAATACTGCCCACTTAGCTAAGGGGATGACATAGGTACTAGGTAGGCTTAATCCATCTACTCTTCTCGTCGGCAGAGTAGTCTAGGATAAGGTATAAGGTGATGTATTTAGGCAGGTTCAAGTTCCAGCGCTGGCGGTGAATAAAAGCTAAGAGTATGAAACGATCTTTCCTCAATCTCTAAACATACGAAGCGAGTGACTTTACTCCCATCATCTTACTCTCTACAACGCTCGCTCTCTATAACAAAATTGATTATTACCTGCTGCAGTGCCCGCGCTTGCGTCAGCGCTGAAGCGATAGAATCCAGCGCTGCAGCGGCTGGCGGGGACGGAAAGCCTAGAGCTACCAACGATCTTGCCTCCAACTCCACCCACACGAGGCGTGGGTTGAACATAACTTCCATCATCTTGCTTTCGCTGCTGAATTCAACCACTGGTTTGTTTGTTGTCAGGTGAAGTTGTCCGGTTTTAGCTTGAGCCTGTAACGATTCAATTTTGAACCCTGATATTTTCTGCAACATAATTAAGTACCTTCTTATACCAAGTGTAGACGACTTATTGCGGTCGACATGCACACGTAATGCGAGTATTACAATACCTCTTTATGTTGTTTCAACGTGAGCGTAGCTTGGTTCACTACACAGATATTTGACCTCTACGGTCATACGTGGGGTAAGCTAGTATTTTCTTGTTACTAGTTAGGTACTACCGTAATTTCTACAAACAATTGTTCGTACGTGAACAGAATGTCAATAATCTAAAAACATTAAATACCTGTAGATCTCTTGACCATTCTTCATGTAGCTGCGTGTACATTGACTTAAGTTCCTTCAAAAGTTGTGTTGCTAGTTTCAAAAGTTGAGAACTACCGTCAAATTCTTTCAAGTACTTTTCAGCGCATGTTTGTACTTCTTTTACCTGAAATAAGGAGCAATTGGTATTAAATATAAGTCAATAATTACATTTAACGTCAAACCAATCAACGATAGATAAAATTAGATAAGACGCGGCTGGACTGGCCTGGCCTGAATCAGAAAACTAGACAACCTTTGCCTCCGTCTGCTTGGCCCATTGTATCTGATGAACAATCGGCGACATTTCAGGCGGATGATACATCTCCGCCGAGACGTGTTCCATATCCATTTGGTTCTGGATATTCTTCAGCATTTCTAGAAGGGACGACACAAACATCTCGAGCTCGTTGTTAAGAGTTTGTTTCACTAGAGGGCGCTCTATTAAAGCGCGGTACCTCATGAATTCGTAGAGCATCTGAAAATTAATACAAGTTATTAATTATTACGTCGAAAAGTTTGTGTATATTGTCATTTGATTTGCATTTTCATGTGCAGAAATATTAACTTGAAGTCAATCTTCAAACAATGGCATTATTGTCAGAATCAAAATGCGCCATGCAACCGGGAGGTAAATAAGGTTATTAGAAACTACCTGACCCGGTTCCCACTTCGTTGGGCGGTAATTTATAGCCTATGACACTCACAAATACTGTGGCTTTCTAGTAGTAATATGAATTTTAAAAATCGGTTCAGTAGATCCAGAGATTACCTACCCCTACAACCTCACAAACTCACAAACTTTACCTCTTTATAATATTAGTATACATGTATGTACATATGTATGTCAGATATAGATATAGAGCCAAAGTACTCTTGTACCTTTTCTCATAAGATTGGGTACACAAGTCACCTGAGAGCACACGAGAGGGTAGAAAACCAAAACCTGAGAGGGTGGTATCTCATATTATATAATAATTATCTAAATGCAGCTACCATGACCGAAATCGGCTAAGAAACATCATCATTACATAAAGCAGGTAGTATAACTATAACTATGTGCTCTAATGTCGAGTTGATAGCACCTACTCCGGAAATGATTTCAAATTAACTTGACCTGTTTGGTAGAAGTGTTATGTAGCCTGGGTTTTAGTTTCTCGGCAATTTTCAGTTCAGCAGGTCGCAGGCTTGCAGAAAACTTTGCAGCAGCTGCTTCCCAAGATGTATTGGGGCCGTTGCACATCCAAATATTGATACCTGGAGTATAAATACAATTTTTATTTTATATTGCAATGTCCTTGTATGTGTGTTTGTTAAAGACCTCTGTGGCGCAGCTAGTAAAGGCCCGCCGCAAGAGATTGCGGGTTCGATTCCCGCCTCGGGACAAATGTCCGTATGATCTTCTTTCTGAGGAAAAGATCAATTCGAGTAGTTATTGATGGCTGCTCGTCTCATCAAATGGCAGTCAATGTCGGGGTACCTCAGGGGTCCATACTATCTGCCACACTGTTCCTGCTGCACATTAACGATCTGCTGGTTCCCGGTATCATTGGGTACGCAGACGACAGCACAATGATAGATAGGTACCTGCCGAAGCCACAAGCAGTCGAGTAGAGATACAGGCGCAAAGAGAAGAGATGGTGCAGCGCTTGAACTTGACTCTGAAGGCAGTCTCAGATTGGGGAGAAGCCAATCGAGTTAATTTCAATGCCTCTAAAACACAAGCCTGTATTTTCTCTACCAAAAAGAGTCCGTTTCTACAGGTTCCTGAGTTCCGAGATGTACCGCGTATA
Source organism: Pasiphila rectangulata (assembly GCA_963082625.1). Taxonomy (NCBI): domain Eukaryota; kingdom Metazoa; phylum Arthropoda; class Insecta; order Lepidoptera; family Geometridae; genus Pasiphila; species Pasiphila rectangulata. The sequence continues at coordinate 15,248,396 of OY720235.1, read as the reverse complement.
AAAGATCAGTTGGAGCTTCTAGGTGCCACTTTAACACCAACACCTCAACTTTGGCACCTTCATCGAGTCCAAAGCTAAAACTGCGGCCATGAAGCTAAGGATTCTGATCAAGGTTAAGCGAAGCTTCACACCTGGACAGCTTCTGTCCCTTTACCAAGCTCAAGTTCGGTCTGGTATGGAGTATTGGTGCCATATTTGGGATGGCTCAGCCAAGTATCAGTTGGCTGCCCTAGATTCGATTGAACGCAGAGCCTTCAGAGTCATTGGTGAGCTGTACCTTGCGGAGACTAAGATCCAAAGTCTCGACCACCGCTGCAAGGTCGCTTGCTTCGCGATCTTTTATAGGATACATTTTGGAAAGTGCTCTCAGGAACGTTAACGTCAGAACCCCTGGACCAAGTGCGATATTTTATGTTTGGAAACTATCAAATTTTAATACCTTTTTGGTACTATTTGATACCTAAATTAAATTATTTAGTACCTCGATGAACAGTGAAAAAACCAGAAAAGAAATTGGTCAGACATTCTGACGTCAGGTTGTCTGGACCACATTTTTTTCACATAGCTAGAGACATTAAAACTTAAATATTTCTTTGTCAATATTTAATACCTTTTTGATACCTTAACATACTTTTTTTTTAAATTTTTATAGCGTCGCAGTAAAAAGTTACGGGTGAATTAAACTTTATAGGAAGCAAAACTTATTTTATGGATATTTAATTTGCCGCATACATCACACTAATATTATAAAAGCGAAAAACCAGTCATATACATATACATATATAAAATATATATATGTATATATCAATATATTACTAGCTGCTGCCCGCGGTTTTGCATGAGCTTTTCAAGTAGCCTATGTCCGTCACCGGGATATTTTTTACCTCCCTGCCAAATTTAGTTAAGATCCCTTTAGTCGTTTAGGTGTGAAATGGTAACAGCTATTTAGACAGACAGACAGAGTTACTTTCGAATTTATAATATTAGTACCTATGCATGTGTATGTATGATTGGATGAAGATGGCTCGGGATGGGGCTCGTTGGCGAGTTTTGGGGAAGCCCTATATCTAGCAGTGAACTGATTTAAGCTAATGATATATTAAATAGTTTTAAATATATACACACATCAACATTGTCTAGGGATATTCAACATTTTGTTGATTCTTACAAAAACTGAAAATTATTTCTTAGGAAAACTAGGTAGGTATGGCAAGAATCTTTATTTTGTATTTTTTATTAATAATTATAAAATACAACTGTTTGTTATTATTTTTTAATAAAAATTAACGTAGGAACAAAATCTCGAAAAATCCGAAAATTTACAAGGTTTGATAAATTGTGTTAAAACTATTTTTACGTTACCATGACTTTATAAAATTACCTTTTTACAATTTAATAATCGGTGTTGCCTCCCCTGACGTTGATAACACATCTGCACCGGTTATTCATACTCAAAATTAGGGTGTCAAAGTCTCGCTGGGGTATGCGATCCCATGTTCTTTTTAAATGGCAAAAAAGTTGGTCTTCTGTGGTCAAATTTGAAGGCAAATTGCTGAAAGCCCTTCGCTGCAACATTTCCCAAGCGTGTTCAATTGGGTTTAAGTCAGGTGACTGTGCAGGCCAGTCCAAAACCGCGACATCATGTTCCTGAAGGGCAGCTGACGCCAATCGCGCCGTGTGTGGAGGGGCATTATCATGCATGGGCTGAAATTCCTGGCCAATTTGAACTCTGTGAGGGATGATCACAGGTTCTACGACCTCGTTCCGGTATTTTAGTGCAGTCATGCTGCCTCTTATCCAAATGAGTTCGGTTCGCGCGCCAATACGAATTCCCGCCCAAACCATGATTGTCCCATAACGGTACGAATGGACCTCTTGTGGATGCTGGAGGCGACTTTCTCTGTCTGGAACTCTCCAAACACGTGTTCTTCGTGAATCGGGGTGGAATCCAAACCGAGACTCATCAGTAAAGAGAACCATAATTGTCCATTGGCCATTGTTCCATATCAAATGTTCTTGAGCCCAAAGAAGTCGCCTTCAGCGATTGTCTCGTCGTAGAGCTGGCACACGAAGCGGCCTACGAGAATGAAGATTGACTTCATGTAGCCTTCTTCTGACGGTTTGGTCGGTGACTGACAGCTGATGGTCTGACTAAAGCCTTTGCACTAGCTGCTTTGCTGTGAGATTGGGTACTCTCCTGGCAGAATTTTGGAGAAAACGATCCTGTCTAGGGGTGGTTACTCGTATTTTTCCAGTGTCGCGCTCTCTTACTGGAGATGTCCAGTAATACGATAACGTGACTACAATCGAGAAATTACGTTTTTATTGGTGTTTAGGGTATTGGAAACCACGCGTTGGATAGCACCGGCTTGTAACATGCCTATCGCTCTTATCATTTCTTCTCTGCTTAAATGTCGACGTTCCATGACATTACGAATATCACAAGATCCGTTAAAATTAAAAATTACTTAGATAGCACTTAATGTTAACTAAATAAAAGTTAATTTATCTTAGTCAAAAAAAGTCAAGTAATTAACGTTGTTCAATTTAAATCGGAGTCCCCATTCTATCTTTTGTTTATTGTGTTCTATTTTTATTCTTTTACCAAATTTTGAAAAGGGAACAAAAGAGGTTTAATTCCATATATAAACTTTTTCTAAAGAGCAAATAGTTTGTAAGATTTTTGAAAGCAAATCATTTCGAAATGGAATATCCCTAGACAATGTTGATGTGTGTATATGCATTGTGGATTAGAAATATATACACTCTAGGTACTTACCTACCTAATACTTATTATAAAGAATAACTTTAATAATTAGAATTATACTATACATGATATTATTGATATGAAAATAATTAGTCTTTTTTGGCGAATATTAAACAATGAGCAGCCATCTTTTTATAACTTACAGTTACTCTATTTGACATATTTATATATATATATATATGATATATATATATAAATTCGAAAGTAGTAAAGACTGGGTGTTTTTCTATATATAATAAAAATATTTATCTATGTAGTATAATGTATTAAGTATATCAGTCATCTAGTACCCATAACACAAGCTCTGCTTAGCTTGGGGCTAGATGATGCTGTGTGGTTAAAAAAAAAAAAAAAAAAAACTGTCTGTCTAAATAGCTGTTACCTTTTCACACCTAAACGACTAAAGGGATCTTAACTAAATTTGACATGGAGGTAAACAATATCCCGGTGACGGACATAGGCTACTTGAAAAGCTCATGCAAAACCGCGGGCAGCAGCTAGTAATATATTTATATACATATATATGTATATAAATATATATATATATATATATAATATATATATTATATATTATATTATATATATATATATATATATATATGTATATATGACTGGTTTTTCGCTTTTATAATATTAGTGTGATGTATGCGGCAAATTAAATATCCATAAAATAAGTTTTGCTTCCTATAAAGTTTAATTCACCCGTAACTTTTTACTGCGACGCTATAAAAATTTAAAAAAAAAGTATGTTAAGGTATCAAAAAGGTATTAAATATTGACAAAGAAATATTTAAGTTTTAATGTCTCTAGCTATGTGAAAAAAATGTGGTCCAGACAACCTGACGTCAGAATGTCTGACCAATTTCTTTTCTTGTTTTTTCACTGTTCATCGAGGTACTAAATAATTTAATTTAGGTATCAAATAGTACTAAAAAGGTATTAAAATTTGATAGTTTCCAAACATAAAATATCGCACTTGGTCCAGGGGTTCTGACGTTAACTCAGGAACTCCACGACCTGATACCACCATCCACATTCCACTCCAGGACAAGCTTATGCTTGTCCTGGAGTGGAATACTGCGCTGTTCATAAGAACCATCCTTATCTAGTGGACATTCCACTCACTCGTACTAAGCGGTTCTCCTCCACCTTCATCATCCGCACCGCTAAGGTCTGGAACTCGCTGCCGGCTTCTGTTTTCCCCGAAAACTACAACCTGGGTCTCTTCAAGTGACGAGTGAATAGGTGTCTTCTAGACCTTTGTGATCCATCATCGGCCACATCGTCGCTTACCATCAGGTGAAATTGTGGTCAAACAAAGGTCTGATTGCAAAAAAAATAGCAGATTTGTTCAGGGTGTTCTGGATGCTTATCAATATATACTTAACAAAAATATCTACCTATGTAGTATATTGTATTAAGTATATCAGTCATCTAGTACCCATAACACAATCTCTGCTTAGCTTAATGTTAGATTATGCTGTGTGAATTGTCCAGCATTTTTTTCCGGTCATATCTTGCAAGCTGAATGAGGACCACTTGTTGCTGGCATCCTATTGAGCTGAAATTTTGCACACATACATATATAGTTCACGTGACAGTAAAACCAAAACTTCTAAAATGGCCGCCGCCACAATATGGGGGATGATGTATTATTTACCAATCCCCATATTATAAACTGAAAGGTTTTTTTTTTATATAATCTAACTATGCTGTGGTCTATCACAAGAAAACAACTTACTTTGAAATGGTGCAAATAATGTGCTGGTGTTTAATTCTGACGCCTCATTCTTACTCAGTAGTTTATTTAACTGGCTGTGTGTAGATCTTATGTTGAGGACCTGAAATTAGAAAGTATTCAGTTGTGAATAAGAAAATATAAATAATTATCGCCATAAGCTTGCAATTTTATCTGCAAATGATGATCAAGGCAGTATCCATTGAAAGGGCACTTTCGTACCTACTAAGGTGTTAAGAAATTCAGAATATATTAAACTTCAAAAACCAATGAAGTAAAAAAATTAAAAACTAACCTCTTTTAGTCTAACTTCGAATTTCTGACAGAACAACGATATGTATGGTTTCCCATCCCATGGGTGAAGCGCATAGTTAGGCCAGTAGGTTTCCGTCAGTGTTTTGCACGCGCTGTTCCAAGTTTGTATAACTTTGAGACCATCAGACAGAAGAGTCAGTATCTCATAATCTTTCGAATCATTGTCCAACTTCCATAGATTGACGGATATAAATGTTTTTTGCAAGAGAGAACAAATGTAGTGACCTGTAAGATGACCAAAATAAATTATATTAGTATAGTTAGTTACAGATGGTAGGAAGACTTTGGGCAAAGGTCTCCCCACCTTTGGTTGCTCAGCAGTAAATTGAAATAGTTACAAATGTAAGCTATACTCATAGTTTACTGAAACAAGACACCTGTTTATTGCAACATTTTATCAATGTTGACGAGCTCTGTGGCGCAGCGGGCGAAGGTCCGCCTGCGACGCAAGGGGTTGCGGGTTCGATTCCCGCCTCGGGACAAATGTCTGTACGATCTGCAGATATTTGTTCAGGGTGTTCTGGGTGTTTTTCTATGTATAATAAAAATATCTATCTATGTAGTATAATGTATTAAGTATATCAGTCATCCCCATAACACAAGCTCTGCTTAGCTTGGGGCTAGATGATGCTGTGTGATTTGTCCAGCATTATTTATTATTATTATTTATATTGAAATCATGTGAGTTATGCTCTCCATTCTAATTCATGATTACTTCTACTGGTAGCAGAGAACGTTAGTAACAATTTCTGCAAGAAGATACACGGGGTCGCCTGATCATGTTCTATTATTAAATTGATCCAAGTTCGTGGGTGTAATAATAATTAATAAACTATTTAGCAAATACTATTAGGTAAACATTACAACGAAATGTAATAAATGAGAGAGGTTTCTTTTTAGTTCCTTTCCCCCACTTGGAGAAAGTTAGGGCCAGCTTACGTACTATCTTAGCAGTAGACCCTAGAAGTGATCTTACCAACAATATCAAAGACATGAGTCATTCTGTGCTGAGAGTAAGGTGCTGTTGTGAACCGCCACACATCATCCAGAAGCGCACCGATGTTCTCAGCCGATTCTCTCATGTCTGATATGTTACTTGACTGCAGCATACTGCGGAAGCAAAAATAAGTTTTATATGAAAATAAATTAGGCCAAGTGCGCGTCGGGCCACGCGCTGTGTATGGTATAGTTCGCGCAAAACTTCTTGAGCTCTGTGAACGTTGCGGCAAATGCAAAGTTGCGCATGTTGACATGTTCATTCAATATTGCCAACTAGGTTATAAATAATCTTGCCACATACTACAAATTTTATATAAAAAATTGGCTTCTTGCGATAAGTAAAGGTGAATTTGTTCTAGCATTTAAGTTTTTATTAATCCTTAATTTAATTTAATAATTGTTTTTTAAATATGTTTGTTTTAATAATTGAAAAAATAAATAAATGCATAGTAAAATGTATGCTAGATAAAACGAAAATACACCAAAACTCGCGCTGGCAACCCTAGTTTCACAGACTGAGCCTCTCTCGCACCCCTTTTATCACTCCTTCCCCTCAACGCCCTTAAAACTGTGTACTGCGCAGTCACTGAAGCTAACTTCACAGAGCTCAAGAAGTTTTGCGCGAACTCTATCATAGTTACCTGTAGACGTTAGTGTTAGAAGTTACTGATTATTTTTTTACGTTTACCAAAACATATTAACAGGTAATAGTTGAGTTTTCGGCTTAAGGTATTCCGGTATGTTTGGTAAACCATTTCACTTATATGCGATAATTTCTCCGAAACTAAACACGTTAGCCTAGCCATCATACTTTTTTTAGAAAGTTAATTAATTTTAGTATTTCATGATTAGAACTATATCCATGATTTTTTACAGATTTGTAAAGCTAGAAGTTAAGATTTTAAGGTATTGAAAACTTTAATATTTCGCAAACGAAACTCTAAATCGAAAACTTTTCAACCTCTTAATGGTTTCAAAAGACCTATTTAATGACACCCATCATGAGGATGGGATAAACAAGAAAAAACATATCCCCATCTTCAATGTATGGGAGGTAGGTACCTATCACAAATATTTTTTACCGTTATTTCGGTGTGTTCACTTTAAAAATCAATCAATTGATCAATTTTATTTTATTATTTCTACTACTATTACTATTACTAATACTTAGTTATATGATCTGTGCTAATAGTATCTTCGTTAAGCCACAGTCTGACCGACAGACAAAAAAGAGATAAAGCGAAACTATATGTATATGGGTTCCTTGTTGTCCTACGGAACCCTAAAAACAAGATATTACCCATCATACAAGGCTTTGACAAGAAATACATCATTCGCCATCTTGTGTAGACCATGTTTACGTTTTGAGTATTTAACATTAACTAAAAATGTGAAAAATGTTCATGCAAAATTTCAGCTCAATCACATGGCTAGCAAGATTTAAAGCGGAAAAAATAGCGTACCTATATAACGCAATACGTAAATAATAATAATACATATAACCTCAAAATAAGCAGAGCTTGTGTTATGTGCTATGATTTTTTTTTGTATTTTAGGGTTCCGTACAACATAAACAACCGTACACAATGAAAGAGACCTCTTTCTTTGTTCTGTGGTTCTGTGGTACAACAAGGAACCTTCATAGTTTCACTTCGTCTGTCTGCCTGTCTATATGCGGCGAGTATTTACGAAGAGTCTTAGAACTCTGTAATTTTGCATGGACATAAATAAAATAATTACGGTGCAAAATTATGGTAAAAATATAATTAATTTTATTTTCCCATCGTGTGGCGTGTCGTTGAATAGGTACTTATTTTAAAACCATTTAGGGGCTTTGAAGAGATTTTTTTTATTTAGAGTTCCGTTTGTGAAATATGTATTAGTTTTTGGAGCGTCCCCCCTCTAAAATCGAAACATGGCAGTAGTTTAAAGCATAAACTTTCTAGGAAAACTGTAACGGTTAAGCTAGCTTTTTTATTAAGTTTCGGAAAAATTGACGCTCAAATAAGTGATACGGTTTACCAGCAATGTATGATGACAGCAGTCCTACGGATGAGATGAGAATGAAGGACAATCATTAAAATACCAACCTTATTTCTTCAAAGATCTCTTGAAACAGATCACAAAAGGTAGTAACTGCTTCTTTTTCTTTTTTGCTGACATCTTTCTTCTGGCCTATTGCCTTCCAGTAATCTATTTCGTCTTGTATGTTAAAGATAACTGTAAAATTAGGTCACGTTGTAAAATTGTTTTATTTTAAACGCCTGATATTTTTAGCATGGCAACCACGTTTAGGTGAAAAACATTGTTTGTCTAGTTACCACAGTGGGTCCCACAAAGTGCAGAGGTTTCGTGGTCGGCCCAGGCGGAGATGGCGGGACGAACTGGATGTGCATTGCACAGATTGGCGGACAGAAGCCCTAGACCGGGATAAGTGGAAGAGGATAAAGTGAGGCCTTTGCCCAGCAGTGGGATCCAGCAGGCTGTTTAGATTTAGATGGAAAACTGAAAGATCATGAACTTTTAGTTCTTCTTCTTCTTCTCATCATCTCAGCCGTAGGACTGACGTCCACGTTCACCGCTGGACATAGGCCTCCCATATGGACCTCCAAGATCATGAAGGGGTCGTTGGCGTACTCGCCATGCTTGGCAGGCGAGTTGACGAGCGTAGGGGATGCTGATACACGGACAGGCTCAGCTGCCTATTTTCCGGAAGTGTCCCTTGGCAGATTCTAACTGCATCTACGGGCAAGAAAGGACATTCTACTGCCGGTACCCTGCGGCAACTTTTGGTACACATTCAATAAACTTTCACGATTTGTTAACTTAGTGTGATGGTTTGCCGTTAATTTATATTTTTCCGACGAATCAGAAATATCATTAAGTACACATTATTACCTAGGTACATTAGACAACGAATTCCCTTCCCAGCCAAAAGCAGGGCAGTCTGTATTTCCATTACAAATTAAGTACCTACTTACTGTTAAGCTTATTATCTGAACCTTTTCCATGAGTCAAGTCTTTAAGAAGAGACTCCAAATCGGAAAGATATTTTTGAAGTTTAATTGAATAAACATCATTTTGCTGAAAAAGAAACAACAGATAGATTAGCAAGTTAAATTTAAAACCCCATTTTTCTAATTGAGATGTTATGATCTAAACAGGGTTTTGGACTGTAGGTACCTATCTGTCTTTCTAATTGTTCAGGTAGTAAAGTCACTCCTGAACAATCTTTCAGTATAAGTATCTACTTCCAAGAGGAGACTTGAAGTTCGATTCACTTCACGACTAGCAAGCGACAGAGACAAATGGAATGAGAGAGAAGAGAATAATTGGCGACCAAATATAGCCCTGAGGTCCAGGTCAATTGCAGAAGCTAGTTAGACCTCAATTAAGTGAGGTAAGTTCATAAATTGGCTGTTCAAAGTTTCTGTTCTTGTTATGTGATTTATACACCGCCAGCGACTGTTAACCCATGATCTATGGGCCAATGGTCATAACACAAATTCCTATAATAATAAATAAAGAGCTGCAGTAGAAGTAGTGCAGCAGCAGTGGTAAACTGCAAGTCCCAGACCACAATAATAGGTAACCATTTTATTTTGACCCCCTGTTACCTTGCCTGGATAGGTTAATATGGCTCCTAAATCCCTTGGCTGATTCTTACTGCATCCACGGGCAAGAGAGGAAGGGCAACATTCTACTGCCAGCACCCTACGACTTTTTAATTAGGTAAGTACACAAAAAGCCATGCATAACTATGTACTAGGTACGTTGAACATTTCTTAGAAACGGCAGATAAGTATGCACAAATTGTTTGTTTTTAAAACAATTACTATAATAATGATCAACATTTGAACCTCTTTGGATAGCTAATAAAATAAAGAAGTAATTTAAATAATTTGTACGCTTATTTCCATATTTTTTTTTACACGAAGTAATCGCTTAAGGAAAAATATTTTCCGTGAATAATGATGTAGCTTTTGCACCATAAACATTTTTTTTGGCAATCTTAACTACATTTCTGTCTTAAATAAGTTCTTAATCGTTTGACTATCAGAAAACATCAAAAGTTTACTGTCATTAATAGTCATTATGCTTTTAGCTTTTAGTGAAAAACATCTCAATAAAATTAAGATATTACTTATAGCAAAATCCAGGGATTTCCATAAAAAAAAACAAAATAAGGGATAATTTAAAAAAAATCGGATTTCCGTTTGATATTTTTGTATAATAGGGGGCCTATTATACAACAATATCAATCGGAAATAAGGTCTTCCATAAACCCCTTTGGGGAATGTATAGAATTACCAATAACCCTGTATACAAGTTTAAACATGATCTGTAAGGCAGTTTTTGCTTAAAGAGGTAACAAACTTTCAGACTTACGGCTGTTATTAGCAGAGGAGAATACACTTGCTTTAATGTGTGGTATAGAGATTCGGCTGCATTGTTTTTTAGAGTGATAATATTGATATTCTTCAAGAAGGCATTCCCATCATCATCTTGTACAAGTTGGGATGAGTTTTTGTAGAATATCAAACAATTTTCTTTGCAGCTTTGGATCTGAAATGTGAAAACAGATTAATAGATCTATATGTTATTTTATATTAATCACATAGGTACCTAACTAACTGGGGCAATACTAAAAAAAAATTATTACATACCCAAATACTCTTTAAGCACATGTACTACAAATGAAATAAGCTGCTCTACTGTACGCTCTTTGACAACCTCCATAGCACATTAGACCAAAGATTTAAGATTTTTATCTATGAGCATACCCTCAGGGGTCCCCCAAGGATCCCTGCTGGGTCCATTGCTATTCAATATATTTATTAATGACATTGCTTCCTGCTTTATTTATTCCAAAATACTATTATATGCTGACGATACAAAAATAATTCACCAAATAAAAACCTTGGAGGATAATTACCGCCTACAAGATGACCTTAATCGATTTGAAAATTACTGCAAACTTAATAAACTAGATCTCAACGTTTCCAAATGCTACGTGTGCTCCTACACTCGTAAACTTTCAATACTAGAATATAACTACACATTTTATGACAAACAACTTAGCAGAGTAAAATCGATAAAAGATTTAGGAGTGGTGTTTGACAGCAAGTTATTATTTGATGAACACGTAAATAATATAGTTAATAAGGCATCTCGTGCCCTAGGTTTTGTGTTAAGAATGTCAGCGGAATTTATTTGTATCAAAACGTTCAAAATACTGTATTGTGCTTATGTTCGAAGTCACCTAGAATACGCTTCCCAAGTGTGGAATCCCCAATACGCGATTTACTCCTCACGCTTGGAATCAGTCCAGAGACATTTTTTGCGATACATTCAATACCGAGCCCGATTATATTTACCCGACTATGACACACGATGTCGTAGGTTTCACTTTCTCCCCCTATCAAAACGAAGGGAAATAGCCGATCTGACTTACCTTATTAATATAGCTAACGGTACCGTGGATTGCCCAGAGCTTCTGGAGCAAATAGGTCTGCGAGCCAATTATGCTGCATTGAGAAACTCTAACATATTACATGTTCCTGTAGTTAATACAAGCTATAGGAAGAATTCATTCCTTATGAGAGCATCTAGCTCGTTTAACTCATTGGCAAAAGAACACAAAGAGGTTGATCTATTCAACACGAACCCGAGTAAGCTCAAACGCTTACTTTGCAATAAATTTTTCACTATTTAGATTGGGTACCTACACATTCACTTTAGTTTTTTTTTTTTTTTAGGTCTTTTGTGTTAGTTTAATAATTTGTATTATTAGATGTGTGTGTTTCACCTATGTATTGTTATTTTATATATTTTTTCTCTAACGTCGTCTATTTTACTGTTTGTTCTTAATCTTAAATTCTTTAAATATTTGTGGAAACTTTTAATTGGCCTTCTTTAAATTATGCCACTTTTTAAGGTGTGCGTAATATTATTTGTGTATTTTTTCTTTAAGTTAGCTGTAAGTTTTCCTAAGATTTCAAAAATAAAATAAAATAAAATAAAATTTCAATTCTTAGATATGCCCTTACCGTAATGAGACCACACCGTTTTGTTTCCACATAAAATGCACTCATTAGGCATCAGTGTACATCTAAACACAGTGTCAGCCAAACCTGGTGTGTGTTATTTTTTTCACAAGTTTTTGTAGCATAATTACTTACACAATAAATGGTAACAATTACAGTTTGGTTTATTGACAAATCAAGTGTGCTAGCATCACCATTATTGTTGAAACACATTTAGATAAAATGTCACTGTTTTTGGTGTCATGGCACTCTAATGAATCTTTGCATTAGACTTGCTAAATGCCTTGTTCCAATATTTGTATAATCTAAAGATGTTTATTTTTTTTTATTCTGATATTTTCTTTAAAATATTAGATACTATGCTATTGAAAAGATTCAGTAACTACCAGTTAATACATTATGATTTATTTACCTGTGAATTGAACCCAAGCTTATCTTCATCTTGAATGTAGCTTTGAATCAAAAGGCTTTGAGAGTTGTTTATAAATTCTGAGAGGACCTCTTCGTCATTGTTCTCCAATCTCAAATTTTGTTTGTTGTAAAAGTTCTCTGAAAGTCAGAAGTTAGACATTACTTTCTTACTTACTACATTATGCTATGTAGGTAGAAAAAAAATCTTTTAACGGGGATACCTGACTAAAACAAGATGAATGAATTAAAAAAAAATATTTAATTTAAAAAACTTAAACTTCGCCCTTTTGTAGAGGTATAAACATAAATTAATTAAAATCTAACGACTCCCGCAGGTGTGATCACGGGTAGTAACATCATTTGCGATTGTTTTAATGTCTTCTTTGCTACCATTGGCGAGAAGCTTGCAGAACCAATTCCTAAAATAACAACTGAAGAACGCCCTTCTACTCTTCCACTAATAACCCAATTAAGGAAAAGATGATAGAAATAGAACCTAACAATAGACGAAGTATGTAAGATAATTACAAATCTAAAAACAAATACTAGCACCGGTATTGACGGAATCAGTGCCAAAGTACTTAAATACACCTACCAATGACCTAATAACTGAAATAGGTTTTCAGTTGTATTAACGTTGTATTAACAACTGCTTTATCGTAGGTAGTTTTCCGGAATCCCGAAAAACTGCTCGAGTTAGCCCTATTTTTAAATCAGGCAGTAAATCGGACCCGGAAAACTATAGCCCAATTTCTGTTCTACCAATAATATAAAAAAAAAATTAAAAAATGTTATAGCAACAGTTAAGCAAGTTTTTTAATAAAAACTATTTCTTGTTTAATAAACAATACGGATTTAGACCTAATAAATGAATGATCAAAAAAGTCTTCCTCAACCGATAACATACGGCGTTCCTCAAGGGTCCATCCTGGGACCTCTACTATTTTTTATCTACAGTAATAGACTAAATAGGCAGAGACATCACCCTTTACGCTAACGACACAAGTCTATTTTACTCTGGACACAAAATTAGTTCAATTATGCGGCAAGCCCAACATGATTTGGATTTACTTAATATTTAGTAACAAACAACCCTATTAATTATCAACACTAATAAATCAAATTACATAATTATTCATTCAAAGAACAAAAGTATTGGAAATATCTCTCCCCTAACTATAAACGACTCATCAATAAATACGACTTGACAACCAACTAATGTGGAAGCCACATATAGAAGTGACCCGAAAACACCTCATCCCACATACTTTACATTACGTGGTTGTGTACGATATTTGCCCAAAAATATCAAATATCTAATTTCTAATTCAAATTCCTTAGTAAAATCCCAACTAGACTACCTAATATAAGTGTGGGAAACTGCAGTGAAAACAAATTTAAAAACTTTAAGGTTACAGAACATTTATTCTCATAAAGAAAAACTTTACAAACTACTCAAACATTAAAACATTATTTAATTTTAATTAAATAATGCATAAGCTACAATTAATTTTTCTTCCGAAGCTTCCGAGTAATTAAAATTAAGTAATGTTTTTATAAGTTTATTCTGAGTAGTTTGTAAAGTTTTTCTTTATGAGAATAAATGTTCTTTAATTTATATACAAATCGACCAAAATTATTAATCTCACACAAATGTATAAATAAAATACATTGTACTAATTCTTATTAAAAAAGAAAAATGTTAAATAAAAACATACATTCACAAATAACATTTGAAAATAAAATAATAAACAAAAACTAATAATAACTCGACAAATCAAAAATATTATCCTAATGTGACCTACATAGAACAAACTATGAAAAGAAATATATCACATATGAAGGGGCGCAATAATTGTATAGTAAATTTCAGAAAGAAATAAAAGAAACGGAATCCTTCATCTCATTTAAGCAATTATTAAAAAAATATATATTAGACGAATATTAAATAAGTACTAAACTTTACAATAATAAAATATTTAAAAATAATAATACAGATAGTATTATTACATTCATATACAGTGTATCCCTGGATAAAGTGCAACCCCGAAAGGGGGTGAAACTAGATCAAAAATTATCGACAAAAATATAGAAAAAAAAAATTAAAAAAAATTCGTATATACTTTATTGATGAATTAAAATTTTTATTACTCACTAATGACTCTATTTAATAAAAAAATGATTTCTTCCAAAGTAGTGGGTCTATTTCGTTAAAATAAAAACCATAATCATGTCAGATATGTGACGATGATGATAAAATAACAAATAACTCACAAACGAGTGGCTATCGTGACTTAAAGTTTAATTTTTGTATTAAAATTACATTTTTTATGCTGTTTTTTTCAAATAATTTCCAAAAATCTTAAAATTAAGCCTATAATACTAGATATTTTTATGACTTTTTATTATTGTCTATCATAATAGCTTTTAAATAAAAAAAAAACCTACGGTCTAACATAAAAAATGCGCTGGCTAGGAGCTTTTAAAGTTGACCACTGATTACGTCACCACTCAGGTAGAGACACATTTTTAACTTCTATTGTTGTCGATTATGGTCGCTGGGCCTTTTCTATGAAAGATGAAGGGTGGGGATCGAAACAGGACTCACAACAAGGCACGCCCGCCACTCGCCAGTCGCTCCGATATTCTCGCCGCTGCTACCGCCTACCGTATCTTACTGCGCCTTCAAGTTTTTGTTACGTTGTTTTGCTTTTGTTTTGTTATTGACTTTTTGTTACGTTTTTGACTGTACTTTGTTGTGTTGTGGAGATGCCGCGATTGACTGAGTTCTCTCCGCGAGAAATCGCTGACATCCATTATTATTATGGTATGTCACGTGGACACACAACAGTCGCTCGTTCTGCATACATAAATGCGTTTCCGAGCAGACTTGTACCGTCAGCACGAAATTTCCAAGAAGTTCACCGAAAGTTATCCAACATCGGACTTGGATTAGTAAGAGATCGCCGTGAGCAACAAGCTACCATTATTGACCATTCCATAGAAGAGGCCGTTTTAAGCGATTTGTTTGCTGATCCCACAACCAGCATTAGACGCTTAGCTTTGCGTCACGGTATATCAAAAACATCCGTATGGCGAATTTTGAAAAAGAAGTGATTGCATCCATACCATTATCAGCGAGTACAGCATTTGCATGAAAATGTAGACAATCGTGCAAGATGCGTAATGTCTACGTGGATTCAACAAAAAATTAGAAATAATCTACAATTCCTAAAAAAAAAATTTATGGATGGATGAAGCGAAATTCACCCGGAATGGAATCACAAATTGCAGAAACTTACATGTATGGTCCGAGGAAAATCCACACCTAAAGAGGGCGTCTACTTTTCAAGTGCAATTTTCAGTTAATGTATGGGCAGCTCTAATAGACGACACGCTGATTGGGCCAGTTATTTTACCCGCAACATTAAATGCCGAAAGTTTTTTAAACTTATTAAGAGACGATCTGCCACTACTGCTGGAAGATGTTCCGCTGGCTACAAGGCAACAGATTTGCAGATGGACGGATGCCCTGCGCACTACGGGCGCAATGTGTGAAGTTTTTTAAACGAAAACTACGCTAATAGGTGGATCGGCCGGGATGGACCAGTCGGGTGGCCGGCACGTTCACCTGACATGACACCCCTAGACTATTTTCTGTGGGGTGTTATGAAACAAATAGTCTACAGAACGACCGTAAACACCGAGGCAGAGTTACAAGATCAAATCATGCGATGTGCCGATGAGATAAGAAGTGACCCAGAGATGGTGCTTAGAGCCACACAACAAATCGCTCTTCGTGTGGCAATGTGCCTACAACAACAAGGAAGCCATTTTGAGCATATAATGCATTAAACAAAACCCTTATTTCATACTTACATGTAATAAGTTAAATAAAAATGTTGTAACTAAAATTTGATTTTTAATACTACCTGAGCAGTAAAAAAAAGTGTCTCTACCTGAGTGGTGACGTAATCAGTGGTCAACTTTAAAAGCTCCTAGCCAGCGCATTTTTTATGTTAGACCGTAGGTTTTTTTTTTATTTAAAAGCTATTATGATAGACAATAATAAAAAGTCATAAAAATATCTAGTATTATAGGCTTAATTTTAAGATTTTTGGAAATTATTTGAAAAAAACAGCATAAAATATGTAATTTTAATACAAAAATTAAACTTTAAGTCACGATAGCCACTCGTTTATGAGTTATTTGTTATTTTATCGTCATCGTCACATATCTGACACGATTATGGTTTTTATTTAAACAAAATAGACCCACTACTTTGGAAGAAATATTTTTTTTAATAAATAGAGTCATTAGTGAGTAATAAAAAATTTAATTCATCAATAAAGTATATACGAATTTTTTTAATTTTTTTTTTCTATTTTTTTGTCGATAATTTTTGATCTAGTTTCACCCCCTTTCGGGGTTGCACTTTATCCAGGGATACACTGTATATATACAGTCATCTAAACAGTAAAAAAAAATATGACAATAATACCATAATATGTATCATCCATCATAATTAATTACATCAAAAAACTACCATATCTTCATTATTGAATCATACATAAATGTTCTTACTGCTTGTGATTACACTGTGACAATCCTTATCTCTGCCGCTTTGTAACATTACACACATGTGTATCGATGCTAAACTACCCACTTATTTTTAAAAACAATGTAGAAATGTTTTTGTTTATGAAACAAACTATAAAAATATACATAATTTAATTGTGTTAACTAATTTACTATAGGTACCTACATTAATATTGTTACTTTTTAGTTTTAGTTTATCTTTATGTGAGTTTGTGTTAAATTCTTTTGGGAAAATAAATGTATTAAACCGTAACATCCTTGAGCTTTAGATTTCAAGTACTTACCTAGGTGTGTAAACGTTTACATAAGCCACTAATAATAATTAGTAACTAGTTCCTAATAAAAGGATAAATAGTTATAATAACAACGTAACTTACCAATTGTACCAATGATAAAGTTGCGAATTAGATGCATAGCTAATAGAAGTCCAGGTACACTTAGTTACTGACTAGGATAAAAGTTGGCCGTATAGAAACATCATTTTCTCCGCAGTAGGTAGGTACTTTCAAACCCTCTTTGCTGAGGACCACGGGGCGCGGCAGACTAGATACCTGTTGTGTTAACGTCGCCGTCGGCTGTGTTCGCAAGTTTACCCGTACTTTTCAAGCCAATTAATATGACGCAGCGTGTAACGTAGCTCGCAGAAATATAGAATAAAATAACTTGAATACAAACGGTCGATAACCTGCTTCGATTCTCGGTTTGTTTGTTTCCATTTGTTTACGTTGCCACAAGTAAACGTCACCATGACAACCATCTTATGGTAAGCGTACACCAACTTGTGGGGTACTTCCTAGCAACGACACAGCACCAAAATGAATACAAGTTATTGCAAAAATAATTACGTTTTGCGCTGCTATCCCTTAGACTAGACAAGATATAGGTAACCACAGATTACAGAAACTAATACATAAACATAAGATATAACTGGACTACTCACCGACGGCAGGTAGTTTCTGTAATCTATGGTACAGGACAGTACAATGACAGTACAGTCCAGTCCAGTCCTGGGTGTTCCGCCAAGTGTTGGATTCAGAGTGACGTCATTTAATTTTTTGAGTTATTCGCAGAAAGCCCTTTCATTTGATACCCATATTATTACATTAAAAGCAAGTAGTCCGCCATCTTGGGTGTTCCGCCATGTTGGATTCAGAGTGACGTCATTTCATGTCTTGCCTTTTTATTTTATGGCTTTTTGTATTTGGTTTTACACAAATCCGCCATTGTCAAGTTAATTTATAAATTCTTATGTTATTTGGCTGACCATGTTGGCGGCCATTTTTGTTATTTCATTTTTTCAGTTATTCTCAGCAAGCCCTTTCATTTGATACCCATATTATAGGGGTACATTAAAATTATGTAGTCAGCCATCTTGGGTGTTCCGCCATGTTGAATTCAGAGTGACGTCACATAGCTGACCATGCATTGTCATCCAAAGTAAACATGTAGGTATACAAAATTTCAGCTCAATTGGTTGAAGATATCTGCTTCAAAATTGAGTTGCAAGATTCCGCGTACAAACATAGTTTTATCAAACATACAGGGCAAGCTAAATAAAAGCTTGTAAAAAATACCATCGCTTTTTGCTAATCGCGCCGCTCGGTCGGCCTTCTCGTTACCGGCTATACTTACCTACGTGCGAAGTTATCCATTGGATTATAATCTCTTTATTCCTAATGGAAGATAAAAGCTACATCAGCAAGTAACATAGGCTATACTTTATTCCTATATTACCCCGGGAACGGAAAATACGCGGGTGAAACCGCAAGGCGCTGCTAGTTTTAAATAAACCACATTATACATACATAACCAACCGAAATATTCCTACATTATGTTACGAGTAGGAACCTAAATATATAATAGGTACGTACCTATCTAAGTTTTGATTTAAGCATATTGGTTGGACTTTAGACTGAGAGCAAACTAAAGCGGGCTGTCTACTGTGAGCAGTCGAGCTCAATAATTGTAATTTTTTTAATTGATTCTAAAACACAATCAATGCCTACAACAATGTAATGCTGGCGAGTAAAAAAAGTAATTTGACCACGCACTAATCGCAGTGGACAGCCTGCTTGAAATGTGTGATATTTATACCTTTCAAAGTCAATAAGAGTTTCAATAGAGCAAAACGCTACTTAGAATAGGTAGTCAGTTTACAAAATAAGAATTTGCAAAGGGAACGAATTTATTTATGAGCTTTATTCAATTTAAATGTAAATTCAATTATGTGCTTTATTTAATTTAAGTGTGTTACATTTAATACCTAATGTATTCGTTCGCTTCGTAAAACTTTTTTTTCCATGTGAGGGAAAGAAGAGAAACGATAAAACCGTAATGCTCTAAAGGCCGCTCCACATTCTCACGAGACATTCACGCGAGAATCTCCGGAGATTCTCGCGAGAACTGTAGCGAGAACTTCTTTTGGGTACACACTCTCACAATGTTCTCACTACAGTTCTCGCGCTCGATGACGATGGACGCCGAAGTAGTTTTTTAGTTTATTTTTGTAGTCTTTTAAATTTGTATTCCATAGCACGGGTTCCGCTTGGAAATATTCTAAAAATTTCAACTCAAGTTCGTTTGTCCAAGTTACGCTCATATTGACGCCACGCGGTACACAACACACAACCGTTCAAGTCGGCGGCTCGCGCGCTACTGAGAAACATGCGAGTGTGGAGTCAATACACGTTCTCGCCTGTTCTCACGTTCTCGCGCTCCTTTGTCTCGCGCCAAAAAACCGACAAAAAGTGGAGAACAGCCGGAGAACAACGCGAGAACTTGAGAAGAATACGCGAATCGCTTCCACATTCACGTTTCTCGCATGTTTCTCGCGAGATTCTCGTGAGAATGTAGAGCGGCCTTAAAGCATAATATAATTTATCGGAAACAAACTAGCCAAAATGTAGTAGAAATACCTTGAATTTAAACCTACTCTATAAAGAGGTTAAAATTAATGAAACTAGTAATAACTTACTAAATCAATTTAATAATTTCAACATGAATTTGTCGGTCACATGTTTTACCTTCGGAATCATACCTATAATTTTAAATGTAAATAGTTACAAAATTACTTAAAACTAAAGAAGTAAGCAGTAGGTAGATATCCTGGAATCTATTACTAAAGAAGTAAGCAATCGATTAGGTACCTACCTACCCTATTATTAAATCATATTTTTTTTATTAATTATGATATCGTTTTAAATCTTTACTCTGCGCTTCTTTCTAACTTCTGTTCTTGTATCACCTTCCACATAATTATTCTTCACTTCTTTTTTCTGATAACAGTAGCGCTGTCACTGCCGCATCCGCTTCCTCTTCAACTGACGAATCGCTTATGTCTATCTTTAAAGTTTTATTGTCAGTTATTTTCACTACTTCGTCTTCTTCTGCATCTGTTTCAATCTGTAGTTCATCGTCACATATTTCATGTTTTATTGTTACTGGAAATGAGTTTTCTTCTGTATTTTCATCAAGTATTTCCATGTATGATATTGGTTTATCATCTTCCGTGTATCTTACTACCAATGTAGTTACATTTTCCGGATTAGTCACCAGTATTGAACTTGTTGGTTCTTGATCCTTTGGTTCTGATTTATATAACTTGTTTTTAATTTTTCTTTTAATTTTTTGAACTACGGGGTCTTGCTTTTTTTGCTTTGAATCGATAGAATTTTCTTTGCATTCCTGTTTTCTGATCATTGCATCATGTGGCGTACTATTAATGGCTGGATCGTGAGTTTTGTTTATTTGCATTTGGAGAAATCGCAATTCTCTCGACCATTGCAACGTACCGTGTTGCTCAAGCCAAAATTCAATAACATTATTAATATCTTCTTTTTTATCTTTATCTACTGAAACTTTGATTCCAGACAAGTTATGTATTCCACTAAATATGATATTAGGATTTGGCCACAAACTACGCAATGACGAGACAAGTCTATTGACAAAATATTTATCATATTCACTTTTAATAAACATCATATTCGGAGGACCAAATATAGTGAAAATATCAATAAGTTTATCAGCAATTTCATCAGTGTCCATACGTTTGAATGGTTTTAATACAATAAATTTTGTGACGCATTCCTGATACGCGAGAACATATTTATATAAACCATCCGGCTTAGTATCCAAATTTATTATATTCAGCAGACAACTTTTACCAATGTTCTTGACATTTTTAGTTGTTTTTTCACAAACAGTACATAGCTTTAGATAGATCTTAATCATCTCTCTGGTGATATTTTTGTACTTTGCATAGATTTTGTCAATCATGGGTTGCCTGCCGCCGTGGTTGGTCTCCATGTGAGTATCGTGCAGAATTTGAAATACTTCTTCCGCATGCACGTAGTAAAGCATACGCCCTCCAACAGGCGTACATGTGATAAGCCTTTCTTGTCCATTAACCTCTACAATATTGTACTTTTTCAAACGTTGATAATCTTCCGGTTGCTTATTTGACGTTTTCTTTTTGGATATTTTGTATTTACGTATCGTATTTTCATATCCTTTTTTTGTGAACATTTGAGTGTTCTGACTTTTCATTTCCAGTACTTTTTCAAACTCTGTGTTGAAACAGTAATTTAGATTGATGAGATCAATAGATGGGTGTCCCTCCATCTTCGAATGTAGTCAATAATGTAACTATCTTCAAATGTAGTAGGTAGCGGTAGGTGTGAAATTGACAGAGAAATAGAACTTCGGAGCAACGTGCTGTTCCAAATTGGCGTCACCACACGCACACCACGTCGCAAAGCGCGCACTATGGTTACTGCTGAGAAATAATTCAAACAAAACACGGCATCGGTGGGTGAACGATTCAACTTGACGCGTCTCTCTCCCTCTCCCTCGCACAAGTGTGACAGCGCGACGCTGATTCGCTAGTGCGCGGTGCGTTGCATGAGTCGAGTGCGCGCGCCGCTCGTTTCGACGCGCTTTGGTCTAAAAATAGAATTATTATTTTGTCCGGTGGCAGACCGGCGCTATTCATAATGCCGGGACCAGACAGTGAATTGATAATAGCGCGGTTTTTATGTTGTAGTCTTATTACGTTTTGGAGTTACGTTGAATCCAGGTAGGTACTAATACCCACCTACTTGAACGCACTGTTAACTAATAAGATTACCGTATTCAAATACCTGTATGATATTAAGAAACCATTCTCCATTTGAAACAATCAGGGTTAAATAAATATTTCAGCCTTAGGTACCTACTTCGGAAGAAATTGATAGGTATATAAAGTCTAAAGAACGAAAATAATTAAGTAACATTACACACAATTGCCTTTGCAGGGTGCAGGTTGAACTTTTTGATTCGTAGTTACCTATTTATTAAATTAAGACCTCTAACATTTTTGTGCTATAAAAACTTGAAACCACCAACCATCGAAGTAAGCAGAGTCTATGTTATAGTTAGTAAGGTTGGTTTAATACGCAAATGGGTACTTAGGTACAGACTTTCTTTATTATAAATACATGGTTATTAACATACAAAGATAATACAGACTAGGGACAAATATCTGCAGAAAACTTACAAACATTTGTCCCGCGACGAGCGAGAATCAACCCTCCTGCGTCTCAGCCGGCTATTATTAACAACTGTCGTAAGTCGTCAAGAATAAAATAAAATAATTTTATTTTACCACTAGCCGCACTCCGCGGCTTCACCCGCGTAGTTCCCGACCGTGGTAGCACGGGGATAATATACAGTATTATGTTACTCAGGGATAGTCTTATTTTCTTCTTCTTCTTCTTCGTTCTAATGGTGAAATAATTTTGAAAATCGGTCCAGTACTTTTTGAGTTTATTTGTTGCAAACATAAAAATCTTTCATCTCTGTAATATTGAGAGATGGATGACAGATGATACTTCGTTGAAACGCACCAATGCATGAAACACTGCTACGAGTATGATAGAAAAAATGGAACTAACTTGCGGGTTGTCTCCGGTATGGATTCTGTTGTTGCATTAACTGGCTAAAAAGCTAATTAATGCGTGTAGTATCCAGCATTATTTATATATTTTCAAAAAATAATAACATAAAATATATATTACCGTGAGCAAGTTTACCTAATTAAACGGTGACAGGCACAGGTGACATTCATTTAGAAACGTCATAGCTCATAATTTAATAAGCTTTAGGGAGAAACAACACTATTGAATTAAGATCATTGTCTAGGTTCTACTAGTGTATTATCTGTAGTAGGTCCCTACCTAGAGTCCGCGCCACCGCTCAAGTCCGATAGACGCGGCGCTGGTAACATAGAACTAGATACAGACAACAGACTGTAGGTACTGTAGAGTTTAGTTCCCGCTTTTGCCGTAAGACTTGAGTTGTGGCGCCGACCCTAGAGGTACCTATGTAAGAGAACAAAACCAAAACAGTCAATGATAATGTTTTTAAGGTTAACAATCAATATAAATATAAAACTTTTCCGTTACAGACTGAGTGACTGACATATTGCTCGATACGTAATAGAAACGGTGCCCTCCTCTCAGGCTATCTAGATTCTTTAAATCTAGATCTTATTGCCCCCATGTGTCACACTCGATATTCCCCACGTATTGGTTTTTCCAACCAAACCCTAGACCTCGCACTGCTGCGGAACGTATCCCTCCGGATGAGCTCCATAGTAGTGATGCAGGAACTAGACTCTGACCACCGTCCCGTCATATTAAGACTTGGCCCTCTGCCGGACCCTACTCCCCCGACCAAGACTGTGGTGCAATGGTATAAACTTGAGAAAGCCCTCAAGGTTATCCATTCTCCCGACTTGGATAAAATCCCCGACGACATTAGGTCCCCTGACGACATTGCTATTGCGGTCGACTCTCTGACCAGTCACGTCCAATCCGCCGTTCGCGACTTGTCTAGACAGGTCCCAGCTACGCCTGATCGTAACTGTGTCCTGCCTGATGAGATAAGACGACTGATCACAGAGAAGAACGCAGCAACTCGTCGCTTTAGTTCTTGGCCCTCCGAACTAAATCGCTTCCGAATGAACTCGCTTCGCCGCAAGGTGAAGAGGGCCATTCAGGAGCATCGTAACACTTCTTGGGACAATCTGCTTTCTAATATCGAACCCGGGCATCTAGCTTACTGGAGCCTGGCTAGATCTATGAAATCAGATGGTATCTCAATCCTGCCCCCTCTGCTTCGCCCGAATCACCAAACGCCTGCGTTTGATGACAAGGAAAAAGCAGACGCGCTAGCTGAGAGTCTTGAATCCCAATGCTCTCCTAGTCTTGAACCCGTCGACCCTGATCACCTTAACATGGTGAACAGCGAAGTCGACCGCCTAGTTTCCCTTCCCCCCTCTGCTCCTCCTTTGGACCTCATTAGAGCAGCAGAGGTCGCCGAGATCATTAAAGATCTTCGCCCTAAGAAGTCCCCTGGCTCGGACGGCATCAGCAACAGAGTACTCAAGAAGTTCTCTGTTGCCCTCATACATCTCCTGGTCAGCATCTTCAATGCTGCCATGGCTAACTGCTCTTTCCCTGATGTCTGGAAGGAAGCCAATGTAATTGGCATCCACAAACCGGGAAAAAAGGCAAACGAGCCTTCCTCCTACCGTCCCATCAGTCTCCTCAGCTCCCTGGGGAAGATCTACGAGCGTCTCCTTCTGAGACGTCTCTGGCGTCACGTCAATGAGCATAGTCTCTTGCCTGACGAACAGTTTGGCTTCCGAGCCCATCACTCCTGTCCCCAGCAGGTGCTCCGCATCACGGAGCACATCCTGTCCAAGTGGCATCACACTTGGCCAGCAGATACGGGCGCTGTCTTCCTCGATGTAGCTAAAGCCTTCGACAAAGTCTGGCACAACGGCTTGGTTTACAAGCTTTTCCTGCTTGGAGTGCCAGACAGACTCGTACTCATCCTACGAGATTACTTGTCGAACCGCTGTTTTCGCTACCGCGTGGAAGGCACGCTCTCAGACCCCAAACCCGTCCGAGCTGGAGTTCCTCAAGGCTCAGTCCTTGCTCCCCTTCTTTTCACGCTGTACACCAGCGACATTCCCCGACACCCGCAAGTCGAACTTGCCCTCTTCGCCGATGACACGGCTTTGTACGCGTCCGATAAGAACAGGAATCGCGTACGCATAAGGCTGCAGGCTGCACTAGACACTCTAGGTGCCTGGTTCAGAAAGTGGCGCATAGAGGTGAACCCGACGAAAAGTGCAGCAGTGTACTTCACTCGGAGTCCCTTCTTGCCCCAGCCTCTCCTCCTCTTCGATAAACCCATCCCTTGGGTTAGGTCAGCTCGCTACCTAGGAGTAATCCTAGATAGACGTCTCACCTTCTATCCCCACATAAGGTCTGTCACTAATCGTGCGAAGTTCGTGCTTAGCCGGTTAAACAGCCTTCTCAACTCGAAAAGTAAAATGTCCTTTAGAAATAAAGTGACACTTTACAAGACAGTTGTACGGCCAATAATGACATATTCCTCTGTCGTCTTTGGCCAGTCCCGTCATGTTAGATGCCTTCAGGTAGTCCAAAACAACTTCTTGCGCAGGGCCACGGGTTGCCCATGGTACATGCGCAATGTAGACCTCCACCGAGATCTCAAACTCGAGTCCATCGAACACTTTATTAAAACTGCTTCAAAGCGTTTTTATGAAGTGGCGGCGGAACACTCCAATCCCCTAATCTCGGGATTACCCTCCGACTACCCGATAGAGCCATTGCCCACGAGTTCTTTCCTCCGTCGACCGAGACACGTTCTCGGCTTGCCCGTTGACGAGCTCACCGCCGCTAACCCGGAGGTGACGTCAACCCGTCCCACACTAGCTGTTAGACACATATTCAAAAACCGGTCCCGCCGGCGGGGCCGAAGAATACATTTTTCCGTCTAAAGGTGCAGTTTTGCATCTAGACGCTATCCTTCAGTAGATTCAAAAATTCTGGCAACAGTCCAAGCCGTGGTTCGAACCTAAGTGGTGCCCTTGAGCTTGTTGCCCCAACCTAACTTTTGCGGCTGGGCGCCTTCTGCGCTCGCCATAGTCCGGTAACGTTGTCATGGCCATCTGCGGTCAACAACATATATTGTCATTTCGAAAAAAAAAAAAAAAAAAAATGAGTGACTGACAGACAACGCACAGCCTAAACCACTGGACCTAGAGACTTGAAACTTGAGTATCCTAGAGGTGCACTAAAAAGGGATTTTTCGAAATTCCCACAGGAACGGGAACTACGCGGGGAAAACTGGGGTGCGGTTAGTTTAATATAAAACGTACTTAGCTCAATAAGTATAGCAATAGGTGAAATTACTTAAATATATTACAGTTGTTATTAAATTATTATCGTGAGTACCTATCTACATCAATACCTCACAACTACTCACAAGACAAAGGTGCGATACTAATAAACGAATAGGTTTTTTTTTAAGTTTATTTTAAGAGAATGAATAAACCTTTTGTTCTGTTGTCAGTTTCGGTGGTTTCGGCGAGGCTGAACTCGAATGGATGTCAAATGCGTTTACTCCCACCTGTTCCGTTGAGTAGTTCTGTTGACAGAACTACTGGGGTTTTTCCCATTAGTTCTGTGACTTAAAATACTATGCTTTACACCTGACTTATCTCTACTATTCCCACCTGTTCTGTTGAGTAATTCTTGACAGAACTACTGGATACTTGACCCGGCTTATAACCACAGCATCCACAAATTAATAAATCACCGCCTCCACGCAAAATAGATAAGTACAGTCTTTATGCAGTCTACAAGTAAATTCGTATTTAAAAGTACCAGACGACCATACTTCCTAGAGCAGCAGGCTGATATCGTATCTTGCGACAGGTTTGCAACAGGCGTAAATCTCGCGATAATCGCTTTCAAACGTCAATTTTGTTTGTTAGTTAGGAATTATCGTTTGACAGCGATGATCGCGAGATTAATGCATGTTGCAAACCTATCGCGAGATACGTAATCAACCTGCCGATTAGTTTTAACCAAGAAAACTACAAAATCTCGATAATATCTAAAAAAGCTTGTAAAAATATGCAGTTTTTTTAACTGGGACAGTACGGAAGCCTAATCAGAGGAAACAAATGTGTAATTTCTTTTGAAACATCAGTCTTTTTGGAGACAAACATGTAGCGCCATAAAATTAATAAAATTGGTAAAAAAATGTTGGTGCTAATCGAATCAGCCGAATGTAAGGTACAATAAATTAGGCCAGGTGCGTGTCGGGCCACGCGCTACGTAGGGTTTCGTAGTTAACTTAACAACCCCTAAATAATTTTAAAATAGGTACCTATTCAACAATACCCACATGATAAGCAAATCAAGAAAAAAAAAGTTCATCCCCACCTTAAGTGTGTGGGAGGTACTTACCCCAAACTATTAATTTTTTCAGATTTTTTTTAGTAGCGTTATCTCGGCGTTGTTAGGTATTTTAAATGTTCATACAAAATTACAGCTTTCTAGGACTAATAAACAGTCTCTTCGCAAAGTCGGTGACGGACGGACAGACGGATAGACAGAGTTTCTTGCTTTACTACGAAACCCTAAAAACGGTAATTAAACTAACACAATAGATGCTCGATATGGCCTCCATGTTTATATATTTTTTATTTATTTATGTTGCTGTTCGGGCACACTTCTTTTATTTATTTTTTATTTATCGCGATTTGATTCATCGCGGCCTGGGTAGCGTTTCTGATACCACTTTCGGTTGTGGAAGCATGCTTCAATTAAGGCTATATTCTGCGTATTTGACAATGCCATGATAGGGCAAATTAAAATTACTGACAAAACAAGTCCGACAGATGCAAGAACCATGTTCTAAATTCAAATTGTTCGAATACGAAATGTTATTGAATTTAGCTCGTGAGAGTATGAAGTTCCTAAACTTCTTGATCGCTGGAGCATTCAATACTTTTTAATGTGCGATTAGAATCTACTTTAATATTTATTTTGTTGGAAGATTTTGTATGAGAATACAAATGTATTCTCATACAGCTAATTTGATCAAATGATCAAATTTGACTATCTTCCGCTACTCAAGACTTTTTTCATCCGACACAATAAAATGATCCTTACAAGGTACTGAGTGGATTGGCATCTAAAATTACCCAGGTCAGTCATTTCACAATTGACCTTAAAAATTTGAATGCCATAATGTTTTTCTCCAAAACGAAGCTGTTGTTTCAAAAGAAACTGCACCTATACCTCCTCTGGTTGTGGGAGCCCCAGTACTGTCCTAGTTAAAAAAACACCATGACTAAATAATATCAACCAATAGTAGCACAGACGTAGCTAACATGCTCGGTTGGACCGTCTGTAAAATCTTTGCATATCATCCGATACACTTTATGGCCAGTCGCGCCCAGTCTCGCCGGAATCTAAAGTCTCTAACAAATAACTATCTAGACTGGACTTACACTATCTGCTTTTATGGTGCACTTAGGGCATACTTAATAATAGCATAGACGCATAAACTATACACAATATATTATTGTGTATAGTTAGTCAATGCTAATAGTTATAGGCCAGCGGGCGGTATGATAGAGAACATGAAGTATAATAATTAATCTAACTAAGTTTAGGATTTTTCTTAACTAAGTGTAAAATAGGACCTATTAAATTTAGTCGTATAAAATAACTAATAATAATGTTTGTTTCAGCGGCAGATGAATGAAGAAATGAATGGGCAGCAGCGTCTTTCCGTGTATCAACATCCTGAACTGGGTATCCAATTGAAATAAATAAATGAACTACGCTCGCCAACCCGCCCGGCAAGCGAGGTGAATATGGCAACTACACCCCTCATGGAGACTACCTCACGCGAAGTACAGCACTCCGGACACTAGCAGTGCTGTCTTCACACAGGGATGAGTGATGGGGAATGGCGATGCTAATACATTTTTACAACTTGACTCGTTTTAGTGATACACTTTACTATTCTCGATTATGATCGATGATATAGCTAAATGTCTTGATACTGCTAACTGCCTACTTTATGCTGATGACGTTAAAATTTACACAGGTATAAAGTCACATCAAGATTGTGAATTACTGCAACGAGATATAGATGCACTTTACATTTGGAGTGAGAAAAATAGATTAAACCTAAATATATCAAAATGTCGCGTTGTTACATACACGCGATCTTTGCGAAGTGTCACAACAACCTATGTCCTTAACGGCGAATCGTTAAGTAGGGATACATCTATCAAGGATCTTGGAGTTGAGTTTGATTCAAAACTCAATTTTCACGAACACATGCGCTCACTTGTGCTTACTTGCTTTAAAAGACTGGGGTTTGTATCACGTAACTGCAAACATTTCACTAATTGTAAGGCTATAAAACTTCTATACACCTCGTTGATAAGATCTAAATTAGAGTCAAGTTCATGCGTCTGGAGCCCTTACGAATCCACCTATAGCCTTATGATTGAGAGAGTGCAAAAGCGTTTCCTTAGATTTCTGTACCGTAAATCTTTTGGGTATTATCCCTACATGTACCCAACAAAGTTTATAATGGGCACACTTGGTTTCAACTCCTTGGAGACAAGAAGACTGTTCGACCAACTGCTCACTGTATGTCGTCTTCTGAGAGGTAAACTGGACTGTCCATCTCTCCTCAGTGAAGCCAGTCAACTCTGTGTGCCTGAAAATCGTATCCGCTTCCGCTCTGGCCGTGTACCATTATTTGAGCCAACTCCTCCTAGAACGGTCGCACGTCAACAGGCTCCAATAGGTCGAGCACAAAGAAATTTAAACAAGCTCCTTACCCAAAATCCTCAGCTTGACTTGTTTGTGGATG
Organism: Pasiphila rectangulata; assembly: GCA_963082625.1. Taxonomy (NCBI): domain Eukaryota; kingdom Metazoa; phylum Arthropoda; class Insecta; order Lepidoptera; family Geometridae; genus Pasiphila; species Pasiphila rectangulata. Next base: position 15,218,758 of record OY720235.1, on the reverse strand, counting down.
GATGGATGGTGATTGAGCGTGCCCTTCTTAGTTACTGTGAGAATGTCTAGTGCCTTTATTTTATTTTGTATGTCCTGCCATGTTTAAGATTATTTTTATATATTGTGTAACCTTATTTGAATTTTAACTTTCTCGCCATGTTGTTAAAGTAATTTTTTGTTAATTTCTCTGTAAATATTAATGTACGTCGCACTATAATAATTATAAGTCTCTTAGGTGTTTACACAAATATTTTGATTTTTATGTGCTGTTTTTTTTTGTTTCCTGTTGTCAAAGTTTAAATTATATAAATATATATATATTTAAGTTAGTTATATTAATTATTGTTAAGTAAGTAACTTTAGTTTTTTAACACATTTTATTGTTGTTTATTTTTTGCATAAACTGCATTAAGTTAAGATGCATAGGTATATAAGTACTTCATTTAACGCAGTGGATTATTATTATCTGTAATGTTATAATGATTGTGTAAATAAATAAATTGAAAATTGAAATTGAAATTTCGTTGGGAACCCTGCACTGCTGTTGAACTTACAGTATGATCCAACAGAGCGTTCGCCGCGGATGACCGCGTGGACGAAACATATCCATACATGAACGCGAAGTACAGCAGACTGGTCACCTACAGAGATGTGATCAGCCATACATGGGTTTTGCCGGCCACCCATATTTGGGTGCAGCCAATACCTGGAAAAATAGATTCATTCATTAATTCATTTCACCCGTAAAACCAAGATACATCACTCCAATACAAAAGCGAAAATACGCGCTATAATAGCACTACAAAATTGTATAAATAATACCAGCAGTTCACAGCGAGAAGGAGTGTACCATAAGTATGCAAGCATAGAGTTGAGATTGCTTTGCTCACCCGCCCCACCTACTTGCAAGTAGTCTGGGACGTGGCATTCGGTGGCATCGAATGAGTGGCTAGGGTTGCTTCTACGAAGTTCTACGATGATTTTGATAATAAAACGAATGTGGTGAAATAAACAGTTATTTTTAATTGGTTGAACAAATATGAGTTTTATAAAATGATGATGGATACATTTTTTCCTTGTCTAAAAACAAGGTAACTAAATTTTTAAGTTACAAAATATGCTTAATCGCGTAAATAATTTTAATACGTAGGTACTCATGGAGAAAACAGGAGCAAAGCGGATGCAATAGTGGTACCTAATCAGTGTTCTGTAAAGAAGTGTTCTAGAGTGAATCTGCTGTGAGATTCTTATTGGTGTGATTTCCAATAATAATAGAAAAAGTTAATTTTGTTACAGGTACACACCACACATTACACACCTATGCTATTACTGCTATTTTACCTAGGTATTCAAATACTTCGCCAGCAAATATTTGAATATTTGTTCGCCGGTGGGTACCTACCTAACACTTGATTTTAGGTCCTTCTTGTAGGTCCTCTAAATCGCTTCTTCTTAAAATCCCGTCTCATTCCTCTAGCCGCTACAGCGACTCTTACGGTCCAGGCGGTGAGACTTTGGAATGCCCTTCCCCATAGCATACGTGACACGGCAACTTTAAATGTATTTAAGAGTAGTTAAAGTTAAAGAGCACTACCTATCCCTATAAATGTAGATTGTATTCTTAGTTTAAGTATCATATTGTAAGTTATCTTATTTCTTGTGTACACAACCCCTACACCTATGATCACCTCTATCTAGCCTCAAAGGTTTGCTGTAAGAGAACTCTTTTTAGGGTTAAGCTCGCCTTTGTACATGACCATTACTAAATATTTTTAAGTTATTTTATTTATATTATTTTGTTTGATAAGACGTATGTTTTAAATATAAAAATACCTTAATCTACGCATATGTATTATTATTATTATTATGTATTATTATTATATTATATCCTCCACTAAGAACGGTTCCTTCTCTATTTCTCCAAAAGTTTATATACCTACCTATTATAGTAATCCATAAATTTATTTTCATAATCATCGTTTGCCCGAATAATCAGGATCTATAATTTAAGGATCCATAACATTGTTACCACTAATATCGGTCTCCATAATGATTAAAATAATCTAAGTTATAGAAATTGTTTAACTTGAGAAAGCGTCTGTCCACAATACGGCTAGCGCTGCGGGTTAGAGTAAGAGAGGAGGAGCCTGCCTACCGCTGCCGTATGCGTAAGGAAGCCAGACAGACTGGCGCCGTAACGCGTTACGTAGGCACCTAACGAAGCGGTTTACCCTCCTATAAAAAAATCACTTCAAAAATATAATAATAATTGTTACCCATGCTTACAAAGTTACAAATTAAATTTTTCAATGGTTTCGTGAATTGGGAGGGCCCTATTCCGTATTCTACGGGAGGGCCCGATGAGCACAGTATAGCCGTGCACTTCTTCTGGTGAACGACTACCTTTATCACAACACAAACAAACAGACCAGTCAATGCATGCCAGGAATGAGCCGTTTTCAGTAACAAAACAAAAAGAGTTTTCTACTAAACCTAACAGATGGAGCTGGCAAGCGAAGTAAGCAAGTTTGTGATTAATCCTGTCATTGTCAAATTGTGCCTACCAGTAAAAGAAAATTACCGCCATCTATAAGGTATGAGGTAACTATTTTTGAACTTTTTACTTTTTAATGAAAACGCCTCATTGCGATTCCATCAACAATATTATTAAGAGGTATTGTCTATGTCTATAAGATTGATAAATAGATTATTATGTAGGTTACTTTGTGGTAGAGTTCGCGCAAAACTTCTTGAGCTCTGTAAACGTTGCGGCAAATGCAAAGTTGCGCATGTTGACATGTTCATTCAATATTGCCAACTAGGTTATAAATAATCTTGCCGCATAGTAGAAATTTTGTATTAAAAAATTGGCTTCTTGCGTTAAGTAAAGGTGAATTTGTTCTAGCGTTTATTTTTTTTTAATCCTTAATTTAATATAATAATTGATTTTTAAATATGTTTGTTTTAATAATTGAAAAATAAATAAATGCATAGTAAAATGTGTGCTAGATAAAACGAAAATAGTTTCACAGACTGAGCCCCTCTCGCACCCCTTTTATCATTCCTTCCCCTCAACGCCCTTAAAACTGTGTACCTACTGCGCAGTCACTGAAGCTAACTTCACAGAGCTCAAGAAGTTTTGCGCGAATACTGCTAGAATATAGGTAACTTAACTAGATTGTTGTGCCCTTCGACTTCGATCAAATATAACCGTGCCCGCCAAAGAGTATGTATGTATGTAACACTGGTGCCCGCCCTTCCTGCCTGGGTCTAAGATCTTAGACGAGATAAATCCTAATATTTGTAAGACTATTGTCTATCATGAACGCAATAAACTGGAACTTTGAACAAAATATTGTTTACTTGTCAGCTGTCACTTCATATTTATGTCAAGTCATTGGTCACTGTCAGAGAAAATATCCAATTTTATTCTCATAACAGAAATAAAATTAAAATACTGGACTGGAGATCTTCTAATTCTCACCCACATATTACCTGATCAGATCATTATGCTGCGTTTAAGAACTGTGAGTAGAGGAAAGACTACATTTAAAATTACATGCAACTTTACATCCAGATATTGCGGATTCTTGTATACCTCTATTTTTTTAACAAATTTTGCTTTTTCCTTCTTTCATTTCCTGCTGGGTAAGGTCTTCGCCTTTGCATGATGGGTCTATTTCGTGCGCTTCTTGAAAACGTACTCCTTTTTAGGATGAGACTAGCATTGAAACCGGCGTCTCATCTGCCCCTCTTTCCTCTGTGTTGGAACCAGTGTCTAACAAGGAGTGACTTGACAAACACTGGTTCCAACACATTGATCATACCTGCTAAATAGTCTTCAAAACCATTTACATGTGGGGTTGTTGGGGATATTTATATCTTTCATGTTTCCAACCATGAACAACTGATGAAGTCCATTCAATACAAATAGTAAGGTTCTAATATACAATTTATTTACAGGTGCTGAGTAATGTGAGGATGTTGAACTCAGCTATGATGAGTGGCACTGCAAGGACTGTAGAAGGTCTTGAGATACCAACTTATGATATTGGAAAGCCGCAGCCTCTTGAAAAGCGCAAAGCAAGGTAGCTTTTTTCTTAACTATGGCAAAGCCAAAAGGGAAATGGCTTATGATTGATCTATAACTATATAATATTATAAAGAGGTTAAGTTTGTGAAGTTGTAGGGGGTAATCTCTGGATCTACTGAACTGATTTTCAAAATTCTTTTACTAATAGAAAGCCACTGTATTTGTAAGTGTCATAGGCTATAAATTACCATCCAAAGAAGTGGGCACCAGGTCAGCTAGTATTATATAATATTATACTATTAAAAAGTTATTTTATAAAACTACCAAACTAAACTTGGAGAAAAGGAAAAGAAGAAATGGCTCTTTGTCTAGTTGTGGTATCTATCATCAGTTAGAACAATAATTCATAATAAAATATTTCGAACTACATAATATGTTTCTAAAACAAATATATCATGATATGATGAATTTTCCATTTAAAATAGGGTTTCCACTGTAAAATTTACTTAAAGGCAGGCTCTAATTTATAATAAAAATTAGTCATGATGATACTCTCTGAAATTGAAACATGAATTTGTTAAATTAACATTTGGTACATCTTATGCCTACTTATAGAGTAGATTAAGTGTTTAGGAATGAGGTGTGATTCTTACAAACTTAACCTAGGTCCAACCTACTATATTATCTGTATTATGGAATACCATAGTTTTAATAGGGGTTAAAAAATAAATTATATGCTACTTACTTATAACTCTGATGTACTTACACTATGTATTAATTTCCTCTGCGAAATTAAAAAATAACAATATAGCTAAATGATAACTGCTTGTCATGATCATGGCAGGCCCATTAACACTATTGTCATCTTTTGCAAATACATATTAAATGAATATCTTCTTCATCATCATCTCAGCCATAAATAAGACTGCTGTCCACATCCACTACTGGACATAGGCCTCCATCATAGATCTCAAAGATCATCAAGGGATTGTTGCCATACTTGCCACACTTGGCAGGCAGGTTTTTGAGCGTATAGTACAGGAAGTTGATAATCAGAAATATTTTGCTGCTCAACTTCTTAATGTTCATGAAAAATATAGTTATTTTAAATGAAACTTAGAATAATGTATAATAAGTAAAACTACTTAAATAAGATCTATTAACAAACATGTACCTTCTTAGAAATATGTACACACATAAAATTATATACATAGCATGAAATATCCTTCTCTAATAATAGCAATGAGTTCTTATCTTCGCAGCAGATCTCTAAGCCCAATTTCTTTGAAGCTGATTACACTAGAATTATTGAATTGTTGAACTCCACTGACTGGGAAGATTTTATTTGCTGGTTGTGGCTCAGTCAATGAAATGGTCCATAGTGTTTATAAAACAATCCGTGAAATCATAAAATCTGAAATCCCACTAAAACAAAAAAAAAAAACACAAAGTACCCAGTTTGGTATTCACCTGAACTTATCTAAATGATGATAGAAAAATATAAATACCATGTTAAATTTAAAAAATACAAAAAATACTTGATCTTTGAAGAACTTCAGGGATCATTGTGCCATGGCAATTAAAAATTGATGAAAATTTGAATGAAAAATTCGTCGTGGGGTGCCGGCAGTAGGATGTTGCCCCTACTCTCTTTCCCATGGGTGCATTAGGAATCTGCTAAGGGATACCTCCGTAAGATGGGCAGCAGCATCTTTTCGTGTTTTTTAATACATTATACTGCGCTTGCCAACCCGCCTGCCAAGCGTGGCGAGTATGTAAAAACCCCCTTATGATGACAATACAATCAAAAACCAAGAGTCCCGGCGGCCCCGCTAATTTATTTATTTATTTATATCAGTTGCCTGCTGCACTTACAGCCGACGCCAACGCGTGCAGCAGGTTATTGTAAGTACACATTACATACACTTAATACTTAACTAAAGAAACGAATACACTTATCTAAAAACATATTAGGTTTACAGTTAAAAATATCTATTTCCTGGTCCTGAGTTAGCAGGGCATTGAGCAAATTGAGGGCCTGAGTCGTGGGAGCATACTGCGCGGTTTGTGTGCGCACCGGCGGGGTAGCGAATAGGCGCGGCGAGCGCAGCCGTCGCCGCCTGTCTGGCACGAACAAGGAGCAGCGAGACAACGCACTCGGGTTATCTATTTTGTTGTGGAATAGCATGTAGTAGTGTAGGAGTAATGCACATTTGCGTCTCAACTGTAAGGTGTTCATACCTACCATTCCAGCAACAAATAGCGATGGATACAGGTAGGGATAGTATCCATGCATTTTCTTAAATAAGTAGCGAGAGATTTTTTTTTGTACTCGTTCTATCATGACGTTGTATTTGTCTTCGTGCGGGTCCCATACAATAGAACTAAATTCTAATTTGCTTCTAACGTACGCATAATAAAGTAAAATGATGGCATTCCTATCATTAAATCGAGCTAATCCTGGCTACGGTAGCAGTCACGGTAACGGCGGGGCTAGGGGTGCTAAGAATCCCTGGGAGACGATCGGCTGTCAAACCTTACGACGACCACTGACCCTGGTAACACAACATCCGCACTTTGAGGACAGACGATAAGATTGTTGAGCTGGAAGAAGAAATTAGTAGATTACACCGGGACATTCAGGGATTATTAGAAGTCCGTAGAGAGGGCGAGGACAGGATATCCCTCAAGTCTGGTAACCTACTATACTACCGGGAGGGCGACCAACAGTCCCAAGGTGGTGTCGGGTTTCTCGTTCTCAACCAAATAGCATTTTATTCTCTTTAAAAGGCCACATTCAGTTCACTCGTGATCTCTTAGCATTAACAGTGGTCACATGTAGTTCATCAGTTGTAATAAAGTGAATAATACCTGTGTAGGGCATACCAGTGTATGTATAAGGGTGTAAATGTAACCTATTATGTAACTGTTGGCATTTCGTCGGGACAACATTATTCTTCTTATCAGCTTTCATTTTCATAACTGAACGAGAGACTTTTTAGAGCAGTTAGATTCGGCATGGGCTATTGAATGGTTCACATTGTACGATGTTAGAATGCTGGCATTTTTATATGACACATATGTACAGTAATGCAGCTTAAATCTGTTTTATATAACCTTTCATGAACCGTAATTCAAATTGTAGGTGTTAGAATATCTATTTTGTGATATTTATTAATCAACTAATGAATGATGCTGTAAAAGCAAGTTTAAGAGTCCACAATGTACATGCAAGGTATATTATACACCACTTTTGATATCTATTAGCACTTAAAGCAGTTTATTGTTCATAAAGACTAAACTGTTAAAGATAACAATCATACTAAAGGGTAGTATGATTGTTATCTTCTGAACAGCTATGTGAATGCTGTATAAGTTCAAGTGCAAGTTCAAGCTTTATTTATCACGGTTCCGTACACAACATAGCAGAAAATAAAGTTAGTGGTTTCAGTTCTAGTGAAAGTGAATATGAATACAATTATGAAAAACAAGTAAACTTTCGGAAAAAATTAAGAATGTGGGCTTTAAAAAATAATATAACATGTCGCATTAAATGAAATCTCCGCCATCATTAACGAACTGTTTCCAGAAATACTACCAACTGATTCCATAACAGCTAAGTACTCCCAAACAAATTACTATTAAAAATATTAAAGGTGGCCAATATTGGCATAAAGGAATAGCAAAACCACTAGAAAAAATTTTGGAAAATTGGATTGGTTTGATTCCAGATACAATTTCGTTAAACATAAATTTGGATGGATCACCTATATTCAAAAGCTCATCTAATGAATTTTGGCCTATACTTTGTAACATTTCTGAAAATCCAAGAATTATGCCATTTGTAGTTGGAATATATTTTGGGAAAGGCAAACCAAGAAATGTAAATTACTTTTTTGAAGATTTTGTATATTACAGTCTCTAGTACATTGCAGTCTCTACAATAACGATAACTAATTGGTAGTGCAGTAGTATCTACTAAGAGATCAAATCAGTCAAATAATAATACATAATAGTAATAATTTTAAAAAAAAACTTACATACCTATTAATAAAGAAATATGAATACGTATATTCATTATTTTTAATTGGCACCTTATGTTAATGGTAAATACTATCAGTATATTACTTTAATATCCTAATAATTGCAGTCTTTAACAATAACAATAATTACTAATCATTTTAGAGATCAAGTTAGAGTAAAAATAAAATTATGCACTTATGTAACTTTAAGTTACCCTCTGCTTATTAATTACAATTTAGACATTCATCTTTAACGTAATGAGCATAAATCGCGTTTTCACAATAATAACACCAAAAAAATCCCGCGTCTAGAATGATCTTAGTGTCATTTTTGCTCTTAGTTCATCTATGCTCGGGGTTTCTCTACGGGATCGCATCAGAAATGAGGAGATACGTAGGAGAACTCGAGTCACCGACATAGCCAGACGGATTTGCACGTTGAAGTGGCAATGGTCAGGCCATATAGCGCGCAGAACAGATGGTCGATGAGGCCGTAAAGTTCTCGAATGGAGGCCACGGACCGGCAAGCGCAGCGTAGGACGTCCACCTACAAGACGGTCAGACGACTTGGTAAGAACCGCAGGTCGGCGTTAGATGCAGGCCGCTACCAACCGCAGTTCCTGGAGATCAATGAGGGAGGCCTTTGTCCAGCAGTGGACGTCCTACGGCTGATATGATGATGATGAATTAAAAATTGCTATAAAAAGTATTTAGTTGACATAGAATATGCAGTAAACAGAAACCCGTACTTTTGGACGTTTATTAAGAATAATAAAAGGTGGTTGTACCCAATATCCATCACAGATGAAACTTTCGAGTAAGGTGGCCAACAATGGTAGAGACATCTGCAATTTATTTGCAGAGAATTTTGTCCAGGTGTTCAATCCATTCGTCAACTACCACTCACATTTTACATGTAGTAAATAGAGGTTTTAAACTCCTGGGCTTCGTCATTCGCAACTCTAAAGAATTTAAGTCCCATAAAACTAAGTTGTGGCTGTTTAATACCCTACTTCGCCCTATATTGGAATATAGTAGCTCCATATGGAATCCTCGTTACGAGGTATACTCCAAACGCTTGGAAAGCATGCAAAGGCATTTTCTGTATCATGTATTGTACGGTGACAAGCTTGCTAAAAAAAACAAAATCTATGGAGACAGTCTTTAACATTACCATAAGTCCTCACTCTCATCTCGTAGGAATAAGTTAGATCTTATGTTCTTATACACAATATATAACGGAATAATAGATTGCCCTGAACTTACCAGTAAACTGAATATTAACATACCTTCAAGACTACCGAGGAAAAAAGCTTTTGACTTATTCTCCGTACCTTTTTATAATAGCAACTTAGGACAGAATGCTGTGTTGTCTAGGCTGTGTAAAACTTACAACGCTTTATCCAAAATAAGCGACCTCGATTTGGGAGAACCTCTGTAAAAATATAATAAAAAACTTTCATCACTCTGTGAATAATCCTGCATTTTATATAAATACTAGCTTTTACCCGCGACTTCGTCCGCATAAGTTTTTTTGTTTTCTCCCGGCTATAAGTCCCCCTGCAATAATGTCCCACTATCGTGTTCCAGTCCTCAACTTTCACATCAAAATTTGTTCAAAAGCAACCTAAGCTACATAATGGATAGCTCCGAATGTTTCCTTAGTAAATATAAAAAGTAAATAATGTAAATCGGTTTAAAATACTACTAACTACCTACCTGCCAACCCCCGATGTTAGACAGTGTGACATCCGTAACATCGTCTGCGTAGGAAGTACTAACTTAATGTAAGTAGTATAATAATGTAGGAAGCTAAAAATAAGAGGCCTTATTACTGTAGTACATTTTTGTAAACTATGTTCTTTGTTTTTCCCTCTCCGGCCAACACATGGAGATTCTGTGGACTTGAAACACGTGAGCAAGCCACGTATAATTGTCCGTGAGAAAAACAACTCTTTTCTAAATTAATGCCGGCTACTTTTAATGTTTGCCCCTGAGCTTTATTTATCGTCATAGCGAATGCGATTTTCAGCGGAAACTGTAATCTCTTAAACTGGAATGGCAAATCTGTCGGAATTATGGGTATACGGGGGATTAAAACGTTCTCTCCTTTTGCCATTCCAGTCATAATGATTGCTTTTACAATATTGCGACCGAGGTGTGTCACTTGCAACCGTGTGCCATTACACAGTCTTGGTGCATCTAAATTCCGCATTAAAAGGACAGGAACGCCTACTTTCAGCCTCAGTTTGAGTGAAGGTACTCCCGACAGTTCTAAAGAATTAAGAAATTCTACAGGGTATGATGTTACTTGTTCAGTATCCATTACAGTGTCTACAGAGAGAAACTCAACAATATCACCTTCCACGCGTGACATAATTTGCTCGTTTATCTGTCCCACCATTTCATTCGTCGGCGCTAAAATTGCTCTTTCACATAACCAGTCTCTATTCCTCATATTAGTTAGCAGTTCGCTATAGACGAAGTTATTTAGATCATCTGGATTATGCACAACATTGCAGAATTCACGATCCAATGTAATCATGCCATTACCATCCTTTGCCATACGATCTTCTCCAATTTTAAGAAGAGCAGCAGCATATTGTCCAGATTGTACATCATTGTGTAGTTGCACTCTCATATTTGTAGACAGACTAAACGTTTTTACGTGCACCCATAACGTTGACGCTTTTAAACACGCATTTATTTCATCTGCAGGGGTGCCTTTAGTGATAACCGGCAAAGTCTGTCTAAAATCGCCCGCTAAAAGTACCACCATCCCCCCCATGATATTTGGATTACTCTTGATGTCTTTCAAAGTCCGATCTAGAGCTTCAATTGCTCTTTTATGGGACATAGTACACTCATCCCAAACTAATAATTTACTTTCCTACCCTATAAGTTAAGTAGTGTGATGGTATGTCGCTAAGTTTCGATCCAAGTAAAACTGTTAAATAAAGACAGATGCATCAAAATTTTATAATAAATTCCCTAAATTATGGCGCCTACCGACCCTCTAAGTTAGAAAAGTGATCAAATACTAACTTTAAGTCTCAGTAACACTCATTAAAAAAAAAACATCAAAATCATTTCAGTAGCTATGGCGTCATTCGCTTCTTGACACGATCACGCTAGATTTCCGCGGGAATGAGGTATTTTCCCGCCGTAAGACGTAGCCTGTGTCCGTGCCTAGGATCCTATCTTTATATTAACCAAGTCTTATAAAAATCCGTTCAGCCGTTTAGGCATGATAGAGCAAAACTCCCACCAAAAACCATAAAAAAATCACTAACTCAATTCAGTTTTCTGCCTACTTCCTACCCCCTAAGTACTATGACGTGATCATCGTTTTTAGGTAACAATCTATTACCTTACTAAATTTCATCAAGATCTGTTCAGCCTTTTATACGTGAAAGAGCAAAAGTCCCAACAAAAACGACTAAAAATCACTAACTCAATTTAGTTATCTGCCTACTGCCTACCCCCTAAGAACGATGGCGTGATTATTTATAGCCTATGACCATTTCTAGGTTATCATCTATCACCATACCAAATTTCATCAAAATCCGTTCAGCCGTTTAGGCGTGAAAGAGGAACAGACAGACAGACAGACAGAGTTACTTTCGCATTTATAATATTATAGTATGGATAAATTATTTTTATGTACCACATAAACCGTTACATTATCTTACTTTCTACACCTAAATCACTTCAAACGTTAAGTTAGTAATTTCAAAGAGGTTTAGTTTTTTATTAAGGTACATAATAATCCTTAAATTCTTAATTCTTAAATTCTTTATTGTACACACAATCAAAACATACAGACAAAAAAGGATACATAAAGGTGATGTACAAAGGCGAGTCCTATTTTTGTTACGTGACTTTCTTACTTTATTGAGCTTGAGACTACTCTATTAATTTGTTTGTATCTGTTATGTTTAAAACTTCGTATGCAAACAACTGTTAAAACGTTGATTTTGCTATGACTTAAAATTTTTATAATTTGTTATATAGATGAGACTACCTGTAATTGGGGGAACACTAGTCCAAGCTATTCTTATATTTCAATTTTGTATGTTTTCTGTGTATCCTCTGTTGGTGGCACAAATAAACAAAAAAAAATAGAATATACGGACATAGATTAAAAAATATGACTTTAACATAACAAAAAAAAATTGAGCCATCATGGGATGCCTGGCAGATGTGAATTTTTTTTTTATATAGTGATAACTCCTACAATATTAATTTAGATTGAGTAGTGATAATTAATATTTACGAGTATAATGTGCATTAATTGTTTAATATAACTAAAGTATTTAATTTAAATTATCTAAAGCTTTTTTATTATTATAAGTGACTATTTGTTTAGAGATAGAAATGGTTCTAGGAAGCTATCCATCTATACTTATATTATAAAGCTTTTTATTGGGTTGAACGCGCTAATCTCAGAAATTACTGTCCTAAATATCGAGGAAGGGCTATAGGTAATATAACATCACGCTATAACCAACGGGAGCGAAGCGGCATTGAAAAATGTTACATAAATGGGAAAAACTTATTACTTTTGAGAGCTTCTGTTACGTGCGCTATGTAAACGGTTAAAGTTATGCAGCCATAATGTATGGCGGAATTTTTCCCCTTAAAAAGTTATTAATGATGTCTGCTCTCTGAATATGTCTATCTTTTAATGTTGACTCACTATATTTTTTATTGATATTATATTTATATTTGTTCTAAAATAGATAAATTATTTGCGAAGGTGTTTTTATAAACATAGTATCAATCCTTATCCAAATAATTATGTTACTCATTATTAGTGTTAATTTTTTAACAGAATTGCCTTTCTTAATTTAATTTTAATTATAGGTACAAACGACCTCTCACACTCTTTCTCTTATGCGACGCAGACGAAGTTGCGTGGGACAGCTAGTAAAAGATATAAGCATTTATGCCATCGCTGACTTTTCTATAGACCTATAAATATTTTTTTTTCATTTATTTTTTTATCTTACCTTCAGAACATTATTACCTTTAGAACATATTACATATTTGCCGCAATTATCAACCTATATATAATATTACAATTATAGACCTATAAAGAGGAACAATTTCACCCTACATGATTAGTTAGGCAGCATTTCCGATGATATTATGTTTTCATAATCGTCATAATTTTTTTCCAACATATTAGCAAACATCGTTATATTTCAACCAATTTTCACAAAATACAAAATAAATTATACACACAATTTTTTCTCTTGTCTATTGGTGAAAATTGTATGAAAATCCATCTGGTAGTTTTTAAGTTTAACCGTTTAACTATTAACTTGCACGTCATTTTCTTATCTCGTGCTTTCGGTTTTACCCCCTGCAAAAGACATTTTATATTAAAAATAATTATTATATTCATTCGAGTTTTTGCAAACAAAATGTTTTCCTGAACCACTTCAATATCTATTTGCAGGCTACATTATCAGTCGCGCAAAAGGGGTATGCTGGAGAATGACCTTCTTCTTGGTACATTTGCTAAGAAGTACTTGGACAAGTTCACGGAGGAACAAACCCTAATGTATGACCACCTCATCAACTCTCCAAGCAACGACTGGGACATCTATGGCTGGATCGTTGAGAAAGATGAAACACCACAAGAGTTTGATAATGAAATAATGGATCTACTCAAAAAGCATGCGAAGAATGAGGATAGGCAAATTCTTAGTCTTCCTGATCTGTAAATTGAATTGAAGTATTATTATGTTATTTGATTATTTAATTGTAGTTGCTATTTAGTTAATGGAATAGTATTATTAACTTGGTTGATTGAACCAAATTAATATTATATTAAAATAGATTTTTGAATAAAGCAGTTTAAATGTTAGATGCTTGAACATATTTTAAATACAAGTTTTTTTACCAACTCTCCGAGAATTTTAATAATATGATTTAAATATTTTCCTTGTAGTAATAACTATTATGTACCAAAAGTGGTATAATTTTGTTTTTGGTATTCTTTAGTATCTTCGTTCAGTAGCAATGAGGAATGAAGTGAAATGTAAATTAGATTGGTACATACTTAAATCAACATTTTGCTAGTGGGTATTAACATATTCATTTAAATGTGTATGAACACCGATAGGTACTTTTGTGACCCAGTACAAGCATTTCGCTCGACCTCCGCGACCGCCGTCGGCGCTACGACGTTCGCTATTTATTACTTCATTGTGCGCAAATACCCAACAAACTTCCTTTAATCAAAATATTTTCAAAGTGTAACCAGATAAGAAAATTCTTACAGAAAATTTGTTTTGTATTTATTAATATTTAATACGAATGAATACGTCATATTCATTACCCGTATCCATAGGTCATACGCAATCTTATCTTTTGCGTTTACTTATATGTTTGTGCTTTTGATTCAGTGAAGTCAGTTTACTCGAGGCCTGATTTGGATATAGTAATATAACGCGTGTGTCAAATAATTACTGTGCAGACTGAATAATTTCTATAAACATTTTTGAATTTGGTTAGCAGCTCAAAGTGCACAGAATTATCAGTGTTGAACATTATTAGTGTGAAGTGTAATAAAATTCAAAAATAAAGATGCCTATTCGCCGTAGCAAGGTAAGGAACTTCTATTATAAATCTAGATTTTATGGTAATATAATATTTAGTTTATTTGAGCAAGTAATGTAGCACCTAGAGATATTATTACTTCAGTATGTCAGTGTTAAATCAATTCATTTACAAAGTTCAAAATATATGTCTTTGTAAATATACCTGCTTTATTTAGGTATAAGTACACCTAAATCAGTGAAGAGAGGAAAGGCCTTTGCCCTGCTGTGGGAAAAGAATCAGGCTTATACCTAACAATTCAATCCGGTATGTTAAAGCAGATGATGCCGAAAAAATAAGCTTGGTATGCTTATGGCAGTTCTGTCAACCTGACTAACCCTAACCGTTATTCGTCCGTTTCATAAATCCATCCTGTACGTACGTACAATACGATGATTGAATACTTCTTAATGTAGGAACAAAAACATAATAAGCTTTTATCTAGCAAGTACAATTCAAGCAAGAAAAGTCTATATTGCATATCTTCCAAATGTAGTCTCCTCAGATGTAAACTCAAGAAATGGTATCTCCCTTTGTGTTTATACATTGAATTATTTGCACTAGCGATTAGTGTGAGTACCTAAAGGAGTTTAACTTCCCAGTATTTTGAGGAATTCACGTGCGCAACGATCACGTAATAGCTACACGTAATGCGAATGCATAATTGATACGTAGTTATAGGTGCAAAATATTGTCTATCAAGCGCTGGGCTTTAGTACCTATATACATTTCAGGTACTTGTGAAGTGGATATTCGAGAACCAGCACAAACTGCAAACGGTACGATGCTGCAGTTCGTCGCTGCGGTACAAAGAGGTGGAAGAAAATGCATCCCAAGTCACCATAGAGCCCGTACTAGAAGCAACACCCAAACCACAAATCACGCCCGAGATCTCTTTCAAGGTAGCCTACCTTACATTTAGTTTACCCTTCGTTACCCCTCGATTGATTCAAAATTAGCAAACAACATAACCGCATTGTCCCTTGGCTGCACATGCTACGCATGACCTACGAAGCATATAATTATTATACTGATAAAGTCGGCTGTGAATAAGGTAAATAACCGGACCCAAAATATTACCTTGTGGTAATCCTCATTTTATTTCGTACTCTTTGTTTGTTTTTAGAAATATCTAGATTCATTAACCTAGTTTGATTATTTATAAGGGATAGGTGACAATAATATCCAACATTTTTATATGCCTGGCTGATTGATGAAACAATACTCCCATGTGAGTTGCAGAAGTTATCATTGAATAAATTCAAAAACATTATTAAACGCAATCTGTGCAATAAAGCTTATTATAAAATATCAGATTACCTAGAGGACAAAACCACTTGGGACGGAATCTGCTCCAACTCCGTCAAACGTAACATAAGACAAAATAAAATTGTTAAATGATGACTATAACGACCGAGTTAGGTTCTCCTGTTCACTTCTTTTCCTAACTCGCGTGTCATCTGAAGTGAACAGATTCATTTATGTGCTTTATTCTATTTATTTGTGTTGTTTTATTTTGTAATTTGTGACGCGTCAATAAGGTCCTTGCGGCCGTACTGAATAAAGTATTTTTTGATTCTTGATTCTTGAATATGGTTGACCTTAGTGACGCATGGTTTAATTAAAATTTAATTAGTATAGTGTTTTTATGTGGGTTCAATATAAGTACTTATTCAATTCATCTGTTTCCGCCTAAAGTAGATACTTAAATAATTTATAAATTAAACATCTCGTTTGTTCTAATAGGTGCGATATGATATTTTTCTCTGATAAATTAATTGCTTTAGTAAATAGATGCGTTTGTTTTAAGCAGTAACTTTATTATTGTCCCTTTGAACCTTTATCTTGTTTGTGTTCATTTACGTTAGCTATAATATATATTTTTAAGTTATCTGCTTGCCACTGATGGCATGATTTATGCAAAACTAAACATGCCACTTAACACGAGATGTCGTTTAGTGTTTTAACTGTTTAGTTTAATTAAAAAATCTTGAAACAAAGGAAAACGTGTTGTGCCGACGATCCTTCCTATCGAGGGATAAGGGCAGTATGATGATTCATTTCAAAAAAATTCTATTCAGGAATCCAATAATTCGTTGTTTTTTTAACAAATAAAATTTTAATTATTGCTGAAAATACCCGAACCCCTATATGAAGGTATGCTGGTATGTATTATTTATTACATTTAAATATACCCCTTCGATTTATCAAATAATAAAAAAATATAAAAATAGATGATAGATAGATAAAAATCCCGGGAGGAGGCGGAATATCAGATGATATACTAAAAGCATCAAACCAAACACTTGGTCGCATTAGCCATACTTTTCATTAATTTATTATATATTATAATAGAAAAGTACCAAGTGTTTCGAAAACCTCTTTACTTAGCCTGTATAGATTTTCAAAAAGATTTTGACACAATAGAACACACGGCTCTCTGGACAGCCTTAGAACAAGTAATGTACATAAAAATCATAAAAAAAAACATTCATACTAATTGCAGAAGTAGAGTTAAGTTGAAAAGTTCGGCAAATTTATCAAAATAGGAAGAGGAGTACGGCAGAGGGATCCACTTTCAACGACTCTATTTATTACAGTTTTACATTCAATTATGAGTTGGCCGTGGGATGCCGGCAGTAGAATGTTACCCCTCCTCTCATGCCCGTGGAAGCAGTAAGAGTCTGCTAAGGGATACCTCCGGAAGATGGGCAGCAGCGTCTTGTCGTGTATCAACATCCCGCACGGCGCTCGCCAACCCGCCTGCCAAAGCGATCAGCTATGACAAACAGCGAACATAGGAACCTATTTATAAAAGATATCCAGCTCGAGAAAACAAATTTCTTTCAAATCAACATGTTTGTTCAACATCGAAGAATAACGAAAACATGGAAAAAATCTGGAGCATGAACTACATCCTAAAATTACTACTAATGAGGTTTCCCAAACATACCGGAATACTTTAAACCGAAAACTTAATTTAATTCCTGTTGATATATTTTGGTAAACTTAAAAAAACACCAACTTCTAACAACAGGTCTACGGTTAACTACGAGACCCTACATAGCGCGAGGCCTGACACGCACCTATCCTTAATTTATTTGTAAATACCATACCGATTATATTATACATATATACATCACCCAGACCGAGACAAATAGCCAAATAGCAGTTACAGCAAAATATTTACACCCGACGGGCATTTTCCCCCTGCACCGACTCCCGTCCCTCCCGTGTCTTAGCCAGTGAGCCACGAATTACATCATATTGTTCTACATAATCACATTTTGTTTCAGTATGACGATTTACAAGTGCGGCTAGCTGCTCCATACCAACTGACCCCCAAACCAGAAGCCAAAGATCTCGGCTTCGGAAGATACTTCACAGATCACATGCTCAAAATTAATTACTTCAAAGCCCTTGGTGGCTGGCAAAAACCGGAAATTATGCCCTTTGAGAATCTCAGTATACACCCCGCAGCAAAAGCATTACACTACGCTATTCAAGTAAGTACTTTTGGTAGATTTTATAAATATAAAAATTGTCTCTCATCTCAATACAAATTGTCCTATAAAAAATATTACTTTATGGGATATTTACCACGATGTTAAGCGGTAACCCTCTATCTATAACAGTAAAGTTGCAATGCCGCGGTGATCACGTTCACTAAGCACGTGACCAACGGTGCATTGCATTGTGCCCGTCACCCTGAGACGGAGTTGTAAGGTCTCAATATGCCCGTAATTTCAGTCTGATTAGTGTTATCCTACAAGGACAATGAAAGTATTGCAAAAGCACAAAACACCCATTAAACTTAGCAAACAGCTGATAATCTGATACAGTTGAGAAACGTTAAACCTTTTCCAGCTTTTCGAAGGCATGAAAGCATATAGAGGAGCAGATGATAAAATCCGGTTGTTCCGACCAGACTTAAACATGGAAAGGATGAACCTAGCTGCACAGCGGTCTGGCCTGCCAACCTTCGATGGAGAAGAACTAGTGGAATGCATCACTAGGCTCGTGCAAATAGACCAAGAGTGGGTGCCTCACTCCGAAACGTCCACACTTTACATACGACCTACGCTAATTGGTACCGAGGTAAGATTTCTTAAACCTTTATATCTATATACAATACAGGGTGGGGCAAAATTTTGACTCCTTGAGCTTAATGTATAATGTATATAATTATACTACAATTTATTTTGTTGTAAAATAAAGCTTGTCTTAGGAAACTATGTTTTATTCAAAGAAAAAAAATATTGCATATAAAAAGTTTATCTAAAAATTAAAACATGTCGAAAAACAAGTATTGGTACGGTGGTACCAGAAGAGGGGGCGAAGGTTTCCGCAAAATGCCATTTTTGACCTTTGGTGACCTTTTGAGGTCACAATAACTCCGGTCCCTGTGACCCTAGGGTCACCAAAATCAATCAGTACCCTTCTCTCATTAAGACAGTGTTAACAAAAAATGTTTCATGTAAATCGGTCAACGCGTTCGGTTGTAATCGTGTCATGCACAGACAGACAGCGCTATGCATAATAGGGGGCTTCGACCCCTAAAGTACAATAGAAACAATAAAATCAATATTTAAGGGGGGCTCCCATACAACAAACGTGATTTTTTTGCCGTTTTTTGCTTGATATTAATAACATCAATTTTCAATGGTTCTTTATATACATTAATGTCAGATCATAGAAAGTGTATGGAATGCAATGCCATTAAGATATTTGTGATAGTGTGTAATGCGTAAAGCGGTAATAGGAGGATAACTCTTGAACGCGCATAAAGCGCGCTGGTTTATAACAGGGAAATTTGGAAACAAAATCATAATTGTATAACGCAGGCGGAGCCGCGATTATAGCTTGTAAATATGTATCCAAACAAGTTATTGAGGGCACATCGCATGCGTCATACTTTCTGTTATTGCTTTAAGTTTTGATTTATCTACGACGTCTTCGATCGTACGATCGAGATTTAGCGTTAGTTTATATTGTATTGGCTTTTAACTTACCATTACTAGTCGCCACGAACTTAGAACGAGCGAGCGACTTCTTTGAATGAAGTCCCATTGCATTTGAACTTGAATTTACGTAGGGATTTGGATTGGACTGGATTGTGTGTGATCTACCGCGTAAAATTATCTCAACCAGTATGACAACGAACTCAACGAAGGAACTCGAACAATTTTTTTTAATGCCACAGGATAGGACGGATTTGTGCGGGGACGTCATTCACAGTTCTGCGTTTTCGTTAGCTCGAATTCAAATTTGAACACTCATTTGGGCAACAACTAAAATAATAAAAAACCACATCAGTATTTTGGATTCCCAGCACAGTGTTCGCATGGTGGTGTTGTGACGGCCTATCCTGTCTGCCGTGCTAGGATACAGAGTTCGAATACTATTACATTTTTTATTTCTCCTGTTGAACATTGTGGATAGTGTCTATTTTCTTTTTTTACGCATTTCGTATTATTTTTTATCAAATACATAATGTAAAAATATAATATCAAAAATCCTCTACGACAATCGATTTGTATTGATGTAATCTTCATAAATTTTTCAATTTTTCAATTTTGATCAAAATCCGATCATCCGTTATAGAGTTTATTCGGCAAAATAAAACGATTATGCCCCCATATCTCAAAATTGATTTAGGTAGTAGTATCTAAATCCAAATTTCGCCACGACAATCGATTTGTATTGATAATTATTATCTTCGTGTTTTAAATTTCATCTAAATCCGACTACGTTCAAGTGTTATCCAAGGACAAAAAAAAATTGATCTCCATATCTCAAAAACTACCCCTAATAACCAAAATCCCCCACGACAGTCGATTTGTACTAATGTAATCTCCTTAAGTTTTAAATTTCATCAAAATGCGATCATCCTTTCAAGAGTTATCCTCGGACTCAAATTGCGGACATATGTACATACAAACATTGAGCCGAAACGCCTAGTTGCCACCAAGAACTTCGTTCGCTCGTTCGATAATAGCCGTGGGTTTCCGGCAGTACAATGTTGACCCTCGTTTCTTGCCCATTAAGAAGATTCTACTGCATCCAGCTCCGAGACATGGGACGGCTCCGGAAGATGGGCAGCAGCATCTTTCCAAGTATCGACATCCCGTTCTGCGCTCGCCACTTCGCCTGCCAAGCGTCGCGAGTAACAGATAATATAATACACTAGTATTATATTATCTGTGCCTATAACATTCATCTTAGCCGTAGGACGTCTAAGGGGCCGTCTCCACGAGCGAGGGAATCGCGGCGATGTTATCGTCGTGCCACGTATTTCTATAGCGCGGACTCGTCGCGATTTCCTCGCTCGTGGAGACGGCCTCTAAGGCGGTTATCACATTGCCACGCACCACGCTGCATGTTGCTTGTCGACGCACCTACGCGCGTACTTGCGTGAGTGCAGATCTGCATCATCGTGTGTGTTTTTCACACACTCACGCGCCTATTTGCGTTTTGTGGATTCACGGCGGCTCTGACTCATTTCATTCAAAGCTGTTCGCTAGACTGCGGGACTCGGTGTGCCATACCTTGCGTCTCGCCCCGCACCTACGCGCGTAGATGTATTTTCGGTGTGTTGGACAAGCGTTAGAAGACGCATTCACGCAACCTGCAGCGTGATGCGTGGCAGTGTATGAACCGCCTAAGAGAGTGTAGAGAAACACGTGGCACGACGATAACATCGCCGCGATTCCCTCGCTCGTGGAGACGGAGACCCCTTAGCTGGATATAGGCCTTACAGATATCTAAATACTGATTATGAGGGGGTTGTTGCCATACTTACCAAGCTTGGCAGGCGGGTCGGCGAGCGCAGTACGGGATGTCCAGTCTGAAATCAGCTTAGTTTTTTAGAAATCATCGAAATGTATGTAACTTTTCCGCTTCAAAATGTGCATACCATTTTTCGACCGCTTGTCGGTGGAGCTGAGATTTGGCAAAAGCAGTAGTGACAATACTTTTAAAAAATAGCCGCCACCATAAGATGCCTTTGGGTGCCGGCAGTAGAATTGCCCGTGGATGCAGTAAGAATCTGCCAAGCTATACCTGCGGATGGTCGGCAGCAGCGTCTTTCCGTTTATCAACAAGCTGTTTTGCGCTCGCCAACCTGCCCCGGCCACGCCTCGGTAGGTCGTGGGTGTGGCAAAAACCACCTCATCATCAGTACTTGCGAGTTAAACGGGGGAGGCGCATGTCAAGCAGCAAGCATCGCCATTTCTAGAATTATACCATGTTTAATTTTATTATTATTATTATTTAGGCTCCATTGTCCCACTGCAGGGCAAAGGCCTCCCTTCCCTTCTTCCACTCTTCGCGATTTAACGCAGTGACAGGCCACATGTTTAATTATAGTTTTGTATTTAATAATTATAAAATTTTCGCAAACAGAAAGATAACGGCACGCTGTAGGTACTTACCAGTTATCTTTTAATGTTTTAAGATATTCTTTTATCTAGAAACGTGTTTAAATAAATTTGATAATCTTTATTTAACAATTCACAATTGAACTTTGACGCGCAAAGTAAAGAAGACTGTATTAACAAGCTAAATAAAAGCTTGTAAAATGGACGGTACTGAAATAGACGTTATGGCAATTTACTTTATGATTTAAAAAGGCATTTTCGTTAAAAACATCAAAAATAGTTCCGCAGAACTTAATAAATGGCGTTAGTGTTAGAGTAGTGTTGTCTAGTGATGGTAATAAAAAAGACAATCGCTGTTATCTTTTAGGTTCAGTAGAAAATACATTTTATTTTTACTAAAAGCGGCTCATTACAATTTAGTTATAATAGGTATACCTATCAATTATCTTCCTAGCAATTGTAAATTATGCCTTACTCAATGAATTTCACTTTTATAATGTTTACCTTCATTTCGTTATGGCATACATATACTACGTTTTAGTATAGATGTATTTCTTGAGGGTCTCAAGTTAATTTTGAAATACATAAAGGGTTAATAAGATAACTTAAAGTTTGTTGGTTTGATACGCTTTCTTGGAATTCTATGGAAAGCTGTATTATCAGCGAAAAACATAGCCTATGGTTTTCGATGATATTTTATCATCGTATTCTTACGGCCACCTACACGGTAAAACCGCGGGGCGCTGCTAGTTACTATTAATTTCTAATCAATACATAATATAAAACAACTCGCTTTGCATTGTCTGTCTGTCCCTATATTTGCTAAGATAGCTATTAAGATCTTTAAAACTGCGCAACGAATTTTGATGCGGTTTTTTTCAATTGGTAGAGTGATTCAAGAGGAAGGTTTATATGTATAATACATGCATACTATAGTAGAGAAACACTGATCATTTTGGAGGTTTCTAATGTGAGGTCGTAGTAAACACATTTTTTTGTGTTCACATTGCAAAGTTGGCCAAACGCTGGCTGAACCCTACGAGATAGATCAAAATACTACAGTATTGTACTTACACCTCAAAATGGTCTACTAAAAAGTCCGCGATGGATATACTCTATAGTATATTTAGTATCAGCATTGCACCCGTGCAAAGCCGGGGAGGGTCGCTGGTGACTGATGTAATCTGATAAGCGACCCGCCCCCAGCGAGCAGATAAATTTGTTATTGCGATGATAACTTTGTGAGAATAACGTTATCTTTGACGTAACCTGTTTTCGAAAGGCAGTTATTTATTCATTTTTCAATATCAACAAACAATATGTATTTAAAATTCAACTACTAGGTGCCTTTTCGAAGACTTGTCTCAATCCCTATTCGCCGTCATTTATTAGATCTGAGGTGGATCACTTTTACCACCTCTGATCTCAGCATGAATATCACAAACTATCAAAAATGAATAATGATAATAACGGGGTCGATTTGAAATGTAGATGTATTGTGATGATTAATATTAGGGGTTAAAGTATGAAATTGCCAATTCGTACTGAAAAATTGAAATTAGTTTTTTTTAATTTAACATATTTATTTAATCAAAATAATTACCATAATTATCTTATTGCTGCCATCTAATAGGAAAAGAACTCTGGTGATCTAGATTCCACAAACTGTGTGAAAGCATTTTGTACTGCCTCCTGAGAAGAAAGCTTTTTATCACGTAAAAAATTGTCCAAATCACGAAAAAAATGGTAGTCGTTGGAGACAGGTCTGGCGAATAAGGAGGGTGACGAATGGTTTCTAATTTCATTTCCTGTAGAGTTAAAACGGTTTCTCGTGCTGTATGAGGTCTCGAGCAGCAATAATGGTGAAGATGATTCACGAGTCGGGGCTGATTCACTGCTAGTTTTGCTATCATTGTTCGGAGTTCGGCACAGTAGACATCTGCCGTTATTGCTAGACCAGATCGGAGAAAGCTATAGTGAATAACACCATGCTGAGACCACCAAACAGTTACCTGATTATGCAATAGGCAATGAGAGATTGACATAATGCGTAGTAAACTGAATAAAGTGTGTCAGTCCGTGCTACATATCTTAAGGTTTCATGATGACCTTTCTTGTACGGGCTGAGAAAACATTTATGTGTATTTTAAAAGTGAAATTTTGATCTACATAATTATGTTATGTACACAAAGATATTGTTTCATTGCGGGTTAGTTGTTCACATTTGCAAGTGTCTAACCTTAAATATGTCTTAGAGTGCAGATTAAATTGCGCAATAGCACCTGGAACAAACGCTGCTGTTTTGTGAAAGCACAAGTAGATGGTTTTCTTAGTGTTTAATGTAAGTAGGTTTTCCTCAAGTCATACATATTTAGATTCCAAGCCGCGCTCGGCCAGTAAGTGCACCTCTGGCCAAGATTGACTAATTTATGAACAACATGGGTCCCACAAGAAAGACGCGATCGTGGCCGTCCGTTAAAGTTAGGGTGTTATTGATTAAGCTATTCTATCAAAAATAAATTATGTTGGCTGGATATTTCACATAGCTCCATCTGGGCCTGAACTAAAAAGGCTCATGCATTAAGTGAAGCATGCCAACTTTTACAATATTTTCAAGGAAATTAAAAATCTTATCAAAAATTTACGATTGCGGTGGGGTTCGAACCCACGTGCGTCAAATCGATCCTTGTCGCTTCCTAAAGGCGGAAGTGTTTTAACCACTTAGCTATAGAACCCGTGTCCCACAATCTTATAAAACGAAAAGTAGTTACTTGCCTATTACTATATCAAACAATCATGTTACTATGCAACGTTTAATGATAACAGCTATAATAGTATTTAAATACGAATAAAAAATGTATCGTTTGGTCTATTTTGCCCTTGGCATTGGAAGTTGCTTTCAAAGATATCATATCTTAATAGGTTTGCATGTATTTAAATAGATAACAGAAAGTTCTCACCTGACCTGCTCCTCAGAGTGCCTCAATCGATAAATTCAGGTCACCCAAACTACCTACGATAGATAATTTTTATTTATACAACAAGTATTTTATCAATGTTTTTAGTCCAACCTAAGACAATCGGGCCACTGATATTTTTAAATGTTATCGTTCTTTTCCTGCCCTTTAGCACACAGCGGCACAACATTTCCTCCTATTCCAACTAAGGAGATTTTACGTACCATCATTTTGCTAAAAAGATTTTGGCTTTAGTTTGTCCGCAGTAAACGAACTATGTGCATGTTGTGCCGGCCTTGTAGAAGGGCCCAAGCTCTTAGATTAGTATTTATTACAGAACACATGGAGACTCTTTGTATACATTTTCATTCAAAATTGTCGAAAAATCAACCTGTGTTTGTTGAATCCTGTGTCCAAATAAATTAATAATTATACTAACTATAGTTCAATCCTTTCCAACAGCCAACGTTCGGAATCATGGCGCCAGAAACAGCTCTCCTCTTCGTTATCCTGAGTCCTGTTAGTGCGTACTACAAGGCGAGCACTGACGGTGCTGTATCCATCTTTGCGGACCCCTCGGTCGTCAGGGCCTTCCCCGGTGGCGTTGGCAATAGGAAAGTCGGCTCTAATTATGGACCTACTATAGGTGAGTTTAAGATTTGGGCTCTATTGTGAAGGTGTGAAAGTCTGTTGACAATAAGTAAGCCTGATGACCGTGAGTGTGTCCTACAAGGCTAGTACATATGGTGCCGTGTCTATCCTTGCGGACCCTTCGGTCATCAGAGCCTTCCTAGGAAAGTCAGCTCTTACTAATAGGTGAGTAAGACTTGGGTTTTATTTATTATTGTGAACGTATAAGAATAAGAAAATATTTATTTACGACTCATAAGTACACAGGTAATTTAAAATTACATAATTTAAACAGAATAAAAATCTTATGAGACATAAACTGGTCACCAACTCAGCACATGCCGTGAGAACTCGGCACTGATTTTCAGTGGCACCATATTTGCCCCACAAGGCGTATGAAGGTCTATAGTTGAATAAGAAATCCTGAGTCAAGTTAGTTCATACTACAAGGCGAGTACTGATGGTACCGTGTTCTATGTTGTGATATTTGCGGACCCTTCGGTCTTCAGGGCTTTACCCGGAGGTGTCGGCAAGTAGGAAAGTCGGCTCTAACTTTGGACCTTCTATAGGTGAGTTGAAGATTTGGGCTTCATTGTGAAGGTGTGAGAGTCTGTATTTGCATAAGGAATTCCGAATCCTGTTAGTGAGAGCACTGACGGTGCCGTGGCTCTATGCGGACCGAAATACCTTTTAGACATAATGTAAGGACTATAAAAATTTCGAAACAAAAAATAGCAGCCAGATTCAAACTACTTGCATATTTCCTATTGGTAGTTATTAGTACTAGTGTAAAGACAATAATTCGATATGGTTATTGTTTTATTGCAGAGGCGACAGCGCGAGCTGCAAAATTGGGACACCACCAAGTGTTATGGCTGTTCGGACCGAACCATGAGCTGACTGAAGTTGGAGCTATGAATATTTTCATGGTTTCCATCAATGATCAAGGAGGTAATTCAACAATCTTATAGAATATCACTCACTCTTCTCTCTAAGATAAACAAAGAAATTAGCTGATAGATAACATTTAAAAGCTCGCAACATTTTTTGTATTAAATAATGTTTAGTTAATTGTCGATACAACGCGGACCACATGCCCGCCCATCCAAGGAGTTACGTTTATAGCCGTTATTCGATCAATCACGGTGTGATTGTGGTTTATTTACTTGTAATTCAAGCGATATGATTAATCGATTTTTGCATCATCATGGAAATTCAAAGGTATCATATTCCTGATAGATTAGATTTAGAAGGTGACGAAACATCTGTTTAATCGTCATTATTTAATTAAATAATCGATTTACAATGTTTTAGTGGGTGTTTAATACTTAGAAGTTCTATGGTATCCCCATTGTGAGTGAAAGAGAAATCGTCACCGGCCTCTGCGTCTAGTTCAGACGAGCCAGGTAGTGCCCGTGGTACGGGTGTTGCATTTTTGTTAAATTACTCAACAATCCTATCTTTGACCTCACCGCGCGACCGCAGTTTTAGCAAACGTGGGTGTCCATAGCACCTTCTCCACAGACACTACCACGCCTGGGACGGGATTACAGAAGCATAGGTTTGCCCAGCGCATATGCGACGAGTCCTAAAGAGTCAATAGCTTTTAAATATTTAAAACAATCAACGTTGGGTATTATTTTTTACATGTCATCGTAATATTGATAAACTGGCCAGCCAGTTCATAACTAGATATCCGTGTAAGTGACATGCCCGATTATGCTGTTATCGCGTATGACGGTGTCGCTTTGACCCTTTGACCGGTAAATTCTCGTCTCGTATCTTAGCTGAAGCAACATTAAGGGTCGCTAACATCATGACCGATTTTATGGAATTTTTCCTTGTTGATCAGCCTTTGTGTTTTTGCATCGAAAATTGAATTTACTTATTAATCTGGACTGTGTTGCAACAGTCGTCGTACCGAGAGGAGCCTTTATTGCAATAAATTCCCGTGACTTTAATATATACAATGTATCTATACTTCTATACTAATATTATAAAGAGGTAAGGTTTGTGAGTTTGTGACGTTGTAGGAGGTAATCTCTGGACCTACTGAACTCTTTTCCTAATAGAAAGTCTAAGTATATGTGAGTGTCATGTGAGGCTATACATTAACCCGAAATTAAAAGGATGTTTCGTGGTAGTTGAATTTGCAAAGTAAGTCAGAGAAAAAACGGTTGAACGAAAACGTTTCTTACAAACGCTGCCTTATTGGTCATATTATCGTCAATGTTAAATTCTTATCAAAATAA
The DNA here is from genome assembly GCA_963082625.1 of Pasiphila rectangulata. Classification (NCBI taxonomy): domain Eukaryota; kingdom Metazoa; phylum Arthropoda; class Insecta; order Lepidoptera; family Geometridae; genus Pasiphila; species Pasiphila rectangulata. Next base: position 15,190,895 of record OY720235.1, on the reverse strand, counting down.
GTAAATTTATCATCTCAAGTGTTTAAAACAAAAGACTTCCCTTTTACTGCATATAATTTGGACAAATGCTTAAAGCGATAATACGACATCGGTATGGAAACGCGACCGTGTCGTAATCTATTGAGTGATATTTCTATTAGACGGATTTTTTTAAACAACACGTCAATCTTTTATTTAAGGCTACAGTATCCTGTCAGGATCTCTATTGCCCTCACTATTAGTCCCAGGGTCAAGTGTTTAAAACAAGACTTTTTCCTTTTACTGTATATAATTTGGATAAATGCTTAAAGCGATAATACGACATCGGTATAGAACCGCGACCGTGTCGTACTTAGTATGTTGAGTGATATTTCTATTATATGGCTTTTTTCTTAAACAACATGTAATTTTTTATTTAAGGCTACATTATCCTGTCAAGATATCTTTGGCTCTCACGATTAATAAGTCCCAGGATCAAAAATTCCCCTCTGGTGGGTACTTGAGAAAGCAGTGTTTTTCCCATTGGCGGTTATAAGTTGACTTATATCTCGGGTTGGAACTCCTGAAAGACAATCATCACAAGTAAAAATATTTACCGAACAACGAAGTGGGCACTGGTCAGCTAGTAATATAATAATACTATCACTGGATATACGAGTACATAACATCATCTAGCCCCAAAGTAAGGACAGTTTGTGTGATTGAAAGATTACTTAAATACCGAACTATGAAGTGCATAGCAAACACCCAGACCTGAGACAAATTTGTGTAATAAAGCAAACATTTGTGAACGTGATCGAACTCGCGACCTCCTGCGTCTCAGCCGGCTGTTAGACCGACTCAGCCACGGAGGTCGCCAACGTGCCTCAGTTGGTCTAAAAGCCGTGGCATGTATTCCAACATGATGTTTTTGCCCACCACATAGATACATTATATTATATAATTTCATAGGGTTTTCAATATTCTTCTTAGAAGGATTTTTATAATCCATGATCACCTAGTATGCTTCATCATATCAGCCGTAGGGCCGTCCTATAGATCTGCAAGATCAATGGGTGTTGGGGCTTGTTGCCATACTCGCCACGCTTGGTAGGCGGGTAAGCGAGCGCAGTGCGGTATGTTGATACACGTAAAGACGCTGCTGCCCATCTTCCGGAGGTATCCCTTGGCAGATTCTTACTGAATTCACGGGTAAGAGAGGAGAGGCAACATTCTACTGCTGGCACCCCACGGCATCTATGTATGATTATTTTTAATTTTTTCTCAAATAAAAAAATATCAAGTAAAAATATATCCTTCCCTGTGTCTTCAATAAACATGTTTGTTTTTACTTTAGAAATATTTTGAGAAGGAAACTAGTTTATTAATAAACAGTATTTATTAAGTTCTATCATGTCAACTATGTTTTATGCTTAGATACCATTTCTTTTCAGATAAGCAATTGAGTACGCCGCCACTGAACGGGTTGATCCTGCCCGGAGTCACGCGACGATCCATCCTCGAGCTCGTCGGCCAGTGGGAAGACATCGTCGTGAAAGAGGAAGTCATAACTATGGATCAGGTCATCAAACTTAACAGCGAAGGACGAGTAAGTATACATCATTAAACCATTCAAAACACGTGAGGTGTTCACCAAAACCCAGGCCCGGCGCAAACGAAACATATCTCTGTTTTTTTGTTTTTTTTATGTAAGTACATTGAAAATTTGTAACGTTTTTTATTTTTTAGTGGCTAACTTAAATTGCCCTCTTGTAAGTACTGTTTGGTTGTAAAATATTCGCCATTTTAAGATCTTATCTCGCTTTTGTATTCAAAACAAAAGAACTCATGCATGCTATCTCACTCGCACACTCCCCTAGAAGAGCGAGAAGACATTTTAGTTTGTGAAGTACTTTTTGGTGGAGATTGTGCGTTTGTATCTAAGTGTTTTTTTTATTTTACGACAATTTGACAATTCTTCCGGACTCTTGATAAACTTATGGTTACTTTTTGAAATGGCGGACAATAATTGTTTCTGGGGTGAGCGTTTTTTACGTCGTCGTCGGCGGCATGTGATATCTGGGCTGATGATGTGATTATCGTTAGAATGTCAAGAGTAGGTCCCCTGTACGCTTGTTGGAAACCAGCAGGGATTTTGTGGAACAAATGTTACGCACCATTGGTGGAGAGGTATGCACCTACCATCGATTTTAGAAAAGTGGTCCACTGCACCGTAGGTTCAGGTTATCTGTGGTGCGGTGGACCACAGTGGTCCACAGTGGTGTGGGTTTAGGATTTCGGTTATGTTTAGGTTTTCTAATGTCACTTCTAAACAAACAAATAGGAAATAAACTTTAACTTAAAAATTTACTAAATCTTACAAAGGCAAGTTAACTAAGTTAACCACAAGAAAAGAAGAAAAATAATCAATGCCCACAAAATACCAAAAAAACGGAAATATGCTTCGTTCTACGCCTGGGTAATTTTTTATGAATCGTGACCATTCTTCTTTGTGACTTTGGTTCGCGCCATTTCTGACACATTTGCAGGGACCAATGGATGTTTGGATGTGCCGTGGTCCAATGGAGAATGTTTCCTCTCCTCTCTTGCCCTTGGATGCGGTAAAAATCTGCCAAGGGATATCTCGGAAGATGGGTAGCGTCTTTTTGTGTATCATTTGAACATCCCGTACTGCGCTCGCCAACCCGCCTGCCAAGCGTGATGTATATGTAACGTGACCATTTATTCTTTGACTCAAAACGGGACATCGGTTTATTTAGGTCAAAATATATTTTTTTTGGTTGTCAATGATGTCAATAGCTGGTGACGATTTCAAGTAGGAATGAAACTCTTGAAACGTTTTTTTTATATTCACCTTAATTATCAACATCGCCTTTAGAACTGAAATTTGTAACTGGGTTTTTTCAGATGTCTACAATTTGTTCATAATCGAAAATACTCTTTCTACTAGAGCATTTGTAGCAGGCAAACATAAAATATATTCAATGAGGTGTTTTCAATAAAAGTAAAAACTTCAAAAATAGTTCCCTCGAATCATATAGATGGCGTTAATTTTATTTTACTGGTAGGAAACACAATTTGACAATGACAGCAATTGTGATTAATCACAAACTTGCTTTCTCCGCTTGCCAGCTCCATCTGTTAAGTTTAATAGGAAACACTTATTTGTTTTTTACTGAAAACGGCTCATTAAAATCGAAAAGTTTTCATGCTGAAGATTGTTGGCACCAAAGTGTTTGAATACTTCCACCCAACGGGTTTCCGTGGAAAAAATTAAATTATTCCATTCCGTCACTTTTTGAAGTGGGCGAATGAAAAGTTTCTGTTTCTGAAAACGGGACAATTTTGCGTCCCACAGTTCACTTCGGGGACACCGGGACTCGTAATTGTAAAAAGGGACAGTCCCGTTCAAAACGGGACGTCTGGTCACTTTATGTATATGGCAACAACCTGTCGCAATCAGTACTGGAGATCCATGAGAGGCCTGCGTCAGCTGTGGACGTTCTACGTCTGAAATGATAATGGTGAATGGATGTTTTCTTGAGAAATGTTTTACATTGTTATCATATCAGCCCGTTGACACCCACTGCTCCTCTTCAACGCGCCGACGTGACGGGCGCTGTGCTAGTCTCATTCACTGTCGTTCGGCAACATTAGCTGTAACTTCTGCCTAGAAATGTTTTTATGTACCTTTGAAGTTATAATAAACCAATATTTTGAAAATATTCTTATAGTCTAATATTGATATATGAGGAAAGGCTTTAATATATAATATAATAATATATAGTCTAAAAATACAGTGTAATGGCAATCCCAGGGGCTGCAAGAACGCATATAGCATAATGTTGATGTTATTGCGTCAATCTTCTATCGTCAATCACCTATAAGGTTCCTACTAACTGGATAATGATGTTAACTTTTAATAATTAGGTAAATAAGTCTAAAATCTATATCAAAGGTATGCGAATCAAGTTTTTCTAAGATATCGTGGGCTGAAAAGTACCTTACGATGCATGCATTATGTTATCAAATTCAATCAAGGTCTACTTAATTAGCCGCAATTATAATTCTGTGAAAACTAATTTCTACAACGCAATATGCGAAAGTATGTGTCACAAGGTTAATGAGCTGAACTTATTAAAATTAAAATGCTACTTAGATAAAGTCTTATCAAGTCTAGAAATATTCAAAATGGAGGGCGCCATCTGCCTATTGATGTTTTGAACGAAACTAACAAAATAATATGTATGTTTAATAATAATTTGTAATTGTTCCAGTTGCTAGAGATGTTCGGCGCTGGCACGGCCGTGGTCATCAGTCCGATCAGCAGGGTCGGCTTCCTGGACCAAGACATCCGGATCCCCACCATGCAGCAGGCGCAGCCGGTGTTCCAGCGCGTGAAGGACACGCTGCTGGCCATCCAGTACGGGCACATAGACCACCCCTACGCCAAGGTGATATCGTAGTGGCAGTGCCAGCCCCGCGGGGTCTGAACTTGGACGCTCCAGCGCCAGGGCGAACATTCACATTGTGATAATGCCGCGTGATCCTCACTTATCGCATATTGTGAGGTATGTTTACAAATTTTGTGCACGAAATGTGCGAGTGATATAAAACTATATTTTTTAATGATTAGTGTTCGATAAGGTTAAAACGAAGGCATATAATTGGCCACGTGTGCTGCGCATACGATATCACTAAAATTACGCCTACATTTTAATTAAGTTATCTAGCGGTATCTTCGCGCAAATGGTAATTTGTACAGCTTTATCTCTCATTACATTATAGATGTCGCTATTGACGAACGGGTATAACTATGGAATAATGATGTAATAGATGTGGCTAATTGATGTATTGAGATGTATTCGGAAATCTTAACTGATTTCTGAAGAACTTCTGCTAGTTGGCCTACTCATAAAACCACTAAACAGTTTACAACTGACTGGGTCCTATATTATAAGTGTCACATAAGATGCAGCTACTTATAAGATGTGTAGTTTCGTAGAGTACGACAATGTAATTTTAATGATAACCAAAAAAGCATTATTTAAAGCACCATCAAATAGGAAATAAGGCAAGTATTTAATTTGTTTACGAAATCAAACAATCTTTGTGTGCCTAAGTATACTCGTATCCCAAATTTATCACCCACTATATAGTCTGCCTCATTTTATAATATTTACAATAATGAGTGCCAATGTAACTGTTTTCATTTATTGCAAAGCGCTAATATCCGACCCGTGTAGGTACATAATATGAATGAATTTAAGTATTTTCTCATACACAATTTTACTAGGGGGTGAAGTCCTCTATTATGCATAGCGCTGTAAGTCTGTCTGTGCATGACACGATTACAACCGAACGCATTGACCAATTTACATGAAACTTTTTTTGTTAGCACTGTCTTAATTAGAGAAGGGTACTGATTGATTTTGGTGACCCTAGGGTCTAGGACCGGTGTTATTGTAACCTCAATGTATTTGAAACTTTGAAATTTAAATTTAATTTTTTTGTTTTTTCGGAAATCTTCGCCCTTTTTCTGGTACCACCGTACCAATGCTTGTTGCAGTATTCATTCGCTCAGAGACATTATTGAGCTGAAAAACTTGTCACTTTTGAACAAAGTTTGGCGCAACAATTGATGAGGCGTGACTAACTCGAGAATATGATTCCGAACATTTATTTAGATTTAGGCTCATGTTTATTTTAAATACTCAAATAATTACAGTCAATCACAGTTGACATAAAATTAGATATTATTGCGCAACATAACATCGCGAAAACAAAAGATAACGAACACAAAGCAAACTTGTTTTCATCATGCATTGTAACAAAGTCGTATAAGTACTACATGTATACGATTTTGTTGTGATACTGGCTGTTGAAAGGTGATTTTGACAGGATATGTAAATGTAAGTTATATCTAGTCCGTCTGTTAGATAACAAAGGAATTATAGACACGTTTTTTTATGATTATTATTATTTAGATATGGCGCATGCAAGGTTAGGACCTCGTGACGTCATTACGTGCCCTTATCTGAGATAGGTACGCCGTGACATCACGCTACATCTCGCCTATAACCTATCGCCGTTATTTTTGGATTAGGTAAAAAAACATATCTTAAGTGTAGAGAAGGAAAGGAAGCCTTTGCCCTGCTGTAATAATCATATAAATTTATCTAAAGTAAATAAAGATATTATAAAGAAACGTGTCTAATATTTTTAGATTTGTTTTTCTGCATGACGGACGGACGCATTAAAATGTAGTTAACTAGCCTCAAAGCTTGAGAGACATATCCTAAAGTCGCCATAATGGTGTCGATCCCGTTTTTGCACTGCCTAAAGTTTATTATAACAAGAGATGACGTTTCTATATTTAGAACTGATTCGCTTCGTGGCGTTCTAAAACTAAAACAGAACGATTTTACTTGAACGTCAATAAGCGAATAGCTTTAAGTCATAAGTTATTTTAACGTAATTTTAGTTAGCTTTAGTTAGGAAGTGCGTTAACAGAATTGACACTATTGTCGTTATTATGATGAATGAATGATATCGGTAAGATTAAGCAAGTCTATTTAGATTGCGTTTGGTATAAGTTGTTGATGTTGCTTTATTTATATTAGTGAATTGAAAGTATGAATGTTCAGTAAGTCGAGAATGTTTGTTGTGTAAACTAAGATCTTATTTGTACAGTTTTTATACGTGTAAATACAGTTGTTAAAACTTTATATTTTAAGTTTTATTTTGTCCCTAATGACAGCTTTTATCCATATAATTCTTAATGGCCCCTCCGCCGTTGGTATAAATTGAAAATGATAGGTTCCTTATGTACATACATTTTCTACGGAGAATTTTTTTAATATGGTTTTTATTTAATGACAGAACGAATAGTGAGTTTTTTTATTAAAATATTAACATGAATATTCGGTTGTTTTAACAGGATGACAAAAAATAACTCGTCATTTTGTTTTTGCCTTAGTTATCTTGATTGTGTATGCATATCAGGATGTGAATATTATTAATTTTATAAAACTTATCAGATTCGTTTATCATTAGATATAAACATTTTTTGTAAGTTATCGCTAAGCTCCCATTAGAAATTATTAATTTATTTATCTTGCAAACAATGAACCAATTGCAGAATGTTCATTGTTTGCGAGATAAATAATTTTTTACCTCTACTTAAGGAGTTGACTGCCAATATTTCAAAAACATTAAACTTTTACTATATTATATATTAAAATTTAAACACTAAGGGTGTTTAAATTTAAAAAAAAACCTAACCTTAAATAATTTTCAAACGGCTAAACCGATTTTGATAAAACATGTCTAAGGATTACCGCTAGAAAACCTGCTGTCAAATAAAAACTGCATCCAAATCGGTTTACCCGTTTAAGATCTACGATGTGCCGCCAATACACGCTTGTCGCACATATTTGCATAGTGGTTAAACTTATAACACCCCTCGTTTGTGTCGGAGGTTAAAAAACACAAAATTTGCAATAACTAATCGACTTTATTCTCCAAAATACCCTCATAATAGCGCTAGGTACAAAACAATTTAAGTGGTTCACAAGTTACTTATTCTGGCGGTAGAGGTAAATCGTTATCGAATTCTTCTTCTATATTCTTTTTCTTGTTCTCCGCTCGTCGGAATGACCTAGTCGGTTGCAGACTCTCTTGCGAAATGTCGGCGGAGTAACTGAAACAACAGAATACTTGTACTTAAGAAGTTTAGGTCAAAACTTGAACGAAGTTTAAATAAACAAATAATGCTGGACATTATTTCACACAGCACCATCTAGTCCCAAAGTAAGCAGAGCTTGTGTTTTGTATTTGTATTTATACAGGCTGTTTGTCTGGATATTTCACACAGCACCATCTAGTTCCAAAGTAAGCAGAGCTTGTGTTTTGTATTTGTATATAAACGTATGCATCGTGTGCCAAATTGAAATGGTCGACAGGGAGGGGGGGTCATCTGCTATCCTTTCAGACCCCCTATACACTTAGATGCCCTGTAGATTTTTTTCATCGACTTTTTTTTTTTTTTTTTTAAATACTCTAATTTTACATTCAAATAAAAAAAAACGTTAAGTCGTAGACTCTGAATTTTAATTTTATTTAGCTGTGTATTGTATTACAGTACTTTTAAATTCAAATTTAGTGACATTAGCCATCTAGTTTTTTTTTTTTATTTACTCGCAAAGTTTCGGACTTCGATTAAAGCTGTCCATGTTACAGCTAAAAAAGCTACAAAAATCCACAGGGCATGAGAAGTGTTTAGCGGTCTGAAAGGATAGCAGATGACCCCCCCAGTCGACCATTTCAATTTGGCACACGATGCACCAACACCCTGTATATTGAAAAACACGAGTGGGCTTACAGATTGAACCAAAGCGCCCAAAACGTTTAAACTAATCATACATATGTAGGTACTAATGACTAATAAATAACACAATAATTATGAAAAGGTAAATTAAATAGATTTATAATAATCATAGAGCAGTAAAAAATATAAAAAGTACCAGACTGTTGTCGGAAAAGTTTTGGGTACCAGATGGCTGATAAAAATATTATTATTTTTTTAGGGTTCTGTTATACAACAAAAAACCTTATAGTTTCGATTTGTCTGTCTTTAACTTTATATACACGGGAAGCGTCAATTATACACTCTACATAGTATAATTGACGCTTCCTGCGTCTGTCTTGTTTGGCTTTCTTCTCTTCCTAAACCACGTGAGAGGAAAGTTTACCAGTAAAATTCATTGAGGTTTGGTGTGGTGTTCGCTGAACTATTGTTGAGATTTTCGGAAAATTTCATGCTGATTGGGAGTTTTTTTTACGTGCGCCGCGTAAACCATTCAAGTTATGTGCAAGTGACGTATAAAATAATTGTTCCTCTTCAAAAGATCTACAAAAAAGTCAGCGACAGCATAATGTCTATCTTTTATGGATACCTCATAGTAACTATTTTTCTTACTATTTTCTCTACTATTAAAAAGTATGCATTATTTGCAAAGCTTACTACATCCACGGGCAGGAGAGGAGACGACAACATTGGAGAACATGTTACTGACGGCAACACCTCACACGGCCATGGGTCGTTCTTTAAAATCATTATTATTATTTTTTAACTCTTCATTCACTTGTGCGAAGCAGGGGCGTGACGCTAGTTGACATATAAAATAATGACGCCGAGATAACTTCACAAAATTTTCTGAAAAAAAAATTGGGGTACTTTACCTCCCATACCTACAAGTAAGAAGGCATATAAACTTTTTTTTTATTTTCCCATCGTGTGGGGTATTGTTGAATAGGTATTTTAAAACCAAAATTTAGAAAAAGGGGTTGCGGAGGCAATTTTTTTATTTGAGTGGTACGGTTTACCAAATATACCAGAATAGTTTTAACCGAAAACTCAATGAACACCTGTTAATATGTACTGGTAAACGTAAAAAACATACACCAGCTTGTAACATAGGTCTACGGGTAACTCTACGGAACCCTACACAGCGCGTGGCCTGGCACGCACTGGCCTAATTTATTTAATTATAACATAGGCAACGAGTTGGAAATCCTGTCACACACGCCAAAAATTAGAAGACAATAGTAATATTCGATGTTAACATGTAAATTCATGGATGGAAATATCGAATGGAGTTCGATAAATATTCAAGCGGGGTGACCTGTGTCGGCGCCACGCTTCGTCTACATTTTTTCAGTGCGTACGTCAGTACGTCTGATGCGCAGTAACTTTGTTGAAGGTCTTTGACGCCGTTACTGTCCTTCAGTCAAGGCTTCCGGCGTAAAAGCATATAAGAGTTACTTTTTTTCCCCACTGCCGCCAGAAAGAAGGGTTGTACGTACTTGTCGAGTGTAGGTATTGTAGGTACAGGTTTATTTTTATATGCCGCTCGCGCTCTGCAGCCTAAACGATTCGATGGATTTTAACGTGTGAAGTGTCATACATAAGATATAGATCCGCCAATTGTCACTATGTTCTCAAGTTTCTCTTGTTATTATGTTTAGTTTTAAGGTGTACAATAAAGTATTTTCTATCTATCTGTAAGATTTGGCTCGTTTGTGTGCTCTACACAAACTTAACCCTCAACTTCCATTCCATCTCTTTCATCATTATGTCATTTGAACTTTTTGTACCCACTGCTTGCTAGGTAAATAGTTCCTGCTCGTAATTTTTATTTTATTTATTATAGGTTAGCTCTTGACTTCATTATACTTACCATTAGGTATGTTGTTCGTCTAATTTACGGAAAATAACGATTGGAGAAGTAATTATTGCGCGATAGAGTTCATATACAAACAATTTACTTTCGCATTCATATTATCATGGACCAAATAAATACTAAGTAAATAATAGGTACTATTTATTGGGTCCATGATATTAGAAAGAATGGTTACATTATACAATGACGCAAATTACATCATTGCTTACCCACTGTGTATACGTAAATTCATTGAATTGATTCGTGTTAAAGATATGTACATATCTTAAATCTAACGTATGGAGTAAACAAAACACAAAATCACATAACTAGATAAAAAATATAGTAAGGAAATGAGTATTAAAATAAAATAAATTATACCTAGTCTTGCCATAAATACTGAAACAAAGAAAAAAAAAATTTCTATTGCAAAAAACATTTATTACTTTTACAGTGTGTTAGTTTAATACATAAATATAAAACAATTTAAAATATAAAAAGCTTATTCAAAGTGGTCTCCATTGGCTTCAATACAGACCTTTAAACTTTGAGGCCAATTATCAATAGAAGCACGCACTCTTTCCATGGGAAAATTCTTCACTGCCAATCGTACGGATTGTTTTAGGGACTCCAAATTATCATGGCGTTTAGAGCAAGCTGTACTCTTAAAACTGACCATAAATCATAATCCAGCGGATTAAGATCGGGACTAGACGACGGCCAGTCTTCAGCTCTGATAAAGTCCTAAACGTTCGTTTCCAACCAAGACTGCGTAGACCGAGCTTTATGTCCCGGCGCCGAGTCTTGCTGGAAGAACCATTCTTGGTTATTGAACATGGTGTTGTTAAGGGGCTTCACTACCTTCTCAAGAATGGTATCTTGATAAACTTGTGCCGATGTTTTGGTACCTTTTTCACAAAAGTATGGCTCAGTCACTCCTTCATAGCTAATACCCCACCAAACCATCACTGAAGTCGGATAGTGCCCACGTTGCACTCTATCGACTATTTGGGAAGCTTCCTTAGAGCTTTGAGCATAAATACGGTCATTTTTTCTGTTAAAATTTTGCTCAATTGTCAAAATTTTCTCATCCGTAAACAAAATTTTTCTGTGACCTCCCTTTGCGTACCGCTTCAGTAGGTGTTTCGATTTTACCACCCTATTCTTTTTTAAATTATCAGTTAAAAAATGACCAGTACGTCTCTTATGGGCTGCAAGTCCTAAGTCATCTTTTAAAATACGCGACATGGTTCTGGGTGCTATTTTCATCTCCCGAGATAAAATCTTTTGCTTTCGGACAGGATTTCTTCGAATTCTTTCCCTAACTGCTTTGACCACCTTTTTCGTACAAACACTAAGTGGACGGCCAGATCTTTTTCTGTCACAAACAGAGGAGGTCTCATTGTACCTAATAATAGCCCGGTACACAAACATTTTACTAATACCAAGCGTAAGGAGACTTAAAAATTGCATTTGGCTCCATACCTACTTTGTGTAATGCAATCACAGCGATTCGGTTCTCTTTATCACCCCACTCCATTTTAATATCGCAAAATATTGTACAATGTATTGGCGCCAAAATAAGAAAACTCAATGCACAATCATATAAAAATAACAGATTCCAAATTAAAATGTAGGTAATATTTTGTTTATTTTTGATTGTAACAGTATTTATGGCCAGACTAAGTATATAACATACTGAAGCTAAGATAAGCTAATAAATTGTAAATTTTACTGATACTGTCATTAAATATGTCAACATGTTGGAATTCTAGTAGGATTGTGTTGAGTAGGTACTATTAAAGCGCGCTGCGTCGGCGCACATTATTGGCGAGTTGCGTTCTAGTCTTGTAATATTCGAACAACCGGCGACGGTGACGGAATCATCTTAGGTAGTTATTGGGGACGTATAGGGAGATGTTCTCTTGGATGGTTGGGTTATTCACTTTGTGGCGCAGAAAGAGGCAGTAGTTGAAAGCTAAGTGCAGTTTGCGCCTCAACTGCAAAGCGTCTAATATTATATTATCTGTGGTCTAATCCAACCATACCAGTAACAAAGATAATATCCATACAAACGCTTGTAAAGGTACCTAGCAAATTTGCGCTGAATTATTTCCATCAAGACGTTATATTTTGCCTCTCGTGGATCCCAGGCAATTGAGCTAAACTCGAGATTGCTACACAGAAAAGCATTAAGGCCCAAGATTTTATTAGCTTTTTTACACTTAGACATTATATTATGGCCTCTGAAGGTAAGTAAAAAGTCATCTACTACTGCCAGGTCCCGAATGCTGGTCACCCTTTCCATGGTAGAGCCACCCAAAGTATAATCAGTAATTACGGGCACCTGTAGCCGGGTGAAGGAAATAACCTTGCATATCGTGATGTTAAAAAAGTGTACAAAGGTGGGGCAAATATTTGGCACCTTCAGATTTCTTTTTTGAGCCTTCCTTTTTATTGTTACAAAATGTAAGTGTCTGTTTATTTTGTTAAGTCAAAATAATACCATTCTACTAAATTATTATGAAAGTAATTTTTTTTGAAAATTTTGTTTGTCTGTTTGTCACCGAAACGGTGGAGCAATTTTACGGGAATTTCACTGGGAGATAGCTGTTGTTATAATAAGAAAGAACTCAGGCTACTAACATTATAATAAATAGGTAATAAGGGCGCAGAAAAACACGCAGGCTAAGCTGCGGGCAGCAGCTAGTCTTATATAAAATACTATGAAAAATCAGATCGTTAGTCTATTTAAAATTGTAGACTTGACATCCTAACGGTCAATTAAATATTTATTTAGATCTGGTCTTAACTAGTTTTTACAATAACGTTCTACCAGATAATATTCTTCTGATGTTTGCACGTAGGTAGGTACGTAGATATTGAAATACTTACATAACACACCAGTCGTTCTAGTAAATATCATTAGCTAATGGCGTACGCCTTCTGTGAAATGAGCCGACTAACAATGATAAGTTTTAGCAAACAATACGGTTCACGTTATTTTATAATGTTTTATACACACACGGGACAAATATGTATACACCGGCAAAACGCACAACAAGCGCAGGCAGCGGCTTCTACTGTGCAGAAACTGGACTGTCTAGAGCGCATCCCCTGACTCGGGCTTCTTCAAGCAGCAAAAGAAATGACAGCTCGACGACGCTAATTTTCACAACAGATAGTGCAGCACTTACAAACGCACTCGACAATTCTGAAAAAGAACATCAAAAAATATGGGAACGCAGACCGGACTGCAAGTATTAAGCATACCTACCAAACAAATGCTCCCAGAGAAAAACAAAACGATAACCAACACTCAGTATTCAGATAACCAACACTTTGCTTATTATGACAAGACAAGAGTTACGGATGATGGTGGGCATCATCAGACACTGTGATGATCTCAGCCACCATCTCCTCAAAACAGGGGCCGCAGACAGCGGACTATGTTGCGGATGTCTTGAGGAGGAGCCAGTGGAGCACTGCAATGTCACAAAGGACGCGAGATCAAATCGGGACTACAGGAGCTCATGCTCTACTTCTTCTACAACGTGGATGCTCGTGAAATTCTGCCAGAAATACTGGAAAACTAACAACGACCCTAGTCGTGGTAGAATCACGGGGGACAAAGCACAATACACCCCAACGCAGGTCGCAGTGCAGATCTAGTATCCCCCACCACAATTAAAAATAGAATGTATCAATTACTATGGGCCTTAGTCCTTACTCAAAATATTTCACGTGGGGTCGGTAGACCTTGTTTTCACTGCATTCTGCTAGCGACGTTAACGCCACACTCATCTGCACTAATAATTCAGTGCCCTTTGACCGAATCAACAGTAGGTATACTTAATTATTGATAGCTGGATGGATGTTGGATTAATAATTACATTTACCGCTTTTTATTGCATGATGTTAATAAGAACGTAATACTCATCTACATATTTTTACATACTTAAGTTCCGGGTAATTTTCCTTGCTCGGCTTCGGTGACGGTGAAATTTGCACTTGTGGGTCAGACCTTGACCATAAGTTCAAGAGACAGTTCGTATAATTTGCGGTGTTTGCACCCGAAACACCGCAAATTATACGAAATTACTGTCTCTTGAACTTGTACCAGCATTGGCGAGACACCTACATGCCGTCCACAAGCAAAGGGATAAAAAAATGATATCTGACAAATGTCCACCACGGGCTTCACAATGGGCTCCACACAGCAAAATTCAAAATTTCCAGTTTCATCTTCGAAAAAAAACGGCCCAATCATTGAATAAATTCAAAAACGTTATCAAACGCAATCTTTGCAATAAAGCTTATTATAAAATATCAGATTACCTAGAGGACAAAACCACTTGGGACGGAATCTGCTCCAACACCGTCAATGTAACATAAAAATAATAAAATTATTAAATGATGATTATAACGACCAAGTTAGGTTTTTCAGCTCGCTTCTTTTCCTAACTCGCGTATCATCTGAAGTGAACAGATCCAATTATGTGCTTTATTATATTAATTTGTGTTGTTTTATTTTGTTGTTTGTAACGCGTCAATAAGATCCATGCGGTCGCACTGAATAAAGTATTTTTTGATTCTGGGCTGTCCACGCTGTCCAGCCGAGACCCATCTAGTGTCGAACACAGCCGTAGGTAGAAGCTAGTTATAAGACTCACGTGAAGCCGCGTGTGTGGCCGCTGTCGGCGCGGCCTCCACTGGAATGTCTGGAGCCAGTAGCGGGCGGGGCCGCGCTGTCCAATCGCGACCCACCTAGCAAAAACGAATTCAATTAATCCATAATAAATATATATGTATATATTTTTTTTAATATATACTTTCATAGAAAACACCCCGATCCGAGAATTTCTTATGAAATAATGAAAATAAGTAAAGAGATTTATTTATGCTTTGCAGTTTAAACGGACAGATGAAGATCGGCATTCCACCTTCAGAAATGTTATTTCCTTCATCATATCAGCCCGTTGTCACCCACTGCTGGGTGTAGGCATCCTCTTCAACACGCCAACGTAAACGGTCCTGTGCAAGTCTCAACACTGTCATCCGTTGATATTTCCTTACATAACAATGCTTTAGGAACGAAACCCATAGTTACATTTTTAAGAGCTCCGGACTAAAATGGTAGAAATTAACTTAAAACGATCTCTCTAGCTTAGCTAGCATAGGTTTTAGAAATCATCGAAAGATTATATTAGGTTCGCAACCGGGGAAGAGACCGCGCGGTCCAGGTTTTTCGACAAAAACAAACTTCTTTTATCATAATGATTGTGTATGATGGTGACCCTCGGTGCGCGAGTTCGACTCGCCCTTAATTAGTTTTATTTAAATCGAAGACCATAAATACCTCTGAACTGCTCTATTGGCGACTCACTTGCCCGTGAAGAACCGCTGCCGGCCGATGTTATGGGCACTGAAAAACATCATACAATACAAACGATACGTATCCAAATAAAATTTAGCATGTGACACAAAATGTCCTCTTTCAGCTTAGCGGCTAAGCAATCGGTCGTAAAAACACAGACAAAATAAATGTTCAAAGATTCGGCTGTTTAAGGAATGGACATTTGACAGCAATCGTTGCTTTCAAATGCCTGTTGCAAAACCTGTCGCGAGATACATAATCACCCTGCCGATTTTTTTTTCTTATTCTAGATTTATTTACAGGACTTTTACCTTTGTTGGTATGTCAGTCCCATCATACCCTAAATACTTACAACCCTGCCGATGTCAGTATGCCCTGCAAAGCAGTCGAAGCAATGCAGCATCAAAACAGGTCAAAGACAATTCAATGTCCAACAAATCTAACTTTGTAATATCTCCTGTATCTTACCCCAGCTAACAAGTTTCTTCATGCTGCAACCCTAAAATTATACCCCCGTAAAAATGCAAAAGAACTGTCATGTAAATGTGTATGAGTGCGCAACGGGCGCAATTGTGTTGGAAAAGTTGAGACAAGACAAGCATAATGTTGACCGCCGCTTGGAATGTTTAAATAAATTAAATTAGTTTTATTTTTAAATTAAGTATTACCTATTTGAATGGGGTAAAGTTATTCCTGTTTATGTTTGTGTAATAAATAATGGATAGTCTGGAAATATTTTACCAAAACTCTTAGATTTTATAGTAACATTTTGAAAAATAAATACGATGTCATAGTTTTAACTGAATCCTGGCTGAATCCTAATGTACTTAATAGTGAATTATTTGATCCTAGATACAATGTGTACCGTATATAGAGAGTGACTACATGGCACATCAAACTGGATTGCGGGGGAGTCCTTAAGCAGTACATAGTAAATTGCACTCGAGTCGCATTAGTAACTGAGAAACTAATTTGGAAGACCTTTGGATTACCTTAGACATAAACATGAATAACAATTTTAAAAAACTTGCAATAAGTGGCGTATACCTTCCACCGCCATGCAGACTAGAATCTTTAATCATATTTATAGAGAATAGTAATAATGTCTTCAACCATTTTGCATGCAAATCGGTCCACTCGTTTAAGAGCTACGGTGCCCCAGACAGATACACAGACACACACACATAGCAGTCAACCTTATAACACCCCTCTTTTTCGGAGGTTAAAAAGAGACTCCTGACCTCTTTGTTGCTGTTTCAACCTCGCTTGTGCCCGTTGCAACTCGCGTGTCCATGTGGCAGTTTCGGAGAGCCCTTGGTCGCCGCACAATTTTACTATCAATTTCAGACCTGTAATTAATAACATTGCAATAAAGTATTTGACTCCCAGTGGGGTGCCGGCGGTAGAAAGCTGTCGGCTGCCGGCAGTAGAAAGCCCCTCCTCTCTTGCCCGTGGATGCAGTAAGAATCCGCCGAGGGATACTCCCGGAAGATGAGCAGCAGCGTCTTTCCCAACATCCCGTACTGCGCTCGCCTGCCAAGCATGGTGAGTATAGCGAAAACCCCCTCAGTACTTGGTCCATGAGAGAGGCTTACGTCCAACAGTGGACGTTCTACGGCTGAGTAGAAGAGGATGATGAAAAGTAATTTCTTTTGTTACAACCGTTATGATCCTGGTTTACGAATTCCGGTTGGTATAATATACAGGGTAGTCTGATTAATGTGTATGTAAGTAGGTATATTTTTTGTTAATTACTGTTTGTATGTTTATTCTATTCTATATTTTTTTGTGTCTAATTTGGACATTGACAAACAATATAAGACAAACAAAATAACATTACAAAATGTTACCAAATTTTAAACACAAAAAGAATAAATACAAACTGAAATTAATTCTACACAACAATGCTATACTTATAACAAAACAGACTATTTGTTAAAATGAAACTAAATCTTGCCTAATGTTATATATAAAATGAAAAATGGAAATCTACACGCAAAAGCTTGACTTGTTTCTGAAAATACCCGAAACACTTTATGTTTGCCTACAATGTTTGAGGAGTTCCCTAGATTCCTCATGAATCCCGACATCAACTCTGAGTTTTAAAAATAAAACCGGGCCAGAGCGAGTCGGACTCGCGCACCGAGGGTTCCGTGCCATCATACAATATAACATACGACAAAGGCGGTTTTATATTTGTAGGAGAACCTTGACAGCGCCATCTCTTGTCTGATAGCGGAACTTATGTAGATTTTTTACACTTTCGATGATTTATAAAAAAGTATGCTATGTAGAGAGATTGTAATAAATTTCCTCTAATCTTTACATACACTTCTAATAGCAATAAAAGTTTCAGAGGTGTATCTCCGCAAACATCGGAGATAAGGGGGGGGGGACGCTATTTTTTTCAACATTTTTGTAAATAACTCAAAAACTATACAACTTAAAGGAAAACTAAAAACTGTTTATTAATGTGAAAATGAATATCTTTCATATGATATCCCACATCACCTAGTAACTTTCCAAAAATTTTGAAAACGCCCCTTCCACCCCCATTGTCTAAAAAACTATGCAAATTAGGGAGTTCGCTATAATTTTCCTATAAAGTTTACATACACTTCTATTAGCTATAAAAGTATCACGGGTTTATCTCTGCAAACTTTGGAGATAAGGGGGGGGGAACGGTCAATTTTTCAACATTTTTGTAAATAACTCAAAAACAATACGGTTTAAAGGAAAACTAAAAACTTTTTATTGATGTGCAAATTAATACCTTTTATATGATACCCCACACGGTCTAGTAACTTCACTTAAAATTTTTGAGATCCCCTATCCGCCCCCCTGCAATCAAAATAAGAATATTTTTTAACATTTTCATATATGCTATATTAGTAAAAAAGTGTTGTCTTTTACCATTTTAAATTTCAAGTCGAATAGCATGAGTAGTTCTCGAGATATCCACTTGTGACAGACAGACAGACAGACAGACAGAGTGATTCTATAAGGGTTCCTTTTTACCATTTTGGTCCGGAACCCTAAAAAGACCAATCACGAAGTGTATCTAGCTAGTAAAACATAAATTCTGATGCAATAAAGATTGAAAAAATACGGACGACTTGATAAACTCCTTCTTGTTTTGAAGTCAGTTAAAAATACGTTACATACGATTATAAATGTTGTACTTACACTGTACGTTATCTGGAAAGCGAGCGTTCATCTTTTTGTAGAGAGTGAGAGCCTCCTGGTAGCGCCCGCTGGCGCGCAGGCAGCCGCCCATCAACAGACCCCATTGAGGCTATGGTAAATAACACAATTAATTTAAATAAATTAAGTTTTAGAGATGCTCCGTCTTTATTCTGCAAAAACTAATTAGAACGAAAGCGCAGAACCAAATTAATAACCTTCAAGCAATAGCATTAATTATACGTCCATATTAATAATAAATTCTAATAATGTGGACGTATATTTAATGATTTATAAAACATATAATGTAAGCAGGTATTCAAGCTTCTGCTTACTTCATATGTGTAACTTGAAGCTTGCTCAAACCTGCAAAATATTTTTTCATTTCTCATACTCGGAAAGTAGTGTTGCTTTGATCTGATTATTGCGTGGAAAATGCTGCTTCCCTCCAAAGAGAGGGAAAAACTCATACAAATTACTTCCCACCTAAGGGCCGGAATGAACTTTAAAAATAGAACTGCTGTCAGCTATGAAGAGTTTTATGTAACATGTGGTATGTCGGTAGTAGGGCAGCGCCGCATTAGGCGCCGCTTCACTCGCCAGCCACTCCAGAGCGGTGACGTCACTCTGCTTCCACCTACAGACGTTACTATGAGGGATGACTCACGTTGGTGGGTTGCAAGCGCGCAGCCCGTCGGTAGTAGGGCAGCGCCGCGTCAGGCGCCGCTTCACTCGCCAGCCACTCCAGAGCGGTGACGTCACACGGCCACACCGCTTCCACCTATGAACATGATGAGACGAGATTATTATAACTATACCTAGGCTTGTTGCCTCATTTTAAGTTTTTACTCCGTCATGTAGATAGTAAACAAATAACTAAATATGTATAATTTAATGTTGTTTGCAATAGGAATCACGGGCGATATACCCGAATAAAAAGTACCATGTGTACGTACCATCTCTAGATGGTTCTCTAATAAAAAATCTACTTTTCTATTGTTCCTATCATTCTTGCGGTACCTTTTACAAACAAAGATTAACTTTGTTTGTAAAAGGTACCGCAAGAATGATTATCTATACTTACTAATAGTATAAAGCTAAAGAATTAGTTTTTTTGTTAAACGCGCTAATCTCAGGCACGAATCAGGTTCGAATTAAAAAAATATTTCGGTGTTGGATTAGGCTATAAAACATCACGCTTCGACCAATAGGAGCGGAGCATCAATGAAAAGTGTTGCAAAAGCGGAAAAAAATAATAATATTGAGAGCTTCCGTTGCGTAAGCTGCATAGACGGTTAAAATAACGCAATCATCGCGTATGGGGGAATTGTTCCCCTTAAAAAGTTCTACAAAAAAGTCTGCAATAGCATACCTATGTCTTATCTTTTAAGGTTGACTCACTATTACCTTTTTTATGCTAATCAAATTTGTTCTAAAATAATGCAATAATTGCGAATGTGTTTTTATAAATATAGTATCAATTTATATCTAAATAAATACCTAGGTTATTCATCACGAGGAGTTAATTTTGAACAGAATTGTATTTTGCACTAAGTATTTGATGATCATCTTCAAACACTATCACACATTTTTGTTTAATGGTTCTCAAGTGGTTCGTAGATAAAACGAGGAAAGTTTTGTGTACTTTAGATTTTTTTTATAGGTGAGAAAATTGAATTATAGGTGCGTGCGACCAACTTTCTATCTTATCTGACGCAGCAAAGTTGCGCGGGACAGTTAGATATTTATATCATGAAAATTAGAAAAGCTTACATCTTGATAGTGATGTTTGGCCGTTTGCGTGTCGCCCATTTCGCTGTGCAACTGTGCGATAGCGCGAGTTACGCTCACATCCCAGCTGCCAATCAGACTGTACCTGAAGAAAATATTGATATTTAAACAAGCCATTTTTCAAATGTAAACCTACATCATTTACACAGAGAAATGTAATCAATATTTTCAACTATGACGGGCATAGAACACCTTTGACGCGGGCTGCCTATACCGTTTTGCCACAGAATTATGACGGGCACAGAACACCGACGCGGGCTGCCTATACCACAGAACAGAGAAAACATAGAAATCGTAAGTAGGCGGGGCTCGCGTAACACCTAGTAGGCGCAGTACTGCGCACTTCAAGCACCGCTTACTTCAGTCGTGTTTTAATTTAGCAGAGTAAACGTACTTCAAAAAAAAAAACAAAAAAAAATATAAAAATGCCGTATTGTGCCGTTTTAGAGTGTAAAAACGAAAGCCGAACCAAAAATTTAACGAAAGGGGGCATATCATATCACCGGTAAGCATTATTTTATTGTTTTTTTGTTAGTTTTGTTCAAAATGCAAAACCGTCAAATAAATATAGCAATAGCGCCATCTATTGTTGAGTGGCTTTGTGTTGTGGATTATCAAGCAATCAAGAAAAGCAGCCATTGTATTAGTAATCGTATTTCCTGGGAATAGAGACTATAAAAAAATATTTGGCAAAAACGCCATCTCTGGATGAGTAGAAAAAGTAGCCATTGTATTAGTAATCTTATTTCCTGGGAATAGAGACTATAAAAAATATTTGGCAAATGCGCCATCTCTGGCTGAGTGGACATACTAAATATTCCTTTTTATCACTGTTGATTTTATTGAACTTTGAACCATGTAGCGATCGGAATAAAGTTATGATTTTATGCCCTTTTTAAGGTAATCTTTCAACCAATAAGAATTTTTATTTCTATGTGTGTTAGTTTTTACATGTGTGAGTTTAGCGACACTGGTTCTCTTAGTAAAAAGGCATCATGCTAATTCTACTCATTTTTCTCTGTTCTGTGGCCTATACCGTTTTGCCACAGAATTATGACGGGCACAGAATAACTTTGACGCGGGCTGCCTATACCGATTTGCCACAGAATCACTAGTCGTCAGGTCGAAAATGTTGACTGCCTATCGCTTAAGAAATAGCACACCGTTATTGCCATCAAACTTTGATTGTATTTCACACTTCTTTAAATGATACCTTAGTGACAGTTAGCACTTTAAAATTCAAAAAAGAATATGGTTTTTAGCTAACGCAACATATATTAACAGTTACTGACTTCGAAAATATCTCGTTTCTGCTAGATAGCGCTATCGGTTCTATAACCGATAAGTAATTAAGATTTTCGACTAAACATTAACATTATTTTAAACACATATCTACTTGGATTAGGCCTTAGGGCATCAACAGCAATGCACAAGGGCAGCACTGCGTATGCGTTACACAGCGTGACCCACGCGCGTTGCTGTGGACAAACCACTTTATAGTAGCCGATGAAATTGGCAAACCCACATAAGCGTCGGCACAACTTGTCCTTCTCTTTCGACTAAGGACTGTTTGAGTTTGGCTTCAGAATTTTATGATCGCTCGTTGACCTGTCGTACACCTTTAGAACTATTAACATGCATATAACCGGGTATTTATCGCGTAAATTACCTTTATTATTTCCCGACGTGAAAAATCAACTCAGTATGTGGATACAGTCAGTGTAGTGTGCTGTCCCAGTGAGAACCGGCCCTAATAATTTCATGAAGATCAAGTTTAACAAACGCCTTCGCTTTGCTGCGGTACCTCCATCACGTCAGTCTTCCCGGGACCATGCTTGGTGCAATCCAAGCGAAACGTCGGGAAATAATAAAGGTAATTTACGCGATAAATACCCGGTTATACCTCTATGTATGTTAATAATGTGTTGTGATCGCGAAAGTTTAAAAAAGACAACCTTTAGAACTTATAAGACTCCGTCTGTAATTTACCAGAGGTTACGAACCAATGAATTTGGCTTGGGCCCTTGTCGTGGATCCGCTCCAGCGTTCTGCCTGCTACAAGCTACAAACACCAAATGTAATGCGCCTCGAATGAATAGCGTGGTACTTGGGTACATTTACCAGTGCTCTGCGGCTGCGGGGTCGCTGTTGGAGGCGGCGTGGCGCGCGAGCCCGGCGGCGGCCAGCGCGCGCAGCGTGGCGCCCGCGCCGGCCGCGCCGCGCACCCGCGCCCAGCGCGCTTCGGCCCCCTCGCCGCCGCTTCGTTCTAGCGCCAACGCTGCAAACGTACAATTTAAGTGATATGAATTTATTTGTTAACGTAATCTGCAAACGGTTAGAATGTGACGGTACCGCGGACGCAGGGTACCGGCCGCTGCGGTAAAATGTTTTTTTATATATTTATATTTCTATCAACCGTCTGGTACCTATAGTTCAGACTTTGTTAAGTTTGGGACCAGCTGGCCCTGACCAGTGTAAAATATAGGTAAAATATAGGTTTCTTTAAACTTTTTTTATCTGCAAATATATTGTTAATTAGGGGTTTAATACCCCCAAGCCAATCAATTTGTATAGATGTAATCTCCTAAGTTTTAAATAGATAATATCAAAATCAGACGACCATTCAAGAGTTATACTTGGACAAAAATTGCGGACACAAATACATACAAACATTCAGCCAACACGCCTAGCTGCCACTAAGAACTTCGTTCGCTTCGCTCACTCGTTCGATAAATACCCAAATCGTGCATAGCGATCAAATCCGCGGGATCCAAATGTGTGGCGACGGAGAGTTGGGCCGCTGCGTCGCTCCACGCCTGAATACCGTCCGTGCTCGGGTTTGTCGACTCTGAAGCGAATAAAGGACCATTAGCCATTTATTAATAAACAAATTACTTTCACTTAAAACTCAGGATGTCGGTGCTGGGTCTATTGGACCTGGTTGTCTATGGTGATTGCTTGGTAACATTAGAATTGGCTAGGTTTGCAACGTTGCTGCACATTATACCTCAGTGGTAGTGTGGCACAGCCGTTGACGGTCACCTCAGCGAAATAGCTCGCTTCGTTCGATTAATTTGGACATAAATAGAACGTGTGGGTCCATTGGACCCGGTAGCGCCAAACTAAGTTAGTGTTCAAGAAACATTTTAAGTGATTCAAAGCAAAGATCAATTTATTGCGAGCTATTCATTTAATTGATTAACAGTTGGATTTAGTAACACTGAAAAGCTATGTACCTAAGCATTTGCAACGATCTCAACTAGTAGATAAAGACATCGTGAGCAAATTCATTGATTTATTACTTAATACAGTTCCAGACGTATACATGATGGGGCAAAGTATTGGCTCCTTGAGGGAAGCCTTTTCTTTTGAAGTTAGAACATTCCTACATTTGCAGCCGTCGGCTTCACACCTAAATTACTTCAGTTATTTGCTAGCTACTTCCTGAACCGAGTGCAGTACGTCCAGCTCAACGGGTACCGATCTGAGCAGTATGTGACTTGCTCTGGAGTGAGCCAAGGTAGTACATTAGGACCGACTCAGTTTCTCATTATGATAAATGACCTGCCGCAGGTCATCAGTTCTGCTGAATGCCTCCTATTTGCCGATGACCTGAAGCTTTTTCTAGGGGTAGCTGGCCCTGAAGACTGTGAAGCCCTTCAAAGGGACATAGATAATGTGGTGTGCTGGGGAAATTGCAATTACCTCGAATTTAATAGTTCCAAGTGCAAAACTATCTCCTTTACTAGATCTCGAACGCATCTCCAGCACACTTACAATATATCGGGGGTCCCTCTTGAACGTGTCACAAAAATAAGAGACCTAGGACTAATGTTAGACCAAGAATTAACATTCAACCCACATATCCAAGATATTTGTGCCAAAGCTATGAAGTCGTTGGGGTTTGTCATGAGACAAACATCTCGATTTAATGATAGGAATGCCATCATTTTACTTTATTATGCGTACGTTAGAAGCAAATTAGAATTTAGTTCTCTTGTATGGGATCCGCACGAAGACAAATACAACGTCATGATAGAACGAGTACAAAAAAAAAATCTCTCGCTACTTATTTAAGAAAATGCATGGATACTATCCCTACCTGTATCCATCGCTATTTGTTGCTGGAATGGTAGGTATGAACACCTTACAGTTGAGACGCAAATGTGCATTACTCCTACACTACTACATGCTATTCCACAACAAAATAGATAACCCGAGTGCGTTGTCTCGCTGCTCCTTGTTCGTGCCAGACAGGCGGCGACGGCTGCGCTCGCCGCGCCTATTCGCTACCCCGCCGGTGCGCACACAAACCGCGCAGTATGCTCCCACGACTCAGGCCCTCAATTTGCTCAATGCCCTGCTAACTCAGGACCAGGAAATAGATATTTTTAACTGTAAACCTAATATGTTTTTAGATAAGTGTATTCGTTTCTTTAGTTAAGTATTAAGTGTATGTAATGTGTACTTACAATAACCTGCTGCACGCGTTGGCGTCGGCTGTAAGTGCAGCAGGCAACTGATATAAATAAATAAATAAATAATAAATTCCTAAAAAAAACTTAAGTTTAATTTGAATACTGAAATATTGTTTAGGTATTTAGATTTATGATAAAATGACAGTAACCTCAAAAAAATACATTTGTCGATAAAAACAAGGTCATCTTTATCGACGTATTTTCCTACCGGGAGCACTTTTCTTGCCTACCCACTTACCAAATTAATTTGTAAGTGTTTGCAAGAATTACAATAAAGCCTGTTTTGGACTGTAAGAGAAGAGTTGTAGGTTCCCTGAAAAAGCCAAATTTTGCCCCACTTCGTAATACTTCGAGCTAGGTGCTAAGCTAGGTGCGAGCGAAGCTACCTGAAGCTACTGCAGCGGCGGCCAACGCGGCCGTGAGGCGCGCCGCGCACGAGTACGGGTCGTCCCGCGACGCGGACTCCGCTAGCGAACGCGCCTCCGAGAAGTTGCCGAGCTGAAGTCACAGAAAGACAATGATTGCGTTAAATAAATTAAATCCTTTAAATCTCACTTTGAGGCTAGATGGTGGAGTGTGAAATGTCCAAATTTAATTTAGGCCACGGCCTTCAGCCACTGCGTCACTCGCTGGGCTAACGCGGCCCGCAGAGTGATTCCACTCAGTTACTCACAGCGTAAGACACGAACGCAGCATCCGCGTTAGCCTCGGCCCGCAGCACTCTGTCCTGTGGGTGCGCGCGGGCCACGGCCTTCAGCCGCTGCGTGGCCCGCTGGGCCAGCGCGGCCCGCGGCGCGCGCAGCGACGCCAGCGCGCTTCCCAGTTCCAGCCGTGCGCCCGCCGCGCTGCCAGAATACCCGCGGAGCGCTTCTACGCACCACGACATGCCACTGCCAACATGAAACAGATAGAAACACTAACGTTACGACGCCCACCAGTGACCATTTGCGAGCAGCAGATGATGAGACGAGTTAGAAACAGCGTAATATATGCTATACCTAGCAGCAGACAAACATATGCCGAAATGGAGTTAAGGAGTTACTCTTTTTTCGCAGAGAAGGTTATTTGGCAGCGGTTGTATACCCTGAGTCGTAGAGCGCGGGGCATCGCAGGGTGCGATCAGCGCCTACGGCTAATTCATACATACCACGCACAGTAAGCCCTGAGTCGTAATCCCGCACTGTGTCGCGCGGTTGCGCGGCGGCGAGCGCAAGACATCGCTCGGCGAAACCAACGACCTGTCTGTTCGAACCTAACGCCGAACCGAATAGACACTGATACATATCACACTCTTTTGTAAGTATACCCTGATTCGTCGTTCCGCTGCGTGTCCTCGCCAACGCGGCGGCGGCGAGCGCCAGTCACCGCTCGGCAACGAGCGAGACAGTCTGATAGAACCGCATGGGTGGTATAAAACATAACACTCTCTTGTAAGTCTACGGATTCGCCAGCGCGCAGGCCCGGCAGCAAGCGCGAAACATCTCTCGGCGAGACCAACGAGACAACCTGTCTGTTCGAAACTAACACCGATAGAGGCTGATTGATAGCACTTTTGTAAGTATACCCTGAGTCGTCGTCCCGCTGCGTGGTCCTCGCCAGCGCGGCGGCGCCGAGCGCCAGGCAGCGCTCGGCGTGCGCGGCCGCCCGCCGGGACCACCGCGACAGCCTGTCCCCGCGGACCACGTCGCGAACTACGCACTCGTACGCGTCCTCCTCCTAGACACACGAAACAACTGTTACATTTACTTTTCTATTGACGGAGCTGGCTTACTAAGAGGTCTTCGCAACACAAAGCATGTTATAAACTGTCCAACCGCTAGACAAAAAATTGTGTTTTAAATCACAAAATCAAAAATAAAGACATTTTTATCAGGGTTCCGAGCCCGAAGAATAAAAACGGGGCCCCATATTTAAATAGTAATGCCACCTAAGCTTGCTGTGACATGTTGTGTTCTCATTTTGACGACCTCTGTGGCGCAGCGGGCGTAGGTCCGCCTGCGACGCAAGAGGTTGCGGGTTCGAATCCCGCCTCGGGACAAATTTCTGTACGATCTGCAGATATTTGTTTATATCATATCACTGCTTAGCTTGGGGCTAGATGATGCTGTGTGTATTGTCTAGTATTATTTTTATTCTTTTATTTTAAGATTTTACTTGGCCCAGCGGGCAGAATTTGTTATAAAGTTAATTTACATAAGTTTCAGACACTAACATCATCGATGGTGATATCCTGATGATATGTGGGTGGTTCCACATCTAGCATCGAGTGGAAAGCTGCTTTGCCACCTTCCGCGTCATTGAGGGCCACTGAACACAATACTAGGTGCAATCCTGGAAAAATAACAAACAAAATTATACGGTATATTCATGAATTATACCTATGGTATTCTTTCTCACATTAAGGGCATAAACTACACTAAACTCCATACACAATTAAAAGGACCAGAACATATCATCTTGCTTTTACTATTTCAATATAATTCTAAAATATTATTTTAAAATTAAATAATTTCTGTCGCTATACTCCAGCCACTTTCGATGCAGAATGTTTGTCAACAAACTGTAACCTAAAAATAAATCTATCTATTGGTTTTTACGTATAAATCCCAATTATTGGGGATTTGTGACCACTCCCTTCAATATTAATTACTATTAACTATGTCGAAAAACCAACCCTTAGGAAGCAATTCAATTTTAAGTGTTACAGTTTGTTTACAATCATTTTACATCGAAAGTGGCTGGAGTATAGATGACTAAAGTTCAATTGTTAGTCCGTCAATTTACAAAATCTATTGGACACGTGGGGTGCCGGCAGTAGAATGATACCCTTCCTCTCATGCCCATGGATGCAGAAAGAGCCTGCTAAGGGATACCTCCGGAAGATGGGCAGCAGCGTCTATCCGTGTATCAACATCCCATACTGCGCTCACCAACCGCCAAGCGTTGTGAGAATGGCAACTACCCCTCATGGAGATCCATGAGGGAGGCCTGTGTTCATCAGTGGACGTTTTATGGCTGAAATGATGATTGGACACGTATTTTTTTTAACGTAATCCAAAAATAACTGCGATACCTTATATCGAAATGTTGCGTAAAGTCACACGCTAGTACGCGCCGAGGCGTCTCTCGTTACAGAGTAATAACGTCAGGAGCCCACTTGAAACTCGCTTTATCTAAGTAGTATTTGTTTCATAAATGTGAAAAAGCAAAAAATACGTGTCTATTATTTTTGCATTATCTGCCTGACGGTAAGTAGAATTTTGATTTTCATGCCGTCAACATACTTATTTGGCCTTTTAAATTTTTTTCGAGATTTTTAAGCTTTGTACCCGGTAGTAGCTTGGTGCCCGGGATATATTTAGATGGATAAATTCAGTACTACCGACATACATTAACATTATGCTGAGGTAGGACCTTTTGGTCCACAAATTTTTTAAGATTTTTGGTTGTGTTAGAATGAATTTATCATATTAGTATTAATTTTACGTGCCTACTTAAGCCTCTTGTGGACTGTGGATCAATAAATGATTTTCTTCTTCTTCTTCTACTAGTGTATTATATTATCTGTGGTACTACCTACTCAGAGTACAACCACAGTACAACCTCATTCATTTCAGTCGTAGGACCGCTGTCCACGTCCACTGCTAGACATAAGCCTCTCCCTCATGGATCTCCAAAATCATAACGCGGTTGCTGCCATACTCGCCACGCTTGGGTTGGCGAGCGCAGCACGGGATGTTAAGCGGAATGATTACGGAAAGACGCTGCTGCCCATCTTCCGGAGGTTTCTCTTGGCAGATTTTAATGCATACATGGACAAGAGAGGCAACATTCCATTGCCGGCACCCCACGGCAGTGTACGGAGTACTTACGTACAGCCTACCAGCGGATAATTAGGCCCTTCGTTAATATATTCCTAAAAAAACAGTACTTAACTAAATTACTATTTACCTGTTTGAAAGTCTCCTTGCTCTTGCATTATGTGCTGAAAGTTTGTCACGGCGTCTCGAAACTTGCCCATGCGCACTAGTAGCAGGCCGATATTGTGCATAACTTTCATCCTGAGACATTCAATTTTATTTTATTCACTCCTACATAAGACCCAAAATTAATTAAGCTTAGTTCGGCTCTCTAAATAAATATTATTACTAGTATAATATGCAAAATAGTATGTTCAGACTAGTATTTTATAAAACCTAACTATAAGGCGGTTAACACACTGCCACGCATCACGCTGCATGTTGCGTGTCGACGCACCTACGCGCGTTCTTGCGGGAGTGCAGATCTGCATCATCGTGCGGGTTGTTCACGCACGTAAGTATGGTTGTTTTGTATTAAGTAGATTGTTAAGTACCTATATGTACGTAAATTGTAGTGCCCTACTGGGCTCATGTTGGACTAAATTATGTATGTACAGTACACATTGATAAATAAATATGATTGGATAAATAAATATAAATAGAGATTATAAACGAAACCATAAACTTTCGATAACCTGTTTCAAATCCGGCGGGCAGGATTCCCACCGGTACCGGATTTGATGCTGGAAAACGTAAACAAATGTTTGCGATTCTATAGATATTTGTCTCTGGTCTGGGTGGTGATAAGTACCTATGTATTTACAAAAAATATTATATCAATGATCTGGTTTCCAAAGTACAAGCTTTGCCTAGTTTGGAACTAGAGAGTGCTGTGAGCCAGCATTCATTCATTATTAATATAATTATTTGTTTGTTTTATTACGTCAACCAGCGTGCCATATGTTCAGGATTTACCTTTTGTAGTTAGGCTCATAATTTTGCATAAATGTAAAGATTGCTTTACATTTAGGGCTCGAGCAGACCGGATGCGTATGCGTAGACGTGCACGTACCACTGAGTTGTAATGTATGGAACTGACATATGACGCGCACATCTAAGTTACGCAAGCGGTGTGTCCTATCTCATACAGTGCCATACATTACAACTCAGTGGTACGTGCACGTCTACGCTTACGTCTACGCATACGCATCCGGTCTGCTCGAGCCTTTATGCAAAATTACAAATTTATTGGTATAAGTATTAACTTATACCTACTAAATGGAGCAGAAATAGTAAAAGTACATACCTCAGCTCTTTTTCAGCTGTAGGGGTTTGATCCAACGCCATTCTATATAATTTCAGTGCTTTTGGATGCTCCCCCATTTTGAAATAAATATTTCCCATGTTCACCTTAAAAACAAAATGACATGATATTTAATATTTTCCCAACCTCATAGCATTTGGAGCAGTTATTTGCCTAATATGAAATAATCATGGCTTTCTATTAAGCATGTTCTATGCATTTACGATATTGGCGACAGGGATTTCAACTTTGTTCAGGAATTACAAAACATTCGGAATTGGAATTGGTATTTTAAAGGTGAACGAAACGGATTTCGTGCCTCTACATTTTCTGAACATAATATAAGTCTATACTAACTTACAGTATACAATACACCCTCTCTAAAATTGTAATAAGATTTTACATAATTACCAAAATTTTAAAATAAAATTATATGTTGGTTCTTTCGAATTTTCATTTCAAGCTAGCTTTTCGCGTCAGTTCGTCAATCATCCGCGTT
This sequence comes from Pasiphila rectangulata, assembly GCA_963082625.1. Classification (NCBI taxonomy): domain Eukaryota; kingdom Metazoa; phylum Arthropoda; class Insecta; order Lepidoptera; family Geometridae; genus Pasiphila; species Pasiphila rectangulata. The sequence goes on along the minus strand of OY720235.1, from coordinate 15,160,262 downwards.
TTACCGTTATAATTAAAACAATTACATTTATACTTATAATTGTTTCTCAATGCGTCGCATCGCCTCAATAGGGAAATACCAGTTAACAGTGTCCTCAGTCCGTAAGAAATCGTTATCCACATTTTATGAACTTTATCATGGTTAAATTTATCGGTCAATAATTTAATGTTGGGAAATAAATCTCATATTTTTTGCTCCAAGCGTACATTTATCAAATTGTATAAGAATAGCTAAGGTGGCGAGAACTCATACCTGGCTCCATATTTTTTGTTCCAAACATCTTCAAAAATATCGTAATTCAATAATTAACTCACTTTTTCCTTTGTTGGTTTGCTATATTAACTTTTTGTAAGTGTCTTAGTTTTAGAATTAAAAATATGGAAATATAGTGAATGATTTGTCATTTTATTAGACACGAAACAAGTTTTGGATTTCACGTAACAATGATTTAAACTATGACATCTGTTTACTCATGTTATAAAGGTGATTTGTTTTACAAAATCCTACAGCAATGTCCTTGGAACAGTTCTAGATAATATAGGCTTGGCCAACACCTATATCACACTCTCGCTTAGTCAGCCATTTTCAAAGGAAAGAGCTATATAGGTACGTATGAAACTGACTAAACCTAAATTTTGATTCCCCACTTAAGTACACAGTAAAAAAATCTAATGAACATAAAAATTATCAACAAAAATCCAATTACCTTCAATCGGTTCGCATGAGGAAATACTTTATTTCTAGTAAGCATTTGATATGTATTCAAGGCTTCCGTGTACATTTCATTCAGTGCGTACTGATCGGCCAAGTTACAAAGGACCTAGAATAAACAAGATATATTGAGTGTTTTTTAAGTTATATTTAACATAGGTACTTACAAATTATACCAAGAAACTATTTCAAATCAAATCAAAAATACTTTATTCAGTGCGGCTGCATGGATCTTATTGATGCGTCATAAATAACATACATACATTACAAAATAAAACAACACAAATTAATGGAATAAAGCACATATTTGAATCGGTTCACTTCAGATGATACTCGAGAACCTAACTCGGTCGTTATAGTCATCATTCACCAGTTTTCTTTTGTATTGCAAAATTAAGTATTGAATAATGTTTATTTAAATAAGTCACATCCACTGCTGGAGATAGGCCTCCCTCATGGATCTCCAATATCATGAGAGGGTTGGCGAGCGCAGTACGGGATGATAGATAAGATGACACTTTATTGATCACCACATGTAACAAAAAATATATGCCGAGGTATAAAAACAAACAGAAATATAATTAAACATGATGATAATAGATACCAGCCACAATTTTTCTCAAACTTGCATAAAGGATACAATGGGTTTTGCGCGCGAATAATCACACGGACAGACAGTACGGAAGTACCTATATAAAATCACACCTGTTTCCTGGGGGGTAGGCAGATCTTCAGATGTTTCTTGATCCTTATAAACCTCCCTTTAGTACTGGCTCAAGTAATCGGGAAGGTACTCACAGCAAACGTTAAGTCCAAGTTATGCGCATCGCCGAGACTAGCTTGCTCCTGCATGCGTATCAATTGGCGCTCTAACGCTGAAGCATCTTGGGCCTTAGTAAGCGCCTGCAAATCAAACATACTTGTCTCATTAAGAGAGCTTTGCTTAATTTAAGACTAGACCCTGCGATGTAAAATCGTCCCCTTACCAAAACTTTATATTTAGGTAATAGTTTGTCAAATAAATTCGGCCAGGTGCATGTCCGGCCACGCGCTAGGTAGGGTTCCGTAGCTAACCGCGGATTATTGTTAGAAGTTGGAGTATTTTTTTTTACACGTTTACCAAAACATTTATTTATTTATTTATTTTTCAGCCGTAATTATCCCACTGCAGGGCAAAGGCCTCCCTTCCCTTCTTCCACTCCTCGCGATTTAACGCTGCTACAGGCCAAGATCTTAAATGGGCGTCTAGTTCATCGCGCCATCTTCTTCTAGGTCTTCCACGTCTTCGGCTTGCGTTAGGTGGAATCCACTCCGTAGTGAGCTTTGCCCATAATTCGTTTGACATGCGGCAGACATGTCCGGCCCAGTTCCACTTCAAGCTAGCGGCTTTATGACCAACATCAACGATTTGTGTTTTGAAGCGCAGTATACTGTTCCGCACGCGGTCTGACAGTTTCACTCCTAAAATACTGCGCTCCATACCTCGTTGACATACGCCAAGTGCGAACTTCTGATGATCAGTCAAAGACCAAGTCTGGGCACCATAGGTGAGGATGGGAAGAATGCGTACGTCCATGAGTCTCTTTTTGAGGGATAAGGGTAAATTTCCCTTCATCAGGTCTTTCATTGACCAAAAGCTTCTCCAGGCATTTTCTGTGCGTCGGGCAACCTCTTTTACTTGTCTTGCCTGCTGGAGAGAAACTATTTGGCCAAGATAAAGATACTCTTGCACGTACTCAATCCCCACACCCCCCATGTTCACTATGTGCTGTGTGCTGTTCGACATAAGCTTGGTCTTCGACATATTCATCTTCAGTCCGACTTTGAGGCTTGCGTTGTTAAGTTGGTTGATCATATCGCCCAGCTCTGCTGCAGAAGAGGAGAATAACACGATGTCGTCTGCGAAGCGCAGGTTGGTCAATCTTTTATCGCCGACGACAATTCCTTTCTCTTCCCAGCTATCATACAATTGTCTGAAAACCTCTTCTAAGGTGGCCGTGAAAAGTTTAGGAGACAGTGGATCGCCCTGCTTTACACCTTTTTGTATGGGAAAAGATGGTCCAGATGTTTGAAGTTTGACTGCAGCGGTACTTTCATGGTAAATGTTTTGAAGGAGTTGTATATAAGTTGGTTCTATTTGTTGGTTATGGAGTGCTTGAAATATGGAACTGTGGCTTAGACTATCAAAGGCTTTAGAGTAGTCAATAAAAGCAAGGTATAGAGGAAGCTGGTACTCTATATGCTTCTCTATAATTTGATTCAGCGCGTGTAGATGGTCTGTGGTAGAGAGGCCACGCCGAAATCCAGCTTGCTCTGCCGGCTGGTGAAGGTCTAAAGTTCCCGATATTCTAAATTCTATTACTTTTATAAACGTTTTGTAGAGGTGAGAGACAAGGCTAATAGGACGATAATTGCCAATATCCGACTTGTCGCCTTTTTTATGAAGTAAGATTATGTCCGAATGACAAAAATCTTTTGGAAAAGTTCCTGTAGTTAATATTGAATTGAAAAGATGCGTTATGTGTGAAATAAGTACTGGTTCCCCAATTTTTAGAGCTTCTGTGGTGATATTATCATGGCCCGGACTTTTGCTGTACTTCATGCTGAGCAGAGCTCGATGTACTTCCGACTTTGTTATCGGCTCTACGTTTTCGGAACATGAGTACGCTATTGGGGCTTGTAGTCCATCAAAATTGGCGGGATCAGAGTAAAGTTTTTTATAAAATTCTGTGCATATATTCAGTATGTGTGTCCTATCGCCTTGCCTTACGCCATTACTATCACGCAAGTTGTTTATGACGCGTTTACCTACTTCAGTGCCTCTAATTACAGATTTCAAGTTACGGTTGCCTTCTAAGGCAATTTGAACAGAGGTGACATTATAGTTTCTTATATCCTTTCGGATACTTCTTTTTACCTGCCTATCTATGCGGCTATAATCACGAGAGTATTTAGTTAGTAGTTGCCTTTCTTCGATTAAGTTTTTAGTATGACTGCTTAATTTGTTTGTTTTATTCGAGCATAGTTTAATTTTCTGGCTTGCTTTCTTAATACTATTTTTAATATTAATATACTGAGTTTCTATATCGTTTGAACTGTCAATGGGGAGTGTTTCAAAATTATTTTTAAGTTCTAGAAGGAAGTTATCTTTATTTTGCAAAATGCTGAGTTTATCCAACCGCTTGATGGTGCCTTTGATAATATTTAGCCGATGTATTTTCAAGTTAAATTTCAGAGTAGCACGTAGTGGCCGGTGGTCTGAACTAAATTTGAAGCGGTTAAGTATGTCGATATTTTTAATTATTTGTCTATTGGAAGAAAGGCAGAAATCTATTTCGTTTTTGGTGATTTTATCAGGTGAATACCAGGTCCAGCGACGTTGAGGTTTTTTATGGAAGTAGCTGTTGCAAACACTCATAGTCTGTCCGAAAGCAAACTGTAATAGCCGTGTTCCTCGCTGGTTCCTGGTTCCCAATCCGTGCGGGCCGAGTATGTTGTTGTTGTCAGAATCTAAACGGGGACCGACTTTTGCGTTGAAATCACCTACAACCATTGTCCAAGTTCCTCTGTGTTCATCACATGCTTTGTTAAGAAGGTCGTAAAAATCTTCGATTTCTACATCTGTGTGTGAGGACGTTGGCGCGTATACCTGAACAATGGTGAGGAATTTCTTATTTGTTATATAAATCTTTAACACTGCTAGTCTATCTGAATATGAAATTAATTCTTTTATGTTATTTTTCCACTTTTTGGATATTAAAAACCCTACCCCATAATGACGGGTGCTGTTTCCCGTATAATAAAATATATTGTTGTTTCTTTCTACTATTTCCTCTCCATCTCTTCTGACTTCTGACAGTCCTATTACGTCCCAGTTAATATCAAGTAAGGCGTTCTCTAATTCGACCAAGCGCTCTTCAGTGCGAAGTGTCTTGACATTAAACGTAAGAATGTTAAATTTATCGGAATCAATTTGGCGAGCAGTGGTTGTCTGACAGTTGGACCTCACCCGGAGATTGTATGCGCCCCATGCTCCAGGGGTCACCAGCCCACTGTCATCGGCGGTAAACCCTCTGGAGTCGCCGGGCACTGGGGGCCTGTTTCTATGAGTGTACATTCATAAGGGAAGGGGTTTGGACCATAACCCACCACGCTGGTCCAGTGCGGGTTGGTGGGGTTTTTGCCAGAGCCTCGTTTGTTGGTCGGCAGGGTGTACCGCGGGCAGGTGAGGTTGGCCTGGGCGCCGAGAGATTTTAGTTGGCACCCCTTACACCCCAAAACATATTAACAGGAATTAATTGAGTTTTCGGTTTAAGGTATTCCGGTATGTTTGGTAAACCGCATCACTTATTTGAGCGACTATTTCTCCGAAACTAAAAAAGCTAGCTTAACCCTTATAGTTTCCCTAGAAAGTTCATGGTTAAAACTACATCTATGATTTTTTTCAGATAGATTTGAGAAGAGGGGCTCGAAAAAAAGTTGAAAACTTTAATATTTTGTAAACAGAATCCTAAATCGAAACATTGTTTTCAAAATACCTATTTACATCAATCAAGAATAAAAAAAAATATCCCCACCTAGGTGTATGGTACACCAAATATTTTTTTTTGCATTTTTTAAGCTGTATCTCGGTGTTGTTATTTTATATGTCCAAACAAAATAACAGCTTTCTTGTGCTAATAGTCTCTTCGCAAAGCCGGGGACGGACGGACAGACAGACAGACAGACAGATATACAAAACGAAACTATAAGGGTTTCTCGTTTTACTACGAAACCCTAAAAATGCAGATATCTTAAAATGTGTTACAAGAAAATTAATACCAGTTGTCCCGTTCTTAAAGACTTTATTTAACTTGACTGGTGCGTGGGTCAAATATAACCAATCCTGGCTTAGTTTGCTTGGACAGCAGTTTTGGGCAAAATAACAATATTCATGTATTCAAAACCTTTAAAGCATTCGCTTTAGGTTCTAAGAAAGCCATTCCTTTAAATTATCATTGTAACAAACTAAACCCACTTTTTACGAAAAAAATAACGATTTAAAAGTGTTCGTGGGCAATGTTTATAACACAATACCAAGTATGTACTAGTTATTGGACATTCAAGAAGATTGAATCATGTATTTTCCTGTATTTTTAGGTATTTTCCTACATGTTACTGGAATTAAACAGTTTTTTTAATACTTAGGTACCTACCTGTGCCAAATCCGCCACCCTTTTGGTGGATGTTTCGTCGTCAGGATCCGGCCTCGCGCTCAACATACAAGATTCCTCCACCAGAGTCATTATTCGCGCTTCCATATTCTTCACCTTGTCTTCTACACTGAAAAATATACTTTTATCATATTAATCATCTTTCCATCCAACCACTCATCTGCTTTAGATACTTGGCCTTTAACTGATTATACTTGGATATTAAGATCTCATTTTATATCATCAATCGTTTCTAATGCATGCATCACATAAAATAAGTATAATACAATAGCACTAGTACATAACATCCATATACCTAACAGGCGCCACTGATTACCAGAGGAGTAGCATCTCACTGAATTACTGCTGCTGAGATTTGACCGATTTGTGCCATTTTAGCTTAAAGTTATTATTAGTTTAATGTAACTAACTAAGAGGTTATGGTAGGTAAGCACTGTTGATAATTGACTTACCAACAATGACAATAGGTTTCCATGTAACAAGCTTCGTTTCATATTACGTCTTAACAACTAACTAAGTAAGGCTAGCCTTGACAAACTCCAATACCTGCATTAAACTTCTAATCAATAGCCTTATTAGCTTCCAAGTTCAAATACAAAAAAAACACTAGTTGTTCGCCAGGAACTTAGAACTAGCGAGCGACTTTTTTTCCATGAAGGTCCATTGAATTTTAGCTTGATTTGTGGCGGGAATAGAATCTGCAACCTCCTGCGTATCAACTGGCTACTAAACGTGTTTTGGTAAAATCTTCCTATGTTTATATTTCATTAAAATCCGGGCGTACCTATGTTCAAGAGTTCCAAATCCCCCACGACAATTAGTTTGTTTCAAATTTGATTAAAATAGTATCATCCTTTCAAGAGCTATCTTTGATCAAAAAATGCGGACATATGTACATACAAACATTCAGCCGAAACGCCTAGTTGCCACTGAGAACTTCGTTCGTTTCGCTAACTCGTTCAAAAATATTTATTGGGAACAAAAACAGGTCATACTAAAACAGTAAGATCGTTGAAATACTGCAAAAGTTAAAGAAACTGTTGCGGAGTCAGCGCCCCCCTCCGAACTTGGCAATCATAAGTTCCGTAAGCAAAAGCATACTACCACAGATAATATAATACACAAGTACTAAGATACTACTAAGATTAGATTAGATCGAAATACACAGAAAATAGCCGTGGGGTGCCGGCAGTAGAATGTTACCCCTCCTCTCCTACCCGTGGATGCAGTATGAGCCTGCTAAGGGACACCTCCGGAAGATGGGCAGCAGCGTCTTTCCGTAAATCAACATCCCATACTGCGCTCACCAACCCGCCCAAGCGTGGTGAGTATGGCAACTACCCCTCATGGAGATCCATGAGGTAGGCCTTAGTTCAGTAGTGGACGTTTTACGGCTGAAATTATGATGATGATGATGACACAGAAAATACACATATAAAGTGAAATAAAGATAATAAATTAAAATACTCTTCTGTGTGCGGGTGTGTGTGTGTGTGTGGTGCGTTTGTGCGGTACGTCGTGTGTTTATTTATTATTTATTGAATAAATAAATAATATGTAAATAAAAGTTTGCATGCCTGAGTTCGTTCTAAGGGCGGACATAAACATGAAGTTGAACAGTTTGAAGTGTGGGCTTTAATATCAAAAGTACTAGGGGGTTGGGTTCGGAAGAGTTCAGGTAACTGTTCAACAATAATAATCTTACTAATACAGGACGCGAAAGTTTAGGGAGAGGCCTGTTACAAATGAACACAGACAAACCAAAGTGCAGAACTACTGCACAGATTAAGACGAACTAATATAAGGAGAAAATAAAAAATCGGCGACCCGCCCATACTACAACCAGTTACATAAACTAGTGAAAAACATACGTGTCTTCCTTATTCTCCTCCCTTGAAGGCACGTCCCTCTTAGCGGAGTAGTAGCCGGACCTCGGTGACGGGCCGCGCAGCCCCGTGCCCGCGACCCGACCCTACAATACTATACCCAGTTACATAAAGTTAGTCAAAAACATACGTGTCTTCCTTATTCTCTTCCCTGGAAGGCACGTCCCTCGTAGCAGAGGTGTAGCCGGCGGCGCGGACCGCGGTGACCGGACGCGCGGCCGCGGTGCCCGCTCGCGATCCGCCTCTCACGTTCACTGTACCGAGCCGCATCAGCTGTAATGTGAATGAGGCTTGGTTTGCGTAAATAAATGTAGGCAACGCATCAGCTGTAATGTGAATGAGGCTTGGTTTGCGTAAATAAATGTAGGCAACGTTTCTTTTAGCTAGCACCTAAGTTCCGTTTTGCCTATGAACAACATTATAATTGTCCGTATAAGAAAATTTGTTTAGCTTTGACCGTGATCCAAACCACAAGGGTTATTAACCTATTTAATTTTTTTATTCTCATCGCGTAGTTTTAATAATTATTTAATTTTTCAACAAACAAATTGACTTCCCTGATAAAATCCTTGACTTGTTGCTTATAATACCCAAACCGCTTTATGTAGGTACCTACGCCAATTATATTTGATCTCAACACCTGAACTGGGTGTTAAAACAGGCAAACATTGTAAAGCGAAACATAAATAATATAATAAATAAATAATGCTGGACAAATCACACAGCATCATCTAGCCCCAAGCTAAGCAGAGCTTGTGTTATGGGTACTAGATGACTGATATACTTAATACATTATACTACATAGATAGATATTTTTATTATATATAGAAAAACACCCAGAACACCCTGAACAAATGTCTGCAGATCGTACAGACATTTGTCCCGAGGCGGGAATCGAACCCGCAACCTCTTGCGTCGCAGGCGGACCTTCGCATGCCTTGAGGAACTCCAGTAGACAGTATTACAAATATTTAATACCTAATGGGTCCCATCATCAGAATATAGTTTTAAAATAATTTTCTAAATCGGTTCATAAACGACAAAGTAATTAGTAAAAAAAAATATAGTAGACCTCAATAATATTGCCCAGAATGGACAAGCAGTAATAACATGTACCTACTTTGTAACACATTCCACAATAAAATAATTCTGTTTCTGATTCTACAATATTACAAGACATTGGACGATCAAATAAATATGTTGAAAACATCGTGTGCGTTACCTACTGGGGCGGCATGTCGACTCGGATCAAGTTGAAAATGTATAGAAAAATTAGAGCGCTATACCCTGTTAATGTGCCCTAAAAATAAAATAAGTGCCTATTAAGGTTTCAGAGAAATTCGAAACAATAAAATGCCGCTGCAGTAACGCCTGAAAACGTTACTGCAGCGGCATGATTTTTTCTATTAGCCTTAGCTAAATTTAAAGTAGCCTAAAAGATAGCTTATACATATATGTATGTGCCTGTCCTTGGGCGACCAGCGGCATTTGGAAAAAAAAAAAATATATATATACCTGTTTTAACGCCTGAAAACGTTACTGCAGCGTTATATATATATATATTTATTGCCGTGGGGTGCCGGCAGTAGAATGTTACCCCTCCTCTCCTAACCCGTGGATGCAGTAAGAGCCTGCTAAGGGACACCTCCGGAAAATGGGCAGCAGCGTCTTTCCGTATATCAACATCCCGTACTACGCTCACCAACCCGCCTGCCAAGCGTGGTGAGTATGGCAACTACCCCTCATACATGAGGGAGGCCTTAGTTCAGTAGTGGACGTTTTACGGCTGAAATGATGATGATATATATGTATATATATATATATATAAAATCGGTCCGCGAGCCGGGTGAGCAAACGCGCTCATGCGAGAATGCCAGAAATGCAATCGGCCCTCGAACGTGATCGCGTAGATCAACTAGGTACCTACCTATGTTTGCATGTTTAAAGGACTTGAGTACTTACCCCGGTGCCCATCCTACTGGGAACTTTCCTGCCGATCCCCGCTGTCTTCAGCGTCTCTTGAAAAGCTTCATCTTCCCGCAAATTACGCGTGTCCAAGGCAGGAGCCACCTCGTTGAAACCAGCGTACAACTCATCATCCTCATCCACTATCATGGCGGTACGCGGCTTCGCATCCGTGCCTACCCGGGACGCACTATAATAACGAGAGCTTAGCATGTTTTAATTCAGAAAATATAAAATAATCACTTCATTCAGGGGACGTTTCGATCGCATTTGTTGTGACGCCGTAACCATGGTAACCAAGTGATTTGCTCCACCTTAGCTATTGCCACGTCGCGTCGCAGCGGTCGCCATTCGAAAGAAAATGTGAGACGTCATTGATGGCCTCCATCTATATCTATACTAATATTATAAAGAGGAAAAGTTTGTGAGGTTGTAGGGTGTAATCTCTGGACCTACTGAACCAATTTTCAAAATTCTTTTACTAATAGAATGCCTTAGTATTTGTGTGTCATAGGCTATAAATTACCGCCCAACGAAGTGGGCACCGGGTCAGCTAGTTAATTATAAGCTCTTAATCCCAATCATACCTACACCAAGTAGGTATAGCTAAAGTAGGAAGTTTATTTCTAGGCAGTAGATAATTAAAAATAAATCCCCATAGAGTAGGTTATACAGGGTGAATTTTTGAGACGGGACAGTAAGGGCAGGTACCTTAACCGTTATCGTTACAGGAAAACGTTTTTAGAAGACTATCCATAAATTTTTAAGATATTCTGAACTGCATTACAGATTTTGGAAAAAATATACAGTCAGCAAGAAAATGGTCATTTTACACAAAAACTTTTTTGGTGCCAATCGATCCTCTTTCTTATTAGGATCAAAAGTCTCAACTGGACCGACTGAGGTTTGAGTACTAGAAATGTCAGAAATTGCGAAAAACTTTTTCCATACATTTCGGTAAAAAAGTCAAACTTCTAAATTAGCCAAACTTTTTGTTATGGGTAGATCCGCTTTAATAAATAAGAAGACTGGCTGAAGAAAGTAGGTACCTACTTAAGTAAAAAAAGTTTTAAATTTCAAACTTCGAATTCGATTCGAATTCTTGGGTTATTTCAGATCATTCTTATGTTTGTGCTGAGAAAATTCTAGATTAGACTTCTTGTTAAAAATATTTTTAAATCGCAAACGTTTGGACTTAATTGAAGCGTATTTTGTAAATAATAGGAACACGGAATCTGCATTGGTATGGACACGAATTAGTACCCATTGCGACAAGTACCATCAAGAAATTAAAAACCTTTTGAGTGAACTTATGTATTCGTGCAAACGGCGGTCATTTTGAGCCATTTATTTCGTAGATCATATTAATGTAAGTTATTTTTGTCTGTGTCTAAAATACAAATTAAAATGATTTATTTTTGTTATTATTTCTTTTAGTTCTAATACAGAGGATTATCGATGCACCTATGATGATTTTCTACTTAGGTAGGCGCTTTTGCTTCTAGGTACAGTAAGACACGCCAGCTTGACAAAAACAGTAATTATCTTATACCCCCTGTATTTCCGTACAAATGTAAGTATTGGAAAAGTTTTTCGCAATTTCTGACCTTTCTAGTACTCAAACCTCAGTCGGTCCAGTTGAGATTTTTGATCCTAATAAGAAAGAGGATCGATTGGCATCAAAAAAAGTTTTTGTGTAAAATGACCATTTTCTTGCTGACTGTACATTTTTTCCAAAATCTGTAAATGCAGTTCAAAATATCTTAAAAATTTATAGATAGTCTTCTAAAAACGTTTTCCTGTAACTATAACGGTTAAGGTACCTGCCCTTACTGTCCCGTCTCAAAAATTCACCCTGTATATAATAGAGTAGGAAAACACCCCACGGCAGTTATGAAGTTATATAAATTAAAAGTAAAAAACTTTTTAACAAACAAGCTTTTATTTAAACTACTTTAATGAAAAATTTAATGTCAACTTAAAACGTCTATAAACAACATAATATTAAACTATAACATTTATGTGATAAAAAAGCTTGTCGCGAGATTAACCTGTGTAAGGTCTATTAAAAAAGCTTGTCGCGAGATTAACCTGTGCAAGGTCTATTAAATCTCGCGACAAGCTTTATTATGTAATGTAACCGGTAACTTGATCTAATTGATAAAAAAAAATTCAAACAATATAAATACCTACATACCTGCTTAAATCTCGCAACAAGCTTTTTTATCAAATAAATTGTGTAAAGACGTTTTAAGTTGACATTAAACTTTAATGGAAAATGTATATTTTATTATTTTTAGTACGTTTAAATAAAAGCTTGTTTGTTAAAAGTTGTTTTACTTTCAATTTATTTTTTACTTTTTAGTTAACCCTGGACAGTTGGTTTCTTGTCTGTTCATCTCATGCTCGCCATGTTGGATTTAGAGTGAGTCATATAATTTTTCGAGTCTCTCAGCAAGCCCTTTCATTCGATATCCATGTTGTTAAAGTGCATTAGTAAAATAACTAGTCCGCCATCCTGGGTAATCTGCCACATTGGATTTATATTTTTAGTGACGTTATTTCATTTTTCGAATTAGTCCGCCATCTTAAGTATATGCTGTTGGATTTACAGTGATTTTTCGAGTAACTCTCAGCAAGGCCTTTCATTTGCTACCCATATTATAGGAGTGCATTAAGAATAACTAGTCCGCCATGTTGGATTCAGAGTGACGTCATTTAATTTTTTTGAGTTATTCTCAGCAAGCCCTTTCATTTGCTACCCATATTATAGGAGTACATTAAAAATAAGTAGTCCGCCATCTTGGGTATTCCGCCATGTTGGATTAGGTTTAAAGAATTTTTATTTCTCATAAGAACTACAAGGTCCACTTATAATGAGATTCACAAAAGTAAAATTAAATAATAGGCCTCTGGAACCTAATCACCTTAATAACTAGCACAATTTTATATTACCTATTCTAGTTCTTGAAGGCTTATACAAAATAGTTTATCTAATTAAATTTTGTAAACTTAAATAAAACAAAACAAAACATCCAGTCACAAGACGAGAAAAAAAAATACAATAAAATAAAACATGAAATATAAGGATTCAGAGTGACGTCACATAGCTGACCATGCATTGTCATCCAAAGAAAACATGTGTACAAAATTGCAGCTCAAATGGTTGAAGATATCTGCTTCAAAATTGAGTTGCAAGAGTCCACTCGAACAAACATAGTTACATACATACATACAGGGCAAGCTAAATAAAAGCTTGTAATACCTATATACTACCTAGAAATAAACTTCCTTATTGCCGAAGGGTGCCGGCAGTAGAATGTTGCCCCTCCTCTCCTGCCCGTGGATGCAGTAAGAATCTGCCAAAGCCTACCTCCGGAAGATGGGCAGCAGCGTCTTTCCATGTATCAATATCAATAACAACAACCCCTCATGATCACATGGAGATCCATGAAGGAGGCCTGCGTCCAGCAGTGCAGATATCCTACGGCTGAGATGATGATGGTATATTTAAAACATAAGAACGGTTAAGAATAATCTAGTTTATTTAAAGTAAGCTTAGTCAGCAATTAACTTAGTACTCACTATAGTCAGAGGTGAGACTTAACAGACCCTCGGCCCTATCCCAATGTATCGGGCTACAACGTATCATAGGTACACATCCAAACTACAAGGGATTTTAGTAGCCCTTACTTAACAGTTTCACTATTCTCCCCATCATCAGAACAGTTCCAAGATACTAAATTATATGTTGTAATTTAGTTGATAAATTGGCCTTCCATATCTATTATGTAGAGGCAACAGCGTCAGTAACTGGTATGCATGCTGCAGTGCCTGGGACAGTTTTAGATGGATAAGACTTGCCCGTTCCTATACCATCATTCAAAGGAAATATAATTTCAGTACCTACATATGAAGCTAACCTTCGCCCCTTTTCTGGTACCCCCGTACCAATGCTTGTACTTTACATAAGCATGACAACGCATAACAGCGATATAATAGTTGATCTATTATATTGTTGGAAGAGTTGAAGACAGATAGGTAGCTAGCTTAGGTACAAGCCGTGGGTTTCCTCGAGGTGTTTTTATTCGCCGTTACAGCAATTAGTAAATTAAGATTTACATTTTACTTCTTGTAACTTAATACCAATGTTATCAGATTAACATTGATATTAAGTTACAAGTGAAGCTGCGTGTACAAAAGTATGTTTTTATTCCTGTATATGAACCTGGAGGATTTGTGTCGATATAGCTCTACCGATAAATTAAATCGACATGTCTAGCAACGGGCAACCGGATTTAGACATGATCAAGCTGTATCAGATGGGAAATTAAAATAATACAGGAATTAAATTTTACGATCACGACCAATATTTATTACATAATCTCTATCCAATACAATCTTTCGTCACACCAATTAAAACAAATTTCTAAACTAATAAAATCAAAAGCAATTGACTGTAAAAATTAAATCACAAAATGATATACAATTTTCAAAACAGTGCTAATGGAAGACACTGAAAATATTGCTCAGTTAGAACAACGAAACTGTTAAAATATCATACATCACCCGACAAACAAACTTTGAACTATAATGTAAAATATTGTTTATATTCTGCAAATTAATTTAATAACGTTAAATGTAATTTAGCGCTTGCGTCAGGCTGAACAGAACAGTGTTCTCTTAAAGCTATAAAAATAATAACCTACAACTATTTCACATTCAAAAAAACCCACTTCTATTCTTTATCCTTTCCCAATGCCTTTCCGACTTATGCTCGTTCTTTCAAAAAACTTTCAATATTTGATATAAAAATAAGTTATTTCAAAACTTTATTTTGCAATCGTTTCCACGAGAAGTATGAAACAATTGTTTTTGTATTTCATGATTTTTCGTTATAAATTTTACAAATAACTACACCCCAAAACAAAATTTCAACAACAAGAAATTAATATTCGTGATCCTAATAGACTAGCAGGAAATGCAAATATTTGTATTTTTGTACACTTTTCACTTATCATTATGATAACACCAGATAAAATTATAGAGATAAGACTTAGACTTAGATTTAGACCTTGTTGTTGAGTAGTAAATCATAAATAGCAAACGCGTTTGAAAACTAAACAATGACTTTATGGGATAGGTATATCAGTCTCTATTAGGAAATATAACAAATATGTAGTCTGAGAGTTTCATTCGCGCTACTATTTATAAACATTTGAATAAAAATTCAGAATTCCTACAAGAAGCAACAATTAACAATAAGGTACTGAATACCTATTATTCACCGCCAACACGCCGGTTGCTCGGTGAACGACACAAACCGTAAACATTATCTACTCGGATTTTACATGCTAAGTTATAATTAAAATGAAATATTGATGTGTGTAACAAGTGGATGGTTATTTTATCACCTACTCTATGAGATGGCACAAGGTAATGGTCTAAGTGTAATGTACGTTTTGTAACAAGGAAGATTACGAGTAATAAAATTCCCAATATAATTTCACTTTACCTAAGATATTAATGTAAAGTTTCTTAACAGTCGCCTCTTTAGTCGCCATAGTTATATTGTTAACTTTAAATAAACTGTGTCATTAATATAATGCCCATGTTTTTATGTCTTCCGTTTGAACCAAAATAGAACAGATTTTACTCGTTCATATCGGTTAATCACATTTGTACACAAGAAGATAATCTATTTCCCACCACAAACGTGCTCTGTTCTGAAGATATAGCTGGTATATAGATTAAAGATAACAGAATTATCGCAAATATTGGTTTACCGTTTTAGCGTTTAAGTATTATCATTCAGTATTTCCGTAATAAATACTTTTAAAACTAAGTATTTTCAGAAGTGAAGTGAATGATTAGAAAAAATAGAAGTAGTGTTCTCATAACCCTATGATACCCGACTCATAGGGTTTCTTATTTCAACTTACATCTTTAACCTTTAAGGGTATTTTACAACAGTAGGTTCTGTGGTCAATCTATAAAGGAAGCTTAAAAGGGTCACTCTAAATCACCTTTTGAGTACCAAAACACCCATGTGTTGAGATAAAATTAGATGCTATAGCCATCTATAGCATTCGGCAACTTGAACTTGATGAGATACATATATGAATTTGACTGTGTACTTAGTTAGATCCTTCTCAATACCTGAACCGTGTATTTAAAAATGGCAATGTTTCGCAAATCTAACAATGACAATAACTATACCTAAATAGCAACATCTAATGAACAATCAAGCCGCATCTTTGAATGCTAATCGATAATGGATCTTCACCCATTAATGATTACTTGCTTAAACACTTAAGATGAACTATGTTTGGAACTTTTTCAAATTAATGAAACAATGGTATCAATTCTGTTTTACACTTCCTGAAGCTAATTATAATTAGAGATAGCGGTTTTTAAATTGAGAGCAGTCAGTGTAAAATGGGTATTCCGTTTAAATTTTATAATGGATTTAATAATAACATATAAAAATTGCCATATGTCTATTTAGTCAGTTTTACGACCATTTAATAGCTTGAGATAGTTACTGCAAAAACAGAATCGCCACCATTACTTACATAAAGCGCATTGAAGTTTAGGATCGTGACGTCATTGCATAGTCATAAACTGTGCCCAAACATATCGGCACGTGACGTCACGCTACCTTTCGATATAATGTATCGCCGTTATTTTTGGATTACGATCTACATGGCGGACTAAAACTATTTTTTTTGTAAAGTAGTCTATTGCGACCGTGACATTCCGTCACTCGCGCTGCTGCTAGCGTTCTCGGCATGCTACCAGAATTATTGCCGTAGGTAGCTTGTAGGGCAATAGTGTTTACACTTTACTTCGACCATATTCGATGTAGAATGTTTGTAAACAAACTCACAATGTAAATTGAATTACTTCCTAAGGGTTGGTTATTTGACCTAATTCATAGTAATTTATATTGAACTAGCTGACCCGCGCGGTTTCACCCGCATTAAGATAACGGTAATTGGGAAGGATCATGCAAGATTGTAGCAGTCTATGTGTGTAGGTTTCTCCAGCAGATTCTAACTGCATCCACGGGCAAGAGAAAAAGGGCAAACATTCTACTGCCGGAACTACACGGCAGGGGATGAGTTAAGAGAAATGTTGAAACACGTGTTTAAATTTTTTATTTGACAAATGTTAGTACCAATTTTTAAGGATCTCAAGTAAAAAATTATGTTTCCCATACATAGGTTATTCCCCTATATTTTTATTCAAGGGAAGGGCTGATTTTTGAAATATTCTGAAATACGTTTGATTATTTTCATTACAATATTTATGCAAAATTTCTTGTAAATCAAATAAAAAACCATGATTTTCCAACCATACAAACGTTCATCCCATAATGTGCCACTCAGGGGGTGATTTTTGAGAAACGCTGAAACATTTGTTTTTTTTTTATTTTGATATCGAACTATTTATGTGTTTCAAGTAAATCAGTAAAAAAATATATTTCCAAACAAATTTTCATAGCCTATGTTTTCACTTAAGGGATGATTTTTGAAGAATTCTGAAACACAAGGTTCATTATCTAATATATAGGTATGTAAAATTTTAGGATTTTTAGGTGAAAAATAACGATTTTCCATACAAACATTTATCCCCTAATTGAACCCCTTTTGGTTTAATTTACGCAACGAGAAGTAGCCAATGTCCGTCTCGATGGTCTAATCTACTCCTAGTAGCCCATGTCCGTCTCCATGGTCTAATCTACTCCTAGTAGCCCATGTCCGTCTCCATGGTCTAATCTACTCCTAGTAGCCCATGTCCGTCTCCATGGTCTAATCTACTCCTAGTAGCCCATGTCCGTCTCCATGGTCTAATCTACTCCTAGTAGCCCATGTCCGTCTCCATGGTCTAATCTACTCCTATAAAATAAACTTCAACAATAAAATTCACCCAACTCGGTTCACCGGTTTTGACGTGAAAAGGGAATATGCAATGCATACATACTAACATACATACATACATAAATCCACACGTTCACTTTATATATTGTAGGGATTGTTGAGGAATTGTGATCTAAAAACCATCAGAGAAAAAGTAATTTTTAGGTTAGGTATTGACAGTTTGTTTACAAACATTCTACATCGAATTTGGTTGGTTACTACTTATTACTACTAATTCAGGGTTGCGGCCAGCACAAGTGGTAGAGGCAAGAGCGTGAGAAGGGTTCACATTCTGGCCACCTCCCAACCCACTTCACTGCTTTATGTATCGAAAGGGAGCTGAATGTAAAGAATCCTGCTGAGCATTTGGAACTACGGCATACAGAGCGTTTGAAAAACACTAAAAAATTATTCGACACGTGTTTTAAATGTTTCGACTGTCTACAAGGCATCTTCAGGAGTAGTTGCCCAGCAACAAACAACACCACCGCTCCCAAGACGTGCTGCCACTTCGGCCGCCGAACAGAAAACGAAACACGTTACGACTTCTCTTTGAGTGTTTGTCAAGCGTTCATGAGATTTAACAGATTTGTTACTATTATGTATACGGCATACATATTGCCCCTGTATATGAAATTTATGAAATACCTGAATCTGTATAGTAAATGGATCTTACAATATAACCCTGCGTGGGCACCGCTAAATGTGCGTGGAGAAGCGAGGGCTGGGGAGATCGAAGGTATCGCCGTGAACTGACCGCGCCAGGGCTTTGATGCTGGCTGCTATGTCTTCAGGTTGCTCGTAGTCCTGTAATGGGAGTATGAGGTATACACTTAAGGAATTGCATTCTCATACAAAAAAATATATTCATAAGGAAAATAAATACTTAGATTTTAAATGAGTTGATTGCGGCTTTCAATTGAGTATGAACATGGCGGATGCAAGTAACTGGTGTATGCGTATAAGGTTTTATTTTTTGTAGTTAATGTAATGGATTATTTCTATTTTTATTCTTGAAATCTGAAAAATGTATTGACTTGTTCTTTGGATTAGCTGAAAGTATAGAAAGTTATGGAAGCATCCAACTAAATAGATGTAAAGGACTCATATACATCGAACTCCTAGACTAAGGCCCTTCCTGAAGGATTTCTTGTCGCTTATTTTTCTCTCTAATTTTCCCTGGAGCAAAAACATTCAAAAAAACTCTTAAAAATTCTTGGATTGACGTTGTATCAAATGCTATTTCACTGCTAATGTTGAATAAATATTTTTGACTTTGACCTCCAATATCCTCAAGTCACTTCGATAGGTAATTAATAATAAAATTACTATTTTCATAATGTTACGCTACTCCAAATCTGTAAGTTTTGTCAGCAAAACCAAACTACCAAACGTATTGTTATTCTCTTTGATGAGTACTTACTTTTTGTTTTGGCACTTTCTCTTTAAGCGAAATATCATTGCTGAAGCCAAAATTATAGGATTCGTCATGATATTCACGGCACTATTTTAATCGCGTAACTCTGATATTTTTCTTACTTTTGACGTTGATAATCTTCTTTTGCGATTATATCTTTTTATTAATATAACAAGTTCAATACTAACGTCTTCGTCGAGATCGCGTCTGCTCGATTGGTCGTTAGGGAAGCGAGCGATGGACATTGGCAGCGAGTGAGCAACGTCCGCCTTGCCGATGCCGCCGCCGCGCGGTCTGGCTACTTGGATGCCCTCGTCATTGCTGCCATCTGTGACAATAATACAAATAATCACTAACCTCACCCAGGTAAGGAAAGCAACGAACGTGTTTGACGACCAACCAACCTCACCGGCTTTTGGTAGCCCCTCCCCCAACAAATAAACAAATAATCACACAAGATAGGTTGTAAAGGTGAGACAACTGATGGGTAAGTGGGACACATATGCCAACCTCATGGGCGGCCCGTGGTATCTACACCTGCTAGTAGTCAGACAAGGCTATGTGTCATATTTAAACAATAATTTTCTTAAAATGGACTTATGTCAGGCACTGCAGAGGGGCACAAACCAACATCTTTTGGCGCCCAAGCCATCAACGTGAACCTTCTGTGTGGACATGCTGTAAAAGCGATCTTTAGTATGGTGCCAAATCAGGGCATCACTATTGTAAACCTACTCTTAAAAGCGATCGACACATCGACTATCAACATTCGTAAAATATCGAGACTACAAACGAACGCATAATAGCAAAGCTGTCGTTGATTGTTCGGTCGATTAGACAGTTCATCGTTGTCAAAATTTTAATACCGATAGCGATTAATTTATTTTGTTTCCAAAACTAGGCCTGCAGGTCGTTGCGCGAATCATCAGTCCAGTCATCCAGTGTACACGAGCGCTGAAGCGCACACGAAAGATCCGGATATAATAAGAATAAGATAATCAGGCCAAATAGTCGCGAGCTAATTAAAAATACCTGGTAAGTAAGCTGGTAGAAACTCACCATCAGAATCATAGTAATCGTGATCGGAATTCATGTTGTTCCTGGAGTCCGTGCCTTCGAGGTCGAAGAGATCGTCCGCGTCGAAGGAGTCGTCTTCCTGCGGCGGGTGTCTGTGGTTCTGAACAGAAAATAACAAAACCCGTCAGGCGCTTTGCATGCACACTGGAGGTTTTATTGAAATGACATAATTAGTTAAATTGTAAACGATAATGTGAATGGTTTGTCGTGAGGGGCTGGGGACTCACATCAGCCCCAAATTAATACATTATCATCAGCTCAGCCGTAGGACGCCCAGTGCTGCACGCAGGCCTCCCTCCTAGACCTCGAGTGATAATAATGAGGGGCCGGTGCCATACTCGCAACGCTTGGCAGGCGGGTTGGCGAGCGCAGTACGGGATGGATTTTTGTTTGGCGCCTGCCCTTTGCCTTTTTAGGGGCGTCGGCTAACCTCTGCCTATGTTTCCTCTGAATGAGACAGTCTTTATTTATGGGATAGTAAAGGTTTTACGCTTGTTTCTTATTTCTTTTCTTTTTGTAATAATAATAATTATATTTATCTATCATCTAATTGTTACATACTAATTTTTCTTAATCTAATATTGAATATACATTGTTTTATTTGACATGTAATCTAGTTTTTATCCTACTTGTATATTGCTGTGTTTACAGTGTTTTTCTTATAAATAATCTGCTTACATGACTAAATCTTTATATTATATAATATATTGTTGTCGATAAATTGCTATTTATTTTTATAATTATTATAATATAAGCTAATTTAATTACAGCAAGCGCGGGGTCCATGCGCTTGCTGCATATGTAAACCCCTAAGCTCGATAACGCATAAGTACATTCATACGCATGATTAGATACTACCGTTGACTCGACAACGTATGAATCTATATGCATACACCAACAAAACAAAAAATGCGTTCTAGTGTTTATCTCTTGCTTTGTCCATTGAGGGTTTGTATATGAAAGAAAGGTTAATATGCTCTTTAATTTGATGTATAATATGTGTGGTCTGCTGTCTTTGGTATCGAGCACTGCCATTTTGAAATCAGACGTTCGGTACGACCAAAAATGTGTGCTTTTGTGTTTTTCGTGTGAAGTTGTCGTGAGAATGGTGGGTGAAACTAGATACATAGGTTTTTAGACTTTATTTTCGTTTCCTCACGGTGTTTCTTTTTTATTTTCCTTTCTTTCCATAAACGCATCATATAAACGCAAAAAACTAATTTGCATTAATACCGTATCCAACAACACACTTTGATAAACAGACTTAGAAAACCAGATAAAAATAACTAGTTTATTTAAAGTAACTTAACTAGTTATTTTTAGCGGGATTTTACAACTTCATTTTCTTTATGTTATGATATCATATCATTTAAGTTATGATGGAATTATAGTGTACTAGCTGTCCCGGCGAACTTATCTTACAATTTATAAATAAACTTACCTTGGAGAAATTGTGCGTGAGTTTTTTGGCATCTTTGATTGACGACAGTCTTCTTCTCTGTAGTGGAGGTAGCTGCGGCGACGGCGGCTCGTTCTCTAGGCCTTGCGAGTCCCAGTTGTTAACGCTCTGCGCTTTACTTATAATGCTGGAACATAGGAATAACACTTTTCAGCACACTTCAATAGGAGGATTCTTTAGTTGTCTTCATATTGTTTTTATCTCTTTAAACTCCGTCGTTTATAAATCGGGTTTGAAAATTTGTTTAGGTTTGGTTGGACTTGTTTGGATTGGACTGAATTTTGAAAACAATCTGGCTTAATCTGGAAGTTAACCCTACACTTCCAGATTGGGTCGACTTTTTTTCAAAATTCAGTTCTGATGATGGGCTGTGACAAACTGAGGGAACTCCTCAAATATTATAGGCAAACATACCTATAGCGATGTTGGCTTCAGTCAAGCATTTGCATTCAGAATGTTTCTTTTTTTATACTACCAAGGTAGAAGACAAGCATACGGCCCACCTGATGGTAAGCAGTTACCGTAGCCTATGGATGCTTGCGACAGAGGAGTCACACTCGCACTGCCTTTTAAATATTTCATAACACCCTTTTCGAAGAACCCTAAACTGTAGCCTCTATCTCTTGTAGGTACATTTTTCGGATTGAGATCACGAGTACATCAATCAATCAATCAATTGAATTTATTGATTTCCTCATACATTTTGTACGGCACGGCTTTTTGATAATATTGGCAGAAAGGATTGACTTGAGTACGATGTTTTTTTTTGTAGTTTTAGAGTATTAGTTAAGTTAGAATTAGTTAGCAGTAGAGCAGAAGTTGTAAAGACGTGTTGGCAGTGGTATGTACCCCCGACTTTCGATCCAAAGGTAGTGAGTTCGATAACGGCCAATCATCATTTCAGTCACTACTGAACACAGGCCTCCCTCATGGATCTCCATGAGGGGTAGTTGCCATACTCATCACGCTTGGCAGGCGGGTTGGCGAGCGCAGTACGGTATGCTATACACGAAAAGACGCTGCTGGCCATCTTCCGGAGGTATCCCTTAGCAGGTTCTTGCTGCATCCACGGGCATGAGATAAAGCGTAACATTCTAATGCCGGCACCTCACGGCAAGTATATCGATATCGACGACCGGCCGTGCACCAATGTATTATTCTTTCTTGAAAAAATTATGTGTACATTTAACATGTGCTATAACGGTAAAGGAAAACATCGTAAGGAAACTTGCGGTTTAAGGCACCCTCAGGCCTGTTCTTGCCTTTCCGTCTAGGCTGGGAGGACAGCAGGGTGCTGCAAGCGTAATCGATCTATCAATGTCACAGGCACTGCAGCGTCCCCTAAATATATCGCATAAATCGTCTATAATAGATGTTAGAGACCTGTCTTTATACTAGTAATTGTAAAAGTAGAGTAGTCCCCCATGGATTTCCAGGTATTGAAGTTGGAAGAGGCTTGCATCCAACGGCAACCTGCGGTCTTCACCAAGTCGTCTGCCCACCATGCAGGTGACGTCCTACGCTGCGCTTCGTGGCCTCCACTCGAGTGGTAATACACACTGATTGAAGAATTTCGTCGTGCCTAGCATATCGTAGATACCAGACAATAAAAACAATATGCGCACCGGGACCTACCGTGCGGTGTCCCATCAATGGCGTATTTTCTTTCTTCTACACTTCAAAACCGACCGCTAATATTATACAGGTTTGGTATAGTTTTTTGGACTCTTAAAAAGAGCTATCCAATGATGGTAAATTTATTTTGATTGGACATGGGGACCAAAGAGCCCATCATCTTTTAGGTAATGAGTAAATATTTAAAAGTTTGTTAAATTTATTATAAAGAAAGTTACCCTGGAAACAAAATAAATTATGGGAATAGCTGGTATGGGGGGTTTGAGTTCGAAACTGGTTTTTCTATGCTTGTTGGCTACTAGTGTTGAGTCGTATTCAAGTTGAGAGTGTCTGAAAAGCAAAATATGTAGGTTGTACCATTGTGCTTGTGCCTTACAGTTAAAACATCCCAATCCTTGTACAGGTATGCAGTAGGGTAGCGGAAAGGTCAATCAGCACCAACTTTGAGTATAGCATGTTGCACCCTCTCAACTTCGATCCTGTGGGTTTTAGCAACGCCACCCCAAGAGGTGGTGCAATAATCAATGATCGATTGCGCTAGCGCCGCGCGTGTATACCGTTTTTAATACATTTCGGTCTACGTGTTTTGGCAATATAATGAAAAACAGGAGCTTTCGCGGAGTATACCAGCCAAAGTGTCTAATGTTGCTGATCAATGACAACACCTAGGTATTTGATACTTTCCGTCCTTGAGAGTTGAGTGCAGGCACACTTAAGGGAATGAAGAAAAGAGTGAGCTTGCAAATTGAAATTAGATGGTGGTAAAAGATTAGCTCTATGTGTTAAGGCCATGTAATTTGTTTTATTAATAATAAGTGTATGTATTATATTATTTCTTATTAAAGAGATCCTCCACTTCAATATTAAAGAAAATAATTCGAGTTCAAGCACTTAGTATAATGCTACTACCTACTAATAGTAATAATATTGCATGTAATCTTATTTTAGTAACCTTAATCGTAATTATTTAACCATTTTCTATTTTATGTCAATAACCTGTTTTTGTAAAAACTATATTTACTCGATATAAATTTATATAATAGCAGTACATACATAAGTATATGTAACAATCAAGTTATAATTTACCATTATGTAGCCTCATTGTTTAAAGTGGTTGTGACGTGTTTTGTATGTTAAATAAATAAATAAATAAAGTATGTTAGTTTGCGACCAGGAGCTATCCCTATTGAAACCAAGCTGAAGCTGCGCTGCGCGTGGCTAAATGCCTCCTCCCAAGTATCTGCTGTAAAGAAGAGTGCTGAGTTATCTGCGAAGCTATAATTTTAACTTTCTGCAGTTTTTGCTTGCACAATTCATTTATGTAGACCAAAAACAAGGTTTGACCGAATATACTGCCCTGTGGAACTACATACTTGACATTTATTTCCTTGCTAAGCCAGTTGTCAATATTTTCTTGCTAAGCCAGTAGTCAATTTTCACTTGCTGACACAATTTTTTTCCAATTGGCAGAGAAGGCAAATTACAGAAACAGTATCAAAAGCCTTTGCTAAGTCAAGGAAAAGGTATGTTATGTATGGATCCTGCTGATACTTGTCTGCTTTAAGGTTGACTAAGTAAGGGTAGTTGTACACTTTTTGTAATTGCCAGTCCTAGCTCAATACACTTGTTTACTCAATTACTGTGTTTTATTAGACATAACAGTCAACAAGACTTAAAACAAAGTGCAGCGCTGGTTTTCAGACATAACCAGTAAAGAGGCTTCACAAATAAGGAAAAGAAACTTGCATGTTCACTGAAGGAAACAAATTGATAATACTCTTTCTTTTGTGTCCCAGGAGTTTTTTAAACAAAATAATGCTGATTCTCATTGTAACTTATGTGAAGCGGGGATGTGGAGAATTATTGTAAACCAACATACCTTGATATAATCTTATGATCTCTTTGTGCTCTTTCCCTAAAAGCTTCAAACTCAGCATATTTTTGTTCTCTGAACTGCCTCACATCCTCTTCCACAGCCTCCAGTTGTGACTGTAGGGTCTGATTCATCTGTTTGCTGAGCGTGCTAATAACTGTATTTGTAGATGGCCATTTCTTTTTACTGATTATCATATTGGTAGTGTCAATGTTTTCTTTCATTTCTATATCAGTTGAAACTTCTGGCACAAGCAGGTTGAAAACAGGGGAGTAGTTTTTAGATTTTTTCAGATTGTTTATATTGTCATGTGTGGTCTGAAATTGTACATTTTATGATAACAAAATATGGATTTTAGGAGCATTTCAGGTGTGATTTAAACAATGGAAAATGATAAGTTTGGGTGCACCTAGGTACCTACTAACTATGCTTATTAGACAATCAATACTACCAATTCCTTGTTCGGTGTTTGTTCAGAGTTAAAATATCAAATGTAACATTTTCATGAGTATAATGGTTACTTTGGAGATATGACCATAATGAAAACTATTTACTATTTGGTTGTGGTCTAGTAAGAAGGGAATTTATTTTTATCAATTAAATTTAGTGACATGAGTAATTATAATAATACCTGTAAGGATTTATTCAAAAGGCAGATGCTTGGACGTTTCTTATCCTGTAAGGTAGCATGTGTAGTCTGCCCACATGATAGACAGGAATGAACTGTCCAGCTTCCAAGAAACCGCTGGTTTATAAGAACTGGTTGTGCCACTTGAACCTTTAATTCATTCGCGCCACACAAGATCAGTTTCTGCAAATAACATTCATTTTAAAAAAATATTTAAGGAATGTTTCTGGAAAAAATTGCGAAGGGATATCGTCATTTGGCTTATTGTTTTTTTTTAAAGCATAGTAATTATAGAAACTATCTACCTACCTATCTAAGAGGAACCATGAAATAAGCGTTTACAATTTCAAGAAAATTAAACCAAAAAAAAATTAAATTAACTTTTTAGTACTAAACAATATACAAATATGTAGGTCGCTACAAAACAACCGCTCTGCACGGCACATGTGTTCATTCTTATCTAACTGCGTAACTCGTAAACAGAAGTGATCTATTATTTTATTGAATCAATTACATTCTATCTTCTGCAAAATAGAATAGGCCCTATATCAAGGTCAAGACATGTTTCGACCGACCGAAGATGTACCTCACTGAAATATAAATCCCTTTGTTCCGTGGTAGTAAGCTCCAGTTTTCCAATGTCTACATTTACTTCAGCTTTATCACTTTCCAGTTTCACGTTAGTACATTTGCAAACACACAGAGCCATCTTGAGATCTCGAATGTCCTTTCTGATTTAATAAACCAACAAAAATCTTAAATGGACAATATCAATCCAATTTATCGTGATTTTTGTCTCACAGAAACACACTCCTCGACCGACTCGAAAAATAAAACCTTGGTTGTAGCCGTGGGTAACTCAGTTCAGATTCACTCATTCGGTTCAAATCACAGGAATTGAGCTGCAGATAAACAGATCGACCCGCTGCCAAGCAGATAACATTGGTTCATTCAGCTCACAGCTCAACTTTATTCATCCGACCCGCGACAACCAGCAAAATAATTTTGTATTTTATTTTCAATGCGTTAAGGTCTATATCAGTAAAGCTGATCTGTTTGCTGGCTCGAAACGATTGTGTACCAAAGCAATTTGTGTTTTATTTTTAACAAAATAAAGTCCATATTAGATAAACTGATCTGTTTGATCTGATTACTGGTACCCATTACTTGCTACTACCTGATTCACTAAATTAGTCTTCTTGGCTTTTGTGTCTGGTTTTACACCCTTCTGCCAGTGTCATGTATCGTAATCTTTAGAAAAGTCGAATTAGTGGTTACAGATAAAAAAAGGAGAATAAATTTAATACGAGTAATCTATGTATTTACTTAAATGTACAAAAAACAGACATAAATTTACAATACTTACAACTTAATGCTATGTACATCATAATAAATAATTTATGGGAGGGGAAAAGGTAGGTGCTAAGAGACATTTACGAGAAGTAGGACGGGGGATATCTGGAGGCAGAACATCATACAATGAGAAATATTTTTTTGTGCAATTAAATAATATGTGGTCCACGGTTTCTTCTTCTAGGCCACATTTAAGAAGAAGAAGAAGAAATCATTTATAAATTATTTCTTCTTCTTCATAAAAATATAACCCTGCTAAATCATTGGACAATTCGACGGTTCTTATTTCTAAATTTATTCTCCTTTTACATATGAAATGGTTCCTGATCCTAAGTTTAGTCGGAGCCTACATAAGGTAGACGTGGTGGGTTTGTTGGCCTTGCGGAATTTAAAAAACCATGGTCTGGGGGGGATTTTAGGTTGAATATCACCATAGTGTTTGCCTTTGATAAGCTTGGAAGAGTTCCAAATATCTAACCAAGAGTTAGATATTTGGAACTCTTCTACAGAGAAGATTGTTAGGAAGGAGACATAAGTCGAGGGAAAAAGTGTGAAAATGTTCAAGACATCCTATTTGAATGGCAGATTTAGCACAGCTATCCGCTGTTTCATTGCCAGGAATTCCAGAATGACCTGGAATCTAGGCGACACCAAATGAGTCAGCCGACCGCAGGGTGATTACGTATCTCTCGAAAGGTTTTGCAACAGGCAATCGTTGCTGTCAAATGTAAATTCCTTGCAATATAAAATATAAAATTGCCTTTATTTCGGCAACTTACTGCTATTGCAATTTACTTTAGAAAATAATTGATTAAACGAACATTTAAATAATAATTACATTGCTTTTTGTCATGGGTAATATTATTTATTAACTAGTTTTAGAAAATGTTTAAAATATTCTGTCGACGCAAAATCAACCATGGCTATAATGAACACAATAATGTGAACACATCGCTTAGAAGCGATTTCCTCCAGACAAGTATTTATTATGTAGGTATGTACATATGTATTATTTCAAGTACCATGTAAGCGAAGCTACGGGCCACAATCTGTACACTTATGAATTATTTTATGTATGTGTATACGTGTACCTATCCTCAAGCTTACTAAACTTTAGTTCTAACATGCACCTCGTTTACAAACGAAGAATTACTTTGCATGCTACTTTCATTCATTTACCACGCCATCTGTCAACAGGTTATTATTATTATGAGCCAGGTATATAGACATTGTTATTTTATTCCGATTAAACCTTTGAAATAAATAGTTTTTTACGATTAAAATAATTCTAAACAAAAATAAATCATTCTTTTGGTGTGCACTAACACGGAAATAATCTAGATTTTTTGGCTTTTAGTGCTGATAGGGTAGGCGTTAAGGCGTTTTGCAGCTTTTCGATAGCTCAAAAAGTCAAAATCGAGGCCCTTAATACCACTCCATAGGGTCGTTTTTCTTGACGTCTCACAAAGTCGAATCAAATCGAATGTCTTTGACTCAATACTCGGCCTACAGGTCGCAACGGTTCTGTAGATCAACTTTGAACTGTTTGAGCTGCAGATAAAGTTTGAGCTGCAGATAAAGTTTGAGCTGTTTTGATCTGTTGATCTGCGAATCTGGTTCGGTTCAAGAGCATGATCTGCGAGCTGAATCGCAGGTCAGGTTTTTTGAGTGAGTTACCCATGGCTACTTGGTTGTGTCTGTGTGTGTATGTTGTTGTTGTGTGGTGCTTGGTTGCAGGGTTGGATTCAGACCCTCAAAAAATTATTGTCTTTGGAAATTAAAAATATACTACTTGTCGAAAATTATACTACGTTTCGTTTTTCGTGGATTTCAATATTAAAATGCATTTATGTAAGTGAAATTTTCTTTATTTAGTAATTGTTTTTGTACAAATCAATTAAATTGAGGCAAGTAGATGTTTATCTCAGCACCGACCATCACACCCATCTGTTAGAACGACCGATAAAGTAAAACACTACGCGGGGATTCCCCAAAGATTGTCGCTGTCGCTTATTTTCGGCTTTGGATACTTTGTTCTTTAAGCCACCACTAATCGCTGGCTGATCCGATATTATCATACATACAGAACTTCCCAAAATTGTAGGATAAATAATAAAAAGCAAAATGATTCAACCAATAAAAGTTGTCAATCGGCTTGAAGGTAAAATTATGGTATTTTCGCGTAGTATTCTGGCATAAAGATACTACATACTACACATAATGAAATAATGGTACAAATAGTATAATTATACTACAAAATCCAACACTGCTTGGTTGGTTGGTTGTTGGTAAGCTAGGCATGGGACAAAACATAGCATGCCAATATTCATATGAAGCCATTTTTATAATGTCGCATGTGCTATTGCGAAACATAATATTTTCATGAACCTAATCCGTGAAAAGTAGCAGTTGGCTAGGAGTTCACAAAATTAGTATTTTATGTATTCAAAATAACAACTGTTTACTTATATTGATTTCAAAAGATAAGGTGATGATGATGACCCCTAGCCAAAATAATCAATTTAATAATGTGGTCCTAATTCAAATAACGAAATATTTTGTATAAAAATACAACAAAAAGAAAGTTAGAAAGTATTGTACCCACGTTATGTATTGGCAGTTTGTTTACATTTTGTCCACATCGATTAGACTAAAGTATAGTTTCAAAACTTAGCAACAATATTGTGAGATTATTCAATAAAATGTAATATGCATTAAAATCACTATCATAAATTATTAATAACAGCTATTAAATCAGCTTGTATCGAAATGAAAAATACCTAATAGGTAATAACAATGATTCTCATGCCTATTGGTTGGGCATTTACTAACTATAGACGTAAGCTGTGACAATTTACAACACACACCTAAACTTACGCACTTCGGGCCGGGCAGTTTAGGCACAGTTTAGGCCTGCCCGCTATTGTGTGCGTTTGTTGACTGTGTGAAACAAACAAGATGTGTGTGTGAGTGAGGTGTTTGAAAACCGGTGTGTGTAGAGTGCGGTGTATGTTGATATCGGCTGCTTGTATAAAAATAAAATAATCATGAGATCATAATAATAGCCAGAGCACACGTGCATTCAACTTGTGTAGTAGCCAAGCTTCCAAACTACTTTTTGTTTCTTTCTATCCTAGATAGATACATCGCTGAGAACGAGAGGCAATGCACTACTCTAGTCTACTCTACTAGGCTATTAGACTTATTTATGGGGTTCCGCAAAAATAGACTTGACAAACACTCGTAATAATTGTAAACAAACGTGTTATAGGTACCTAGTGGGTACCTAGGTACTAGGTACATACACAATTAAACGAGTGTTATATTTATTCTTTGTACACAATTGTCGTAGGTCGCTGTGGTCGTGGTACCTAAAAGCCGTAGTAATAAATTATAAACGAGCCGCCCCGCGCCGGGTTGTAGGCTTTCAAAGAATATAATGCTAGGATCAAAGATTTAAATCGAATCTTTGGCTAGGATAGCAAATTTATATCAATGTTTATAAACCAATGAGATTGTGGGAGTGCCATAATGCATTGGTATAAATCGTTTTTAAACGATCGATGCCAAATGCCTTAATACCTTCATGGATTGTGCGTTAGTAATAAAAATAAGATAAAAAATGCTTTATAATGCTGCCAATGTCACTGACATGAGCAGTAGAACTAGGATATTAGTGTTCTGTGAGTAGAACTTGCAGTATGCTCAAATCAAGGGCTTACTCAAAGCCTAACCCCACGTCTGTGCTGACCATTCTATCATTCTATACCACGTGCGTGAGGGACGGCCAATTTAATTTTATTTTATCGTTTACTAAGGCACAAACAGTATACAATAGACTTAAAATTAACAAAGATATTTATTATGGATACACCAATCAAGCTGCCACTAAATACTAAACAGTTACAATAAAATATTTTAATACACTGCGGACATTAAATATGGTTAAGAAGCTACCATAAACCTATTATTATTTTATATGCTTATTATATATATGCATATTCTATACCCATTAACATAAGCTATGATAAGAAAACAAACAAAATGTAAACAAAAATTAATAAGAGAATATAATAATAATCTAAAAGAAAACTTGTTTTTTTAATTGATTCTTAGATAACGAAAATAAATCACAATCAGATAATATTTAATTATGAAACTTATTTATTCTAGGAATAAAAGAATTAGAATATCATATACTGACTTCATATTCCATAGATCGTTTTTTTTTGTATTATAGATAATACAAAAAAACGATCTATGGAAAATGAAGTCAGAACTAATACCACCTTGACAGAACCACACTCAAGTCTACCAACATAAAGACATCAAAATTAGTGATGTGGTCGACTAGTGAATTTTTATCGATATCGAAATTTTTAACTGGCCTCACAGCACACAATGGTAGGTAAAAAAAAATATTTAGCTAGCTTGTTTCTCTTGCATGTTAAGAGCTTAGACGAGATATAACAGAACAAGGCATGCGCCTATTTCTCAATACAAAAAATCTACCATTTTTAGCGGGGGGAGAAGAAACACACACATTGCAACCACATGAACACATTTGAAAATTGTTTGTGTCTATATAGTTTAAAATTTGGGAAATATACGCAACGCTACGCATGCATAAATTCATGACTGACATAATACTACATGCAAAAAAAAACTCTAAAAGTGATACCAGCGTCATCATTATTCACGCTCATATTTTCTTATTTTGCTCAACCGAATTACAAAATGAATCCATTTACGCGATACTATATCATTAATGTCGCGTAGGTATCGTGACATTAATGATATAATATCGCGTAAATGGATTCATTTTGTAATAAAAAAATTGCAATATCATGACTTTTAAGATTTAAAATTGTTTTATAATAAACACCAACATAATTTTGGTTTAGTACATATAGGTTTATTGTTTCTACTTATGTAATTCTACGAAGCCCAAATTCGGTTGAGCAAAATAAGAAAATATGAGGGTGCATAATGATGACGCTGGTATCACTTTTAGAGTTTTTTTTTGCATGTAGTATTATGTCAGTCATGAATTTATGCATGCGTAGCGTTGCGTATATTTCCCAAATTTTTCTATTTGTCAAGTCATCAGTCTTGACGAACAAGAATAATATAAAGCATTTTTTTCTGAAGGTATTATTGCGGATAACAAAGCTCCGAAAATATTATAGCATGCAACCAATGAGCATTTATTTTCATTAAATCGTGTAAAAAGTGGGAATGAATTATACTGGTAACATTATTTCTCAAAATGACAGTAGTCATAGGGATTGATAAGTATCGATAAGCAAAGGTCGATATTCTGTTTCACAGACTAAAGACAGTAATTACTATATAAGAGTAAAATATGTTGCGACAAAATAAAATAACCAGAGTTTTTTACGATAGATATAAAATCAATAGGTACATACATTTAAAATAAAAAAAGCAAACGGTATTATTCCTAAAATTTATAGCTACCTACTTTAAATATAAAATTGAAATCAATTTGTTATAGCTACTGCAGTGTTTATGTTTAAAATAGTTAATTACTTAGCAAGTTAAAAACAGAATTTTTTATTACAAAATCCTGAGCGGAGCAAGGGATACAACGTCCCAGAATAATATTTGTTCTGTTAATCAAATAGTTAACACATACATACATATGTACATAACATGTTACCTTTTTTTTGTTACATTTTTTTTATATTACCTTAGAACTCCGTCTTTTCTCAACTTATTTAGAAAATTATATTTGGGTTCAAATAGATACCCTTCAACTATTAATCCCACTTTATAAAAACTCATGTCTGATGAGTTTTTAAAAATGGGATCCACGAGGAAGGCAACTTTAGGGAACTTTTACTGTAGGTAAAATAATTTAGCATATTTTGCTAAATGTTATGCATTTGCATTCATATGATATGGTGAAGAGGAACTGATGTGATGAAAATGACCACAGATGGCCATTAAAACATTTGTTCCGAGGCGGGAATCGAACCCGCAACCTCTTGCGTCGTAGACAAACCTTCGCCTGCTGCGCCACAGAGGTCGTCAAACAAAAGTCCTACAAATCCCACTTGTACAAAAAAGTTATTCATGGTCAAACGTCAAAATTATCGTGTTTTTTCATTTACTTATCTCGTAAACGGTAAATTTAATAACGAAAATATTTGTCTTGTAATAAGGAACACAATATGTCACTATTTCAGAAATACTTTTCATATAAGATTGGGTACACAAGTCACCTTAGAGCACATGAAAGGGTAGAAAACCAGAACCCTCCTATGAGACTTCTTATCTGAATACTCAGTCGCCATGGCCAAAATCGGCTAAGGAACATCATCATCATCATTTCAGAAATATCGCAATTCGAATAGTTGGAAACAAATAATTTCACATAATAAGAAGAAATGTGCTCACCACCGAAAAAAAACCTTAAAACTTCAGAAAGTTTTAAGGTTTTTTTTTCGGCAAGTGGAATATGACTTCATCTATTTTAGTATTTCTCTTAGCGGGAAAACCGTTTAGAACATTATTTATTTATTTTCTAAGACTCACAATAAATTACATTATTGTATATTTTACATGAGCTACAATTTTGTATGGCTTTATTCCTTTAATATAACTTATCTTTACTCTTCAAAGATAAGTCATATCAGAGGAAGAGACATTATGCAAAAAACTGACATAAGACAATAAAAAACTATTAGGCACACGAGACTTTTGAAATTTTAACGTAGGTATTGGTGTTTCTACCTAACATCTGTACCAGTTTACGCGATAAATACCCGATAATCCAATATACATAGTAATAATGTTTTGTGGTCGCGAAAGTTTAAAAAAAAACTAACGAATAACAAGTTTGTTACGTAGGTAATTAATACGCAACAAAATTGTTTCATTGATATCGATGGAAAGCCTTTCGAAGTGATTAAAGGAAAAATCTCAACTCTCAAACTAATCTCGATTTTTTTTACAATCGAGCAATTTTTATTCGATGTTCTCGATCTCAAATAATGAAAAACATTTGTAAATCTACGAAATTGGTAACTATTTCAACAAAATTATACTCACAGGTGAAATGTTTTTCCATCTTTTTGTAGATTTGAGGTTTGAATTCGTTTTTATAAACCCGTTAGATTTTTTGCATATAGGATTGACAGCGGGGAAGGTCCGTCGGTGAGTAGTCCATATCTATCTCAATGCACAATTCAATGAGTGTCCGTAAAAATGGTTTTTGCGTTTGGTCTGTCATTCTTCAACACTCAAATAATTGATGTTTGTCAATGTCAAAACAACAAATTGACTAGCCAGACCAACCTCAAAAATTCAAACTTGAACTTTTATTTTTTAGAAGTACGTGGCTACACGATTTTCTGTGAATTGATATATTCCAAATGAATTAAAGAGTGCATCCGTGTTATTACTTTATTTTATTTAGCGCTCTCATGAAGGAGTATCGTGTATGAATTCTGTGTAAAATGTCGAAGAGAAGTCAGCCCAGTTGGTCTCCACCGGCGAGAGCCGAAAAACGCCCCGTTTTGAAACTATTCAATAGTTTAACAAGGCAAAAAGAAGAATTTGTTCCTGCTAATGGCAACCGGGTAAATTGGTACAGTTGCGGACCAACTGTATACGATGCCTCTCACATGGGACATGCAAGGTATGCATAATTATAATATGAGCTAAGAGCAGAGATTCTTTATATTATAAAGTTTCTTTTGCTCTGCATGCTGAATGGTATCATCCTCTGGCTGGATTAAGTAAATAGTTATATTATATGTTACAATTTGCACCACATTTTGGTTTATTGTAAGTCTGAGATGGGTAACTTTTTGGTACTTTACTGCATGAATTTTGAAAACATGGAAACATTCTTCTAGACTGGATAGGTAAAATACAGGTTGTATTTTACCTACTTACATATTTAAGTGAAAGGATATTCTTATTCCAACATTATTTTCATAAGCTGTCTACATGATAGCACAACTAGAAATATCTGGTAAACAAGATCCCCATTAGATGTGGGTCATCAATTGTAAAACTATGGCCAATAATTAATTATATTGTTGTTTATTTCCAGATCTTACATTTCATTTGATATTTTACGGAGAGTTATGAATAGTTATTTTGGCTATGATATCCTTTATGTGATGAATATAACAGATATTGATGATAAAATTATCAAAAGGGCAAGACAGCAGTATTTATATGAGAAGTACGTGAAGGAAACAAAGAGCTTGAACGAAATCATAGATGATGCAACACAAGTTGTCAATTACTATGAAGGTGTTGTCAAAGAAACCACTGACCCAGATAAAAAGAATCTGATGCAAAAACTGCTTGACAGGTATGATATTAGAAATACAATAATTTGCATACTTTGCTATTTAACAAACTGATTCTTACAATAAATAAAACTGGGCAAGAGCAAGTCGGACTCACGCACAGAAAGTTATCAGCGCCATCTCTTGTCAGATAGCGGATCTTATGTAGATTTTTTACACTTTATATGATTTCTAGAAACAGTTTTAATACGAAATAGAGAGTTCGCTATAATTTTCCTAAAAACTTTACATACACTTCTATTAGCTATAAAAGTTCAGGTTTATCTCTGCAAACTTCGGAGATAAGGGGTGGTGGGGCAGAAACGCTTGTTCTTACAACATTTTTGTTGAGAACTCGGAAACAATACGGTTTCGAGGTAAAATAAAATTGTTTATTAATGTGCAAATGAATACCTTTCATATGATACCCCACACAACCTAGTAACTTTACTTGAAAATTTTGAGATCCCCTATAAAAAATATTCTTATTTCCCCTTCCCCTTATTTCCCCTTATTCTCCTATAAAGAATATTTTTTACCATTGTCATATATTATGCTATATTAGTAAAAAAGTGGTTTCTTTAATCATTTCAAATTTCAAGTCGATAGCATCAGTAGTTCCCAAGATATCCATTTGTGACAGACACACAGACAGAGTGATTCTATAAGGGTTCCTTTTTACCATTTTGGTCCGGAACTCTAAAAACTAAAATAATCACATTTACCATGTTAAAAACATCCATTACTTAACATTCTAGGAAAAATACACCAACAGTTTTAGGTACCTACCAACCTGTATATTGTTGTAAAAGTACCTATAATTGAATACCTATAAAGTGTTATTTATTGTGCTGATTATTAATTTTCCAGCATGGCAGTTGCAGTGCAAACTCTAAAGTCAGCAATTGAGTCTAAAAATGATGAGTGCATTATAAAGGCGCGATGTGACCTCCTTAGCACTGCGAAGAGCCCTATTTCAGACTGGCTTGACAGCAAGTTTGGTGACACAGTCACTGACCATTCAGTATTTACAGAACTCTCCAGATTCTGGGAGAATGAATTCCATAAGGACATGTCGGCTCTTAATGTAAGGCTTCTATATTGTTAAATAATGTTAACTAAATTATGTCAAATTGTTTCCTTTATTAGGGGGCGAAGCTTCCTATTATGCATAGCGCTGTCTGTCTGTCTGTGCATGATACGATTACAACCGAATGTATTGACCAATTTACATGAAACCTTTTTTGTTAGCACTGTCTTAATGAGAGAAGGGTACTGATTGATGTTAGTGACCCTAGGGTCACAGGGACCGGAGTTATTGTGGCCTTCGTCCCCTTTTTTGGTACCCTCGTACCAATGTTTGTCTGCAGATATTTGTCTTGGTTCTGAGTATTTTTCTATATAATTTAAACCTGTAAAAATGTTTTCAAGTTCACAGCTTTCCAGACATGTGTGATGTTCTTAAAGCTCATGAACTGTTTGTAGCACTTAATTTGTTGTAGTCAGTTGATAGCTTGAGGCATAATCCACTATGTATCTCCATAACTATGCAACTATAAACATAGTGCTGTTGGTTTTAATCATAAAATTTTAAAACATTAGTATTGTTGAGAAATTTAGATAACCAACAGCACTACATAGTAAATACCCAATATAGTTGCAAATTGAAAACTTCGTGATAAACTCTAAAAACCTTAAATAAACACTATGATCTTATTAACCATCTGACTAAGATTATACATTCGTTACAGGTCTTACCACCAGATGTATTAACAAGAGTAAGTGAATATGTACCGCAAATTGTCAAATATATCCAGAAAATAATAGACAATGGGCTCGCATATGAATCAAATGGATCAGTATATTTCAATGTCAGCGAGTTTGATACTAGAGAAAAGCACCATTACGCCCGATTGGTGCCAGAAGCATATGGGGATACAAAATCATTGCAGGAGGGAGAAGGTAATAAGTTATTATATTGACTGTTACAATTGTTATGATTAAAGCCTCATGCAGAATGAATGAATAAGAATGAATGGCAATTCACACAGCATCATCTAGCCCCAAGCTAAGC
The DNA here is from genome assembly GCA_963082625.1 of Pasiphila rectangulata. Classification (NCBI taxonomy): domain Eukaryota; kingdom Metazoa; phylum Arthropoda; class Insecta; order Lepidoptera; family Geometridae; genus Pasiphila; species Pasiphila rectangulata. The sequence goes on along the minus strand of OY720235.1, from coordinate 15,122,722 downwards.
ACCAATTAAAAGTTGAAAAGTCTGACACTACTATATCTCTCATGCACCAGTTTTACAACAGGATTCAGAATTACTGATGCAGAATGAATGAATAAGAATGAATGACAATTCACACAGCATCATCTAGCCCGAAGCTAAGCACCAATTAAAAGTTGGAAAGTCTGACACTACTATATCTCTCATGCACCAGTTTTACAACAGGATTCAGAATTACTGATGCTGTGTAAATTACTTAGCTGTATGTTTAATTTTGATTTCCCCCAGGCCTATGTTCAGCAGTAGACGTGGACGTAACTCATTCTTGTGACTGAGATGATGATGATGTTTTTTTTTTATTTCAGGTGATCTCACTGACGACACCGTGGAAAAGAAATCCCCCACCGACTTTGCTCTGTGGAAGCGAAGTAAAGCCGGTGAGCCGTCCTGGCCATCGCCGTGGGGGGCGGGGCGTCCTGGGTGGCACATAGAGTGCTCGGCGATGGCTTCGGATGTATGCGGCTCTAAGCTGGACATACATACCGGAGGCGTGGACCTGAAGTTCCCGCATCATGACAACGAGTTGGCTCAGAGCGAGGTAATCAACCTTCTTATTATAATACAATCGGTATAAGCTATTTTTGTTTTTAAAGTGTAAACCCACACTTAGGTATCATTTATAGAAATTAAAAATGCAACCAAAATTCTGTCTCCGGCAGGACTCGAACCCGTAATGTTCAGACGAACACCTTAAACTTAACCGTCGGGTCGAAGATATTGATTGCCTTTATTGGTTTTTTTACAAATATATAAAGTAGTGCCAAGTGTTTTTAGCCTACTATTAATCATTTAGGTACTAGATTACTTGAAATCTCAAGTAGCTCTTCTAATTAATTTGGTTAAGATTCTGCTTTATTTACAGGTATTGTTTTTGTGTTGCATTACATATCGTTATTATAATTTCAAATTATTCGTAGGCGCATTTCGACGAAGCTGGCTGGGTAAACTATTTCCTCCACACCGGGCACCTGACGATTGCCGGCTGCAAAATGTCCAAATCTCTGAAGAACTTCGTCACCATATCCGAAGCGTTGCAGCGTCACACCGCCCGACAACTGCGGATGGGTTTCCTACTGCACGGCTGGAAGGAAACTCTGGACTACTCGGAGAATACCATGGAAATGGCCATGCAGACTGAAAAACTTTTCAATGTAAGTAACGTTGCATCGCGCCGTGGGGTGCCGGCAGCAGAATGTTACCCCTCCTCTGATACGCATGGATGCAGTAAGAGCCTGCTAAGGGATACCTCCGGAAGATGGGCAGCAGCGTCTTTCCGTGTACCAACATCCCGTACTGCGCTCGCCAACCCGCCTGCCAAGCGTGGTGAGTATGGCAACTACCCCTCATGGAGATCCATGAGCGAGGCCTGTGTTCAGTAGTGGAAGTTTTACGGCTGAAACAACGACGAACGTTGCATCATGCGGCCACCGGTCGAAGTAAACTAATATACCATTATATCATTGCTTAACATCAGGCAAGATGTGGTCAAACGCAAGCCTATATGAAATAAAAAAAAGTATAAGAAATAAGCTTAGAATAATAAGTGAAACTGTAAAAATATGTAGTTATTACATTATAACTGCGCTGCATAATCCGATTAAAAAATCGTACTACTGCTGTGTCACAAAACTCAAAAGTTGTAAGTTTTCTGTGCATTGCTGCTTTAGTCCGAACTACGCTAGCACGGGGTTGAAGTAGACAGTCTTCGTCGCTCTACAAGACTTAGCTTGTATTACGTGATATACGAAAGCCCGAGTTCAGTTTCAAATTTCAACTGCTTGCATCTCGCAAGTAGCTGTGCAAGTAGTTCCTAGCTTATGCATAAAAATGGCTGTAGTTGCAGGTCAGCGAGTGGTATGCGCATAATTTGCACGGTTTTGTCACGTTTCGTTGTTTATTCTTCGCATATTGTTACGATAACCTCAATTTTGCGAAATAATTCGCTGGCACATGACCAAGATTTGAGCTCGTTTATTCACTTTCTTCATAGTCTTATAATAATTCTACTATTTATTTATTTCTGGCCAGAGACTGGTTGTACCGATGCATCAAGTCATAAGGGAATATTTAACAAGCAATTAATTCTTTATTTGTCGGCTACGAATAACCGAACAAAATTACAGAATAAATATTGCAGTTTTATCTATGAATTAATTTCGGAGGCCGGAATAAAGGATTCATACATAGGGCTAATCTATTATAGTCAAAGAGAATACTCCGCTTAATTATTATAGTATTTTAAAGTACACTGCTGCGTTTACGCTTTGCATGCTCTGTCAATCAGTCTGTGCCAGTGTCAAAGTTTGACTAAGTAGGTCCTGATTATTACCTACCTATATCAGTGCACAAGCCTTTCCATTTGTGCCATTGACTCTTTGCTGGCTGCAATGTAGTTGATCTGTTCAAAGCCGTTCGAAACTTGTTCGTTACCCTAGCTGGTGGGTGAAATTAAACATAACACAACATTACAATCTCCTTGGACTGATACAACAGCACATTCGTTGTGACGCCCTGTATTTAATCATTGGACTTTATTAGATAACTACATTAACTTTTGAAACTATCAAGATTGTTAAGACTAAAATATGCGATATTTACGGTTTATCTATCATGATTTGAGTATTTTTGAGTTGCCCCGTGTCCGATGTATCGACGCAATTACACACCCCATGACTTTAGAGTTTATTCCTGAGATAACTTATTATATAGTACTGATATATTATATAGTACTGATATATTGCATAGTACTGGACCTAAACTTCTCCCATTGGCTGTTTGCAACTCGTTACTCCACCTAACTAAAAGAAAGGAAAGGAAAGTAAGGAAAGGAAAAAAAAAGTCAAGTTCCGTTGAACTCATACAACAAGGCGGTCTGTTTCCTAGGTTGGATGACCTGCTAACCATACTTTATTATATCGCCTTTAATTCAGGGAGGACTAGCTCTAAGTAGGTCCATATTGCATTGTTTATATTAAGTTTCATTCTTGTGTATCAATTGCTGGTGGCCGAAAGAAATTAACAATAATTTGTCTATATTTTACAGACATTATTCATGTGTTTTTTGTTTGCTTAAGTGTATTTCTTCTTCACACTGTTACATAATTTATTTATTTCCAGGAGTTCTTCCTTACCGTGAAGGATGCGATCCGCAGCGGGTACCAAGAAGGCTGCGGCGGGGAGTGGAACGCCGAGGAGCAAGTGCTGGCGGCCAAGATCACTGCGGCTAAGGAACAAGTGCACGCGGCTTTGTGTGGTAGGTATCTCTGAAATACTAAAAATATATTGGACCCCTCTGCCCTGGGGTGCCGGCAGTAGAATGTAGCCCATCCTCTCTTGCCCAGTAAGGATCTGCCAAGGGATACATCCGAAAGATGGACAGCAGCGTCTTTCCGAGTATCAACCGAGATCCATGAAGAAGGCCAGCAATTGACCTCCTAAGACAGAGAGAGAGAAACCCGATGATTTTGAAGAACTTATTTTCTTTATCTCTATTCTATCTCTCATAGTATAAATTGAAGTCGCTTTTTACGTCTGTATGTCTGTCTGTTTAGTTTCACCGAGGGATATAATGTTTCAAGAGGAAGGCTTTAGAAGTAAAATAATTTAGTGTAAGTTCGCTGAACTATGATGTTATAGATTGTTAAAGTTGTCGGAATATTTAATGCCGATTAGGAGTTGTTTTGGCGTGCGCCGCGTAAATCATTGAAGTTATGTGCAAGTGATTTATTAAAGGATTGTTCTTCTTAAGAAGGTCTACAAAAGAATCCATGACAGCATAAGTCTATCTCTTATGGATAACTCATAGTAACCATTTATCTAATTGGAATTGTAATAAAAAAGTCTGCATTATTTGCGAAGCCGTTTTCAATATTATATCCTAATAAGTTTTTTTTTACTTCTTGAGTAGTTCATACAGAACATATTTGCCCTTGAAACTATATAATTTGAATCAATATCTTATGAGTTACAGCGAAATTAAAATTCTCGCGCGATAGAATATTTACGGCAGGGGGTGTTCACACTTTTCGCGTGTATTATCTAATCGTTTTCTAATTAAAAACAGCTCTAAGCATTGTATTCAAAGACATGATATAAGAAGCAATGTTGGTGAATTGTGTCATGACTGGTTTGCATGTAGCAAAACAACCTGTAACAAAAAACCTTTGTTCTACTATTTTGGAAAATCATTTTTTTTTAACTCTTCATAGAAGACCGATGATTAATTCATTCGAATTTATACATATACGAAGCAGGGGCGGGTCCCTAGTACTAGTACTAGTTTTGAGGTATCTTTTGGCCTATGAGCTATAAACATTACACAGGCTTCTCCCGCGGCTTCGCACTCTTTGTAATCGGGTATAAAAATTTGCTTATAAGTAATGTTAATCTAGATAATCGTAACATGGCATAGAATAAGCTAGGATGGATCTATCTTAAAGACCTTCTATGATCTTCTTGCCATCCTTCAATCCTTTACCACAGATTACAGAAACCCTTTACTTACAATACTTTACCTTTTAATACATTTAATAATTATAATACTTTTCAATACTTTACCTCGACATTGATTTAAACGTTACAAAATATTATTTAATTAACTCTAATATCAACTAAACATAGTTTAATTATGTTCTTGTGACATAATTGTTTCATCGTCTTAAATATCTAAAAAATATCGTAGTAAATACTGAAGTTTCACAGCACAGACAGAAAATGGTGATACCTGCTGTAGTAATTAAACGTATTTATTTATTAGGACGCCCAACAAGAAAACGTCGAGACATGGTTTATGTACATAGGTACCTACAAAGTACAGCCTATGTGTTTAATTAATTGTTGGTTGGGATGGTATTCCAACATCCCTGATTAAAGCTGGAAGACATGTTATTATTCCTATCTTGAAACATATCTTCAATCTATGCATTGACTCTGGTACATTCCCCAGCTGCTTTAAGAAAGCTGTGATTCACCCCATATTTAAAAATGGTAATCGGCGTTGTGTGGAGAATTACCGTCCAATATCAGTACTTCCCGTAGTCTCAAAAATTTTTGAGAACCTTGTGAATATTAGACTGCTATCATACCTAAACACTAATAATATCTTATCAGAAAATCAGTTTGGCTTCAGAAAGGGTCTTTCTACAGAAGACGCTGTACTTGAACTAACAAACTCTGTCATAAAACACCTGGATAAAAAACAGAAGATCATCGGAATTTTCATCGATTTATCAAAAGCTTTCGATACAGTGTCGATTCCCCTACTAATAACAAAACTGAGCAAAATTGGCATACGGGGCACGCCCTTAGATTTACTTAAAAACTACCTGACCAACCGCAGTCAATATGTAATAATTGACAATATAAAGAGCGAAGAGATACCCATCACATTTGGCGTACCACAGGGTAGTGTCCTTGGCCCTACCCTGTTTCTTATCTATATAAACGAATTGTGTAATTTGTCTCTTACTAATTGTAAAATCATAACCTATGCCGACGATACCGCTATTCTAATAAACGGAAAAACCTGGTCTGAAGCACACTCTTTAGCAGAATCAGCTTTAAGTACTATTTTAAACTGGCTTTCAACTAATCTTCTTTCATTGAACATTTCAAAAACAAATTATCTACTTTTCTCTTTCAGATTAACTCATTTACCTGATTCTCTCCCGAAGTTACGTACTCATACATGTCACTCTAGTTCTTTTGATTCATTGTCTTGTGCCTGTCCAACCATTGAAAAAACATCCCACCTTAAATATCTTGGTGTTATTTTAGATAGTTCTTTGTCCTGGAGTAAACATATAGAACAAACCGTCTGCCGTACGCGCAAGCTAATTTTTATCTTTTATAAGCTCCGTAATGTTCTTTCCACCAAATTACTGAAAACTGTCTACTATGCTTTAGCTCAATCTGTAGTTGGCTATTGTATATCAGCGTGGGGTGGTTCCATGAAGACCTCTATGCTCAAAATTGAAAGGGCCCAGAGGGCCGTTTTAAAGGTCATGTTCCGTAAGCCTTTCAGATTTCCTACAATTGACCTATATTCCCTTAGCAGTGTTCTCTCGGTTAGGCAGCTCTACATACTTAACACAGTCCTTTATAAGCACAGTCAATTGACATACAACCCGTCATATACAAACAAACGCAGATCAGATAAAGTATGTGAGATCGAGTCCCGCAGAACAGCTTCGGCCGGTAAATCCTACTACCACCTCAGTTCAAAACTTTATAATATAGTTAACCTAATTAGAAATCTATTCACTGACGATATATAAGTGCAAAATTAAGACTACAGCCTGGCTACAAACCCTCTCGTATGAAGAGACTGAATCTCTTCTGAGAGTTATTAAATAGTTTCCTCCCCTCTTGTTTTATCTTAAAAAATACAATTTTGAAATAAAATAAAACACGGCTCACTATCATCATCAAGCGTAACACACACGTATACTAACATACGCACGCAAACACATGCACATACATACACAGACACACACACTCACACACACTCTCTCACACACACACACACACACACACTTACATTTGCCAAAAAACAAGCCTATAAATTAATGCCCAGCTTAATTCGTTCATAGTCACTAGAAATTTTATAAATAGTAAAATATTATTCATTTGTATTCTTATTTTAAAATATATTATTCTAGAATAGTTTAAAATACAATTTTTAAGAACATAACCGCTCCACCTGGTCTTGAGGTGGGCGTTGGTAACTGCGTCACAGTTTAATATAATATTAAACTATTGCAGGAATCATCGCTTCCAATGTATTTTTTGTATAATATGATTTGTTCTGAAAATAAAGTTTTTATTATTTTATTTTTTATTATTATTTAATTATAGGGTGCCACATCGTGCACAATTACGCGACTAAACAATTATTTTCTATGTACTTACATTATATTAACGAGTTGTATTGAAATTGCGAGGCAAAATGATACAGATGTGTAAAATGTACAATGAGTAAACGTGTTGGGGCGTGGATCAGAGTTTACCAGTCAATCAGTGTAATCTATTTTACCGTTGAAAAGTTTGTGCAGCAAAATTAGGTCAAGAAAATTTCTACGATAAGATAGCTGGTTCATCCTATAATGTTTGAGACGTTCGTTATAAGCTGGTGAGTTTTTAGCCATCTTGTCACCGTAGGATACATGATAGAGAAACCTTCTTTGAACGCTTTCGATGCGTTTTGTATAGACATCGTAGTTAGGGTTCCAAATTAAACTACAATGCTCCAGAATAGGTCGGACAAGTGCGTTGAATAATTTTATTTTGGTATGAAACCCCTACTTAAAAAACATACAAACGATATGAATATAATTTAAGAGCTTAACTCAGATACCTTTTTACAGACAACATAGACACACGCACCGCACTGGACGCATTGCGCGAGCTGGTCGGTGCTTGCCACGTGTACTTACGGCAAGCTAGCACCGCTCGCAACGCGCCCCTGCTTGCCTCCGCGGCGCGCTACGTCACCGACGTACTGCATGTCTTCGGCGCGGTGGAGGGCCCTCGGGGCGGTATAGGCTTCCCTATTGGAGATTCCAACGCTTGTGTGAGTATAGTATAACGCAAGTTTTATCATTGTGTACCTACGGCAAGCTAGCACCGCTCGCAAAGTGCGCTTACTTGACTCCGCCACGCGCTACGTTGCATATCTTCGGAGATTCTAACGCATGTATAAGTATAATAATACGCAATATTGTCACGCCTGCTTGTGGCCAGCTAGCATCGCTTTCAACGCATCGCTGCTCACGTCCGTGGTACCTTTCGTTATTTTGATACTAGACACAATTTTAAAATAGAAAAATTCATTCTATTTCCAGTACTTAAATACAACTACAGATAAATTTTCCTAAAAGAACAATATTGGAAATAAAAATAAATGTCAAACCAGCGTATGGGAAAAGACACACTCAGACACCGCTCGAGCACTCTTAAACCGAAATCAACACTAGTCATCTTTCATTCTTCATCCCGTCGCCAAGTCCATAATGGTGGGTCCAAGTAACCAATGGTGTTGTGAACAGATCGAGGAAGCGGTGATGCCTTACCTGGAGGCGCTTAGTTCGTTCCGCGGCCGCGTCCGGGACGCAGCCCGCGATGTGAAGGCGAACGAAGTGCTCGCACTCTGCGACGAACTGCGGGACACCGTGCTCCCTGAGCTCGGAGTGAGGCTAGAAGACAAAGCTGGTAACTAAATATTCAGCATTCAAAATCATTATCATCATAGCCGTAGGACTGCTGTCTACGTCCACTGATTTCCAAGATCATGACGACACGTTTTTCCCATACACGCCACGCATGGCAGGCGGGTTGGCGAGCGTAGTACGGGATGTTGATATACGGAAAGACGCTACTGCCCATCTTCCGGCGGTATCTGTTGGCAGATTCTTAATGCATCCACGGTCAAGAGCGGAGACGGCAGTGTTCTAATGCTGGCACCCCACGGAAACAGCAGTATTGCTGTTACAATACACCGGTAAATTCGAATGCTTGTAAACAAACTGCAACACTTAAAAACTTGCTGACATTGGCATTTCGTTAAAATCGATAGCAATGATGTGGTCTCAAAAATAACAAATTTGTATAAAAATCAATAAGAACAAACGTTCAACGTCGAATTTGACTGAAGTACCGCTGAGTTCGTTCCGGGGCCGCGCTAATGACGCAGCATGATGGCGGACGAAGTGCGCAACTCTGCTACGGAGAGATGCAGTCACTGCAGTGAGGCTGGGAGTATGTTAAACAAGAGTGTTTACTATAATAACTAACGTGAATTATCGTATTCATATTAAATATCGGGAACGTTCAAGTACATGTTAAATTGGTGGACGCACCAACTGTTTCGGATCCAGGGCCTTCTTCAGGGTTATGCAAATCTGCGACCCTTTCCGAAACACTCTTGTTTACCAGACAGTATCTGTTCGTTAGATAACAGATACTGTCTGGTAAATACTGTCTGTTGTTACCAGACAGAGTCTGTTCGTTCCAGGTTTGAAGAGTCGATGAGTTCGTTCCGCGCTCGTCGTCAAATCCACACTCAATGTCTTCTCAGTCATATCAACTCCGACCTCTGTGGCGCCTTTGCGCGACGAGGTTACGGGTTAGATTCCCACCTCGGGACAAATTTTTGTTTTGACTGCAGATATTTGTCCCGTGTATATGTGTTTTTAGGTACCTATATATGTATGGATAAAAATGGCACTTTCCTGAAAGTAATCCTGACGGCCTCCTTGTTAGTAAAGGTGTATAATACTTTGCCATGTGTTTGTGTCTTTTCCAATAAGTTTTATTTATTTTTGTCTAGACCGCACAGTAGTGAAGATAGTAAGCAAGGAAGAATTAGCAAAAGAGCGAGAAGAAAAGAAAAGGATAGAAGCGGAGAAACAGAAAAAGAAGCAAGAGTTACTCGGAGCGCAACGCGCCAAAGAGGAGCTCAAGAAAATACCCCCATCGGAGTTGTTCAGGAAAGAAACCGATAAATATTCCAAGTTTGATGATAAGGTTAGTAAACCTAGATTATTTTTCCCTTGCTCTTATCCCACGTATCATGGGGTCGGCGCACCGTGTCCTCCTTTCAACTTAGGATAATGCTAATATTTAATAAAATAAAAATAAATAAAAGCAGTTAATAAAAAATAATCACACAGAAACGTTTAAAAATGCAGTTATATATGTATGTATATATATATGCTTTTTCATAAACATTGTTAAGCATAAACTATATAAATTATGATTTTTAACACATGTAAGACTTGACAGTGACTCTACATGCTCTGTAACAACTATAAATATATTTTTTTTAAATAAAATAAATGCTTCACAAATCCAGCTATTGACGTGGCAGATAGATATGCCACGTCAATCGTTGGATTTATGTTTGATTTTTTCGTTTCGTTGGAGATCCATTAGGGAGGCTATGTCCAGCAGTAACTTTCTACTTCAGAGACTATGATGATGATAAATAAAACGCCACATCATCATCATTACAGCCGTAAGATATCCACTGCTGGACATAGGCCTCCCTCATTGACTTAGAGATCCAAGTGCATGAGGGGTAAAAAAGCGCCACACTAATCATTAGATTGTTTTGCTCCCAGGGTCTTCCCACCCACGACCTCGAAGGCAAGGAACTCAGCAAGGGCCTGGTGAAGAAGCTGCAGAAGCTGCAGCAGGCCCAGGAGAAGAAATACAACGAGTACTTGACCTCAATCAACACCTGCTGACAAACTATTTCTATTTGCCGTACAATATGCTGGTTGGCTAAATTTATTTTATTTATCCGTCATGTAGATTAACAAAAATCGGCCAAGTGCGAGCCGAACGCGCACGAAGAGTTCCGTGGTGCGTGTACTATGTAAATATTCTGTATATCGAGCAAAAAGCGGCAATAATCACGTTTTGTTGTATGGGAGCCCCCCTTAAATATTTATTTTATTCTTTTTTTATTTGTTGTTATAGTGTATATAGTGGCAACAGAAATACATCATCTGTGAAAATTTCAACAGTCTAGCTATCACGGTTCATGATAACACAGCCTGGTTTCAGACAGAAGACGGACAGACAGACGGACAGCGGAGTCTTAGTAATAGGGTCCCGTTTTTACCCTTTGGGTAAGGAACTCTATAATAATAATAATAATAAAAATATTTATTCTCAGAGATGGGTTTACAAAGAAGGTACTTACAATCTATTGCATATTTAATAATGTAGTTCGGTTAATAGTGTGTGATTGATTACGTAGATACCTACTTGTGCTAAACCTTTTAGGGTCAAAGATAATGACACCTCGCTCTAACTAAGTTTGCACTTGTATTTAGACACGAGGGCTCAATCCTCTGGCTTCTTAAAGGTTCACAATTATTCGAAATAACAGAAGTTAAGTTAATCTAATAACTATTGAACACGCATTGTATCTTTTTTAACGTAATGCAAAAAAAAACGGTATGTCGATATGTCTTGGGACGTTCCTAGCCGGTTGTAGCCAAGTACAATTATGTCGGTTTATGACGTCACGAGCCCCCACTCCTAAACTTCTATGCGCTTTATCGAAGTATGTTTCGTTAATTCAAAAAGCAAAAATACGTGAAGTACGTAGTTAAAGCATTAGTTAGTCTGACGAACTAGAAATTTAATTTAGTCAACTAGCCTATTATGCAATTTTTATAGCATTAACAGAAAAGTTGTAAAATTCCCCCCTTAAATATTAGTAATTTGATGCCATTAGCTTAAACTAATTAAGAATTTATATACTACTTTAAGTAAATGATGTAACGTATTTCACCAACATAAATGTGAATCGTAAAAGGCAATAATAATATTCATTGGTACAAGTAAGGGGTCATAATTACACTGCTTCAATATTTGAGTTTTCATTTGGAAATAAATAATTTATTATGTATGGTGTTCATCTTTTTCTACCCAAAACATTCCTAATTTTGAAAATAATAATTATAATGCTATTATAACCCTCCCACCGTTTCTTTTTAGATTTTAAGAATTGCTAGTCACTCTTGTTGTCACATTATTAATAAAGAGAACCATAGTGTTTAGACGAACCTTACATAGGCTTAAAAACACTACTAACGATGTTTGTTAAATTAATAAGTCAATAAATAAATATCTATCTATTCCATCGAGGACATACCCAATAGAGAGGATATATCATTTATTTTGTATAAACAACAATTCTGCCAAAAATATTTCATAATGAGGTGTTTTCATTAAAAAGTAAAAACTTCAAAAATAGTTCCCTCGAACCATATAGATGGCGTTAGTTTTATTTTACTGGTAGGAAACACAATTTGGCAATGACAGTAATTGTGATTAATAACAAACTTGCTTTCTCCGCTTGCCAGCTCCATCTGTTAAGTTTAGTAGGAAACACTTTTTTGTTTTTTACTGAAAACGGCTCATTGTACGGAAAAGTACACCAGGTCGACTGTTGGCGCTCTACTGTCATAGGCGAGAGACAGTTGTCTATGCATGAGTGCAAAGCACTATTCGTCAGTGAGGTTCTAACAGTGCGGAAGTCAGAATGCAATGGCATTAAAATGTCAAGACTGACAAAATGACTTCCGCGCTGTTACAACTTCACTGACGAATTGTGTTTCGGAATCCTTAAGACCTTTTTCCCCTCTACTGGGTGCTCGACGATCTCTTCGCAGCATTCTAGTCGTTTAGGTCAATCATCGGGATTTAAACTAACTTAAAAAAGGAGGTTTTTTTATATGGCTAAATGACGAGACAAGCCGAATCTGGCCCACCTGATGTGAAGCGGTTACCTTACATATTACGATTCCGCGGTGACCACGTTCACTAGGCACGTGACCAGCGCTGCACTGCATTGCGCCCGTCACTCTTAGGGGCCGTCTCCACGAGCGAGGGAATCGCGGCGATGTTATCGTCGTGCCACGTATTTCTATACACTCTTAGAGGCCGTCTCCACGAGCGAGAGAATCGCGACGAGTCCGCGCTATAGAAATACGTGGCACGACGATAACATCGCCGCGATACCCTCGCTCGTGGAGACGGCCCCTTAGACATAGAGTTGAAAGGTCTCATGTGCCCGTAATTTCACGGGCCCCCGTATCCTTCCAACCTGAACACAGCAATGCAGAAACTAAGCGACAGGCTTAGCGACAGAAATAGGTATGGAGGTTCTCAAGTCGTCTGTATATTTTGGAAATACATAAATGGGAATACACCCAGACCCGAGATAAATCATCATCATAGGACGTCCACTGTTGGACATCATCACCTCAGCCGTAGGACATCCACTGCTGGACATTGGCCTCCCTAATGGATCTTTGTGCTGATCGTTATTGGTTGTTGCCATATTACTCACCACGCTTGGCAGGCGGGTTGGCAAGTGCAGTACGGGATGTTGATACGCGGAAAAACGCTGCTGCCTATTTCCGGAGGTATCCCTTAGTTTTAACTGCATCCACGGGTAAGAGAGGAGGGGCAATATTCGACTGCCGGCACCCCACACGGCGGCTTGCTGGGTATGCTGGACATAGCCCTGCCTTGGTAAGTACTGATCATGCACTCCATGTTACCTCTATTTTTGCCATACTCGCCACGCTTGGCAGGCGGGTTGGCGGGCCTAGTACGGGATATAAATTCGAGTGCAGTGTAGGCCGCGCTTGCGATCGCACGTCTCACTGCATCGCGTACATGGCAACGCAGATACATGATACATACAGATGAAGCTTATTAAAGTCCTGTTAATACACATTATTTAGTGCAAGGTCTTTTTGACGCCTTAATAGACAAAATATAACAACACGAATAAAGAATAAAGCACATTATTGAATTTGTCTGCTCCAATTGACACGCGAGGTAGGAAAAAAGCGAACAGAAGAACCTGACTCGGTCGTTATAGTCATCATTTAACAATTTTATTTTTGTCGTAAATTACGTTTAACCACAGACGAACTATACACAATTTGTATAGTTAGTCTATAATTTAACGGAGTTGGAGCAGATTCCGCCCCAAGTGATGTGCCAAGTCCCAATGATACACGAAACTCCAAAAAGTTGCTAAATTACCACCTAATACTTACCTTATTTCGCTTATTCACAAACTTGCAATAAATTATCCAGGATTAGGTATTATGATAAAACTTTTTTAAACTTAAACACAAATAAATAAATACAATATCCAATCCAATACAACATCAATATAATTTGTCAGAAGTGCCCACCGATTATTTATTTAGATAAATCCATGAACATTAAAAATGAGTTACTCGTACCTCAACGTTAATGATGACAATGGGCCTTTCCTTACTTCCTATAACGGTTCAATGAGATCTCTATAAAGGCAGCCGCGCGCGCGACAAAAATACACATAAAAAGCTAAACAGTACTTTTAAAAAAGGTAAAAAGTGAGGTAAACAATCTGGGCCGGTTTTTTGTCAGAAACGTACAATTGAGTTTAGGTGGGGTGCCGAGCACGCGAGCTACCATCTGCGAATAGCACGTACTATTTTAAAGCGATTATTAATAGACGTCGGCAGTCTGATATTTTAATGAAATATATTATTTACAAGTCGGTAGTTATAATTTGCTACTGCATATGTATATGGAATGCTTCTGATATGGACAAATATAGGTAAATAAGGTTTAGTGCTTGACGGGTTCCGTGGTTAGCCGTAGACCTGTTGTTAGAAGTTTGTTTGTGTTTTTTTACGTCGACCAAATTAATATTAACAGGTACATTAATTTAGTAAAGCGCAGAACATATTAATAAACAAGAAAAAAACATCCCTATCTTACCTTTATGGGAGGTATTCCAAATTATTATTTTTTTAGCATTTTTCTCATCGTGATTATTTATATGTCCGTCCACACAAAATTACACCCTTCTAGGACTAATTGTCTTTTCGTAATGGACAGGCAAATAGGCAAAGCGAAACTATAAGGGTTCCTTGTTGTACTAAGGAACCCTGTTGTAGGTAAGTACTACCCAACCCAAGCAAATATTGAAATCGAACCCAGCATGTTGCAAGGAATATGTGATTATTTTAAAACTAAAAAACGATTTCAAGTTTGGCACTTGAAATGATTGTCATGGTTTACAGATGATCGAGTAAAGCAGTAAAATATCTATAACGGAAATTCCCAACGGAAATGTAAAGAATAGTTTTCTTGTGAATTTAATTTAAATAGATTTTGGATTTGATCACAATCGCTGTGAGCGTGGTCAGGTTCTAAAGGCACAGTTTGGTTGAGGTAAGGGGAGATCAAGAAGCCCCGAATTCATTGACTGACCGCCTGGAGAGATGTCAATCACAAACATTTGAATAAGAACATTGTTCCTTTTCCACATTCGTTTGAGATCTCGCGATAACTATATTTCGTTTTAATGAAGTCAGCGATCTGAAAGTTGCATTTTTAGTAGAAATGTAAGAATTCTAAGCAAATTATTTTACAGTTGATCAAGTGGAATGCGATCTAACGGTCGACTGTTTGCGTTCTATTGACATTATTTGACATCAATGTACCGGCATACCTAATGCAGATCTTTTTTAAAATATAAGAAATAAGGGCATATAAATTAGGTTCCCAGGAATAATGTTAAAAAATGATTTACAATAAGTTTTTTTTATGGTGTATGATTGAAAAGATTTATATATCAGCAACGGTTGGAAATACAACCGAGATTGTGAAGAATCCCACTAATATTATAAAGCCGAAAGTTTGTTTGTATGGAGGTTTGTTACCTCTTCACGCAAAAACTTGGCTACGGATTGAGCTGAAACTTTGCACACGAATTGATGTTGACCAGGATTAACACATAGGCTACTTTTTATTCGGGTACAACGCATGCGAAGTGGCGGGCAGAAGCTAGTACTTAATATAAATGAAACTTGGAACTTATTTTTTTAAATAGCGACGCACAAAGAGGTCTGAGAATTTATTGTCCATCGTGACATAGGCTAAGTGATGTCACACGAAAATAAAATGAAGGTACATCTTCTATACAGAAAATTAGGGAGATGTCATTAGAAAAATTGTTAAAGTCCCAGAGATTATTTGAATTTAAGAAAGTACTTACAGTTTTTGTGTAGGCAAGCTCCAGCTACATGTTATAAAAAGCTACATGCAAATTAAAATCAAGTATTTGTTTTTATTTTTCCTGGCGATAAGGTTGGGTTATATTTTCCCGTTTAAAGCATAGGTACCTTCACAGAGCTTACAATCTGTTTAACATTTATTTTAAAAGGAACTAACTGGAAATTTTAATTGGCGACTTAATATGATTTATAACGATAGCTATTAAAAGTTTTACCTTGTAAATTATGAATGTTGGAGTATACCCTTGTTAAAGGCAAGAGCGGTGGGTGAGGAACGACGAGCAAGTTAGCGAGGTTGTCCCCGGTAGGGGTTGCAATTACGGCTTGTTTTTCATCGCAGCCCCCGAAGCACTCCCGTTGCTGAAAAAAGAAACCAATTTTGCACGCTCATTAATTATTTAAATCTCATTAAACAGCCGCAGGTTTCTTTCCCTCTCTGTTGTGTAATTCTGCGACGCCATTTTCGTACCTAATTTAAGCCGTTGGACAACGACAGAATTTTTCCACTCCTTAAAATGTTTGCTGAATTTTAAATTAACAGCTTATATTTAGGGCTTTGCAAACAGCTGCAATGAGAGTAACTTTAAATTCCAAGCAAATTAGGTATGTCTAGATATATATCGTATGTACCTATCGATTGCAAGTAAAAAAAGAACATTATTTACAACATACCTACTTTGATATCAAAACATTTCTCAAGACCTTACTAGAGGAACTAATAGATTTGAATACAAACATAATGGGTAGGTCAATGAAGTTCAACAGTAATAAATTAGGCCAGGTGCGGGTCGGGCCATGCGCTATGTAGGGTTCCGTAGTTAACCTTAGAAATGTTGTTAGAAGTTGGTGTATGTTTTTTTACGTTTACCAAAACATATTAACAGGAATTCATTGAGTTTTCGGTTAAAAGTATTCCGGTATGTTTGGAAAACCGCATCGCTTATTTGAATAAGCGATGCGGTTTTCCATGCGACTATTTCTCTGAAACTAAAAAAAGTAGCTTAATCCTTCTAAATTTCCTAGAAAGTTCATGATTAAAACTACATTCGTGGTTTTTTTCAGGTTTTTAAAGCTAGCAGTTAAGATTATAGAGAAAAGGTCGAAAAAAGTTTAAAACTTTATTATTTCGCAAACGGAACCCTAATTCGAAAAAAAAATGTCTTCCCAACCCCTCATCGTTTCAGCCGTAAAACGTCCTATACTGAACACAGGCATGAATCTCCAAGAGGGGTAGTTGTCATACTCACCACGCTTGGCAGGCGGGTTGGCGAGCGCAGTACGGGATGTTGATACACTGAAAGACGCTGCTGCCCATCTTCCGGAGGTATCCCTTAGCAGGCTCTTACTGCATCCACGGGGTAACAGTCTACTGCCGGCACCCCACGGCAACCCCTAAATGATTTTAAAATATCTATTCAACGACACCCCACACGATGGGAAAATAAAGAAAAAATGAAGTTCATCCCCACTTTACAAGTATGGGGGGTACCCAAAATGTCTTTGGGGGTACCCCTAAATCATTACTCTTTCCGCATTTTTTTTTGTAGCGTTATCTCGACGTTGTTGTTTTATATGCCCATGCAAAATATTAGCTTTCTAGGACTAAAAGTGTGCTAATAGTCTCTTCTCGCAAAGCCGGTTACGGACGGACGGACGGACAGACAGACAGACAAAGCGAAACTATAAGACGTGTTTCTTGTTTACTACGAAACCCTAAATAGTATGTCGTTCAAAATCACTTGCGCGCAAGTTAATGTCATGATTAAATTCGTAATATTATAATTATTACGGGGCCAAGCCCCCTAATATGCATAGTGCTGTCTGTCTGTCTGTCTGTGCATGAGACGATTACAACCGAATGCGTTGACAGATTTACATGAAACCTTTTTTGTTAGCACCGTCTTAATGAGAGAAGGGTACAGATTGATTTTGGTGACCAGAGTCACTGGGACCGGAGTTATTGTGACCTCAAAAGGTCACCAAAAAATAAGTGTGTAAATATTCTGGAGTTACATACAATTTTGATTTAAACAAGCATTGGTACGGGGGTACCAGAAAAGGTGGCGAAGGCCTCAAAAGATCACCAAAGGCCAAAAATGGCGTTCAAATGGTCGAAAACGTCCAAAACCCCAAGTTTTGGACGCCAATGCTTGTTTAAATTAAATTATTGTAACTCCAGAATATTTCTATGAAAAAATGCTAAGCAGCATGTTCTCGTCATAACATCTTCTTTGTAGGACTACGATTTTTAATTGCTTCATTTTTATTATTTTGTTTCCTTGAAAAATATGGGGTGAAAAACTTTAAGGTATCCATTTCTGGAATTAATCTCTTTCGATTTTACGTAATGATACATCTCTAAGACTTTTAAAAGGTCTATTTACAAACATCAAAGCGATTGCGATAAACAGGAAATTATAAAACGTTGTTGTAGGAAGGTATTTACGCAGCATTTGATTATTCGTTGACGCTTCCTTCCTATTGGATGATAAAGTCTCGCAGGACGCTCTGTGTCGAAGAAAAAATGAAAATTAGGAAATTAAACTGTGCGATGGCACATGAAAGGTGCGGAAGCGACGCTGTGCCTCCATTCGCGAACTCGGCTGCCGCTGACACTCCGCCATCCGGCCCGGTTTGATAACTCATTTACCACACAAAAACTTGTGATTAGTCCCAGGCCCTGCCAGCCACTAAATGTAGGCACCTACAGTGGCCTGAAACTCCGCAGTCACAGTTTAAGGATTCAAATTTTATCAAGATTATGTACGTTAAGTATACCTATGCGTTTTCATAGGTGACTAGGTATACAACTAAATTCATTGTGAACAAAAAGTTAACAAACTGCCAGTACTACCTAAACGTTAAAATCACTTTCTTCTTGTTGATAGATGTAAAGTTTGTTGTAAAGAACGGACGTGCGCTTAGATTAACATGCACAAATAATAATTTTGCTGAATCGTGACCTCGTTTCCGCGACCAACATAAACTGTGCCACAGTACTTACAGAAAGTTGTATATTTTGTGATATAAAGTGAATCAAGAAATGGACTATCAGATACTTGCTCATTCTAAATGGATAGCAGTCCCTTTAACCAGAGCGGAAGGACGGCGCGCAGTCCGCCGACGCCCTCAGCGCCGGCGCCGAGCGCCCCAGAGCCTCAACAAGTAAGCGGAACCATGGAATGTGTCTCTACATCGGAGATACAAAGCTGGATGACGACCTTAGACCACTTCCTTAATGAAATGAGCACTATCGCAGCGGAGAGCAAGATGAATTCGGAGCAAAAACTTCGAATTAGTACTCTGTGCAGAAAAGTATCTAGTGGGACATCGCAGATGGCCATGCACTACCAAGGTCTCAAGGCTGTTCGCTCCTATTTTACTGTTCAATCCCTCCAAGATCAACAAGATATCTCTCAACAGCTACAAGACCTAAAGCAAAGGATTGCCGTTGCACCTCCCGCCGGGAATTCCTTTGCTGACATGGTGAAAAGAGGAAGCAGCTTTATCAAGCCCGAGATCACCAGCTCCGTGGCCATCATCCTTCTGACAAGCTAAAAACGAGTGAAGAAACCAAAAACTCGGGTAATAAAATTATTTGCCCAGAGGAAATGAAGCTACAAGTTAGAGGACTTCGTAAAACCAGAAACGGAGGAGTTATCGTCAGCAGTGAAACGAGGGGTGACATAGAAAATCTCAAGCAGTCTATGGAACTTTCCAATTTCAACCTGCTAATTGACGAGCAACTCAAACGAAAACCCAGAGTCGTAGTAGTAGGAGTGCCCTCAAGTATGCAAGAGAAGGAAGTGTTTACCTGCATATACCATCAAAACCTGGCTGAAACTCTTCAAGACCTCTCTCTGGAGAAATTATTGGGACTCATTAAATTAAGTCACAAATCGGGCATAAAGAATGCTGAGACTTGTAACTGCATAATAGAAGTTCCTGCAATAATTCGCAAGGCCCTTTTATCGAAAGAAAGAGTATACGTGAACTGGTCGTCCTGCCCTGTAAGAGACTTTACATTGGTCACACACTGCTTCAAGTGCCAGCAATACGGACACGCTGCCAAGACTTGTCGAGAGACCACCACCACAGCCACTGTGGATTTCAAGGACATTCGTTTAAGGACTGCACAAAAAAGGCAGAAGATCCTCAGTGTGCTACATACCTTCACTACAAAAAACCTTGCAAGCACATAACAGGTTCTGCAGACTGTCCGGCAAAGATAATAGCGGAGAGAAGATACATAAACTCGATAGATTATAGGGGCTCTTAAGAGCGATATTTCTCCTTATCACTTTATTCATATTTCATAATGACTAAAAACGACCTTGATGCACTCAATTCCTGTAAATGCTGAAAGTAACACCATCAGCAGTTTGCGAGCGCCTTCTTTTTTGTACAACTCGTGAGTTTACAAATTGCGGTTAGCATTGACAAAGATTTCGCTCCAAGGTTACCTACTTATTAAATACACTGTTTGATTATTTTATGTACGTAGGTATGTATAATCTAGATTAGTACCTACCTTTGTTAAATAGTTAGATCGAATTTATACTTAGCATTTTTAGATTTAAGTTTAAAGATTTTACATTTTTTACTATCATCATAGATGTTCGTATCTTAGTAATTATTTTGTGACCTTGAAAAAGTAGCCATAACAGTATTTACTATTTATTAATACATATATATGTTAGACTCTAAGGTATATATTACACCTTTGTAAGGTATTTTTATATTTGTACATGATTGGAGAGACTTTACCTTGCCGTAAAACAGTTTTCAACTAGCACGGGGTGGTGCCGCTGAGCGCGGCGGCCAGCACTCTTTGTAAATTAGTGTATGATATATTAGTATAAGTCTGCGTTTGTTAGCTTTGTACATAATTGAATGTAATTACAGGACTGGCATAATCGCTGCGCGACTAAAAGTCCTTTAAATTTATTGAATAAAAAAAAAAAACTAGCACGGGAGGTTAGGTCTTGAAAATTGCGCTTAATAATGGTTTTAAATACATAAATTATTCAATATTTGAAAAATTAAATGATTATAATCATCATTTCAGTCCCTTTGCACCCATTGCTGGGTATAGGCCTCCTCATTAATGCGCCATTCTTTCCGGTCACTTGCAATTTGTGTCCACCGGCTTCCAACGGAACTAACGATATCATTTGAGCATCGGGCGGGTGGTCTGCCTCTTGTTCGCACTGAGTCCCTTAGCCACCATTCAGTTACGGCTTTCGTGCATCTTCCGTTATTCCTCCGAGTCAAGTGCCCTCCTCCGAGCCCATTTCCATTTCAACCTGGCTATCCTCGTACCCACGTCCAAAACTTTTGTGTCGAATTTCGACATTGGGTGAGCTCTTCTATCTGTGCAGCCGGCCGGACCAAAGGATAAACAATGACCAAGATAATGATGATTGGTAATTCGATACATTCCATAAAGGAGGTTATGGAAGAGCTCGTTTCCGATTGATTTTGTTGTATAATAGGGTGTTGGAAATATATATTTTTTTTTGATTATCCCCAATTTTGTTATTTTATGGAAATCCGTATAATTATTTAGTATCAATCTTTATCCATATAATTACGTTATCCTTCCTTACATATTACGTAACAAAGTCTATGTAACAAAGATGCAGTAAGAGCCTGCTAAGGGTCACCTTCGGAAAATGGGCAGCAGCGTCTTTCCGTGTATGAAGCAATAAACGTCTTTGAATCTTTGAATCAACATCCCGTACTGCGCTCGCCAACCCGCCTGCCAAGCGTGGTAAGTATGGCAACTACGCCTCATGGAGATCTATGAGGGAGGCCTGTGTTACGTTTAACGGCTGAAATGATGATGATGATGATAATAATTGAACATGTCGGAAAATTTGTAAACTATTTACGTGACGCAGGCGAAATCGCGCGGGGCAGCTAGTGTAGAATAAAAGTTCTTGTATCGTAAGTACGTATTGGCTGTGCCAGTTAGTAATAAAATTTATAACAAAAGTAGACTTTTATTCAGTAGTATGATGAAGCAAAACATCGTGAAGAAATCAATGAATAATTAGTGGTAGTACCTACTGTGACGTAATAAAATTGATAATAAATAGAAAACAAAAGTGTAGACGTTTACTGCCGTGGGGAAGAGAAACATTGCGAAGGATTTATATGAATAATTTGTGGTAGTTCTAGTAATTAATAACATAATTCTTTAATTTATTAACAAAACAACCGACTTCAATGACATAAACCAAAGTGTTGATGAAAATACCCAAACCAGAATATTTTATTCGATTTATCTTGGATCCCATCATCAGAACTGGGTTTAAAAGCAAGCGAACATTATTATGTATTTAACCATAGTTCCAAGATTTCGGAACCAGGATTATGGAACTCAAGTGGAGTTAGGCAGGGTACATCGCAAGGCGAGGTGATGTCAGGCGGAGCAAAGCCACGACTGAATGGTGGCCGTGGATGGGACAGAGAAGTGTCGGGCGACCGGTGTCGCGGTGGCGAGGTGGCTCATGTCACATCCTCTAACTACCCCGACACGATCCACGTCCACTATTATTAGTAACTTTTGTAAGAGCTGCTGTGTTTATAGAACATATTTTTGTTAATAGATATGGAATTAAGTATGAGGAGCCCTCCCCCGGCCCGGGGGGAGATCAGTGGCCCGTGCTTTAATTGCTTTTCACTTAGCAACCGCTCATGAACAGAGAAATTCGAGAAAATGAACAAAAAATCATTACATCAACATCTTTCTGAGATTGCCCAGATTTAGGAGGTTCAGAAAGACAGCGACCTTCTTATATAACGCTTTCCTCTTGTTTTTCCAGCGCGCCTCATTTCCGGGAGGGGGTAGGGGGCGCGGGTGGCGAGGGGCCTAAGTAATTTCGCTTAAGAACTCTAAACGTAATTAGTGTAGGGCGTGCAAAGGGAAGGGCTTGAAAGTTGGAGAGGGTTGCTCGCCGCCTCCGCGCGCCGTCTGAATATTTGATCGCGCTCGTCTCGCGATTATATTTGCCGGAGGAGTTTTCCGTAAACACGGACACTTCCCCACCGAGCCCGTACTTATACTTTCCTTCATTCCGCTCTCAAAGCTGTCGCGCGCTTTTAATTGGACCCCGTGTTATTTATAAGTAGACTTGTGATAGAATTAAAATTGCGCGCTACGTCGCTTCTGAATACCTTTACTGATATCATAGAAAATGTTTTTAATATAAAGTTTTTGTAGAGTTATTTTGCCATTTAAGAAAATCTTCTTTCTAAGTATTGTGTGTTATTTGAGCTTTTAAGTAGGTTTTACAATTAAATCATCATCATCATATTAGCAAGTATTAAACCTACTTAATACTTGCTACTGCTTACTTAATAAGCGAGCCCTGTAGGTACGGCTAACCGTAGGACGTCCACTGCTGGAAAAAGGCCTCCCTCATTGATCTCCAGGTACTACGGTTTGAAGCGGCCTGCATCCAACGCTGACGGTTCTTACCAAGCCGTCTGCCCATCTTGTTTCTAATATTTGATAATTTTTTAACGGACCTTCAAGCGCAGCGTAGGACGTCCACCTGGACGTCCTACGCTGCGCTTGGTGGTCCGTGACCTCCATTCGAAAACCCGAGTTCTGCGTATCTCCTCATTTCTGATTCGATCCCGTAAAGAAATCCCGAGCATAGCCCTCTCCATAGCTCGTTGAGCGACTCTAAGCTTGTTCAGAAGGCCAATAGTGAAGGACCACGTCTCGGTTCCATATGTCATCACTGGTAACTGAAGACTTTCGTCTTCAGGCACTGAGGTATGTTGGACGAAAAGACGTTGCGAAGTTTCCCAAACGCTGCCCGTCCGAGTTGGATTCGACGATTGGCCTCTTTCTCGAAGTTGGACCCACCTAATTGGACTGTACAATTAAATAGCATTTTTTAAATAATTTGGTGTTTATTTTGTATGTTACTTCAGTAGCAGTTTCTTTATAACTTTTTTCTAACACGTAGGTCTTGCCTCTTCACTCACCTAATTTCTACATACCTACTGCTGTTAGTAGGTAAGTTAGGTTAGGTTAGCTACTATAGGTTAGTCATTTGTCCTGTTATCTGTCATCTGTCATTGTGAAATGCCAACTTAAAAACTCTAGAATGGAAATTGGGTCGCGGATTTCTAATATGATCTATGAAATACTCGTTACTAGTAAAGCTTAAAATAATGTTTATATCAAGTATGGGTTATTTAAACAAATTTATTTGGTTGCCCGAAGCCTCGGCAGTAATTTACAAATTCAAAGGGCCTGGGAAACAAGAGGAAATTAGAATTTGTAATTAGAGCGTAGCAGCCACCGCCACCGCGGCTACTCCTACAACATTTGATTAGCAATTATGTTAATTTGACTTAGAGCTGCGTAAGATTTCTCCTAATTTGTTAGTTAAATTATTATCGCGACGCTACGACATGAAATATTTCCTTCAATTAGAATTTAATTGAGTTATCTTAGGATTCATGCCTAGAAACATGGTTTATAAATTCTCGACGAAAAGACTTCAACGCGACATTGGTACTACGAACAAATTTAATATTTTCGTATCTTCGAACAGTCGTATAATAATTTCAATTAATTTCAGCTATATAAAACTTAATTATGTGGAGGCAGGTAGGACTTTTGCGAAACCTTATACAAATCACGAACAGCGCTGAAGATTAATCGTTTAATTATCGCCGAACTTAATGTATCGTGAAACAATAAAAAGCGTCGCGACATTTCGTGAAAACAAAGCCGGGAGCCCTGTTCGAGTGAGCCCTGTACGCACTTCTAGCGAGCGCCGAACACGGTGCAATTTAATTATCGAAGCTCCCGCGCTTTACCCTTTTGTATCTTAACCCCCGGATGAAAAAAATACTCACCCATAAAATAGAGGACGGGTACGAAAAAAGGAGCGTATGCAAATTCAGGATAAAATATAGCCCGTAAATGCCACCGTTTCTAAAAGAATATTAGAGACGTTTTTCAGTGGGTGGCTGGGGGTTGCTTTGTACTTTGTCTCCGCGTGCTAAGTACTGCAGGCTCGGGTGTCCGCGCGAAAGAATCTGCCTTAATTTGCGACTGTTGTTTGACGATAAATCAACGTACCTACGCGCTAGGCTCGCTAGGGCACCGGGTATTTGCATAATTCGACACTGCAACTCGCGAATGCTACGCTGATAGGGTAATTTAATCGATATTGGCTCGGCAAATATGTAGGTTTTATGTCTAACGTTTTACTTGGCAAACGTGCCACGTCGTCGGTTTCACCTTTATTTTTCCCCCTTTTTCAATAGTTATGTAAAATCAAGATTATTTATTTATTTATTATTTATTTTTCAGCCGTTATTATCCCACTGCAGGGCAAAGGCCTCCCTTCCCTTCTTCCACTCCTCGCGATTTAACGCTGCTACAGGCCAAGATCTTAAATAGGCGTCTAGTTCATCGCACCATCTTCTTCTAGGTCTTCCACGTCTTCGGCTTGCGTTAGGTGGAATCCACTCCGTGGTGAGCTTTGCCCATAATTCGTTTGACATGCGGCAGACGTGATAAGATAACTATGAATAATGGATTGACCTACTACTACATAATTAAAGGATCCATAATTTAATTGAGGCACTTGAATTAATTTAATAATGTCTTCGACAATAATTGCCTACGAAACCTAATTAGTAAGAAGGGATTTTTTGGTTGAAAAAGCCGTATGAATATTTGAAGCTTAATTAAATAGGGTGAATATTCTTTATAGCAAGCGCGGCGGCCGCTTGACTATTATTATCTACTCGGCGGTTTATTGTGAGCTTAGGTTTTTTCATTTCCTTCACTGGGAAGCCAGTAAGTACGCGTAATAAGGGTCACCTGAAGAGGAATGAGTTGATAGGCGTTTTAATTATTGAGGACAGGAGCCGGGCGGGGGGCCGCGGCTAGCTCGCAGGCAGAAAGAGACAACATCAAATATTTAGCGCGTAATACCGGCCACTCTCTCGCTTGTAATTAAAGCGTTCTTTCCCTTTTTTCAGCGGCCTGATACAATATTCAGCATGAGAAAGAGGCGCCCGGTGGCGGGGTGGCGCCTCCATTGTATTCGCTAAGGAAGATAAATTAAAAAATATAATTACAAGGCGGCCGCCATAATTCTCGGCGGGCGGGGTGGGCGAGGGAGATAGTGGAGGAGCGCTCCCGGAGGAGGCTTCTTAAATATTTGGGGATAGCGCGTACCTACGCATTACGTAAATTAATGACACGGATTCGAGGAAGGATGGCGCCCCCGCCGCCCCTGCCTCCGCTGTTTGTTTTGTTCTAATGTGCGCTGTTAACGACGTTATTAGACGCGAATCATACTCACTGCTTCCACTCCTGGCCGAGCCGGCCCGGCCCCGCCTGGATTGATTGGACTAACGACTTTCTCTTATTCTCATAATTGCTCAAATTGGAATTTACGAGACTGATTTCTCGCAATTATGACAAAAGGTATCATTTATTTCCGGATTTCCCTTGAAATGATCTCATTTAAATTGAGCACTGCTCAATTCAGATATTGCTCTCATGTTTTATTTCTAGAGACACAGATATTTATATTTATAGTAAAAGGTGTAATTTGTGTCTCCACTACGCGTTAGTGCAGATAATTCGTCTAGAGAAGCTTAAAACTATGGTCTTACCAGCGTTTATTATCCGTATGTATTTAAACTTAGGCCTTTCCCTGCAGTGGGACAGTGGAGGCTAAATAATAATAATTTAAACTAGGCTGCTCTACTGTTGTCGTGTAGTTGGGGTCGAGCCGGCATGCGCACTCGGTAGTCACATGAGCACACGATCAACAAGTGCCCATATGTGCCGGTCTCGAACGTGTTTATCTCACAAATAACGGCTTCGGGGAAATCTGACGGTGCTTTTCTTGCAGGTTCGATCAAAATAAACTAAAAATGAGTTTATTAGAGATATCGTTAAGGGAAAAACACATATTACCTTTATTAACACATATTATGTACACATATTACCTAAAGCTAGGTATTTAACATTTGATGTCGTTTATTGTGTTTTCTTTATTTATTCAATAGATATATATATATATATATATATATATATATATATATATATATGTGTTTTGAATTATTCTTTATTTTGATTAAGAGACCCGACTCCAATGATAAAATCTTGTTGGTTAAAATACCTAAATAGATTTGGGTATTTTTGGATACCTAAGCTAAGGTAGTTATTGAAAAAAGGAGACTTCAATCTCTTGACACAGGTGGCTAGCCTGTAAAAATGCGTTTTTGGTATACCTTACCAACTCATCTTAACTCACCTACAAAAAAATATTGTTTGAAGGCAAAATTTACTTATATAATATTTGAGTATTTCCCTCGATTAGCGCCTTTGAGTGCCTTTGCCCTGCAGTGAGAAACATCAGGATTATAAATTATATCTAGTGGGCCACAGTATCTTAGAATGCATATGTAAATATAGTAAAAATTTAGGTATACTTGTTTGTGAAGTTTTATCAAATCCGCTGA
Organism: Pasiphila rectangulata; assembly: GCA_963082625.1. Lineage (NCBI taxonomy): Eukaryota > Metazoa > Arthropoda > Insecta > Lepidoptera > Geometridae > Pasiphila > Pasiphila rectangulata. Next base: position 15,095,564 of record OY720235.1, on the reverse strand, counting down.
GCGATTAGGTATTCGTGAAGCCAACCCAATACTTGCAATTATAAAAATAGTAAGGATATTCAAACGTACTTCACTTGATAATATTTCCAGTGAAATTATGCATACAATTTGAAGCTGAAGGGCTGTTAGATACCACTGATGTTGGCGCAGTGACGTAGAGACTGTGCCTGTTTCTAAAATATCTGCACATACTTGAATATACTCGTATTGGTCGGTGGATATATAAAAACTAAACTCGCGTTGCTCGGTTAATCGTCAAACAACCAATTCCTACCACCAATTCTGCCGAGGGGTGCCGGCAGTAGAATGTTGCCTCTTCTGGATGCAGTTATCTGCCAAGGAATTCCTCCGGAAGATGGGCTGCAGCGTCTTTCCTTGTATCAACATTCCGTCCTGCGCTCGCCAACCCGAATGAAAAGCGTGGCGAAAATGGCAACAAACCCCTCATGATCTTGGAGATCCAAGAGGGAGGCCTATGTCCAGCAGTGGATGTGGGCAACAGTCCTACTGATATGATAAACCAATTCCTACGCTTTTCTTAAAACACCAATCTCGAATTCTGTATGTTATTAAAATAAAACCCGATCGAGACGACTCCACCAAAATATTGGCAAACGCTGTGGCTCGAGGACCCTCAAAAGAAAACTTATTAATTTTCATCATTATGAATTCCGCGAACGAAACTCGAACGTCTAATTTCAACCCTAACTTATCAAGACGCGAATAAAAAGTTCACCCCCCGGCGCACCCCTGCTCACCCCCTTGTTTAAAACGCCGACGAAAAAAGAAGCACATAAAAATGCATGAGGCCTTCCTCGTTATAAGGAAAGGGTAGCACCCACCCCCCTTCGGGAGGTAGCTGTAAAAATCGTCTCTAATTTAAATTTGGGAACTTTCGCGTCGCGGGGCAACGTTGATGTCTTGATAAATGCGAGCGAATTCCACTAATTTCGCGACTTCAGCTCCGGGAACTTTTAATTGGGAGAGCATAAATCGCGCTTGGCTAATGGAACTCGCATTCATTTCATCTCATGACAAAACGGCCTTCCTCCAGTCGCGTTTAGATAACAATCGCTCATTGTTTCCAGCGACTCATTATCGCGCTAAGGGAACTTTATCTATTACTTGAAGTTTGTCACTCTGATAATCTAGATGTAAGTTTATAGCAAACATTACATTAATGACCAAATAGTTAACAAGTACAATCTGCTTTAATCGTATTGAATGAAACACCACTTTTCGTATATTTGACATACTATTCACACCCACGGTAAAATAATAGCCTGTGTAAATACACACGACATAGACACAGGATTTTGTCCAGCTTTATCTCCGTATTGGTTGTAAATTTTCCAAAATAATCCCACTAATACAGTTTATTTGGATGAAGCTTTGTTACCTCTTCACGCAAAAACTAGGCTACGGATTGAGCTGAAACTTTGCATACGTATTGATGTTGACCAGGATTAACACATAGGCTACTTTTTATTCGGATACAACGCATGCGAAGCGGCGGGCAGAAGCTAGTTTTCTATAAAATCTCCATTGAAGTATTTTTTAACCTATCTTGTGTCTCTCTGCTGGGCGAAGGTTTCCCCCGTCTCCTTCCCTTACTGCTTACGATTACCGGCCGCTCCCACCAGTCTTCCTGGAAAGCATTGATATCGTCACGCCAGCGTCTTTTGGGCGTCTTCAGGCTCCCACTTCGCGATGCCCACCTATCAGGGTGCATTCCTTTTGCGTGGCCCGTCCAATCCCATTTCAGCCTAGCTATCTTTTTGCCTACATCTGCATTTATCAGGTATTGCGAATCTTGCCCATACGCTTGACTCCAAGAACGCTGCGTTCCATTGGTCGCTGGCAAACTTTGAGTTTGGATTCTTGTGAATCGGTTAGGCAGCACGTTTGTGCATGTGAGAAAGGGTAAGTATAATACACATTGAAGTATACGAAATTTTAAATCTTAATATGCAAGTCGACGTCAGGATCTGACATCAATTAGGCCTCTGCCTCGAATCTTGCGGGCAGTAGGGCGGCGGCGGCGGCGGCGCGGGAGCGGCCGGAGTTTGCATGCCCCCGCGCCGCTGCCGCGCCGCTGTTTTCGAGGCCTGGTCCATTTGATTTTACGCATAAGATCCTGCCGCACCCGCGCGGCCGCCGCCGCCGGCTCGCTGCCCGCAAGATTCGAGGCAGAGGCCTTAAAACATGAACTAGGTCAGATTATGAATTATATGGAACTTGTTTGTAGGAAAAACATTATTTATACACGAAATTATAGGCTGATACATTATATATAGGTATATGTGTGCTTTTTAAAACATTATCTTAGCAAGCGTAGCACCTGTCTACATGTTATGCTACGACAGGACTAAGAGTCTACGACATATGGCTACGCAGCGCCGTAGCTCGCTGCCGCTGCCGCCGTCACCACCTCTCAACTAATATTCAATTAATAAAATCTTATACTAAAACTACGTTAGATAAAATAAAAAATCGGTCCATTGTTCTACAGTAGGTATGTACTTATGCAATAAATGTCGATTTTTATATACCTACCATAGCAATCATGCATAATGTGCACATAACATACGCGCACTTATTAAGTGTTGGGATTAATAAAATACAATCTGTTAACTTTTTTTAACTTTATCTCATTTTCTATAAGATTTCTATCGTAAAAAGATGCACAGTGTTAGAAATGTTTAAGATGCACAGTGGTGTCATGTCAATACTGTTGGCGCACTTCCCAACTAAAGCTTACTAAAAATGCAGTAAAATGACTCAAAGCTATCACGTGGGTGCCGTTCTTAAATTAAGTCGGACCAAATTGACCTTATTTTACGTTGACAGCTCTTAATTTAGAAACGTCATATCTCTAGAAGCTTTAGGAAATGCAACAACAGAATCGGCGCCGAAAAAATATTATTTATTTTATTTTATTTATTTCGGAAAACAAACACTATAATTATAACCAGAAATATAACAGTAAATTAAACTAAATACCATTAATATTTTATTATTATATTAATCAAATTGCCTCAATCCGATAAAAATACTCATAATGCAAATATTAGGTACATTAAAATGAACATATCATGGCCGATCTGTCTATAAAAGCCCACAATTTAGACGCTGTAAATAATTTATCTGCTTCTTGTTGCTCAAACACTTATTGGTACCTATTGTATACCTACTGCGTAGTCATTGGCAAGTAGAACAATGAGAAGTTAAAACTTCCCCATCACGAACTTTCCACTCCATGTAATTAATACAGAAACTTGAGTTTGTTTTGAGTGCGCAATTATAAGAGCACGCGTATCGCGTTTTCTCTTCTTCATTAAATCTAGACAGTGCCTTCGACGGGTAATGTTATTCGTTTGGAGAAGTCAAAGGTTGTGTTTGCAGAAAAAATATAAGTTATATATAAGTACCCGAGAGCGGACGGTGGCATTTTTTCCATTCGGCGCGTTCCATTAGCGTGCCTTTGTTTGGCGGGAGCGCGCAAATTAATTTAGCTCTCCGCCATTTCCTCCCTCCCCTCCCCCCCTCCGCGCCCTTTTTTGTCTACGCCTTGCTCTACGTATCGCTTTCTTCTTTATGGCTCATTAAGCAGCATTGTCGCCATTGTTATTTTTTTCGCCTAACCCACGAAATCTAATTATTATCAGCGAATCTATAGATCGATGCCACTATTACGAGAATGTCGACGCTATTAGTGGAACCTCAATGCTTGCAGAATTTGCTTGGATAGTGAACTAACATCGTATCGTGGAAATCTTCTTTGCTTTTTACCCAAACACTTTAGTGTAGGTACCTATACTATATAGATCCCATCCAAACTTGGGTACATGTAAGAAACAATTACTTACTCGTTATAAAAGTACTCAAAATACATCTGAGGAATACAAAATTATACCTAAAGTTAAACTTATTGATTAGGTACAAAATTATCTTGAAATATCGATCGACTTAACTACCTCAGCAAGAAGCTTCGAAACCTCGAACAATCTCTCTATGTGTAAACATTGCAGATGTCGTTACAATTGAATAGCTAGTTTTATAATACTAAAACTTACCAAGGTGAGTTGCGCCAGCGTCGCTCGGTGGTGCAAACGCGCGCTCCCCGCAACAAAAAAGCGGCGACTGAGTGAGCCCACGCGGCCGTGACCCACACCACACCAGCAAGCACCCACGGCTTTACAACCACAGAGACTCACACAGTTACTATACCACACAGCCACAGCTTACACTACACTCAGTACGTGCCACCCAGATGAGCCAACAGTCACAAACGCGTGCCCTCGGCATTACAACCCTTGCGTATTCATAAAGCGATACCTCATACTCGTTGCTTTTCTAATGCAAATCAGCTTGGGAATATTTCGTTTGGGCTCTTTGTGATTTCGCTACAATGTTCTAGGCGGTGATTTTGTAGTCTTGAAATAACCCATTAATCCTTGATTAATCTTTGTTAGCTGAACATTCCTGAGAAATGTTGGCGTGATGCTTAGGTATTAGGTAACTTTCTTCTCTTAAATTGTATAAAATCTTTATTTCATTTGCTAAAAGAAATGAAAACTAAAAGTACCTTTTATCTCGTCTTACGACAAAGTGCCTAGTTTCTTGCTTAATTAACTTCATAATAATTTTCAGCGGAGAGCAAACGGGACTTCTCTTTTAATTTAAAGCCGAGTCTCCGGACTGAAAATTTATAATTAATTACTTAACAGATACATTTAAAATTCTTAATTAAGCAATCCGTACTTTCTCCCGTCTATAAATTAGATCGAGCCGTTTCCATAGAGACTACTCATCCTTTAAAGCGGGCCGAAGGGGGGCAAAGGGGGGACTTTACAAAAAATATAACTTAGGGTGAGTAAAAAACCGTGGGGTGACTCAACCGGCCGGTGCACCCCACGAAGAGAAATCTACGATCAATATTAACTCTTTTTCAACAGGGAATTTTGAATTTTTAAGTCATTTAAGTATTCGTAACGATGCGAGAGTGAAAAGATATTATGCGCGTGTAATAAATCCCTCATTGGACACGCACGGCAGTTGGATGTATTTCTAGTGCTAATATTTGTTCTGATCAACAACTATAAATCACAGGACGAGTGTGCCACATTCGTGTGCATTTGTCAAGGTCGCCGGCATATGTGGGCGATGGAGGAGCATTATGTGGCTGTAGAGCGATCGCCTTCATTGATTTTTATTTTTTTTAAAGCATCGTTTATTTGATAGAATAGCAGAGAGTAGAATTTTAGAACAATACTAGCTTCTGTTAGAAACATCTATGTGCTCAACCGATAATATGATCTTATCGAGAATTTCGACTCGGCCCGTCAGGGTTCCGTACCTTAGCGGTTAAAGCACTTCCGGTTTAAGGAAGGGTAGAGGTAAAGTATCGATTTGACCAACACGGGTTCGAATCCCGTCTGAATCGAAGATTTCTGATAAGGTTTTAATTTTTTGGAAATGTTCTGCTTAAGTTTACACACACTATACAAATCACAGACCACATCAGCTCAACATACGCTTTACTTAGATAAAAAGGTACTTAAAGGATGACTCACGCTAGACCGTGTCGTGTCCGAGCCGAGTTCAAGCAATTTTTCCGAGCGTTGTCCATTGCTCGGCCCTCACTCGGTTGCCGCTCAGTATAGCGTGAGTGTGTCCACAAAATATGTATATGCAATATTAGTTAACCGTGCTACGGCCAAAACTCGGCTCGGACACGATACGATCTAGCGTGAGTCGTCCTTTATGTGTGTAGGTTGTCTAATTTGTTACCTTTCTTTCTAATCCGTGATGTCCAAGCACCTTTGTAACCTGCCAATAGCGTCAAAAATTCCATTTTATTTTCAATTACTCACGGCTAAAGGTGACCAAACATCTTGTGATAAAAAAAAAACCCACATGCATACGTAATATCCAGTGCATTAAAAAAACAAGCCCGGTGTGCCTCGAAGCGTGATATAAAAACATTCATTAGAAAAAAGCTATTTATGACAGCGGCCATTATCGTCCAATAAATCAGCTGGCCGCTCTTCTGTTTTTCGATAATGATTCTATTATTATGGAAAAGCGTTATGTAACTGTAACATTGTTTCCTTACGGCTGTGAAAGTGTGGAAGCCACTTGTTTTATGGAAACAAATTGTGCGTCCTTGTTTTTTGTTAATTGGTGTTTTGAAGTACTGTTATTGTCTTAAAAATTATAAAGATTTATACATATTTGTTAAAATAATAAACGGACCAGATTTTATTAAAATGTTTGATTTCATACCACTTGTATACGAATTTTCTATAGGACCTGCTGCTCGTGGCACTAGTAGAAGTTATTATCAGTAAATTAAACCTGCTCTTGGAAGTTATCGTGTTTAGGAACAGGTTTTTTTTACTGATAATAACTAATGTTGCTTACAAGTCATACGTACGTACATACTCAAACTCGTAGGTTTAACAAGTGTATCTCTCGGGATACTAGCTTCTGCCCGCCGTTTCGCATGTATTGTACCCGAATAAAAAGTAGCCTATATGTTAATTCTGGTCAACATCAATAAGTGTGCAAAGTTTCAGCTCAATCCGTAGTCTAGTTTTTGCGTGAAGAGGTAACAAACCTCCATCCAAACAAACCTCCATCCAAACAAACTTTCGGCTTTATATTATTAGTGGAATAGTTTAATAATGCCTTAATTGTTCATAAATCAATCACATACAATTTCTTCTAATAAGCTTATATTAGAACTCTCAAACAAACGTCCTGTATGAACAAAAGCTGTCTCCACACAAGAATGCCGCTCGTAAGTTTTTATGCGTGTCGGTCGACGGCGCCCACTGTACGGGTTACAAATTGTGGGGTGAAAGGGGTAGTTTTTTCTAATCGACTTTCCTAACAGTAATAAACGATATTTATCTTTCTTAATTATAGCCAGGCTCAGCTATTTGGTAGCTGTGTGCGTGTTTTTGCCACGGCGCTGCGTTATTATCGAATTATGTGCGTTTGTCGTTAATGTTGAATTTGTTCGTATTATGGCCCCCGGCCTTATTACGAAAATGGGCGACCACTTTAAAATACACGTAAATTTAAAGTGGTCCTCTCTTTGTGAAAATAAATAAATATACCGTAAAAACTTAGGTATCTGATCAAAAATAATTATAAACTTGTCCACAATGTGTTAGCCGTCCATTTAACATACTTATTGTTTCGAGAATTTAACGACGCAATATTCAGCCTATTTGTTTATATTAGAAAATCTACATTCTGTTATAACTATATCTAAATGAATACTCCTTTAATTATACATTTTTCAGTTTACTGAAAAATGTATACTTAATTAATTTTAACTTAATTAATTGAGGAAGGAAATCTAAATGTGATTAACATAACATTGGATTTTACTACTCAGCTATTAAATTAACAAAGGCACTGGCTAAGCTAAAACAATTTTATTCACCATCCTAGAAACATAAATTTTAAAATATTAACAGCGAAAAAAATTCAAATTGTAAATTTAAAAATGAGAACGAGGGCACTGATCTCTCGGGACGCATGCGTAACATCAACCCTTTTTACCCTTTCGCTACCCAGGGTGTTTTTTGTAAGCGTTTTTGTAAAGGGTTGTGTATGGGGTACCTGCCACGCGACTGAGGGCGGTAGGGTTGAGTTTTTTTACTATGGACCGTGACGTGTTTTATGCGCTTTTTTCTATGAACTTGTGTAGAGAACAATAGAAAGTACAATGACCCCACAAACTATCAGCTGACGGACAAAAGCGCACTTGTGATCATGCGTTATTGATTTTTACGGCAGTTCAAGGTCGTATTCTAATATTATACGAATTGAGGGAATCAAACATGTACGGCTTGCATCTTTTTATTTTCTTGTGTCCTGTTCGTTTAAGTTTATGTCGAATGAAAGTCACATAACATAGTTAGGTTAGGTAAGAAATGTTAATGTTTTTACCTCAGCAAATAATCTAATTCAATTACCAAGGTATCAGCAATATAATTTAATTGCTGTGACTAACATATTATTAAACTTAATAAATTTTTTGTAGCCTTTACATTATTTATATACTCTTTGGACTATATAAATGAACATGGACAAGACGAAGGTTATGTCAAATGTCCATGGTATGCCTGCCCCAGTTGTGGTTGAGCTCGGCTCATAAATTACGATCTAAAGTAACAAAGTTTGAAATTAATACATACACCTCCATTTTTGAAGTCAGTTAAAAAAATATTATCTCTATATTTTATTGCCTATATTGGACTACCTACATATATACATACGTGTATAATAATAACTAGCGGACCCGGCAGACGTCTTGCCCGCTGATTTGGTGACATACCGACAGCAGCGCCACCTACCAGACCCAATTGTATTTTCAAACCATCGAGGAACCCATTGAAATACACATACAATTTTATCAAAATCAGTCCAGCCGTTTAGAAGGAATTTAGTGACAAACAGAAGAATTATATAGATAAAGAAAATTATAGTTAGCCCTTTACTCTGAATTAACGATTTCTAAGATGATCACCCTTAATTCAGTTCGCCTTTTGGCCTGCTCCAATGCCTTCTATTGCTTACTGTCACTAGCAACTCTTCTCTAGTATGGGCTAACCGTCAGTTTGATGTCATCTGTCCCTCGTGTCTCTTCCCATCTCTGGGGTACCAATTTGTTATGATTTTGCAACATATCCTCTATTTCCATTTCCATTTCAGAACAAGCTATATAACTGCAGGTATAAATTGAACTGTTATGTACAAAACAGTTATCCTGGTACCGGATGGTATCAATTTTCTTCACACACCCGTTCATTTTTGAGCAATCGAGGTAAAAAGCAATACTTACCTACATTCTACTAACCCACATTGATCAAGGTGTTAAGGGTTATCAAGTTCCAAGCCGTTATGTAGCGCACATTTCAACTGGCAAGCCCTTTGTTACAACTCTTTTTTGGCGTTTAAAAAACTATCCCCTTTAGTAATGTTACCCGACGAGTTCTGCGCTTCATTTTTTGCAAAGGAGAATCGGTTTGCAAAAAATAAAGCTGGCGTTGTGTGTGATGTTTTCTGAATATCACTAATATTTATTGTTTTTATAAGGTTTCAGGTAAAATCGGCTCTATTGTAGAAATTTTAATTAAAATGTGCTATTTTGCTCATTCATCTCAGATTTTAACGTAATTTTTACTTCTTTCCCTCACTTAGAAAAAAGTTTCTGAGGCGAACTTGTTCATTAAGGTGCTTTATTTAATTTAATAAAGCACCTAATAAATTTACCTAATAATAAAATAGTACCTAAAGCAACACATTGTAATTGTTATGTGGTGCTTTAGGTATTTTATAGAATTATATATATTTAGTGATATATTATGTTAGCATATATTATGAATTATGCATCACACATAACATCGGCGTCGGGTTTTTTTACATGATAAGCTAAAAGTTTATATAGTTATATTTTATATTAAGTATCGATGTTACCTCTATATTAAGTATTTAAGACCTTAGTGACGTATTTTTTGATGTGCGCGTGTTTGACCTTACCTTGCATTATTTAATGCGGTAAATAGTCTTAAAACTGTTAACCTGATGGCATATGGCATAAAGAATGCAGCCATTTTTGGTGTGTTTAAATCAAAACAGCAACAACCGAACGCGTTGACCGATTTACATGAAACCTTTTTTGTTAGTACCGTCTTAATGAGAGAAGGGTACGGTCACAGGGACCGGAGTTATTGTGACCTCAAAAGGTCACCAAAAAAATAAATGTCTTCAAATGGCCGAAAACGTCCAAAAACCCAAAAATGCCATTTGGTGACCTTTTGAGGCTTTCGCCCCCTTTTCTGCTGCCCCCGTACCAATGCTTGTTTCTAAGGAGGTAACACTAATTGATAAATAAGAATAACGAAGAATTTATTTTATTTATGACATTATGTTCTTCATGTAAGTGGTTCTTTGTTGTACAATGAAACAATGAGTTCTTTAAACTGAAATTTGTAAATAAGGCTTATACGTTACAGAAATATTTGATTTATAGGTTTTCAATTTCGCGATAACGACTATTACTTATTAGTCTTATTACACATGTAACCGGGACATGCGCCGGAAATGTTAAGTATTAATAAAGGTTAATAATGCGATGAATACCCAGTGGTTAAGAGTGTAATAATATTGCATTATTAATATAGAAATGAAAAATGCAATCAAAATTTTGTCTCCGACGGGACTCGAACCCGTAACGTTCAGACGAACACCTTCAACGCAGGCTGCCTTAACCGTTCGGCCACGGAGCAATTAACCGTCGGGTCGAAAATCTTGACTGCCTTTATCGGTTTCGAACCGAGTGGCGACATCTAGCTGAAATTCTTAGAGAAATTCTAGCCCACTGTCCGACAACAAGTAGTCAGTAGCAGTGAAGAGATGTCGCTTTAGTTAATTTTATAAGCATTTTTTTTTTTATTTTAAAGTGTAAACCCACACTAAGGTATCATTATAGAAATGAAAAATGCAATCAAAATTTTTTCAATGAATGATTGCATTTTTCATTTCTATAATGATACCTTAGTGTGGGTTTACACTTTAAAATAAAAAAAATGCTTATTATTAATATAATTGCTAAAAAACTACATTCCGCTTTGGAGGTATCCAATATCCTTGCGAGCATTAAATTAAGCAAAAGCAATTAAAACAAATTGTAACAGTGAATAGAAGTGAAAGAGTGAGGTTTTTTGTTCGCTGCTTTCCCTCACATGGAAAAAAAGTTATCTGAAGCGAACGAATTCAATTATGTGCTTTATTCAATTTAAATGCGTCATGTTCTTCTTTTGTAAATTGACTATTCTATATAGCGTTTTTCTCTATTGAATAAACACTTATTGACTTTGACTTTGAAGATGTCTTTAAGCTGGTATCAATATTAACGGTGAATACACCTTCGGTTTGCCGAAGTTATTGTGGTCATGACAAAGTCGATGGAAGAACTCAGAACAGTACTTGATGGCTTCAATCGAGTCTCCCAACGGGTAGGCCTTAAAATGAACATGGACAAGACGAAGGTTATGTCGAATGTCCATGGTATGCCTGCCCCAGTTGTGGTTGAGCTCGGCTCATAAACGACGGAGATCTAAAGTAACAAAGTTTGAAATTAATACATAGACCTCCATTTTTGAAGTCAGTTACAAAAAATATGATCTCTATATTTTATTGCCTATATTGGACAGTTTCTTATAGAAAGTCATGCGCGTCTAACATCTGATTAAAGTTAATAACCAAAGACAGTAGGCCTATTGTTATTTCTGAATGCATCACTACTTGCGATTGTGAAATTAGTAGCAGCTGTCGGGTCCGCCGCTCCAACCTACACCTTACTTTTTACCGAGAAACGAAAAAACTTAAGCTTTTTCTTGGAGTGAGTCGGCCGAGATCTTATTTCGCAAATATAGAATTTCATCAATATACAAGAAGTTCTGAGAGTTCTTATTAATTTTATTAAAGATATGACCAAAACAAGCCACGGATCGGTTGACTTTTTAAAAGATCTACTTAGGTATTTATTATAATGTGTATTGGAGAGCGATTCCTGGAATAAAATTCCTTTGAAATTAACAAAGGAATGTTCTAATTATCTACTAAAGAATATATGTATATACTCATCATGATTATATTTGAACACCCAAATAAGCAAATCCAAACTAACATGTATTAGTTACATTGTATCTTAAAGTTTGCGACTGCGTTTGTCAAGGTTCTTAAGAATTTGTATGTTTAATGGCGTAACGCGCGCATTATTCCCTCTGACAACAACACTTTTAATATTGGTCGATACAAAAGGATTAGATGCAAACCAATCGGCTACCGTATAAATACACAAACATTTATTTATAGTAATGCAATGCTGACAAACAAACCCTTTTGTTAGTTTTCGGCCTCGTTTCATACATTCGGCTGTATTCCATTTCAGTGACAATCAAGCATTGTTATAAGATAAAATGCGGCGTCGTAGCTCGGTAGTGATACCGAAGGATTAAAGGATTACACCTTCGTAGTAAACAAGTTTGCGCGAATTTCTTTTCATTATGCTTTTCTTAGATCACTTTGTCGGTCCGACACCTCTCTCTACATTGCTCTCCCGGATTTGTGACGAATCGATGCGAATATAACATTCTTCTTCTTCTTCAAATTGTTTTGACTTCTATGACTAGCGAATATATAGTTTAAAAACATACAGTTACTTAGGTAAACATGACATGCATAAAATACCTAGTTTTGTCATTTAATGGGACAGAACGCGACAAGTTCAATGCCATAGGGGTTATTAATGACATTGTGCAGCTTCACCCCATTGTCCGGAGGTAAATACATCAAAAATGTTAAAGGAAGTTATAATTGCGATGAATAGAATTTTTGAAAAAGGTAACATTTAGCGTAAAAATCAATAATCAAACGTCCTCATGACAATGGCCGGCGGTTACTCGAATTCTCTATCAAAATAAAATGATGCTGCGTGACGCGGCGCGGGTGGATTTTTTATTGCGTTACTTCAAACTCAAGTGGCGAATGTGGCGGCAAATAGCGACACTATTTACACCGATTTCAATAAATTTAATACTCTGCCCTTGACGACAATCATCATTTCGTAACTATTCGCGTAGAGGATGTTTTCAATAAGTTGCTCCATTGTGTTCTAATTACTTATACAATTAATGAGGTCAAATAACCAAGTAAAATTTTAAAGCACGATTTTATACAAAAATACTTTTTTTTAAATAAATCACACACTGCTTTGACTGTTACAGGTAAAAAATTACTTTAAAATACAATCTTTTCTTGACTTTAGAACTTATTTGCACAAAGAATGACAGAGATCTGTTATTCCTCAAGAGTCCTCAGAATTAAATAGAGCGAGAGAACTGTTTGTCATCTACGGCAAAGAATTGCGAGCCATTCGCGAGTCCCACACGTGTGGCACTGTTGAATGTCGATCCATTCAATAATCACATATCACAATGCAATGTATAATGCATTCACGTTACCTTAACCCAGATCCATTGAGTTGAACATTTTTGTACGGCCTTAGAAAAAAAGTCTCTATCAAATATTTTGTAGCTTTCAAAATGATCATTACTTTCTTTACCTTATTAGTTTATTTTGTTTGAAAACTGTAAATAAATGATTACAAAACATGATTTTAAGTTACTTACCAATCATTTTCGAATGATAGCAAAGGCTTCCACTCACTGCAAAACCTTGATGAGACATCAGATTTAGCAGTTTCAACAAGAGTATCATTTCAAAAATGCAAACAAAAACAAGTTGGGACTCACACATGATGATTTCGTTTCCATCCCTATCCTTGTTCATCTTCCGGTAAAAAAAATTATACGCTTGTTTTTCAAACCAGCATAGGACATGGACATCGATATCCTCATGGCCTACTACTCTCTGTTTAAGAAACAACGATATTTCATTGTTCCATAAACAAAGAGTACTTAGATATCAATGTCCTAAGGCTTGTTGAAATGAGCCTCAGTGACTCTAGACTTCTATAAAGAGCACTAGGTATATTAATAGGGATGTTATGGGTGTTAAACAGACAGTAATACATTTTAAACTAACTTGTGATAAGAGACATTTGCTCTGCCGTGGGCCAAAGAGATTTGTTAAATAAAAAAAAATCAATGCTCATGTTATAAAGCTGAAGAGTTTGTTTGTTTGGTTGAACGGGCTACTCTCAGAAACTACTGGTCCGAATTGATAAATTATTTCGGTTTTGGATAGTCCAATTATCGAGATTTTTATATAATTTATAATTTTATAAGTTTTTTTGTATTTTTTTCTGAGGCAAAAGATTCGGAAAATCAAAACCTAAAATGTCAGTAAGGTGGAAATGAGTTTGAACAGTTTTTTTAACACGTATAATAGGAAAATGGTTTTGCAACATTATTTCGAAAACATGATTTGTCCTTCATGACGACAGCGGATAAAATGTTTTGAAGAACCAGGACATCAAAAGTATCACAGAAGTATTTTCATTTAAAGAAAACCTCTGCAACGTTTCTGCTGTCCTGGTCTTTTAAGTTAAATCCATAACACAATTCACACATAGTGCATAATTGCTATTTCCAAAAAGATATACTATGTACGAAAGTTATTAAAGTAAAAAAAGTAATTCTAAGTGGCCATTTAAATGGCCACTCATGAAATCTCTTTGTTGAATTGTCACCAAATAGATTGTCTATTTTGCCTATTTTTGAACTTTGCCTTAGGCTATGAGTAAGAAGCCTAAAATTGTTTTTTACTATACAAACCATTTATAGAAAAGAATAAAACAAAAATTGTTTTAAAATAATGCATTTTTTGCGAAGGTGTTTTTGTGAACATATTATCAATCCTTATCCAAATAATTACGTTATTTGTCATAAGTTTGAACTAAATTGCCTTTTACACCATTTGAATTCAAGAAACATTTTAGAAGATATCATAGTTTTATCGCGCGTAACTTCTGTTAGTAATTTCTGATAAAGAAATTAGATGGAAATCAAAATAGAAATTAAGAATTTTATATGTAAACTTACGTTAGATAAAAACTTCAAACTCTAATCCCACTAATATTATAAAGCCGAAAGTTTGTTTGGATGGATGTTTGTTACCTCTTCACGCAAAAACTAGGCTACGGATTGAGCTGAAACTTTGCACACGTATTGATGTTGACCAGGATTAATACATAGGCTGCTTTTTATTCGGGTACAACGCATGCGAAGCAGCGGGCAGAAGCTAGTTGTCTAATATTTATAGATTTTATGTAAATTAAGAATGTTTCTGATAAACCTTATTTCGTTACAAGAGATTGAGATTGTCAGTAAAAAATACAACTTAGTTCCTCCACAATGTAACAGAGGTCACTTGTATGATAAATGATAATATACATATAAATCACATTATGAAAACGTTTCGTTATTGTTTAAATATATAGATTGATAATCTGCTCATTAGATAATTTATAAATAAATATTAGAATTTAGAAATGGCTCCACTGTGTTAAATTTAGTTTTAAAAAACTTTTGTTCACTTCGGATCAAATATTGTTAAATATTGGCTTGAAAGGAACAATATTTATATTTTTATGAATAAGAATGATCTTAGAATAAGTTTCAACATAAGTCTAGTATATATATTAAATGATGTTAAAAATAGTTATAAGCAAATTGTATTATCTGTTCTGTTGTGATTGGTCAAAGCAACTTGTTTTGATCAAGGTATATAAGATTGAAATGGCGGGCCAGTCATACTTTTTTTGGTGGTGCAGCTACAGAAATAAAGGTAAGTTGATTTGTTAATAATAATCTTATGATATGTACTTAGACTATTCTGTAATAAGTGTTCCGTGTTGCTAGAATACCAAATAAGAAATCCTATTAAACTCGTTTCCTTGTTTTTGTGTCAATAACTAGTATTATGTCCAACCAATTAAGCTCGAAGTTGGTAGATATATTGTGTCCTTAATAAATATACATGGCATTGATAGTTATGTACGTGCATATAGATTCTTCTATTCTACAATTAACATAATTTAACGTTTGTGCTCTGATAATTGGTATAATATATTATGTACAACTATGTTGAAAGAGTGAGGTTTCTTGTCCGCTTCCTTCCTTCACTTGAAAAGAAAAGTTATCTGAAGCGAACGAATTCAATTATGTGCTTTATTCGATGTAAATGTGTCTTGTTCTTCTTTTGTAAATTGACTATTCCAAGAAGCGTTTTGCTCTATTGAATAAACACTTATTGACTTTGACATAGTTATTATAATCCCTTGTTTTCCTGTGTGATTATTTGTTGAGAATCAATATAGCCCTGGTACTTAAACATTCTAGTATGTGTTTCATAATATTTATTTCACCCTCATCCTCTGCTGTTAGGTTTAGCAGTTATGACTAAACAGGTTTGCTGCCTCGCTGACTATAGGTCTTGGAAGATATGTATAAGCAGTAAGTTCTTATTTATTTAGGAAACTCTAGGAATATACCTAGGGACTTATGCTGAATCTGACACGCGCGTATTTTAATGGTAGGTGCCTAGGTATGATTCATTCTTTCCCTCTCATAAGTGATGCAGACGAAGTTGTGCGAGATATCTAGTATTAAAATAAAATGCCGTACAAAAAGCCTGTATTATGGAAATCTTCAAGATACCTAGAGTTTAATTGGTAATTAGCAAATCAGTGATGTCACATACAATGCCGGTTTACATGTCAACGTCTTCAATCGACGCGCTAGTAACCTTGGCCGTAGTTTATTCGATACTCTCTACCTTGAACTAGGTAAGTAGAAACATTTTGGTGGACACTGTTTTATTGCAGTTGGAGATAATAGGTAGAGCTATGCTAGAGTTAACTTAAAAGCACAAGGCAACACCTGTCGCCTTGGCGTAATCAATGGAGCCCGGTTCATTTCCGCCACCTTACAAAAACAAATGAATGCTAACTTGCAAGAAAAAAATATAACAAAGCCGAAAGTGTTCCGAACAGCAGATTATGGGCACATTCAGTTATTAATTTATACGTAGCATCGCAGTAAAAAACTCAACCCTCACTTAGATTAAAGAAAAAACGTAGCTCGCGTCGCGTGAAAGGGAAAGGGTGCCTCGCGGACTCGCGTGCTGCGTTTTGTTTTTTAACCGTTCTCTGCGGTTTGTTTTTTCGTGTGATGCGTTCCTGTTTTTTAAAAACACAATACTGCCGTAGAATTGTTTTTTAAGTGCGTCATATTGAGGCGAGACAGGACGGGCGCGAGGTGCCAGCTCTCGACTTTTTCTGTACAATCTTATTTTTAAATCTCAACGCTTCGGGTAAATAATGGGAGATGCTGCAACTTCAGTTAGTTACGGTTGGTAAAGGGGAAGATTTTTGTGTTTTTACGTATAATTTGTATTTATATCCGAACATGGGGTAGGTAGGTAAAGCACGAGCGGTGAGACATATGGTTCGTTACACAGTCGCTCATGTTGTTCACAGGAGGCAGGTATAAACCGCCTGTGATTAAAAAAAAGAACTTTGCTTAGATATTTACCCTAAATAAGATGGATTTACGTGAACACTTTATTTTATTTGATTTATGTATTTGATTGTGCATTATTATTATTATATGTTATTTCAATTTGAAATTGTAATTGTGTATTTACAGTAACATCTATGGATTTTGTAAGACTGAAATAAATGATTTTTAAATTTATTATTTTAATTTGAAGAAAGCGTAAGCGATAAAAACTACTAGTTAAAAAACATAGCTAATTCGAACTTAAGTAAACAAACAACGGGGACAATAAAATCGTTATGCATTAATTAAAATTGTTAAGAAGCGGCGTCGAATTACAACGGTCATTAAGGACGACATCAATAATGTTGGGTATTTGTAAGTGCGCTATAAAAAGTGAGTCATGAAAATGCCATTAAATATTAAAAGTGGCGAAACAGAGAGCTTAACATGAAATAAAACATCGGAGGCCCCGGCCGGGCCGGGCCGGGCAGCTATCGGCGCGCCTCAGTTAATGCCTACTTATACCTTATTATATAGCGGAGTTTGCGTTGAGGAACAAAATTAATTGGTTAAAACTCCTCTCAGTATCCAGGGCGCCCCCGCCCGCGTCTCCCTCTTAATTCCGTCCCCTGCCCCCGCGCCCCTCCCCTCCGCGCGCCCGCCAGCTCCTTTGAACGCAACCTACGTACAGAAAAAACAGAAAGTATAAAGTTGACTGGCCAAGCGTTGTAGCTTAATTAATCCAACGTGTACTTAACGTATTTATTTTGATTGATCATAATTAGTTTAATTTGTTCAATGTTCTTGTATGTCTATTTGTTCACTAAGGATTTGAAGTGGGTATCATCATCTCAGGATTACCTACTATCCACGTCCACAGCAGGACATCGGCCATCATGGATCTCCAAGAACATGATACTCGACTGGCTGGTAGTCGCTAAGTGGGTATGCCGTTCATAAAAATATGACAGTATTCGTCCTACACTGGTGTTTTGATTCCTAATAACCCTATACAATCAGTATTTAAAGGCACCTTTCGAATGACCCAGGGGTAGTTGCCCCTGGAGTAGAAGCCGGGGTAAGGAGGTGTAACCTCGAGGCCCCACCCGGAGACCCCCGAAGGGGTCCGGAATACAGGAATGATGAATCAGTATTTAACATGAACTGGTAAATGTAGACAAAATAAACAACATTCAAAATAATTTGTTTCTGCCATTTTATAGTAATATTTTTGCTATGTTGTTCTTTATTGCTAGCCTGGTTGTGTTTAATACACTATTGTAAATTTTTGATTGAATTTTATCCCAATATTCCTAATTAGTAAGAAAATAATATAAAACTTTAAAAGCTGTTTTTGTATTTAAAGTGTAAACCCACACTCACGTATCATATAAAGAAATAAAAAATGCAATCAAAATTTTGTCTCCGACGGGACTCGAAGCCGTAACGTTCAGACCTTTGACGCAGGCTGCCTTACCATTCGGCTACAGAGCAATTAACCGACGGGTCGAAAATCTTGACTGCCTTTACCGATTTCGAACCGAGTGGCGACATCTAGCAGAAATCTTTAGAGATATTCTTGCCCACTGTCCGACAACAAGTAGTCAGTAGTAATGTTCGAGTCCCGTCGGAGACAAAATTTTGATTGCATTTTTCATTTCTATAATGTAAAACTTGCCGTGGGGTGCCGGCAATAGCATGCTACATTCTCTTGATCGTGCATGCAGTAAGAATCTGCTAAGGGAAGAAGATGCTGCTGCCTTACTTGACAGCAGCATCTATCCGTGTATCAACATCTCGTATTGCGCTCGCCAACCCGCCTGCCAAGCGTGGTGAGTATGGTAACTAACCCCTCATGATCAGTATTTAGAGATCCATGAGGATTTCATCATTCCTGTCTTCCGGACCCCTTCGGCTCCGGGTGGGGCCTCGAGGTTACACCTCCTTACCCCGGCTTCTACTCCAGGGGCAACTACCCCTGGGTCATTTGAAAGGTGCCTTTCTGGCTGGCTGTCCTTGTTATTTAGTCTTCGTCTTCTTCTTGTTGTAGGAGATCACGTGGCTGTTGGCGCCACTGACCCTTATGGTCCGGGGGTCGGGCATGCAGCGGGGCGAGGCCGTTGAGGTGAGGATTTGCCCAACAGTGAGCATCTTACGGCTTATAAGAATATGATGATGATGAAGTAATAAAATAATTTTTACTTCTTTGAAGGATCGAGTTATTAAAATCCACATTTTTTTATTATTGTTACCTAGTCAGTTTGTGAGCTACTTTTCGTTCGTTTTCCATTTTTTAGGAAAACCATAGTGTAAGCCTAAGCAATAGGTAATCTCAATTATATGAGAAACACAATTTAAAAGAAGAACTTTATCATACGTATTTTTATATACATATAACGTCGCTGAATAGGCTAAACTACTAACGTGCCTAAGGGCTATTTTGAGAAAAATCAATTTAAAGTTTTTTTTTGTGATTAACCTGTCACAACTTTTTTTTTCTTTTGCGTGAAAGTAAATGCTGTAAAAGGAAACATATCATGGTTTTATTTTATCTACTCAATGGATATATTATATTGTTCTTATTTTAACTAAGTATATCTAGAGTTACCTGTCGCTTTAGGATAAATATTCTAAGTCCCAAAAAAAACTCAGCATACGAAAATTGCTTATCTCCAAATTAAGTTCGCGGTAAGGAGTCACTAAATACTAAAGAGTTAACTATCATAACGTCCTCTTACAAAGAAATTACTTACAAATTAAAAAAAAAGATATTCGTAAGCGAAATTTACTAAGAGATAAAATATTTCAAACAGACTTATGGCAAAAATAAATTCAGCTTCTCTTTTGGCAATTATCTTTCTCAGCATTATTCTTATTCTTCAGATTTGCCTTTTTTGTAGTTTTTTTCCCATTTTTATTATTGTCCGAATTATTTTTTGAATTTTCTGATAATGCACTTATTGAATCGGTAGATCCTTGCCAAGAAGTACTTAAACTGCAGTAAAATTCTTCATTATCCGATAGGGAATCTATATGTTTGTAAATTACCTATAAACTTGATTATGCAAGATTTCAATTTGTAAAAACTACTAAAGTACCACATCTTGTGGTTTTTCCTTAATCTTAATTGACTAAAAGATGTGTGATAACAAAACTGCTTTAAGCGAAAGTTGTTTAAAGGCCATCGGCTATCAAAAGTATGTTTTCCAAAATTACTAATAAAGCTTTATACAGCTAGTTGCTGCGAGTGAAATACTAAACCGACAATTATTAAAAATGTGCCAAAATAAGGGACACATTAGTAAATATTCGTAGGAATTATTCTAGATTTTCGCCTATTTTTTGATGCTAAAGCGCCAAAAAATGCTCCAATCGCCACGAGACCCGGACTAATAGATAGAGAAAAAAAAATGCAGTCGAACCAATTATATAACTAATTTTGACCAAAATGGCGCTTTAGTAGTTTTGCCTATTCAGCGACGATAATATATTTATGTATTTTAACACTTTACATTTTAAACTTGGTCTTTGCCTTAATTATTATGCTTCAACTTTGGTACCTTACTGCCCACCACCTGTCCTGCTGATATCATCGAGTCTCTCATTGGTCGGATATTCCTTTACCAATCAAGTGACATCGGAAGTAAAAATTGTTTATTAGAACTTATTTTAAGTACATATCGTCGCTGAATAGGCTAAACTACTAAAGCGCCATTTTGGTCAAAATGAGTTATATAATTGGTTCGACTGCATTTTTTTTTCTCTATCTATTAGTCCGGGTCTCGTGGCGATTGGAGCATTTTTTTGGCGCTTTAGCATCAAAAAATAGGCGAAAATCTCGAATAATTCCTACGAATATTTACTAATGTGTCCCTTATTTTGGCACATTTTTAATAATTGTCGGTTTAGTATTTCACTCGCAGCAACTAGCTGCATAAAGCTTTATTAGTAATTTTGGAAAACATACTTTTGATAGCCGATGGCCTTTAAACAACTTTCGCTTAAAGCAGTTTTGTTATCACACATCTCTTAGTCAATTAAGATTAAGGAAAAACCACAAAATGTGGTACTTTAATAGTTTTTACAAATTGAAATCTTGCATAATCAAGTTTATAGGTAATTTACAAACATATAGATTCCCTATCGGATAATGAAGAATTTTACTGCAGTTTAAGTACTTCTTGGCAAGGATCTACCGATTCAATAAGTGCATTATCAGAAAATTCAAAAAATGATTCGGACAATAATAAAAATGGGAAAAAAACTACAAAAAAGGCAAATCTGAAGAATAAGAATAACGTTGAGAAAGACAATTGCCATAAGAGAAGCTGAATTTATTTTTGCCATAAGTCTGTTTGAAATATTTTATCTCTTAGTAAATTTCGCTTACGAATATCTTTTTTTTTTTAATTTGTAAGTATTTTCTTTGTAAGAGGACGTTATGATAGTTAACTCTTTAGTATTTAGTGACTCCTTACCGCGAACTTAATTTGGAGATTAGCAATTTTCCTTTGCTGAGTTTTTTTTGGGACTTAGAATATTTATCCTAAAGCGACAGGTAACTCTAGATATAGTTAAAATAAGATCAATATAATTATATCCATTGAGTAGATAAAATAAAACCATGATATGTTTCCTTTTACAGCATTTACTTTCACGCAAAAGAAAAAAAGTTGTGACAGGTTAATCATAAAAAAAAACTTTAAACTGATTTTTCTCAAAATAGCCCTTAGGCACGTTAGTAGTTTAGCCTATTCAGCGACGATATATGAAAGTGGATATAAATCATTGTACCGTTATTATTAGTAATAATTCAATACTCGATTATTACAACAGTTATACGCATTGCTTTGCAATTCCTTATCAATTCGTGGTAAACGGAAATACAATGTATTTACGTAAAACTTGTCTTTAACATAAGTTGCCAAACAGCAAACCTTTAACTTTACCTAATAACTTTTATATTCAAATAGTCATTATACAAATGGTTATGTAAACTGCAACAATAGTATTAAAGCAATGTTGCTTCAACTGCTGTCAACACACAACTATGTACTATTAATATAATAAAATCACATCTCCAAGTATTGATCATAAGAGGGCTAATGCCACACTCACCACGCTTGGCAGACGGGTTGGCGAGCGCAGTAATATTAATACTTTTTGTGTTATGTAGCACGTGTTTTTATCTTTCATTCATATATACAATTTAAAACATTTTTCATCAGTTTTACTATAGTAAAATTCGTGTAATGTAATATATTCATATTGATTAGATCTTTGATCAGCTCGAAAATTCAAAACATTCAAGTTACAACGCTTGGAGTGTACGCCAGTAACGAAGGGCGAAAGCAAAGGGTAGGTCGGGCGGGCGGGGGTGCGGGGACTCGTTGCCACTTCTCCAAATAAATTATAATTCGCAGTTCTACAGCTCCAAGCGACAGACTACTGGAATAAAGTTGCCTATTACGCAGATATTAATCTTGATTTACGTTGGCGATGCTTTATTTATATTTGAATGTAAAAATAGTTAGGAAACTTCTTTGTTTCATGGTATAAAGTGGTACAGAATACCTGCGTAAAAAAACGTTAGCTAAATAATGGAAGTAAAGTAAACCTCAATGAACGTATACGTCGGACGAGTTTGTCCTTATCTACCACATTATAATATAAATTATACGTCCTGTATTATTTATATTAAGGGGTATTCTCTTCGCTCTTCCAGCCGTAGGATGTCCATAGCTGGACAAAGGCCTCTTTCATTGATCACTATGTATGTACCTACTTATCATGAGGGGTTGTTACCATACTCACCACGTTGGGCAGGTCACACAATAAATAAATAAATAAATAAATAATGCTGGACAAATCACACAGCATCGTCTAGCCCCAAGCTAAGCAGAGCTTGTGTTATGGGTACTAGATGACTGATATACATAATACATTATACTACATAGATAGATACAATCACATCATGATGTGATACACGGAAAGACGCTGCTGCCCATCTTCCGGAGATTCATCGCCAGATTCTTATTGCATCCAGGCAAGAGGAAAAGGGCAACATTCTACTGTCTCTTAATGTTATTTAGTACAAAAACTTTATCGCAATCTCATTACTTATAAACGCATCTCAAATGTAAGAAGCACTTGTATCGCAATTTTCTTGAAAAGTTTTTTTAAATATTTCCTAAAAGTGCTACATACTCTAAATGAACAACTTAAAAATTACACAGGACAGATTCCAGCAAACACCGTATCGTGTTATAGTTTAGTGAGGTGTTGATTGCTTCACTTACTGCAGAAGTAAAGAACAACCGCCTCATTTGTTAGTATTTAAAGATATACTGGTCCAACGGACCTGCCGATACGCAACGTATGCTATGTTTAATGTTCACATCTGGACTCTTGATTTCGTATAAAAATCTGCGCATCAGAAACAATATTATTATTTTTTTAATCGCTCGCGTATACATAGGGTACACAAATGACACATTCGCTCGGATTCTGCAAGTTCAAGTTCATTTATAGATAACATAAAGGTTACAAGTCAATAAGTCCTGCTTAGGTGTATACCTCGAACGAATGTTTGACTTTAGAGTATTGTATATTTTCACGTTCGCCAATCGACACGCTTGCGACCACTCGTATCGAGTAAAACGTGTCAAACAAATATGAAGAATGCGTAAACGAGATCATGTAGTTACCTACGAGCGATACATATTCGAAAATGCATGGCTATATGTTGCGTATATCGGACAACTTTGCCCTTTACCTTATAGCTACCGACAGACACATGTACAGGTAAGCGCAAAAATAGCCCAAATTAATTGTTATCGTGGAGGCAGCGGGGTGAGCGATTAATTTAATAAATACCGACCGGATTCCGGTGCGCTTGTCTTCAGCAGGTATGCGGTGTCGCACGCCTATTGAATTACGATTCTATATCACACACAACTGCTAACTATTGCTTCTGTCTGTGGCTTCGTGCGCATCGCACAAAGTAGCTTATGTGTTATTTAACAATAATAAAAAATAATGCTGGACATTTCACGCAGCACAATCTAGCACCGAAGTAAGCAGTAGTTGTGGTGGTTGATAGAATATTTATATAATTTATTATAAAATTTTCGAAAAAGAAAAATCTATAATTGCTCGGCCAGTATCGAACTCTCCGATTGAAAGTCAGAGGTATATACCGCTCGGCCAACTCGGCTTATCGTCTATCTTCATCGTTATATCCTAATAATTGCATAATCTATTTGGCTGTTTCTCTTCTAAAAAGCTTCTCCACGTAGCCATGTGTGCGTGCATGGGGGTGGCACAGATATGTGTGCGTGTCCCCACCCGCTAGTTATACTCGTAGCATTAGTGGGACAACTCATTACTTACTGCTGATCTTAGATAATTATTAGGTACCTACTCGCTGCGTTTCTTAACGTTAAAGGTCTAACGTGGAGCATTTTGACATAATTTTTCATCATCATCTGATGATTATGACGTTTTATCACAGATTACAGAAACTAACAGATACATCACTCCAATACAAAAGCGAAAATACCTACGCTATAATAGCCTATTGCTCACCCGCCTCACCTACTTGCAAGTAATCTGTGACGCGGCATCGAATAAGTGGCTAGGGTTGCTTATACGATGAGATTTTTATAATAAAACGAATGTGGTGAAAAAAACAGCTATTTTTATTGGTTGCTCAAATATGATTTAGTTTTTTAATATGATGGATACCTTTCGATGGTCGAAACGTCAGGATAATAATAAAGGTACACACCAAAGGTACGTAAAGGTTTACACCTACGCGATAAATACCTACCTGTTAATCCAATATAGTAATAATCAGTTCATAAATGACAGAGTTCTCAAACAAATAAAAAAATCGGATGGCCTGAGAACCTCCTCTTTTTTTTAAGTCGGTTAGGAAAAGCAGCGACCTTTGTACAGGGAGGTAAGTACCTACCTACTCTCCGTACGCAGTAGTAATAGGTATACTATGGTAGTAGTTATAATCTTTGACATAACGAACTAAGTACACACCACACTTTACACACCTATACTATTATTGCTCTTTTACCTAGGTATTTAGATACTTTGCCAGCAAAGATTTAAATCTTTGTTCGCCGGTGGGTACCTAATACTTGATTTTAGGACTGTGTTGTTTTCAAAGCCCTAATCGATTTGAAGGAACGCTGATCTGGAAAGACCTATGTTGTGTGTACTAAATACTATAATCAAAATACTAAAATACTTATCTATCTGTCTAATAGCTGAACTTCTTTATTTACGAATATTTACATAGTACCTTCCTAAGTTCATTTTTAGAAGAAAGGGAAAAATAATTTTAAAAACTTAAGATTTAAAATATGTTTTACTTTAACTTTTTTCGTCTCTAGGCAAAGAAAAAAATGTAAATTTTTCATTAGATCTTTGGTTTCGGCATCCATCTACTGCACAATAGTTAGTACGACGCGCTTTCGACATCTAAATGAACGCATTTAACGTGCTTGCGCTCAAGCGGGCTTGTGGCAGCCTACTGCCTTGCAGCTCCGGCGATGTACAGAGCGGTAGGCATTTAACGCGTGGCCTTGAGCGAGTGACGGACGCCTGGTTTTATGGCTGAAATGAATCATCATTTAAAACGTCCACTGATGAACACAGGCCTCCCTCATGGATCTCCATGTGGGGTAGTTGCCATACTCACCACGCTTGGCAGGCGGGTTGGTGAGCGCAGTATGGGATGTTGATACACGGATAGACGCTGCTACCCATCTTCCGGAGGTATCCCTTAGCAGGCTCTTACTGCATCCATGGGCATGAGAGGAGGAGTATCATTCTGCTGCCGGCACCCCACGGCGACATAATTTTTACTAACGAGCAATGTTGTATGTTTGTCCTGGTCAAATTTTGTAAGCATAATTTCCGACATCCGGTTGAGCTGAAATTTTTCCTACGTGCTAAGTTCTTCTGACAATGCCATTCATCCAGAAATGGGCCTCATCACTGAAGATGATTTTCCGATGAAAATTAGGGTCAGTTGCTAACTGCTCCAGAGCCCATTCAGCGAATACACGTCGTTGTCTATGGTCGTTTACCTTCAGTTCCTGGGTCAGTTGAATTTTGTACGGCTGCAGGCCCAAGTCACGACGCAAAATTCGCCAAGTTGCGGTCTGCGAAAGGCCGAGTTCTTGTGAGCGACGCGAAATTGAATTAAAATCAGAATCAAATATTTGAGGGAGGCTCCCATACAACAAGCGTGATTTCTTTGTATTTTTTTTCGATATTAATAACGGCAACCGGTAGACGCTTGAAATATTTTCAGAATACGGTACGGAACTCTCCATGCGCGAATCTGACTCGCACTTGGCCGATTTTTTATGATTACATTGCATATGTATGGGTTTTGGATTTTTCTCAATATCTACAGTGTAAGACGATTACTTTGCGAAATTTCATAGTTCTACGGGAAGTATCCTATGAATTTTGATTACATTGAGAATGTCGAAACATGCGTTTTTTGCAGCATAAACGGTCGTATCTTTTATTCAGGTTTACCTAAAATATTGATTTTTTCACAGCTTATAGAGGCTGTAGATTTGAATAAATGGTTTTAATTTCAACTCGATACCTTTACAAGTTTTCGAGATAAAGGGTCTTGACAGACCGACAACAAAGTGATCCTATAAGGGTTCCTTTTTTTCCTTTTGAGGTACGGAACCCTAAAAAGTAGTATTATTTTAATCTCGGTTACCTCTGAACTCCGTCGTTTAAATCCGAGATGATCCGCAAAATGTAAAATAATTATAGGTTTAAGTAAATATCTTTCTCAAAAAAATATGTGCGCGTTTAACATGTGCTTTAACGGTAAAAGAAAACATCGTGAAGAAACCCATAACTAAATCAGCTTCACATATTGACATGTTCTTTCCTCAAAATATAGCCGACTTTGCTAAGAGTATGGTGTATAGGTTCTGGGCAAGCTTACTCCATCTAACATTGTCCACTGCAGCGTTTCGTACCGTATATATTATCTACAATAGATGTGAAAGGCAGATTTACAGTTCGTCATAGGATAGGAATAATCATTTAAATCAATTATGGTATATAGGTTGTCGTAGTTACGAGCGCAGCATGTCAATGGGTTAAATAAATTCACAGTAATTGTTTGCCACTGACAAAAATATACGTAGGTTACTAAAAGTACACAATCAATTAGCAAACAATAGCATTTTTGTAATTATTTAATTTACTCTGGTCAAAGTTTTTTCCACATGACTACATCTACGACATCGTTTGTTTGGCGGTTATTAATTTGAAAAAAAATGGAATTATTAAATAAAATAGCGATTAAATAACAAACATTTTATTAATAGTTATTTTGATAGGTACTGGACATTTGAAGAAATACATACACATATTTTTAGTACCATAATTGTGTCACATGTAAGTTAAGTATCACTTAAATATATTATTTTGTACAATTACTTAGGTATAATAAAACAAAATTTGTTGGACTGCTTCACTTAATCACCTGTATTTTGTTCGGGACAATGTGCTATGAGATAGACGGCTGAGGTAATTAAATTATTTTAGGAATTTACTTGAATGCATACATTGGATATGCAATGAGTGCAGTCAAATTGTTATCAACAACAAATTAAAGATGGCACAGTATTAAAAAGTATTTATACGAATAAACAAAAATTAACTTATAATAGTAATCATTAGGAACTCAAATCGATTGCAAAGTTATCTTAAAATCTAAAATTGAGACCAAACTTAATATGAATAACACTCAACATATGTAGATATAATTGTAATAAATAGTCATACCTAGTGGTAGCAGGCAGTTTGTTAGCATTGAGTTTAGTCTGTGTCGGTGCTTGCGAATGAAATAGTGAATCATAAAATCAGTCTCACAGTAATTGTCAAGACTTGAACGGTTGGTCAGTTAGTCCTAATCCCGTCGGTCTGTTATCTCAAGAGAGATAAACAATAGAAAATATTCCAAGAACTTTGGCTCTTTACCCTGGCGCAGTATACTCGAATGAGGTAGATAATGGCACCAATCGCCTTACGCTAACTACCATTATGCAACATTGCAACATCAAATTACGAATCCTAATGAATTTTTTAATATTAAATTTGTACACATTATTTTTGTACCAATCATTTCTTACAGTAACATCGCCTCACTGTCTTACCCTACAATCCGAATAATTAATGACTATGAAAGATAAAATAATAATAATCAACAATGATTTCACTACATACATACATACAATAATCACAAATCATGTGCGCTAAAACATACAAACAACCGGTATAGTTGTAGATCACTCAAACAAATAAAATAAACACGTTACATCTAGTAGGAAACTAATACCCGTAAAATAAATTGCAGAAATGCTGGATTACACTTATTGCTCACTCATGGACCGCGCCGCGGCTTCACCTCGCCTACCCTAACAATGTACAGACGCACACAGACATCGAAATCCATTCATTAAGCAAAAATATTATTTACAACATACGCTACAACATTATACATATATCTCAAGTTCGTCCTATGCTAAGATAAGATAATCACAATTTATAACGTAAATCTGACGAGGAGAATTATTCATATATTTTATTATATAACACACCAAAATTCTAATGTAAAGACCTTAAAGGGCACGGCTACATTTAGAAAATATTTATATCTTTAATATAATTTCTTCTCTTCGGTATTTCTCGTATTATGTACAATTCCACAGAATTTTAATACATTGATCTACGACTAATAGATAAACAATAAATACTTAAAGATAGCTCTATGTACAGAAGCAAAGTAGCGCCCGGCCGGCTGGGCGCGGATGTGTCCGCGTTACAAAACTCAAATATCAGCAAAAGCTCCGATTATTCTAAAGCTACTGACCAAACTGTACGGTTCCCATTCCGATAAAACATGTAATTTTTTATAAAAACTTTTCGGTTCCTTCTCTAGAAAAACAAATAGGGGTGACGAGTACGAACCGGTTAACGCAAACAACGGCCTTTATCGCGACGAGCACAATGTGTGACGTATGTCTGACTGACCTCATCATCATTTCAGCCATAAAACGTCCACTTTTAAACACAGGCCTCCCTCGTGGGTCTCCATGAGGGGTAGTTACCATACTCACCACGCTTGGCAAGCGGATTGGCGAGCGCAGTACGGGATGTTGATACACGGAAAGACGCTGCTGCCCATCTTCCGGACGACTTCCTGACTAGCTTGCCTAACAATAAATACATTTATATTTGGAGACTAAAGCCATATAAGCTAGTTTCGCCACAAAAAGCCCATCACCTTGGCTTTCTTTCAAGGAACAATTACTGTTGGCTACATGGGAAAGATGGCATCAATTTAAAATCTAATTTCTTGCAAAACGGACCACTTTTTGTGATAATATTACGAAACAAAAACCAATGCCAATAAATCAAAAAACATCTATTGTACCATTCTTAACATTTTGCAAAGTGCAAAACAAAAGATCTGAACCGTCCAGTTTTTGCATCACCTTGCCTTCCGATTATGCAAATGGTACGACAATAAATTTAAAAACTGTAACATCTTTTTATGCAAGCGTTGCAAATGCAATAATCTAAAAAAATGAATAGGACAACTACCTAACGCGTCTAAATCGGTAGACTTACCGAGAA
Source organism: Pasiphila rectangulata (assembly GCA_963082625.1). Lineage (NCBI taxonomy): Eukaryota > Metazoa > Arthropoda > Insecta > Lepidoptera > Geometridae > Pasiphila > Pasiphila rectangulata. Next base: position 15,065,814 of record OY720235.1, on the reverse strand, counting down.
ACGAATAATGGGTTCGGAAGAGACTTCGCATACCTTTGGACTAAAACAACGGAGCTTTTGCATCGAGAAGTAAGATCGGAAACCGAGATCTTCAGCCGACACGGAGGCGCGAGGTCTACGCGGGAGGAACTCGTATACCGGCTCGGCGACTAGGCTGGCGGAGGTGGTCTACGCGAGGTGCACGCGCAGGTCGGTGGGCGAGTCCGGCGTGGCCGGCCGGCGCGGCAGGGACAGGTCCTCCGGCTCCGTCTGCTCCGGCCACTCGTCCCAGCGCCAGTCGGCGCCGGCGGCGGCGGCGGCCGGCGGGCCCTCGGGGCAGCGGTGCAGCGCGGCCGCCTGCCGCCGCCTGAAGCGCGCGCCGCAGCGGCAGGCGAAGGGGGCGTCGCCTTCGTGCACCAGCGCGTGCGCCTTGAGCTGGTTGGAGTCGGAGAAGCGCGCCGGGCAGCGCACGCAGGCGTAGGGCCGCTCACCCGTGTGCACGCGCAGGTGGCGCCGTAGGTTGGCGACCTGTACGAAGTGGCGCGGGCAGTGAGGGCACGAGTACGGTTTCTCGCCTGTGTGCAGGCGCAGGTGCGTCTTGAGGTGGTGGTCGCGCGTGAACCGCTTGTGGCACTCGCCGCACTCAAAGGGCTTCTCGCCGGTATGCGTGCGCTCGTGGTTTTGCAGCACGTGCTTGTAGCCGAACGAACGTGAGCAAACCTTGCAGGTGAACAGTTTGTCCCGCGGCGGGTCGGCGGCGCCGGGCGACGAGCCCGATGACGGCGGGGATAGAGGCGCCAAACCGCCCTCCTCCAGTTTGGGAGTTCGACGTCGCTTGCGCGCGCGTTCCGGCTCCATCGGCGGCAGCAGCGGCGCGGGCGGTGACGGCGACCACGCGGCCAGCAGCGCACCAGAGTATAACTCAGACGGTAACCCAGCTACCAACGCGGCCGCGCGCTGCGCCAGCAGTCGCTCCGCCAGCATCGGGAGGGATTCTTGGCGCATCGTCGAAAGCGGTCGGACTGACACACCTATGGACAATCAAAATCGACGATGAGTAAAAATGGTTCTCGATCCCATGTATTGTATATTATGTTGTCATGACTTTAGGGAGGGATGTTCGGAAGTTTCACTTCTGGAATTAACCTCATCGGTATCGACATAGAACGTGAATAATATCTCGGTGATCGCTTCCGTTAAGATTTATATTGCAACCTAAACAAACAGCGCAGCCGAAACTATCGATAGCGTACTTATCGGGAGAGGACGCAAAAAACTGTAGCAAAAACTTAAGCAGACGCTGCGAGAGAAACATTTGGTCGCAATCACACTCCGCCGCTGCAGGTCGCTTCCGCCCCGACCTGTTGCGCAAATTGGCTCAACCCGAAAACCTGGTTCCTGTTTCTACCGGTTCCGCTTAATGGTTTTTGAAAGTTGTTGAATTGTCGACAGAAAGTAGGTACCGTACTCGGGTAATCGATGCGGTAATTAGCAAAGACTGACGCGGGCAGTGCCGGGCGCCGGCGCGCAAGCGGCGCGGCCCCGGCCGCCGGACCACTTTCCTATATCTAATGGAATTAATTATTCCTCAAGCTCAAACTCCGCCCGCCCGGTCCGCCCAAATTATATTCAAATATTAATTTCGTCGAAGAAAAGCCTTTTTGAGAGCACTTAATTAAAATTAGACAAAATCATAATTGAAAGTTCTCCTCGAGGCGTGAAGAGGCGGCGCGGGTTTACATTATCTACTTAGCCGTGGAATTAATTCTCGGCCGGGCTGGTCTGCTATCGCGTTTAATTGAAAAAAAGGCTCAAAATGTTTTGTCATCTCCGCAATTTATGAACATTTTTCATAATATTTTAATAAAGTCTCAGGAAAAATTTACCGGGTGTAGGTACTGTTAGGGAAATAATTTAGGTGCTGTTGCTTATCGAGAATGTTGCAGATGAAGTGTGGTGAAAGATAATTTTAAAGTTTGTGATTAGAGAGCGAAGGGCGGCGCGGCACGTAGCGCGGGCTTATCCCATAACTTTTTAATAACATTCCTGCTGGGAGGAGCGACCGTGATGTGATCAGCATTACAACACCGAGCTTAATGTCAAAGTTTAAACAAGTAAATACTTTGTCTTTCCTGTCCCCGCTGTAATTAGTTATTGGAATATAAAAGCAAAATATATCGAAGAAATAAAAACGTTTGTCTTTAGAGATATTTTGTTTTGGTAACCTTTGTTTGATCTGTGATAAATTAATGTTACTCGATATCATAGTTCTATTACTGACATACATATCTTTGCAAAAATCGGAGTCTAAAAACGTGGGCCAGAGGCGGAATGATGTATCATTTTTATTAGTCGGTCGAGCCCATCCTCATCGGACAATGTTAGTGATAAATTTTTACAGCGAGGCGCACCCTTCTCGCGCTCTTTTTATGTGCTAAAGAGTTGTAATTATCCCCTCTTTATACGCCATAAATATTTGTCAATAACCCATATTCAATGCTTTTATGGAGTCGCCTGCGGCTGCCACTCCATAACTCATTATTGAAGGGTTTATATCTGACACGTCAATGACATCCTTATGGCTCAACTTTGTAGTCGATTCAGCTGAGGGTATTGCAGAGTACTTCTAACGTACTTTCTTTGTTCTTTTCTTTTAAAACCGTATTAACTGAAAGGTGTATACATTTCGATAGATATAGAGTTTTACTTTAATAAGTTACAGCCTGTAACACTATCAGTTAATGCCATGTACTATTATTAATGGTTAATTTAGTACCTTTTATGGGCATATTAATAACAGGAAACAATAAGATCGCTATAAAATGTATACATATGTATATCGGTGGCTTAGTTAGCTTCAGACGAATTAACCTGTCCTTTCCTCTGATTATAGGCAACTAATCTAAGAGGATGGTTATAGGTGATGGGCCAGCCTCATCTATCAGCAATGTTCCAGGCACTGCAGCACAACATGGGTTGATAGTTGTTGACGTTGTATAAACCATCATAATAGAAAGATATGAAGTGAACCACATTTGTCGCGGGTCTGCGTGTTTTCTGTGTGTGATAGGTTTGTACAAAAAGAATAAGTATTTTATCAATAATCTGGTTAACACAGTGCAAGTTTTGCTTACCCCCTCGGTAAGAAGAAATTGTACTAGACTGGAAGGTGCTAAGTGTGTAGTGTTCAGCATTTGTTTCTATCTTTATACAACTTACTAGCTTTCCCAGCAAACTTCGTGCCGCCTTAGTACTTAGTTAACTACTTACCTACTAGGCCTCCACTTCACTACTACTACTGCTATTACTCTACAACTATATTTATTATTTATTTTTGACATTATGTAATATTAATGTTCATTATTTTAATTAAATTAGTTTATAAGGATGATTAGTGAACATTCATTTAGACGTTTTGGGCGCTTTGGTATATCTGTAAGACCAGCTCGTGTGTGTTTTCATTCAATAAATACAAATAAACAAACTACTCTACTACTACTAAGTTAGCCAATAACATAAACACATTGAGTTTAAATTTAGTCACAAAATAAACTTTCTGAATGTATACATATTTAACAGCCTCAAAATGACAACGTCGGTATAAAATGTATGAGAAAATGAATTCTGTAACCTTTTTTAATGTTTTAATATTATCTCAAGATAATATTGAGAGCCCAGTCATATCGAAAAAATCTTAAATCATTGAAATCGGTGCAGCCGTTCTCGTGTTATATACGGTGTACTTTACCTGACTTTGTTGTACTTTAACTGTTTTGTTCCGGTTCTGGAGAGTAAAAGCTAGAACGGACCCAGACCGTTTTACTTAGTCAAATTGAAGTTATGAATATTATAAAATAAGTTAATACCGTCCCGATGGCCTAATTTCCGTGGCCAGTAATGGGATTAACCAGAAGTCGGTATTGTCGTTAAGTAGCAGCACGCACGCCACAGATTAGTTTCAAGGGTTTCATGAGTTTAGGGTTGAGCAGGGCTTCAATGACAATGACACCTACTAGGAAATTAACAGAAATGTATAACTCTTGCAATCCAATTTACGCTTTTTGATGATCATTTGACTACCGTATTACTTGCGCGATACTATTGGAAGTTGATAAGTTTTTGTACAGAACAACTTTTAATATAAACAATAAGACATGAGCCCTATAAAGATGTTGGACTAGCAGAGTTATTCTTTAATACTTAATTAATGAAGAATAACTCTGCTAGTCAATATCTAATAAAAATAGTCGTGAAGTTAAGAATATGATGGAATACATGCATAGGACCATACTCCGCCCGTCTTATTACTAGTGTATTGTTTTTTTAAAAGCCTTTCACCGCGATACATTTTCTGTATATGATTTCTTATTGATGAGTCATTGTAATTCTAAAAATTCAACTTAACTCAATAATAAATCATCCTCATTATGAACTCGTATTCAGCCATCGTTAATGCCATTTTGTTGTAGTTAATAGCCCTTTCTAATAACTCGTTCCATAATTTTATTCACTTAAAGGAAATATTGATAGGATTGATTTAAAGCATTTAATTATGTACTTACCTAATAAAGAAAAACTAGTCAGCTTTAATACAAAATAAGAACGGCTAATTGCAAATAACTGTTAGTAATACGGTAAATTTCAATTAAAACATTGTTTTTAGTGATAAATAACCCAAAAAACTACACAAAGTAAAGTTGTCCGTAGAAATGCTACACAACGCGTAGAGTTTGTAGCAGTTTCGTAGCACGGCTACGCTCGTAGCCCGCCGCCTACAACGGTTCACTGAATGTGCAAAAGCTCCGATCGGATGCAAATACATGTGTGCGAGTACCGCCGAGTGTGCGGCCAATCGCGTCGCTCGCTCCACGCATGTTCCGCCGGCAACTTTCAAAACTTTTACACACATCACATGCACTCCTGAATCGTCTGAATAAAAGTAATACAAAGAAAAATCACAAACCTCTTGAATTCTGCGTCGAATGCAGCGACAGGGCCATCTCACGCCAGTTTCACAAATGCATTTAAATGCAGCACTTAGTCTTTGTTAAAAATATTTTAAGAAGTAAAACTTGATTATGAATAATTAAAGTTAATACGAATGATTTCTTGAGATGTGATGTTCGCGGAGTCGTGTTAGGGTATGCGATTTGGTAACGTGCGCTCTCGGTGCGACCTACCACAACACTGGCGGTCGACGGGCGCCGGGCCCGCCCGTAAACACACCCCACGCCCCTCCCCTCCGCACCCCACCCCCCGCACTCCCCACTGCACTCCACGTGCACGCAATGCATTCACTTTTTATGGCCGCTACTACATTATGTTCCTTCCGATGTTGTTTTTTGGCCAGAAGCGAGCGCCACATAAGCACTTTTTATATTTTATGGCCGGCTTCTGTCGGGGCGGGCGGTACTTTCTTTTACTAGATAGCTAATTTGAGAACATGATTACTCGGACGTAGTCCTTTTTTACTTGCTTAAAGTAATAGATAAAATCCTAGGATTTTAGATTTTAAATAATAAGTATCATATATTGCCAACATTTTTTAAAATTAATTAATAAGTTTTAAAAAGGTACATTTAATTATTCAATTTCAGTTCTCCACGCAAAATATTAAGATAAGGTTTTCGCTATTTATTTGCGGATTTGAATTAAATTTAGTATCTATATAGGTTGATACGAATCAAGAAAAGGACACTAACTTTCAGTCGTGAAATACTCAAATAAAATTGCAGGCACCAGTAAAAAACGTTACATGCAGATCATGAATTTATAGAGTTCCATATGTAAATGTTTAAATTACCCGCGTCTTCCTTGTAATTAATGTTATGTAATCATTAAAAGCTGACAGAACTCTACCGATTCTATCTTTGGGCGAGTCGAAGCAATTATTAGCTCAAAGACAACACGCATAAAAAGCATAAGTGTCGGGGCCCGGCAGCAGTCCGCGTAAATTAAGCGTTTTTATTGTGCCTGGGGCTACTCTATTTTTACCACATCACTATTTTTATCATTCTAGTGGGCACGCGCCACCCTAACATGCAATGCGCTTTTTAAACAACTCTTATGTTCATATATGGGTGTAGGAAGCATCTTTCCCTGTCGTAGTCTCAAGTATTAATTATATTTATTTTATTAACTGATCTATACATATATAGATAAAATAAATAAAATGAATAAAAATATCTGATTGCCGTGGGATGCTGGCAGTGGAATGTTGCCCCTCCTCTCATGCCCATGGATGCAGTAGGAGCCTGCTAAGGGATACCTCCGGAAGAGGGGCAGCAGCGTCTTTCCGTGTATCAACACATCCCATACTGCGCTCACCAACCCGCCTGCGAAGCGTGGTGAGTATGGCGACTACCCCTCATGGAGATCCATGGAGGAGTCCTGTGTTCATCAGTGGACGTTTTATGGCTGAAATGATGATCAGATCTATAAAGAGGCTGAAGAATTTTTCATAATTGGAATATTTTTTCGGAATAAAATAACACTGGGTATATTTTAACCGGATCCAAACTAAAAAGCTATATTATATAATAGTACATATGTATGTTTCTACAGTATAGCTACTATATATATATATTCATTTTTACTATATGTACTCCTATATCATAAAATCTGCTTTCGTATCCTAGGAAAAAATATAAGCATTTCTTATGAGAATAAAAGTATTTCTTATCATGTCACCTATGTATGTTTTAATAATTAATTATTTCTTTTTTAGTTTTAGTTGTTATTTTGTTTATTTAAATTATGTTCTAGTATGTAAAGAATGAACCTAATGTTCTGGGTAAACGTAATATAGTTTTTTTGGATACTTACATAAATAAATAAAAACATGTCCTAAAAATGTTTGCCGACGGGATTTTATAAAAATGGAGACACTGCATTATATATAATTGCAATACCTGTTTTATTCCTTTTTTTGAAATGTGAAATGGAGTTAAATAAAATAAAATTTATGAAATGTGTAAATTAATTTAAAAAGAAAATATCAAATATCAGATACCAATTTTTAAATCCTAATATCTTTATAATTATAATTACGCTTTAATATAATATGAGTAGTTAGAACTGAACACTGAACAATCCAACTCATCGATAAAAATATACTACCAGCTGTCACCAGAAATAGCCAATAAGGCTAAATAATATTAAAAACTACCTGCAACTCACACACGTGACCTGTTTAAAACCTAATTAACAAATATAATAATCTTGATGACCAAACTCAAAGCTCTATTCATAAAACAGCAAAATATTCTTTAAGTTTTTTAAGAGCGTCGCTCCCACCTGCTTCTGTCGCGTGCCCTGAAAGGAGATCAAAAAAATATCTTTGTTGGGTTCGAATAAGGTTTAAAATTGCTTCTTGGTATGGTTGTTTTTTATCGTTAATAGCCAGAGTCTGTCTCGTTTTAGTGTAGTGCACCATCCCCATTGAGCAGGATGTTTAGGCTTGTTATCTCGCACACGTCGCACCTTGCTTCATACAAGTTCAAAGCAACAAAGTTCCTTGTCTTTGTCTAATTCGCAGATAAATTCAGTTTGCCGTAGAGCAGGTGCCTGTTATCTTATCTGGATCAATGAAGGCACGTTAATTAAAGCAAATATTAGCCTAAAACAGCTGAGGCTGAAGATCAGAATCGATGTTTTATTCGTTATTTGCCATTTAATGGCAAATTATAAAACATGTCGACTTTCTTGAACCCTTTTTTGAATGTTCATTTTCATGATTTGTTACATTTGTATAGTAAAAAATATATTCAATAATGACTAACTTTAGTTCAATTGTATTACTGATATAGAATTTCCTTGCAACTGAAAATAATATACCTACTAGATTTTTTTGCAAACATTTGGAATCGTTGGTATTTAATTGAAATGACTCCTATGTATATGTTTGGGGACGCTTGAATCGCTAGCAAGTTACGGAGTAATTACCTCCTCCGTAATAATAACACGCCACGAGTTCGATGTTCAGAAACAAGTGAAAATGATGGTTGAGTATTTCTTTGTTTCGCAGGCGTTCCCCACTCGGCGTCCTCGTCCGTTCAAAAGAACTCTTTGAAGATGTGAAAGCACAATTAAGCCTTGCCGGAGAGAATTCAAGGGCGCATCACTTTACACAGAAATAAAAAGAATCCGCCAAAACTTTTACTTTCCTTTCATTCGTGAAGTTATTTGCACAAAATGCAAGAATTGTTTACTATTTGTTCAATGCCGCACAATGAGAAACCCTTCCGTGATACGTTTTATTGGCAGTCCATTTGTTTGTTGCTCCTTTATTATTGACTTTTAGTTCGCTGTAAGAATGGATAGTTATAGCGTTGTTATAGTTATGTTATAGAGTTATAACTCCATTCACTTTCTCTGATGTTTTAACTTTCTTGTCGCAGGGTTTTCTATTACCGCTGCGTGCCAAATAGTATTTTGGAAAGATGATTTGTATTATGGATCAAATGTATTTATTATCTTCATTACAGCCGTAAGATATCCACTGCTGGACATAGGCCTCCCTCATTGACTTAGAGACCCAAGTGCATGAGGGGTTGTTGCCATGCTCACCACGCTTGGCAGGTGGGTTAGTGAGTGCAGTTCGGGATGTTCTTACACGGAGACGGATCTTCCGGAGATATCCCTTAGCAGATTCTTACTGCATCCACGGGCAGGAGAGGAGGGGTGACATTCTACTGCCGGCACCCCACGGCATTTTCACGGTATATTATCTTTCTTTACATATAAATCATTAACACCTTTAGAATATTAAGTGTCAAGAATTTCTAAATCTAGTTATCGAAAACTTTCTAGACCAAATACTTAATAATCAAAAGAAAAAACAACAAATTGATTATAGATAGCAAAATAATCTCAAATTTCGTAGGTACTTGAACGTTGAAACTCTTTGATTCACGATAATGTTCTGTCTGCCTTAAGTTTTGAGAGGTCTTTAGCCGTAAAAACGACGCAATTGTTTAAATGTTTGTATTTAAAGATAGATTTATTGTTTCTAGGTTAAAGTTTATTGGATATGTTTTTCTTTTACTGTAATAATGATAATTTATTATTGTAATGAAAATTGAATCTACCCATGTCAAAACGTTACCTAATATAGGCTTCCAGATACTAGGTACTCTAAACAATACACAAACAACCCATAAAAGCAGAAGTATCTAAATTAATTTCTAGTCCTTTTCGGTACACGCTTAGTGACGTCATTAAAACATTAAAAACGAAAGTTAACAAAAGGGCCCTACGAGCAGAACAAAGTATCCCGACATGCGCAACTGATTTGTCCTATTGCGTTTTCACTGAAACAATAGCCGAAATAGACCAGTTTTGCAAACTGGAGCAATATTCGATTTTATGACATAATCCTATTGTTATAAAGCCTTGCGAAATGTTTTTGCAGCAGTAGTTAGTTAAATTCACAATAGGCTTCGATGTCGGGTGTCGACAATAATGACTAGCAGCCATAAAAAAGCAAGGCCACATTAACAAGACTAAAATATCTCCTTATTTATCTGAAACGAACAAAAACTTAGAAGGCTGTAGTTAAAAGGAGGAGTAAATCATAAAATCAATCATACAAAGATCAATCATAAAGCTAACATTATTCCAAGAATCAGGTGCTAGATTCTAGAATATTGATATTACTCAGTAAGGAATCCAATAAATAGGTACCTAAAGTAGCCGAGTAACAATGGGCAGCGGTCCCTTCCGTGTGAACGACAGATGTGCGCAAGCGCCGCCAAAATTACAAAAATCGTGAATATTTCATTCACATTAATGCGCGCTCGGCCGTTACGAATCAATCGCACACAATGAACTCGAATTTTATCCAGTTTTTTTTGTATTTGTGTGTGATTTTAATGTTAAATTTCAATAAACTTGCACAAAATCTGGTTTTCTTTTATACTTTACAGGAAGGGCGGTTGATCAAGAATCAATAGCAATAATCTTGTGATTGATTAGAAACTTGTTTACCTAGATTGACGCTATGAATGTTGGATTGTTACAAAACGGAAATAACTAATTCGTTAATTGTGAACTTTTTGTGGTATCAAAGTGATTGTAATTACTACCCATAGAAATTGCACCGAGGTCATGCTACATAGGATGTACTCGTATATCTCTTAATTTCGATTTGAACGTATTTTCAGAAAAATAAAAATCCGTTACATTATTCTATCCTTTTAATACTTCATATAAAATTCCTTTACTATCCTTGTTCACTGTATTCTTTCGTGCAGGTGAGGCTGGGATAATCGAAGAGAAATAAAATATAAAATATCGTCTCCAAAGGATTCGCATAGAATATTTATCCTCGGGTAGCCTTGTCCGAGCCCTTTGTTCTCGAAGCCGGTCGTTTAAACTTTTGATTCTGCAACTGGCAACGTTTAACTGGACCCTACGAATCTATCAAAAAGCGCTGGAAAAATACTTTATGTTGTAGGAATATATGCTTTTCTGCTCGGACAGTACAGTATCAAATGGCGTGTAATGGTTGGGGCGGTTGGTACGTTCGCGAGAGGGCAGGTGGCTATTCTATGCTTGCGTCACGAGTTCTCCCCTTCCGGGTGTGATGAATAATTCCCTTTTACTCTGGGAGAGAATAAAATTGTCCTTGCGAACTATCTCGGCGACTCGATACGCGCCGTCACGGTCGGCCAGACTATCCGCGTAAATGTGAATTATATCCTACACGATCCCACATTCAGAACTACTCTTTTATTTCAATAGTAAAACCGGATTTATGTGTTTCCGGGAATATTACGATGTTCCTCAAACCAATCGATTCTTACACTTAAGATATAGATGTGCCTTGATTATAGATCCTAAGCCAATTATAGTTAGCCGTAAGCAGCGACAGTGGGACGTCAAACCTATTATGAAAAAGTAAAAAAAAAACATTATTTTATTTGGAAATCGGCATGTGATTTTGTATATTGAAAATAATAATATCCTGTAAGCGGTGTCCTATTGTGATTAGTATTTAAACGGATGGACACAGCACTAAGCAGCGGACACAGCCGATCACTCCTTATTCCCAATCCCATTTATAACGTCTTTCAACTGTCCCCGGCTTTGTATTCTCATCTCGCACTCCTTCGCTGTCACCTTTTGTCGCGCGACTTTTCTTGTCCGCTGTCAAACGCCTTGCACAAATTCAAAAATAACATCGATCTAAGATCGACGGGTATTTTTTGTAGTATCCTCAGCCCTGTGCAAACTTAAGATAAAGTTTAGCGCGTCGAAATCTTTGTTTAACGCAAACAAGGGACATCGTCTCTGCCGTTGGCTTATCTGGCCGTCATGGTCATGAATGGGAATGGTCTCTTTTTCAGCAGGGTTAAATCATTACAAAAACACGTAGAGATGTTCGTAAGTCGCTATTTGAGTTAATTTTTGTCATATACTTAATGTTCTTAATTTAAACGTAATGGTAACTTAGAATTTTATTTTTAGGTATATAAAATGAAAAATCGTCACCTTCTTGAAATTACGTTAGTTAATTATTATCAATCTATCTGATTGACTTCTTTAATTTAGCACACTTAAAAAAATAACAATAAGTGATAAAAAAATTATGACCAATCTGACTCAATACTTACTTTAAAGAAATAATAAAAAAAGCCTCATGACTTAACATTATTTGCATCCACACATATTAATGTACAATCAAAGAGCCATCTCGCAGCGCGTGGCGAGAAGAAGCCACAACACAATGGGCACTTCGCTTGACATCAATGCGCAATTTCTAAAAAATATATCTAACATACGTTCGTGCCACAACGCGTGCCTTTGTGATGCAACGAAATGCATAATTTGTCGAGCACATGCCATTTTTTATTTTAAAAAATCAGATAAAAAGTGACCCAGAGAGCGATTATGTAACGGGAATCCGTTGGGTCGATCCATGATGGGTACGTCTATTGAATATTTTTTGACCCGTGGACATCCAACAACAAATAAAATAACGGCCAGGTGCGAGCTTGCATAAAAGCTAAATCTATGGCATTGTAAAACAGATTAGAAATACTTACCCCGAGTTTTATAATTCCTTGGTTAGATTCGAAATTATAAACTGCTGCATTTGTAACATTCAAGACCCATAAACTATATATATTCAAGCGCCTGTTAATTTTATCTAGGGCCAGTTGAACGACAAATAGCCAAATCAGAACTGGTTCGTAAAAAACCCTTTGTAAAAAAAGACTTTGGACGTTAATATACGAGTACATAATATACTCGTATATTTTAAAAGGCCACTACTACTTACCCAAGTATTTTGGTACGTATAAAAATCACAAAAGTTTTTTTTCACGAATAACACAGATCCATTTGCGCCCCGCAGGGCTAAAGGCTTGCGCACGCTTGTATTACAACAGCTAAAACAAAGTTGAGTGGTATAACTTTTTATACTTACCTACTATTGTATAATCAAGAAACAAAAATTAACGAAAAAAAAAATTACACCTTTAATAGGTGTACACTTAGGTAAACTAATTTTAGGCAAATACTGTAAGTAAAAATATAATCCAGATATTATTGTCTAATCTTATAACATTGCAAGTTCTGGGTTGCTTTATTCCGGTTTGAAGGCTATGGGGCCGGTGAAATTAAGGGCACATGAAACCTTACAACTCTATGTCTCAGGGTGACGGACGCAACGCATTGCAGCGCTGGTCTCGTGCTTCGAGATCGCGGTATTATTGTAATGGGTAGAGGTTACCGCTTAACATCAGGTGGGCCTTCAGCTCGTCATTTAGTCGTAGTACCTATAAAAAATAAATTAGGCCAGGTGCGTGTAGGGCCACGCACTGTGTAGGGGTTTCGTAGTTAAGCGTAGAACTGTTGTTATAACTTGGTGTACGTATGTTTTTTTACGTTTACAAAAACATATAAACAGGAATTAATTGACTTTTCGGTTTAAAGTATTCCCGTATGTTTAGGAAGGAATCGCATCACTTATTTGAGTGACTATTGCTCCGAAACTAAAAAAGCTAGCTCAACCATTATAGTTTTCCTAGAGAGTTTATAAGTAAAACTGTATTCATGATTTTTTTTCAGATTTTTAATGATTTAAATCGAAAAGCTGTCTTCGCAAACCCCAGAATTATTTTAAAATACCTATTCAACAATACCCTTCAGGATAGGAAAATAAAAAAAAAAGTTCACCCCCCACCTTACGTGTTTGGAGGGTACACCCAATTAAATTTTTTTATAATATTTTTAATAGTAATCATCATTTAAGCCATAAAACGTCCACTAATGAACAAAGGCCTCCCTCATGGGTCTCCATGAGGGGTAGTTGCCATACTCACCACGCTTGGCAGGCGGGTTGGCGAGCGCAGTATGGGATGTTGATATATGAAAAGACGCTGCTGCCCATCTTTCGGAAGTGTCCCTTAGCAGGCTCTTACTGCATCCACGGGCATGAGAGGAGGGGCAACATTCTACTGCCGGCGCCCCACGGCGAATGTCAATCGCTTTTAATAGTAATAAATATATTTAATAATTTTTTTCGCTGTTTTTTTGCCATGCTAAATTACCGCGTTCTAGAACGAATAGTCTCTTGGCAAATCCGGTGACGGACAGACAGACAGACAAAGCGAACTATATTACTTCTTATAGACGAGCAATTAAGGTGACTTTGACTGTTTGCTGTTACATTTTCAAATATTTTTTTTTAACGTATAGGCAAAAATTTATGTTATTCAAGTGAAATAAAACGGACAAGTGAGTGAAAATCTTGACTATAAGGCGGGTCTTAATAATGTTTTAATTCGATCAAGTGATTACCAAAACCCTAAAACGCTTCGGTAGCGCGTTTAATTTTTTTCTGTGTCCTCTAGTTATGAGTAAGTAAGTAAACTTTTCTAGTATGGACTGCGAGAATGTCACACTCATAATTCGTAACAAAAAAAACGGCTTCAATGATAAAATCTAAAATGTTGCTGGAAATACCCAAACCGCTATAAGGCTGCTTATTACATTGCATTAAATTTAATACCAATTACGATGATTGTTGTAGGTATTATTAGTGGATAGGCAAATATTATATTAGCCATCATTCGACGTCGTCACCCGTAAATTTTGTAATATTGAGTTTTGATAACCATCTGTGGTCTTCTTCATCTGTAGGTCTACCATGAGTTTTCACAATCTATACTCGCTAGCGACTGTAGTTAAAAAAACGTATGAAAACTTGTACAGCGCCTCTAGCTGATAGTTTGGTACTAAAATACGCAGTAAACTATACTACAGCGACTGTAGTTTGGGCTTCATTTGCTTAGAATTTGGTACCATGAGTTACAAATCTGACAGATGTCATAATAACGTACTATTACTACTGCAGTAACGGCAGGCGATCTAACAGTGACAACTCATGGTAGACACACTGTTCCACTTTAGAAATTCATACTGATTGTCCTTGAGCAAAATATACCGTAATCGCTATATGTTTCCTTACAACATTTGAGAAGCTCTCTTGATTCCTCATGGATTTTGCCATCAGAACTTTGAAAAAATGAGGTTTGAAAAAGCGGGACCTTATTCCTTCTTTTTTTTTAAAGTCGGTTAATAAGACTTTTAAACTCAATTTTAGGACAGGTATGAGTTTTATATATTTCTTGATATAAAATACCTCTAATCTTATTCTTCTCAAAATAATTATTGAACTAGTCAAGGCCTTTACGAATTTCAATCGCTTTTTTCTTAAAACATCCAAACGGTATTATGGGTTCAAAAAAATTGAAATTCAAAACTTCAGAATTTTTCCTTGGCCCGTGCCACAATAACTAATAGCATTCCAAATTTCAGAGTCCTGAGACTTCTGGAAGTGCCCTAGAAATTTTCCATTTTTACCATTTTCATACAAAAATGATATACATTTTCTTATAACTTCTGAATGCCTTAGGCTATATGTTTGAACCTTATTTTTTTAAGGGAATAATCTGTCCGCAGACCTTGATGTTAAGTATAGATGATGCCTTCAGCTGTTTCGAAGAATAAGGGTCATGCATGACAGATCGACGGACAGACAGAGAAACGAATGATCCTATAAGGATTCCGGTTTTTCCTCTTGAATTTTAAAACCCTTAAAAGATATTCTCCGAACAAATTTCATCCCTCGTATTTTTACCTAGGAGAAGATTTTATCATTTCCATCATTTTATGATTTTAGAGAAACGCTGAAGTGAAAAACCACGATTTTCCATACAAACCTTTAAACCCCATTTGGGAGGTGATTTGTGAGAAACACACGTGTTGAGTTATTTGGTTTGCCAGTATTTAGGCAAAATGTCTAGTAATTCAAGTCAAAAAAGAAATTCCCCATACAAACTTTCATCCCCTATATTTTAACTTAGGGAATGATTTTTGAGTAACGCTGAAACACAAACTTAATTGTTGTTAATCTTCAGTACTTATTGCATACCTTTAAGTACATTAAGTAATAAACAGCGATGTCATACAAAAATTTTCATCCCCTCATTTACACCTTTAGGGGAAAATTTTCGTAAAAAAACCTTTCGTATTGCTTGTCTAGGTTATAAAAGGTACCTCCCCCAAATTTAAAGTTAGTAACTTCAGTCAGGACACCAGCATACAAATTGTATATGCTTAGAGATATAATTATCTATTATGTAAATAATCAAATTAATATAAATATATATGCTTAGATAATATTGTATATTTTGTAATTTTTGCTTGCCTAGAGTCATATTCTCGCAGCTCGATTCCCTGATTTGTTATAGAACATGGACAATTTGAACAATTGAACTATTCAATTTCATTTACAGGTATGTCAAATAAAACGTATATTCATTGACAGCTTTGATTTGGCTGGGAATATGGAATATATCGTATGTATTATGTAGCATAAGTCTGTCTCAGTCTCAGTCAAATATTTTAAGGTATTTCGTAACCGGATCTTAGACCATACGTGATTATTACCAGCATATTCGTTGTTACAACTAGCGAAAATATTGTAAGTGTAATAAGATTTCCTGTGAATATAGCCTAACCCGCTGGACACAGCAAATCCTTTATGATATGTTGACGTGGCGTGAGCGGCTAGTCGCCCTTTGTAGCCCTCGCCTCTGCCGGTGACAACCTTTGACGCAATTCTCGGCCTTTACGCAACTTCTCGCAACACCCTCTTCTAACTTGACGTTGAAGCCATACACAAATCACAAGTAACAACGTTGCTATTTCCAATTTCAAATTACAGGGTTGTAACGTGGATCCTTGTCAAAAATATTTATTGAGAAATACCTCTTTTGAAATAATAAACTAGAAATCGGTATTCTTCGTTGAATGGTGGCTTTTCTATCCGGCCCAATCTAATGAAATATTTTACCAATTTGTGATCTAAGTATGTACATAGTGCCTTCTATTGAAGTCACAAACATTTTTTGTTATCGATACAAAAAATCTCCGTGCCCAAGTAAAGCATTGAATATGCAAAAAAACTTATCCGATTACTTAAATTTAAGGGCAGCTGCGGGGCAGTTTGCGGACGAGTTTTTACAGAGTTATTTTGCAACAATCCATCACATTCAACACGCACTATGCACTTCCGATTCGAAAAGTCCAATTTTATTTCGATTCGGACGTATCTAATTCTAAATTCATTAATCTTGCATCGGCCCGTGAGATGCTTAAAGCCACTTGAACATTGGTCAGTCGTCGACAGGAAATCGATTTCCTATGCGTTTTTTGGCGCGCTGTGGAGATGAGTTTACCTGACTGACACATTATTGACTCTCATCAATATGGTTTCGCCAATTTTTAGGGGTCCGGACCAAAATAGTAAAAAGGAACCCTTATCGTGTGACTTTGTCTGTCTGTCACAATCGGATATCTAGGGAACTACTGATGCAATCGACTTGAAATTTGAAATGGTATATGATAACGCTTTTTCACTAATATAGCGTATATAAAAATGTTGAAAAATATTCTTATTGTAATTGCAAGCGGGGCGAAAAGGGGGTCTCAAAAATTTTAAGTAAAGTTACTAAGTAGGTTATCTCCGAACTTAGCGGCGATAAACCCCTGAAACTTTTATAGCTAATAGAAGTATATGTAAATATTACAGGAGAATTATAACGAACTCTCTAATTTGCATAGTTTTTAAACATCATTGAAAGTAAACAAATCTACATTAAATCTGATATTAGACAAGAGATGGCGCTGTCAAGGTTCTCCAACAAATGTTAACCGCCTTTATCATATATGTATGATGGCACAGAACCCTCAGGGCGCGAGTCCAACTCGCTCTTAGCTGGTTTTCTCTCTTTAACATTATACTGTTTAGCTTCGGTTAGATAAACGGATATTCTTTAACAAATAGGTTTTATAATACTACACTACACACAGAGCACCATCTAGTCCGTAACTAAGCAAAGCTAGTACATACTATGGAAACCAGATGATTGAGAGAATACTTAATGCATTTCACAGATAATTCTTTAAATTTTATGAAGCCTTGCATGTAGCCATGACATTTTAAATTGAATTATTATAATTATAGACCTTAAACTAACACATTTAATCTTATTTTATTGTAGTTACTAACAAAATGGATTGTAATGTCTGAATAAATATATATTCAATTTCAATTAAAAAAAAAACTTCGATGACCCTGATGATGATGATGAAGGTGCGACGATAAACGTATCCGTTTATCGTCGCACCTTCATCATCATCATCTATGGGTATCATCATCAGGTATATATCATAGCTATCTTATGATATCGCCTCCCGTGATTTTTTCTACATTGAAGAGTTTCGATACCCATTTGTGGTTTTCCTTTTTTTCAGATCACCAGATCATACTTGCTGAATTCAAATGCTTGACTTGTTGCAGGAAATAGGTACCAAAAATGCTATAGGTAGGTATGTCTATCATATCATATTTGAAGAGTTCCCTCGATTCCTCATGAATCCTCTTTCTTATACGGATTACTGTGGTAACAAAGATTTAAAAAACAGACTATTTCTAACCGACTTCAACTTCTTCGACTTTTTGAAGTCGGTTAAAAATATCTGCAGTAAACCGTCCCCAGGCGGGAATCGAACCCGCAACGTCAATACGTCAATAGACATGGCCAAGATAGCAAAAACCTTAGCTGACTGCAATTGTAAGTTGGATCAAATAATTTTTCAGCTAAACGTAATCTGCAGCTAAAAAGTACCTGACCTAAGCGCGTAAGAAGCACAATGGTACAAAATGGCATTAAAAGACAAATCGACATTTCGATCCTTTGAGGTTTTTAATAACCGTTTCCTGTCCACGTCAAAGATGACACGATATCAAAGTTATACAAAACATTTGACAAAGAGCATTTAGAACAGATTTACTACTGTGGGTGTATGTCACTCAAATCAAAACTCTGTCAGTAAATAACAAAGTCTGCTGTAAAAAAAGTACATCGGTGTAAGAAGTTAGGTAAAAGGAAGCATTGCTGTTCAAGACTACATAAAATCTATGAAAACATTCCATAAAAAGATAAATAAATACAATATGGAGAAAATGGGATGGCTTTTTATATTATGACCAAGTAGTTAGGTATTCAATTATAAAGCTAAGAACTTGTAAATAATTTAAATAGAACTCACATTTTTGTTTTGAAGGGAAAGGGATTATTGTTGAGACTAACCCAGTCCCTAGTTAAGTGACGCAAGGATCGTTCAATTATTGCAAAATGGTAACTTTTTGCTTCAGGTCAGCATAAAGCCAGCGAATATTATATTTCACTCGAAAGAAAATATCCCATTTCCGCATCTTCTAACAATGAGCACCTTCCAACTATTCAAATAAAGTACAGCGTCGGTAAACCGAAATAGTTTTTGCACAACGAATTAATGGATAACCAAAACCCATGCAAAATAAAAAATGGGCTTATTAAATGTTGGTTTCACGTAATAACACGTTGGTGGTTTTTTCATTGTTTCCAAGAGCCACATCGAGATATCCGGTTACGGCCGTTAAATATTTTGCCTCTCGATGAAAGGGAAACTTTAGTTTTTTCTCTGAGATTTAGTTTTTGCTCCCTGAACGCGGAAGTCGCGAACGTTTATGCAAAAAGCTGGTTTTGGGAATCGATTTCGCTTTTATCCACATACGTGAGTGCCACATAACATACAATTACATACAGTTCCCTGCAGGAGTAACGAACTTCGGCCATAAAATCATGTCCATTGTAAGTACCTAATAGGTTCATAACGGTTATAAATTAATTACTAAGGGTTTTCTCAGACACTCGTAATTTAACGCATTAAGTCTAAATGTCTAAATTTTGTTGAATTCAAAGAATTTTCGCAAAGGAACATTTATCAAGCGCACAAAGAGAGTGAAACCTCTCTCAAAAGAAGCCTGCTCCGGACAGATTTAATTTGTTGCGAAGGCCTTTATAATTGGAACATAAAGATTGCGAGTAATTAATTTTCGCAGTGAGTCAGAAGCAAAGAGCGCATTGAGCGAGCCGCACCGGCGGAGCTAATTAATATTAATGACTCGAGGAGGCCTATCGCGTCGGAAGCTAGGCGCCTTTATCTGACACCTATCCGGCCTGGATATCTTCGTCAGTTTTATGTGACATACGAGACATTGAAAGTAAAAGCTTTTATGTAATGATATAATGTTTGCGCGATATGTTTCACGCGATATGAGGATGAGATGTGAGAATGGATGCTGGGCGGGCGGCGCGGCGTGACCGATGAGACGCCGCTAAAAGCCGGACGGAAGCCGCGGACACCCGACTCACGTTACACCGTGGGATCTCTCGCAAACATGGCCATCACCAACTCCCACCCAGGGCTGACTCCTGCTGATTTCATTAAAAACATACAAAAAAAAACTATTTGTCTTCAATGTTCTAAAACACCACACGATTACTATGAGTACTTAAAATAAAAAAATATGTTATAATTTGTAATATCTACAATTATAACATAATTTTTTTTATTTTGATTTTAGTCAAGACTTTTCATGAATTTAAGTAAAGTTTGTTCATTATTTCAATCAGGTCAAAGTAATGAATAATGAAAAAAAAATCTATTTAGATAAATTGTTTCTGAATTATATTGCAGAAACAATTTTTCCATAACATAAAATGGAAATAATTTCGTACTTCATAAGTTATGGACACATATTTGCTGTATGTCGATAGCAGTCGCAAAAGCCTCGATATCATTATGGTATGCTTCCAGTAATCGACTTAAAAAACATCACCTTTGCAAAAGGTACAGAAATTCTCAAGTTTTAATAACCGTCACATCAAATATAGCTTATGTTATGACAACCCTGCTTGTACATTATTGCACAAGTTGAGAAGTATATCGCGGGTCTTTCCTGTTCGTCCATGTGCGAGGCGTCTCAGGACGATGTGCTACGTAACCATAAACAAAAACCACTTTAGTTTTTGCGATGCCAATTCCCAATCTGTCTACAATTTCACACAGCACCCTTTTTTGAGGCTTAAGGTTTTACAAGGTTCAGACTAGACTTGCTGTCTGATAAATATGTAGGCAGCAGAGATGTTTGCTTAGATTATTTTAATAATTTATATAATCAGCCTATCGATCCATTCTCAATCTTTAATTGTATTATGTATAGGTATGTTTAATTTAATTATTAATAATTAAAATTTATGATATATAAAATTCATTGATAATGTTTTTAGGATTTTTTATGAATTTGCTTCAAATATGTGTAAGTATCTTTTTTATCATATTTTGCAAAACACAAACCATTTTAAACATAGAATGATTCTACGTCACTTTTTCTTAAATAAATTTAAGATGCGCTCTCCCGATTTCCATTTCGGCAACTTCAATCGCGCAAAAAGCGAAGCAAATGTAGGTAAGAAGGCTATAATCGAGCTTAAAGTGGGTTAAAGCAAAAAGCGGCATATGTTTTATTATAAAAAATCCTTTGAAATGTTTAATCTGCACGTGTGCGTGGGCTGATACACCACTCGAGCGCGAGCGCCAGGCACCGTACCCGATGTTGACTTTAACTAGTCACTAGTCAGCTAAAGTATACCATGTTAATGTAACGCTTAATATATCATTAGTTTGTAAACGTTCAGTACGTAGGTATTGATCTAGTTTAAATCAATCATAGGGAATAAGATACGCTGAATGAATATACGATACATTGAAACAGCAAATTAGTACACTACTTAGCAACATCAAGATATTTATTGTGCTCCATATAACTGTATTAGGCCTTCTATCTTAGCCAAGATGCATGTTAGGACACTGACTTGCTCCTTGCCACTTCTCCGTCATCCCAAAGATGCATAGAAAACATTACATTCCGTAGTGACTCTTTACTTTTGATTCTCTGCGGTGCTGTAGTGCACCGAGGCGGACAGCGAGCATTGCTGGCAGTCAGCAGAGTGTGAAATCACCCGTTCATTGTGCTTTACATGATGAGTTGCCGACAAACAGCCTCTCGTGTCGGCTACAAGCAAACATGCTCTAAATTCTCCGATTATCCTCTTCAAACTTACATATCCTGCGTTTAAAATAATTTCTCTTCTATAACCTAAATGTTTCATGGAGTGCGGTTTTATTTGCTTTATTGCTATTGCCGATTGAAGATTACGTCCACCTACTTGATTTTAGCTATGTTCGCCATGTAACCTACAACTACAACAATTCCAAGTAACAGTAAAGTTTCTACTTCTATCAGTCCTTATATTTTGAGCCCCATTTACTGATTATTTAGCAGTGTAGTTTTTAATTAGTCCTAATAAATAATGAAAACAGAAGCACAGATATTATTTATATGAGTATATTAAAATCAAACCACGGCCTAGATAAAATAGGTTTAAACGCAAGTCTTATTCCGAATAAATAAAATCTTGCAACAAAAATCTAGTTTAAATTTAGTTTAATTTGCATCAATCCTTATAAGCAAAATATTTCATTTTACCTAGCTCTACCCACACGTGTGTGATACTACAAAGGAATAGAAACCAGAGCAGTCTGAAATTCGATACAAAGGACGCAATTGAAAGTGCAAGTGTTGCATTAATACTTCATTTCCACTCTTCCTATTCCAGCAATCCGCGTTTTTTCTACCCTGTTTTGTTTGCCCGTCAAATGCAAGTTATAAATGATCGAAGGCTCGATAATTTTTTACTCTCACATTTATATGTGAACGTTACCATTGTATCAATAGTGCTACCTGATGAATGCAATACGGTCAAATCTTCCATGTTCCATGAAATAAAACAAAAGCAAACTATAAAAATTCTTATCAAAACTTCGATTCAGGCTGGATACGTTCTACCTAAGTGTAAGAATTAATAAAACATATAAAATATCAAACCAGTTGTATGAATTCGTTGCGAAATTATTTTGATCAAATCAGTAGCGGTACAGTTAGCGACGCAAATCGTTAAACAAGATTTCTAAATTACCATAAGTATGATTTTATCACAGAAACGCAACATACTAGATAGTCTGTAAGTATTTAAGTTTCTAAATTTTTTTTTATTTTATTTTGATATTGATTTGAGATAATATACATGAAAGATGAAGAAAATTTTACTAACATTGATGTGGGTATGGAATAAAGATAAAACCTCGGTGATAAGCTACTCGAAAAATTAAATGCAGACGAAGTCACGGGTACCTGTTTGTTTACCATAAACATTTTAACAATTAAACGCTATGACAAGTACCTGGAACAGCACCATAATTAAAAATATAGACTGCGAAATCTGTTTCTACATTTTTTTAAATTTATTTGGTTAATTGGTATTTACCTCAGAACGACAAGATAATTTTGGCCTTAACTCTATGAAATGGTTAGTGTATATTTTGGAATGTTTAATCTATATAGAGATTTTCTTTGCTTAGTGTATAATTAGATATCTATTCGATATCTATATCAGAGGACAGAAACTAAGAAATTTAACTTGACCAAGAATATTACGCTTCATCATTTCAGCCGACACAGGCCTCCCTCATGGATCTCCATGAGGTGTAGTTGTCATACTCACCACGCTTGACAGGCGGGTTGGCGAGCGCAGTACGGGAAGTTGATACACGGAAAGACGCTGCTGCCCATCTTCCGTAGGTATCCCTTAGCAGGCTCTTACTGCATCCACGGGCATGAGAGGAGGGGTATCATTCTACTGCCGGCACCCCACGGCACGCTTACGCTTGAATGATGCAAACTTAATGTGTATAACTAGGCTAACGTAACTAGGTAATTCAATACAAACTTAACCATTGTTACAAAAAACAGTAGAGCTGAAAACTGATAGATTTCTTCACAGAAGAACCAAATAGGAGTAATTAAGCCGATTTTTTGCGACCATCCCATACACATTTGATTTATTTCCAAGACCCTTTCGAATAGTAGAATTTGCAAAATACTGCAGTTCATTGCTGCAACGGCCAGTGTTTCTAAAATGTTTTAAGTTTTCCTAATCGGTTGTAAAGATACTGTTGGTAAGAAGTGTGTGTAATTTTTTTTCTGTGTTTTATATTATTCTGATTTTATGCAGGAAGAATTTTTTTCTAAAGCTAAGATTGTATTTCTAAGAACATGTTTGTTTTTCCGATTTGATTTAAAAGACTTTTTTTATGAATCTGAGAAGGTACTTTTAGCTTCTATTGAATTGGACAAAAAGTTTGCATTAACTACTTAAAGGAGAGAAAACACTTATTTAGAGCAGATCCTCACATAGACATAGTGAATGAATGATTATCACTTTATAAGCACGCAAACCCAAAGTTAATAAAACTACAAAAGTAGTGCTATGTGTGATATTAGTGTTTTATAAGATACATTTCAAAAGAAATGTAAAAGTTTGAGGCACTCAGCAGTCCCGCCCGGTCCCATCTCAGCGACCATTCCGGGAACATAGTAAAAAGCGCAGGTAGTGTCGAGAGTGAAAGGGTCGAAGATGCAATCCGAGAACCAGCCCAGTTTCACTCGATTACTGACCTTCGCCGTTTTTGCGCCAATAAGGATCTCATGAAGGCATTCTATAGCGAATCCTAAGTAGAAACACGTGGGAATATGCTCTTTCATTTAAAGATCACCCGATATTGCATTATTTGCATTCAGTAGAAATACTATCTCCCTATTGTATGGAATCTTTCGTTTTTCTGAGACATCTCTGATCAAAAATTGCATGAAGATAGAAAGTGGGGAGGAAAGCACCTAACTACGACTGCGGAACCCTAGGGTTATTTACAGCATCTTCGCCTATGCACGCTTTTTATTAAAAAAGTAGTCTATGATCCGACAAGTTCTCCCAGTCAATCTAGTAATTTTTCAATGTGTCTCATCTCTAGATTTGCACAAAAAAATATATTATTTAGATAACATGTAGTAGGTATATTGGTAGAAGCATTATACACAACTAGCTGTCTAGCGTCTGTGGTGCGAGGCCATTTAGGTGGGGGTGTGGACCGTTGTTGGCCAGTGGAACATTCGACGCGCCGTGTGGACCACGCTTTCGCCTACGGAGGCGGAGGACGGCCTTCCGCACTTCGGCGGGGGAGAAGAAAAGGTCCCCGAGCGGTGGCGTTGGGCTTCAGAGGAATTCTGTGGCTGTTTCCTCGACTGTGGCATGGTGGTTTCTGGCTTCCTGTAGTGCATCTATCGGGACGGGGTGCAATGTGAATTGGCGAGGCGAATTGGGGATTTGGTGAGCCGCCACGCCAGGATCTCGGCTATGTCAGCGGGAGCGAATCGCCGCACTCTTTCAGCGTAAACCTAAAAGGGGATAGGCTGAAGGTTTCTTCCTGGTGAGCGTTCGGGCTAAGGGCGTACAGGTTGGTATTGCGTTCTGAGGCCCGGTCGATGGTGATCTCCCAGGTCTCCCCGCGCCAAGCCTGTACCGCAGCCGAAAGCTCGGCAGTTACCTTATTTAGGCGAGTCTTCGTAGTCAGACAGCGGGAGTGCGCCCATTCGCGGCGCAGTTCGCGTTTGTGCCTGAGTTCCCGTTTCAGGTGCCACGGGAGCTCGTTGCGCCTGTTGGGGCGGTTGGGGGTAGCGTCGTCACCGCTTCTATGGCCTCTACAATCTTGTAGGCCAGTGCTGCAGCCTCTTGCTCCATGGTCTAATCTACTCCTATTCTAAAATTCATATAAATCGGTTCAGCGGTTTTGACGTGAAAAGGGAACATACATACATTCTTACTTTCGCTTTTGTATATTAGTAGGATAGGAAGTAGGATAGGATTAGTAGGAAGCAGGATATCAGATTGGGGAGGACATAACTACCTGGAACGGAATCTGCTGCAACTCCCTTAATCATTTAAGACAAAAATACAAATGTTAAATCTATACTTCCCTTTATTATTTATTTATTTTATATATTTTCTATACATAATATCCTATCCTACTAATTATAAAAGTGAAGGTAAGAATGTATGTATGTTCCCTTTTTACGTCAAAACCGCTGAACCGATTTGGATTAATTTTAGTATAATTCCTTATATATTAAATATTGATTAGACCATGGAGACAGACATAGGCTACTTTTCGTTGCGTAAATTAAATCAGAAGGGGTTAAAATAGGGGATGAATGTTTGTATGGAAAAAAATATTAACAAAAGGTTTCAGCGTTAGTTGTAGGGTAGTGGTAGGGCAGTTGTAGGGTAGTAGTAGTGTAGTTGTAGGATAGTTGTAGGGTAGTTGTAGGGTCGTTGTAGGGTAGTAGTAGGGTAGTAGTAGATTAGTTGTAGGGTAGTAGTAGGGTAGTTGTAGAGTAGTTGTAGGATAAGTTGTAAGTGGTGGTTGTAGTTATAGGTGCGATACGAAGTTCGCCGGGTCAGTTAGTATATAAAAATAAAAGTGTGGATGTATGTATGTATGTATGTATGTTCCCTTTTCACGTCATAACAGCAGAACTGTTTTGGATAAAATTTAATATAGGAATAGATCAGATCACGGAGACGGTCATAGGCTACTTTTCTTTGCGTAAATTAAGCCAGAAGGGATTAAAATAGGGGATGAAAGTTTGTATCGAAAAATCGTTATTTTTCACATAAAAAACTTAAAATGTTGTATATATATAAGAATTTAAAACTTAATGAGCCTGTGTTTCAGAATTCCTCAAAAATCATCCCCTAAGTAAAAATATAAGGGATGAAAATTTTCTTGGGATTTTTTTTACTTGATTTACTTAATATTTTATTTAAATAGTACGATACCAAAATATACGATAAGATACCATACACATGTTTCAGCGTTTCTCAAAAATCACCCCTTGAGTTGCAAATTAGGGGATGAAACTTTGGAAAATTGGAAAATAATAGTTTTTTACTTGATTTACAAGAAATTTTGTATAAATTTTGAGACATAAAAATAATAAAACGTATTTCAGAATATTCAAAAAATTAGCCCTTCCCTTGACTAAAAATAAACGGGATGAAACTTTGTATGGGAAACATAGTTTTTACTTGAGATCCTTGAAAATTGGTACTAACATTGTCAAATAAAATAATTTAACACGTGTTTCAAAATTTTTCTTGAATCATCCCCTGCCGTGTAGTCCCCGCAGTAGATTGTTGCCTCTCCTCTCTTGCCCGTGGATGCAGAGAATCTGCTAAATATCCTTTAGCAGATTCTTACTAACTCCAGAAGATGGGCAGCAGTGTCTTTCCGTATAATATATTATATTTATCATATACATCCCGGTCTACGCTCGCCAACCTGCCTGCCAAGCGTGGCGAGTATGGATCTTGGAGTTCCATGAGGGAGGGAGGCCTACTATGCCCAGCAGTGCATGTGGACATCCGTCCCACGACTGAGATGATATGTACGAAAATAAAATAATTAAATACGTGCTGCAGCATATCTCAAAAGCTTAAGTTGAAATCCTCTTAGGTATATATTTTAACTTTGAAATATATACATACCTATATAGGTAAAGCCTAGTGGTAATACCTAGGAGATTAAATTTATTTGGTTAAAATGTAGCCTAGACATAATAACGAATCTTTTGACATTTTATTTATCAAAATACGGTAACCGCGAATAAACCTACGTGCCTAGACTGTTACAATCATGATCCTTCCCAATTATCGTTGTTTTAATGCGGGTAAAACCGCGCGGGTCAGCTAGTGATAAATATAACGACACCTCGGTCAGGACAACCTAACTCGGTCGTTATATTTATCACTAGCTGACCCGCGCGTTCGTTTCTTTTCTTGACTCATGTGCCATCTCAAGCGAACAAATTCAATTATGTACTTTATTTATTCAATTTAGTTGTGGTGTGTTCTTCTGTAAATTTATTTCTCAAAGACGGTCTTGCGGTTCCACTAAATAAAGATTTTTTGAATTATATATGTTCGGTAACCTTGTGACAAATTACTAACGTAGAATTGATTAAAGATTGCAAGAGCAGAAGCAACTAACATTGTAGATACGTGAGTACTCTTCCATCATTCTAGTATCAGCATACATATCGGACCTTCGGAGAATCGTCTTTGGTTTAGACAAGCTTAACCCTCGCGATATCTTTGGACACGATCTTTGTAAATAGATAAATAATAAAAAATACTCACATCTTCTGAGGTAGAATATTATTAATTGCGAATGTTGTTGCCGTTGATTAAAGATGAGATTTTGATGTAAACATCACAGGCGATTGTATGCTGTTAAAAGAAGGTGTTTGTCAGTCTATTTCCTACATTATTTTTCAAGATCCTTTAAGAATTTCCGCGTTCAATGGTCACAAATATGAATGTTGAGAAACTCATAATCTTTACAAACATTCATGTTCATAGTGAGATAATATTTATACCTAAGCTTTACCAATATTAAATTGCTACTATCCCGAAATAGAAACAAATCCAATAAAACTTCCAAACATTATCGAATGAGGTAATAAGTCGCGGGGGCTGCTTTCCCACGCATGCACATGTTTGTATTCAAATACCCGTCCATTGGGATCGGACCCTTTCGTAGGTAACATTTAAATGTTTCACGTAAAATGTTATTTGCGCAAACTTTTTTCTTATTGCATAAAACTTTCTACATCGTGGGAATGCAGGTGAGGAAGGGTTTCGTGTATTATCTCCACGCTTTATGCGCTTCTCCAATCGATCCAGTTGCACAAAAGTTAACCTATCTATTGTAAACACGTCAAGTGATGTTCGCCTAATAGATAATTTATGGAGCCGCCGCAAAATATGTCAGCCTCAGTTGAGAGAGAACCTTAAAATATTAGGGTTGTTGGGGTCCACTGCGACATACCATATATCTCCGAGATCATATTTAAAGATTTGGCAAGATAATTTGCTTCGGCTTCTTTGTTAGTTAATAGGCAGCCTGGTTGATTTTTTACTATTTTTTGCGTGTAAAGCAGTTAATGTTCTTTAAAGTCATGTGTTTGATACAACGCGCAGGTAGTGCACAAAGGGCTTGCCGTTTTTTTGTTATTTCTATGAAAAATAATAATATTAAGTTTGTAGGTTGGTGCCTACCTAAAACTTTGTCGATAGATACCTAGACCTAATGAAGGTGCTGCTGCAGTAAAATGTCGTATGTAAAAATTGTTTACATTTATGTTTTGAACAATGCCAAACTTAACAATTAAAGCGTTTACGTCAAGCAGAGCAATTATAGGTATACATACATTCTTATTTTAATAGAAATATGTACGTAAGCAAATTTTTATTAGATGTTTGTCTCGCCTACTGTGTTCAACTTTTATAATTATCTTTATTTTTACGACTGGCAGTAAACATTTTTGAATCCGGCATGCCTGCCGCCTTAACTACATAAAAAATATTTTGCAAAAATATTGCTCTGCAAATTATCCCTTACGTAATAAAGCTCAAATGGGGATTAAAATTGCATTCTCTGTATGCCTTTATGGCGCAACTAATCCGTTTGGATAGAGTTGTGCATGTGTCATAATGACGCGTCGTCGACTAGCCTTTTCACCGTAAATTAGACGAACAAGGTGTCGAGTCGGTAATCCCCGTGTAGTTGCGAAAGTCACGTTAGACCACTATCGCCAACTTTATGACTGGCGCACGCCTAAAGCAACAAAAGTTATATTTAAATGTCACTAAAGCAATTAACGTTATGTTAACCCTCTAGTTTTGAAATGGGTATCCGTTATTCGATTAAAACTCTATTCTCGAATCTATATTCATCAAAACTCTTTATTCTTATGCTACTTACTCTTAATGATAAGTCGTGGGCTAAATCCACTACCGAATGGATCCCACAAGACAGGAAACGACCTCGTGGCAGACCAAGACGTCGATGGAGAGACGAACTCGACGCATACTTGGAAGACTGGACCACAGTAGCTCAAGACAGAGAAAGGTGGAAGGAAGGAAGGGAGGCCTTTGCCCTGCAGTGGGACAGTACAGGCTCTTAATAATAATAATAAATACTTACTCTTACGCTTAACTACTAAAATTTAGTAAATATATGTGACGATGTGAAGACGGATATACAGATCATGCAAGTATTTTTTATGGCTTTATGTCAAAACTACTAAACAGACTGACGTGCACCTTTGTGAATATTAAGAAATTTAGTAAAAATTCTGAGTTACACATAGACTAACCTTGTAGCAGTAGTTAAAATATAAAAGAAAAATCTTCGTTTCTTAAAATATTTGTCACATGATGATACTTCTTGAACATTTCCATAAACCAATCTCATTTCACAGCGCTTGCACATAACATAACCAGTTTGACAACATTATGATTTATTCTCACTTAACCCCATCTATTCCCCTAAACAATTAACCCTAACCCTTTCACTCTCGCGGGTCCGCCCATCTAACGGATTTATTTATACCCCTTTCGGCCAATCACGTCGCTGGTTCAAGTAAAAATAATAAAAAACGTTAAAAAGACGAGGCGCGGTGCGCGAGCGCTCCTCGGGTCTAATAATAACCCTTTCGGTGGAAGGGTTCAGCCAATAACGCGGGAGGCGGAGCTTGCTTAATTTATTCAGATTTTATCTCTATTCTCAATCAGGTTTCTTATCAAGTTTTATATTGTATTTTTGAAGAAAGGCGTTATTATCATGTGCGTAATGTTATGTAGCAACAGTAATGTGGGCAACTACGCTCTCATGTACCTACACAGAATAATATAGAGTCAAAAATCAAAATTGCATGGGTCGAATTAATGGCGGATCGAGATGCATGGAGA
Source organism: Pasiphila rectangulata (assembly GCA_963082625.1). Taxonomy (NCBI): domain Eukaryota; kingdom Metazoa; phylum Arthropoda; class Insecta; order Lepidoptera; family Geometridae; genus Pasiphila; species Pasiphila rectangulata. The sequence goes on along the minus strand of OY720235.1, from coordinate 15,035,662 downwards.
GATGAGGGGCCTTTGCTCAGCAGTGGGACACTTACAATTTACTTTGAGCCAAAGAAAATTTAAGTCAAACTTGTCACAATTAGAGTATAGGTAATTTAAAGTCGCCTGACCCACAGTCATTTGTACTTCAATAATCATCATCAGTGCAACATGTAGTGCTATAATACATTTAATTTAAACATAACGTTCATGGTTCAGTGCAATATGAACCTAGATATATCGTGCTATACACTACTTTTGATGATGAAGCAGCCAAATAGTGAGTACAATTTAGAGGCAAGCCACACCCAGTCATTTGTATCCTGAATTACTATCTCTGATCCGGGTCCCAATACCTGGGGTTAGGATTCATATCTATTTGTGCAACCGCAACGGCTGTTCGATGGCGTGTCGTTGCTCTACCATGTCACGCATTAACCCTATGTAGCTTATTAGATGATAACCTGAGCTGGAAGTTTCATAATGAATCTCTTGCTTCAAGAATAAGAAAACTTATTATGTATTTCAAAATCTACGTAGATAGGTAGATAGATAGGTTAGTTATACTGATAGATAGATAGACTGTTGCTGATTTTAAGTTAGTAGGTAACTGACATATATAAGGCTCTTCGTGAATGCCTGATAAGGTACTGCATATGTGTGTGGGGTGGAGCATCGAAAGCGCACCTCATTCGCTCGCTGTAATGAGGTGCGCTTTCGATGCTCCTAAGTGCACAGCGGGCACTTTACTTAAAGTCCTTAAATTTCGACACTTTTAATAGACAATTTTTATTTGTTTATTAGAAAAATCTGTTTATTTTATATCGTAGGTACTACACATTTCACTTGAACGTGCAATATTTATATTGTTACCCTTAAGCTGCATAGGATTTACCTACGTTTATATAAGTAATGCTGGACTTTTCACACGGTACCATCTACCTTCAAAGTAGTCAAGAGTTTGTGTTATGGGTACCAGACAGTTGATAGAATACTTCAATACATTTTATTTTTTGTAAACTTCATTATACATAGAAAACATCCCAGAAATTTTTGCTTCGGCGCCGCGGCGGGAACCCTGGAGTCACGGAGGTCGTCAAATGTGTTCTTTTTATTTTGAACTATTTACTAGTTCAAAATTATAACTTTACTATTGAACATGCAGAATCGCTGGCAATGTAAGGCCTTTGCATCTATTATAGATGATTTATACAGCGTCAGCAACTGTTAAACATGCTGTACGGGACGCTGCAGTGCCTGGGACATTGTTAGATGGATTAGGCTTGCCCAGCACCTATACCATCCTCTCAGCTTAGTCAGCTATTATTCAGAGGAAAGAACAGGTCAATATGTCTAAAGCTAACTAAGCCGCGGGTTTCCTCACGATGTTTCCTTCACCGTTAAAGCTCGTGTTAAGTATGCACATACATTTTTCAAAAAAGAAAAATCCATTGGTGCACGGCCGGTATCGAATACACGACCTTCGGATTGAAAGTTGGGGGTACATACCCCTCGGCCAACACGGCTTTTTTCTGGCAATGTAATATGTTAGATATTCGTGCTACATTTACGCAGAGGTCAGACAAACTTCCCGCATGTCCTGCGACCACAAATGAATTAACTGCCGTCACCCTCTCCTACCAATTGAAGACAACTGCTTGCATTCGAATAGTACAATCATGTGCACAATATATAGCTAAGTGCTGCTTTTGTGTATAGGTTTGGTTATAGTTTTTTTAGGGTTTCGTAGTAAAACAAGAATCCCTTATAGTTTCGCTTTGTCTGTCTGTATGTCTGTCTGTATGTCTGTCTGTCCGTCCGTCCGTCACCGACTTTGCGAAGAGTCCGAGAAAGCTGGTATTTTAGTATGAACAATTAGTTATATAACTAATTGTTCATACCTTTAAAACTTTAAAACCATAAAAACTACTGATTTCAAAAAAGGAGCCGGCCCCGATCAAATTCCACCTTTCTTTATTTCTAAATTGGAAGTCCGCATTCGTTATGCCGATCCATAAGAGTGGTGAAAAAGGAAATGTTACGAATTACAGACCAATTTCTAAACTATGTATTTTTGCAAAAATACTGGAACGAATCGTTTACAATCAGGTTAACAATAGTTTAACACGTTCATTCATACCAGAACAGCATGGTTTTCTTAAAGATAAATCAACTGCTTCAAATTTATTAACTTTTATAGATTAGGTACATTATGTTAAGTACATTATTAGGTACTTATGGATGCGGGTAATCAAATAGATGCTATTTTTACTGATTACAGCAAACCTTTCTAACGTATTGACCATAAAATATTATTCCAAAAGCTTCTATCCGCTCTCATTAATCCAGAAAATTACTGTCATCTGCTGCAACAAGATCTTTTTAGCTTAGAAAAATGCTATAATCATAACAAACTCGACCTTAATGTTGGCAAGTGTCACTCAATAACATTAACTATGAAACCCTACATAGCGCCCGGCCCGACACGCACCTGGCCTAATTTATTATTAAGTAATAAAGTGGCATATTAAACTAAATACGGAACTCAGGTTTGGTGACTGAAAATGTACATAGGAATTGTCTAAGTTATTTTACTGCCTAAAAACTCGTTTATTATCCACATATTTCAATGAATAAAAAAGTTAAGTTATGTAGGTACCTACGTCGAAGAAGTTGGTAGAGTTATGCTTAATTTATTATGACCATGAAAAAAAAAACTTGTGTGGAGAAGTATACCAATAGGCGATGGGTACATATTTACAAATTATCACTTAATTCGATGAAGATAAATAAGATTTACATTTATGGTGGTACAACGGTGTTAATCGCATCAACATATTTAAATGAAATATAATAATACAACCCCAACGCCATTAAATTCAGTTTTAAATTTTGAAAGAGAACTGATGTCCAATTCGCAAACAGTTAGAAATATTTTTATTATGCATACACATATAGATGCATACATAGAGATGCATGAATATTTGAAAACCAGTGCTGTGTCTAACACAGCGTACGCTGAGTTGGCGACCGATTTATGTCTATAAATATTTTATTGTAACAGTTCCGTTTGTGTAATTTTAAATGAGACATAAATAAAAAAAATAATAATAATAAAAAAAAATTAAAAAAAAATTTGCATAGGGCTGTCTGTCTATCTGTGTATGGGACGATTACAACCGAACGCGTGGACTGATTTACATGAAACCTTTTTTTTAGCACAGTCTAATTTAGAGAAGGGTACTGATTGATTTTGGTGACCTTAGGGTCACAGGGGCCGGAGTAATTGTGACCTAAAAAATAAAATTCTTCAAATAGTCGAAAACGTCCAAAAACCCAAAAATGCCATTTTTGACCTTTGGTAACCTTTTGAGGCCTTCGCCCCTTTTATGGTACCCCCGTACTAATGCTATAATAATGCTTGTTGAATATAAAATAATGCCTTTAGAATCTAAAGGCCTTACTTTATACTTATAAATCATCTAAAGTCAGCATCAGCAATTGGTCCTCATACTGCAGTGCCTGGGACAATGTTAGATGAATTAGGCTTGCCCAGCACCTAAACCATCCTGTCAGCTAAGTCACCTATTAATCAGAGGGAAGAACAGTAACACGTACGTTTGAAGCTAACTAAACCGCGGGTTCCCTCACGATGTTTTCCTTTAGGTATCGTTAAAGCACGTGTTAAATGTGCACATACATTTTTCATGAAAGAAAAACCTAAATTTATGTACATAGGTATAATGTACTTATTAAAAATAACAACAATAAAGCCACATGTAAAATAAATAAAACTCTTTCACAATAGATAAAACAGGTAGAAAAATACGAGATGTTACACAAAAATACCAATAAACCAAGCTAAAAGCATTTTTTTCAGCTGTATATCTCTAAAAAAACTTAAGTCAGCACTTGTAGTATGTTTGATACATCAAAATACCCTTTAATAGGCATAAGATAATAGAACAACTCAAACAACTTTTTAATCTGTTTCAAAGTAAATTAAAGTGATTGGAGTAAAATTACGACGGAAGGTAACATCAACTACATTCAATAAGTAATGTGCCGGCGACACGTCATGTGCTCCCAAAACAACAATAATACATACAATGAGGGATACATAAATTGTGCCATGAACGGGCGATATATTTCGTACGATAACTTATTTTTGAATGTAATGAAGAGCCTTTAAAATGTCATAAAGTGGTGAACAAAAAGAGCGCATGTTTTGTAGTATTGTATAGTGATAGGGGCGTATTCACACGGCGACTACATGTGGGTGATTGTTAAATTTCCTAATTGATTAAGTAGCTCGAGCTAATTGTGTCAGGACACGACATCGGTAAGCCAGTTGACCGAATGGACAACACTAACAATGATAATGAGCTTTGTGAAGTTTGGACAGAGCTTCGGGCCATTGTACGTCAAAAAACTGATTTTGTTGTTCGTTACAGCCCACACGAGGGAACGATCCTTTACTTCGAAACATACTCGTACTTACACGAAGTTATTGGCTTTTTTCTTTAGTCAGCTTACATAAAAATAGAAAAGTACACTCTTAACAAATAGGTACGTTTACCTGTTTTCTGACATAATTATTGATAAGTATCATTTAATACCTACTTATAACTCCCAAAAGAAAAATGAAAATGAGGCATTACGCTTAAGCCTCTCTCCCATGTTTTCAAATTTTTCCATTTCACTGTACTAATTTGAAAGGAAACTTTTTAACCAAAGTGGCAATATATCATTCGTAAACATAAACAAATTAAGCGTAAATGAATGATGGATGCGACGGTTTCAGCTGGTGTCGGACAGGGCACTAGTTTACCACGGGTGTAATCCGAGGCGCATTAGTCAAATTAACACGGCATAAAGTTTGGCGTGCCCACTGATTAGTGGCCGCAATGGCGGTGGCTCACGGGTGCGACTCTGCCTAATTGACCTAAAAGTGCTAAACACGAATCGGTCGAAACATCGCTTTACAAGCCCTGAGGGCTGCCACTGCCCCATGTACGAACATTACATTATTAATTTTAACAAAACGCTTTCGGATGTTCATATGAATATGTTTTTAGTGTAAGACAAAATTGTGTATACCTACCTACTTATACGTGTTTATGTTATGTTGTATAAAGTACTGTCTATCACACCAGAATCTTATTGATTTTGGTTTAACATTATTTAAATTGTAATTATAAATCTTGATAGGTGAAATGATAATAATGGTATTGTTAGCAGATCAATTTATTGGAAAAAGGCATATCTATAAAACGAGCAGCGCCACAGGCCCGGCCCCTTCTCTCCTCCGTCGACCTGTCTTTCCTCCGTCGACCGAGACACGTTCTTGGCTTGCCCGTTGACGAGCTCACCGCCGCTAACCCGTCCCACATTAGCTGCTAGGCACACCCATAATAACCGGTCCCGCCGGCGGGGCCGAAGAATACAATCTTCCGTCTTAAGGTGCAGTTTTGCAGCTGGACGTTAACCATCATTACTTATAAAAATCTGACAACAGTCTAAGCCGTGGTTCGAACCTAAGTGGTGCCCTTGAGCTTGATAAGACTTGATTATTTAATCAGTTTTCTTGATTAATTTTGTAATAAATAATTGTTTAGATGGTTTGTGAATTTCTTTTTTAAAAAATGCTTTTGATATCCAAAATCAGAGCGTGGGATCTGAAAATCTCATACCCACGCTTTGTGTCCGATACTTTTGGTTTATGTTGTAAAAACAAAGGAATAAACGTCCGCGTGTTAGGATAACCTCATTTTTTTGTTGTTGTTGTCGTGCATTTTGTGTTTTTGTTTTGAGTAGCTGCAGAAATCGATTGATCATATCGATCTCGTTCTCGTATTCGATGATATGCAGCCCCAGGTGGATCGCGCGATCGGCCAAGACCAAGCTGCGGAAGTACAAGATGTCCATCCGGTCGCGACTGACCTACGCTGCACCATCATGGTACGCCCTAGTATAGGCTACCAACAAGACCCACCTACAAGCGCAGCAGAACATCACGCTGCGAATCTGCACTGGCGCGGGCCGCTACGTCAGAAATGACGTTATCGCCTGTGACGTGCAGATTCAAACCAGGCCTTTTGTGGTCCACACGGCGCGTTTTGTACACGGCATGTTGACATTTCGAAAAAAAGTGGCTTCACTTTCGTTCCAGCTGCCGACCAGTCAACACCTCAGCGACTCACCTGATGATGCCTCGCGGAGAGGCGAAACACGTGTCGTCATATACCTAGGTTTGGGTATGCATGCTGCACTAACAACCTAGTTCTCCCTGCATATGCATAATTAGCGGGCGGGAGGGCGGTGCTCATGCATCTCAGCCACAGATAATATAATACACTAGTAATCTCAGCATAAGCGGAATTAAAACTAAATATTTTCATTGCATTTTATTAATAAATAATTGTTTCGTTTGTTTGTGAATATCTTTTTAAAAAAATACTTTCGCTCATGATTTCCAAAAGTTATATAATGTTTTATGGTGGTTTAAACAATAAATTAAAAAGGAATGTTGAATTATGTTTGCGATTTCATGAGATCTTTTAGTTAGGTAGAGGTAACCCTAACTACTGGAAGTGGACATGGTAATGTGCTGGATTGATAGTCCCGCGCCCACTAACCCTAATCAAACGAATGGCGACTGAACTCTGATTAACGCTCCTGAAGCGCAATATACATTCCATGACGACTGCTGGGCGTGCCGGGTTTATAGCGCATCAGCCCACTCGGGTGTCATTCGCATAATTATTTAGCCGATATCATAACCATCACTCGTGTAAATCCTATCAAGTCTATGGTACCTACTAAATATAAGGTGAAAAATTGTAAGTAGTTTTTTCCTTCTACTGTTTTCAATATAAGTTACTCTATTATATTTAACTAGGTGTCCAGGCGAATTTCGTATCGCACTTACTACAACCACTGCTTACAACTATAGCCTTCCCTATAGCCTATACCTATAGCTTTCCTCGATAATACATCGGACCAGTAGTTTCTGAGATTAGCGCGTTCAAGCATGCAAACAAACAAACTCTTCAGCTTTATAATATTAAAATATGTAGATTACTGTTCGTCCATTTCAAAAATATTCAATATCCTTCCGGACATTTAATTAAGCTGTATTATTAAGATAAAATCGTATCAATAAATATAAGTAAGAGTGAGAAAGACTGCTTTTTTCCCTCACTTGAAAATAAAAGTTTTCAGAAGCGATCGCATTCAATTATGTACCTTTTTTATTATATTAAAATGTGTCTTGTTCTCCTTTTATTTATTGGCTTGGTGTAAATCAGACAATGCAAAACAGATGTTAAAAACCACACTCGTAAAAGATCGAATATCTACTGGAGTGTTACCATATACAGCATGAATAATCGTCAATAATAGAATATGAATTAATGAAAAATGCATCAGTCATTATGATTAAGCTCATTAATTGTAACGTACCTAGTGTCATATCAACACATACTGAATTATTAACAAGTTGTAATGAGTCCGAGGGTGCCAAGTCTGAGTGTGGTAGGTGGAAGGAGTAGGTAGTTATTGATACGCTTCGATATTAATGGCATTGGAACAACGCGGCAGCATCCCATTATTCTTCTCACAGCTAATTTACGTAATTAAAATCCATCTCCGCTGATTATAAGACACAACAGACGCGTAATTTTCCTTTCAAAGAGAACTTCCGTTTTAGCTCCTCCCTCTCCTAATGAAAGATTACTTTCCTCCGCCTAAAAAGGCTTTTAAGTAACGCCTGTGAAATGACCGAACTTTTATACTTTAATGACTTAGTGCAAAATTTGCCGATTCCCGAAGAAATTTAAACTTAGATTAAGATTTTGATGTTTGAGACGAAATGTTTTCAAAGGAATTTTCAAGGATCATTCTGAGATGAGAAGTACGAATGTTTAGCAATCTGTCCAATTGCTTTTTAATTGCTTTTATGCATTAAAATCTATGTTGATTAATAAAACTCTGCTTTAAATACAATCGGAAATTCTCATGATTTGAGAATTAGCACAGTCCAGTTTAAATGGACGAATATTTTTCTTGAAACTCGAATTGGTCGTATGTTAGATAGAGAACGTTAGTTGATTTCGGAAGGGACAATCGTGGGTAGTGGCGGCCATCGAGCACTTATTAATTGCGAGCTCCCTTCACGTGTGGATGCACGGAGGGCGCAAAAACGGGTCCTCCCGAGCGCTGTCAGCGAGGGAAAAAATCAGTGAGCGATCGTCCCCTCGCGGCCGAGTCCATCATATTGATTGAGGGAGGGACTGCCATTGGTCAGCATCCCCGCGCCCGTTCATTTATTATAGACACTGCGATCTCGGTGCCTCCGATACACAAAATTACTCTTGCTACAATTCTTGCTGAATCACCACAATGCAACGTTCACATCAGACTACGCACACCGAACCGATCTGATCTCAGCCTTACAAATATTCTAGAAATAAATGTACTTGTTTTGTTTAATTTACCTGACTACCATTACTGTTTATAAACACTGATAATATAATATAGCATTAACACGTAAGTTTTAGTTAGGTAATAAAACCACCGCCTAAGTAGTAATAAAAATACAGAAATTTTTCAACCACCTACCGGTAAATTTAACACTACCCAAAAGTTAATTCCCATCAGAATTACCATTTTCAGGAGAAAACATACGCACATTAGGATCAATCGGGCCGTCATCGGCGATAACAAGACATCTGATTGGCGAAGTGTCACAAACTGGATCTCTCAGCGGAAACGAACTGTGGGCGAGACTCTATTACATTCCGTGGAGGAAATAAAAGCGAACAGGGGCGAAGGGAAAGTTTTATTCTCCTTAAAATATGTAGAGAAAGTGAAAAGTAAGAGCGGGGTGGTGTGGGGGCAGCGGTCAGCGGGATGATGGATCACCGCGCAAGAACCTCGCTCTCTCCTCTTCTCAATTACACACACATACAACTTATTTTGGGAGAAAAATAGAAGCCAACATTTTTAGTTACTATTTTTATGTGGTCCACTTCGCGCCTCAAGGGTTGTGATTTATCTATCACGCACTATAGTTTCATGACTTTTTAAAAGAACTGCCGCAGTGTTTGCTGTAAATAATGCATTTATAGAGGTATAATTATAGTATCGTTAGTTATATTGTAAAGTATGTTTTAATACTAGTTACATACAAAATAATTGTATTTACCTACTTATGTCACTACGACATACATACCTACATTAAGTATTTTATACCTTTATCTGAAAATAGGCAATAATTAGTGAACCTACCTAGTTTACAAATTATAAGTAATTGTAGAATTAGTTTTCTCTGTAATATCATAATGTAAAAAAATCTTCAGTTTTCTTTTTCATAAACTAGTTATAGGTACCTTTTCCTACTTACCTATTATTGGTCTGTTAATTAAAATGGGAAAAATGTATTTCACAGATACCTATTTCTTTATAGCACCCCAAACTGAGAGCAAACATTACGAAGAAATGTCGCTTTGTGCATCGTTGAACAGCTCAAAGCTCGTATGTGGTGTTTCGTGCTCATGTGTGGAGATGCCACGGCGGGCGGCGCCCCCGCCGGTTGCCAGGCAACCGTTTGTTTTCGCGCTAACCACGGGGCGGGTTAGAAGGGGTAGGCTCCATGATTGATCAGCCTATCCCGCTACCGACAGAATGCCTACTACTCGCAGATAACATACTCTGCTCGAAAAGTTACGCGGGTTCCTAAACATTATCATGGGAATAAGGTACATATACATACCTACTGGCTTTCTAACACCTTGCAATCGATCATTGAAGCAAAAATACTGTACAAAGTAGAAAGAAGAGTTTATCAGAGTAAAAACATGTCTGCGGTGGAGATTAACTTTTCGACATAGGCTCAAAAAATTAGAATTCTTTTAAAGTATTTGTATAACGTCTTATTTTCAATTGCATCTTGTCTTGATTTTATTTAAAAAAACCGCAACGTTGTGGCTTAAATCTATACCCAGAACTGTCAGCAAATGAAATATTTCATAGTAGCACTTTGTAAGCCCGAATTTCAAACCACACGGCACATTGTATAGAGTTAGTTAGCAATTAGACAATGCAATTTCATGGACACTAAAAATTGGCTCACTTTTTATGAAATTCGCAACAATTCTTTACATTTTCTGGAGACAAATGGTTTTTTCAAAATGAGTTAAGTTTTGCAAAGTTAGTAGCTTGGACACATTTAATGTCTATAGATGTAGGAGGTAGAGCTTATGGATACAAAAGTCGTGAGTGCGAATATAAAATAAGTATTTTATATAGGCGTAATCAAAAATCTGCCAAGTGAGAGTCTTCGCGCACGAAGGGTTCCGTACCATTATTTTAATTTAATTATTTATTTTTAAAATGAATATAAGTATCTACTTAGGTACTTCTAAATATTCTGTCTACCTGTCGCCGTTATTAATGTCTAGAAAAAAATCACGTTTTTTGTATGGGATTTTATTCTGTTTTTAGTATTTTTTATTATAGCGGCAACTGAAATATCTCTGATCTGTGAAAATTTCAACTGTCTAGCTATCACGGGATATGAGATACAGACCTGGTGTCAGAGAGACAGACAGACAGACAGACGGACATCGGAGTCTTAGTAATAGGGTCCCGTTTTACCCGTTGGGTACGGAACCCTAAAAACAAGATATTTAGACCTTAAATTTCTGAGAATACTAATCATTAGGTATTATTCTGAGAAACAGTTTGGTTTCAATTGTTCAATCTACTCCCGGGCTACATTAATATATTTTTACGTAACAGATATAGAACAGAAGATAGCAAAGGTAAAATACTGTTTGTTTCTTGAGCTTGTAAAAAACTGGTTCACTATTTGCCAAGTGAGCAGCGGACTGCCAAAACGTGTTTTGTGTCTTACAATACGATATTCAAATTCACAGAATTCGCTTCACAATTTTCACGGTTTGCATAACTGTTTCGCAATTTCTATTGTCGTCCCTTTTATGCAAATTGAATAACTTTTAAACAACGAAGTGACGTCGAAAAACAGTTTTAGTGGAAGGACACACAACGCGTTACTGGACATCACAGACTTAAGTTCTTTTTGAAAAATTAAAGTTGAAATCAAGGGTTTTATTATTCGGTTTATGAAAGAAACAACCCTATAATTAAGTGAAATGAAATGTAATAAGAGAAAGGTCCCGAAAAAATGTTTAACTAGACATCGTCCATATTAATTATGGGATAACTAACAAGCTATAATTACTAACTATAATGGTTCTGGTTGACATACTTTTTTTCAACCATTTCCTTAATAGTGCTTCTTTGTGATCGTACATTTATATTTTCTTTTATCTTACATATACTTACTACAGGTAATATGTGATTCAGCCTTTACACATGCCCAGGCAGGTATGCGTGGGAATTTGCGAATCAAAAGCAGAATATGTGCGACGATGAAAAATTTTATCACACTATGCTCAATGGTTTTGATATGGCTTTACATAATATTACATGTTTTGTTTACCACATTCAGTGATATGATAAGATAACAAACACTCATGACACCTTCGTGTAAGAACTGCTTTCACGCATGAGTCAATATGTTTATTATTTGCCATCATAATCCCACTGCTGGGCAGAGGCCTCCCCCCATTCCCTCCAGACATCGCGACCCGAGCTTCTTCCGACCAGTTGGCCAGGTACTTGTCCAATTCGTCCCGCCATCTCCGTCTGGGCCTGCCGCGACGCCTTCTCGCTGGGTCTGGGCGCCACTGAGTCGCTACCTTTGCCTACACAGCTCTCCTGGCAAACGGCAGACGTGCCCAGCTCAATCCGATTTAAGCTTCGCGGCTTTTCGAGCTACGTCTGTCAATACAAATACAAAATCATTTATTTGGCACAATCATCATCATCATCATCATCATCATCAGCCTATATTAGTCCACTGCTGGACATAGGCCTCCCCAAATCTGTGCCATTTCACCCTGTCTTCAGCATGCCGCATCCAGCGTCTACCAGCGACCGCCCGCAAGTCATCACTCCAATATTTAACAATATTATATTTGGCACAATATTTAACAATAATATATTTATGATTCCAATGGCTCCGAACTAATCATATGATTGACCAATCCTCTCCATTGGTCTGCGAATTACAATATATACTCAAATAAAACAAAAATTATTCTAGTTAATTAACATAAAAATAGTAGGAGTAGGTAAACCTACCTTGTTAAAGTAATTTAAATTCATCAGGTTTTGATTTTTGAGCTAGTGTATCTTTTCACTTATACTAAAAGAAGGCATGCCTTTTCCCAGCAGTGGGAAGATAATAGCTAAAAAATAAATCACAACATTTTATGAAATAAAGTCCTCCGCGTCTGTCTATTCGCGATAAACATAAAAACTACCTAGTGAACGGATTTTCATGTGGTTTCCACCAACAGATAAAGTGTTTCAAGAGGAAGGTCATATAGCTTAATTCATTAAAGTTTGCTATAATTTGAAACTATGACGATTATTGTTGAAGATGTTGGAAAAAATCATGCCGACTGGGAGCTGTTCTAGCGTGCGCTGCGTAAACCATTGAAATTATGTGCAACGTGCAAGTGATGTACATATACATATGTAGGCATAAGAATTGTTACTCATATAAATAGATGTACAAAATGACTGCGAGTTTATGTCTATCTTAAATGGCTAACTCGTAGCAACCATTTTTTTATTGTTGTAAATTTTTATCATAATTTCAATAAGAAAATAGCATTATTTTCCTAGTCATTTTAAGCAAAATGGTGATAGTATGTTTGTAAATAGATCCTCTAACATCGTGATTAGTTCTTTAAGAACATATTTGCCCTTTATACCATATAGTTTAAATATATAGCTTACGAGTTATAGTGAAACTAAAACCCGCGCGACAATAATTGCAGCGGCGCGGGAGCACGGTTAACTCCTACTCAAGAGCCGGACCGATACAAATGAACCTGATTGGTCAAACCTTCGTCCGCTGTTAAGTAATTCTACCGTGTTATATTATAGAATTCTATTAGATTCAAAACGTACTGAAAACGTAGGTACACACGTTAGGTACAGCCTAAACCACTGATCTAAGAGACTTGAAAATCAGGCTAAAAATAAGCAAGACGTATAATGTCTACTGGTGATTTTTTTAATCAACATTACGCGGGCTACAGCTAGTCTTAGGTGTATGCGAAAAGCCAATTTATAGCAAAATATATATCTGTCACCGTTACCTGTTCGTTTACAAACTAACTAGTCAGAATAAATTCACTTGTATAAAATATATCGCCAGTTAATAATCTGACTAGATAGTTTGCATACTAACGGTTCGTACAATCTTATATTAAAAGCAATAATCTCAAAGATATGAGAAACTTTATCATGAAGAACTTTAACATACTTTCTGTACTTTTAACACTTTACATTTAAACTTGCTCTTTGCCTTAATTCTTATGCTTCAACTTTGGTACCTTACTGCTCACTACCTGTCCTGCGGATATAATGGCTTCTTCCCAAAAACGTTGGGTTACCACGCCGCCATAAAATACCCGCGTCTTCTTGGCGGAGAATACGAGCCTCTCATTGGTCGGATATCTCTGGATTGGTATCTACCAATCCAGTGACATCGGAAGTAATATTTTGTTTATTAGAACTTATTATATACGAAGGTGGATTTTAATCATTGTACCGTTATTAATAGTAATAATTCAATACTCGATTATTACAACAGTTATACACATCGTTTGGCAATTCCTTGTCAATTCATGGCAAACGGAAATACAATGTATTCACCTAAAACTTGTCTTTTATGTTAGTTGCCAAACAGCATACCTTTAACTTTACCTAATAACTTTAATATTCAATTAGTGATTATACAAATGGTTATATAAACTGTAACAGCTCGGCCATTTGACTTTAACGAGTCCCATCGTTCATGTATAAATGCCTTCTTGATATATACCTATAATTTTGTTTTTAATGTTAAAGCAATAGTTACTCCTTTATGATAATATGTTGTTTAACATTAAATCTTTACTTTTAACTCGTCTGAGTAATTAATATTATACTATTAACTTTTAGAATTTAATCGTAGCGACTAACTAGAATATTATATTATCTAGGGTCTTGATAATCATATTTGTTACCCGATCCATAACAATGATCGTTACCGGTTAACCATTATTCGTTACTCGATCCATGACATTGATCGTTACCAGTTTATTATATTGTTAACTCGATCCATGACATTGATCGTTACCAGTTTATTATTTAATTACCCGATCCATGACATTGATCGTTACCGGCTCAACTTTACTTTATTGCCCGATCGACTGATCGTTACTGGCTATCATAACTTTAGTATAAACATCAGCTTCATTAAATGTCATTAAGTAGCTTCATTATAAACCTCAACTTCTATACAAGCCTTAGCTTCATTATAAACTTTAGCTTTATAATAACATTAGCTTCACTATGAAATTAGCCCATAAGTTTTACCATAAACTTGAGCTTGACTGTGAACTTGAGCTACTATAAGAACCTTAGAGACTTAAGAACCTTAGACATTTATGAAGAGATGACGAACCTTGTTGTCTTGTGTAGACTACGTATTCCTTATTAGATGTTAAAGACCTCATGATTCTTTATAGCCTTAACTAGACGTAAGTAATTATTGGACTGCATAGTCATTACAGGATTTAATAATCATTACAGGATTTAATAATAATTACGGAACTTAATAGCCATTACTGAAATTCATAGTCATATGGTCGTTATCAGATTTCATGGACATTATAGGATTTATCGCACCTTATGGATTTGAACTTAATAGATTTGAACTTTATAGACATAAACTTTATAGACATAAACTTTATAGACATGAACTTCTAGACATGAACTTATAGACTTCTAGAGTTGAACTTATAGACTTGACCATATATACTTGACTTTACATACTTGACTTTACATACTTGACTTTACATACTTGACTTTACGTACTTGACTTTACGTACTTGACTTTACGTACTTGACTTTACGTACTTGACTTTACGTACTTGACTTTACGTACTTGACTTTACGTAATTGACTTTACGTACTTGACTTTACGTACTTGACTTTACGTACTTGACTTTACGTACTTGACTTTACGTACTTGACTTCACGTACTTGACATTACGTACTTGGCATTACGTACTTGGCATTACGTACTTGGCATTACGTACTTGGCATTACGTACTTGGCATTACGTACTTGGCATTACGTACTTGGCATTACGTACTTGGCATTACGTACTTGGCATTACGTACTTGGCATTACGTACTTGGCATTACGTACTTGGCATTACGTACTTGGCATTACGTACTTTGCATTACGTACTTTGCATTACGTACTTGGCATTACGTTCTTGGCATTAAGTACTTGGCATTATGTACTTGGCATTATGTACTTGGCATTATGTACTTGGCATTATGTACTTGGCATTATGTACTTGGCATTATGTACTTGGCATTATGTACTTGGCATTATGTACTTGGCATTATGTACTTGGCATTATGTACTTGGCATTATGTACTTGGCATTATATACTTGGCATTATATACTTGGCATTATATACTTGGCATTATATACTTGACATTATATACTTGGCATTATATAATTGGCATTATGTACTTGGCATTATGTACTTGGCATTATACACTTGGCATTATATACTTGGAATTATATACTTGGCATTATATACTTGGCATTATATACTTGGAATTATATACTTGGCATTATATACTTGGCATTATATACTTGGCATTATTTACTTGGCATTATTTACTTGGCATTATATACTTAACATTATATACTTGGTATATACTTTGCATTATCTACTTGGCATTATAAGACTTGGCATGATAAGACTTGGTATGATAAGACTTGGCATGATAGACTTGGCATGATAAGACTTGGAATGATAAGACTTGGCATGATAAGACTTGGCATGATAGACTTGGCATGATAGACTTGGCATGATAGACTTGGCATGATAGACTTGGCATGATAGACTTGGCATGATAGACTTGGCATGATAGACTTGGCATGATAGACTTGGCATGATAGACTTGGCATGATAGACTTGGCATGATAGACTTGGCATGATAGACTTGGCATGATAAGACTTGGCATGATAAGACTTGGCATGATAGACTTGGCATGATAGACTTGGCATGATAGACTTGGCATGATAGACTTGGCATGATAGACTTGGCATGATAGACTTGGCATGATAGACTTGGCATGATAGACTTGGCATGATAGACTTGGCATGATAGACTTGGCATGATCGACTTGGCATGATAGACTTGGCATGATAGACTTGGCATGATAGACATGGCATGATCGACTTGGCATGATAGACTTGGCATAATCGACTTGGCATGATCGACTTGGCATGATCGACTTGGCATGATCGACTTGGCATGGTTGACTTGGCATGATCGATTTGACTTGACATGTGATATACGTGACTTGACATGTGATAGACGTGACTTGACATGTGATAGACGTGACTTGACATGTGATTGACGTGACTTGACATGTGATAGACTTGACTTGACATGTGAAAGACTTGACTTGACATGTGAAAGACTTGACTTGACATGTGAAAGACTTGACTTGACATGTGATAGACTTGACTTGACATGTGATAGACTGGACTTGACATGTGATAGACTTGACTTGACATGTGATAGACTTGACTTGACATGTGATAGACTTGACTTGACATGTGATAGACTTGACTTGACATGTGATAGACTTGACTTGACATGTGATAGACTTGACTTGACATGTGATAGACTTGACTTGACATGTGATAGACTTGACTTGACATGTGATAGACTTGACTTGACATGTGATAGACTTGACTTGACATGTGATAGACTTGACTTGATATGTGATAGACTTGACATGTGATAGACTTGACTTGACATGTGATAGACTTGACTTGACATGTGATAGACTTGACTTGACATGTGATAGACTTGACTCGACATGTGATAGACTTGACTCGACATGTGATAGACTTGACTCGACATGTGATAGACTTGACTTGACATGTGATAGACTTAGCGTGACATTTGATAGACTTAGCGTGACATGTGATAGACTTAGCGTGACATGTGATAGACTTAGCGTGACATGTGATAGACTTAGCGTGACATGCGATAGACTTGACTTAGCATGACATGTGACATATTTGACTTAGCATGACATGTGACATACTTGACTTAGCATGACATGTGACATACTTGACTTAGCATGACATGTGACATACTTGACTTAGCATGACATGTGATATACTTGACTTAGCATGACATGTGACATACATATTTGACTTAGCATGACATGTGATATACTTGACTTAGCATGACATGTGATATACTTGACTTAGCATGACATGTGATATACTTGACTTAGCATGACATGTGATATACTTGACTTAGCATGACATGTGATATACTTGACTTAGCATGACATGTGATATACTTGACTTAGCATGACATGTGATGTACTTGACTTAGCATGACATGTGATATACTTGACTTAGCATGACATGTGATATACTTGACTTAGCATGACATGTGATATACTTGACTTAGCATGACATGTGATATACTTGACTTAGCATGATATGTGATATACTTGACTTAGCATGACATGTGATATACTTGACTTAGCATGACATGTGATATACTTGACTTAGCATGACATGTGATATACTTGACTTAGCATGACATGTGATATACTTGACTTAGCATGACATGTGATATACTTGACTTAGCATGACATGTGATATACTTGACTTAGCATGACATGTGATATACTTGACTTAGCATGACATGTGATATACTTGACTTAGCATGACATGTGATATACTTGACTTAGCATGACATGTGATATACTTGACTTAGCATGACATGTGATATACTTGACTTAGCATGACATGTTATATACTTGACTTAGAATGACATGTTATATACTTGACTTAGCATGACATGTGATATACTTGTCTTAGCATGACATGTGATATACTTGACTTAGCATGACATGTGATATACTTGACTTAGCATGACATGTGATACACTTGACTTAGCATGACATGTGATATACTTGACTTAGCATGACATGTGATATACTTGACTTAGCATGACATGTGATAGACTTATGGACCTCTTAGACCCCTCTGAGGCCAGAAGCCAGAAGGCCTCTTGGGCCTCTTTGACGTCTTGGACTTTAAAAGACTTAACGAGGCTTAGTCTTAGACTACATGTTTTATATGTATACATTGAGAAAATAAACTTTACAAAAACTTTATCAAAACCTGTAGCAAAACTTTATAAAAAACTTACTGCTTTATCGGCTACGGGGTGACCGACCTTCATGATACCTCGAATGTGTCTGGTGTCCGGGATGCATACTGGAAGCGGACCCACTTGCGCTCTTGGCACTTGTTAGTGCTAGCGACCACGCTCTTCCTCGAGGCAGTCCATGGCGTTTGCAGATTTTGTCTTAACCCATGGTCTCGGAAAAGAAACGAAATAATACATGTATAACCAAATCAATTTTACTTGTGATTATATGCTTTGCAGATTGAAAACACTTGGTAGATTATATGCATAGAATATTCAAAATAGGTACGTTAGCCTAATTATGCATGTAGTCTTTCTTAAACCTTCACGTTCACAAAACATTTAAATATCAACATAGGTATTCACTACGTTATACCATTATTACCTTTTATAGGAATCAAAACAACAGCCCTGTACTACCAGGTACAATAATGTTTTAAATTCTTGTTGAAAAAAAAACACAATAGTGCTTATAATTCATTTTCGCATGTCCCATGTAAAAACCAATAAAATCGTTAATTACTACAAAGGAGTACCCTTGCCACGTATTTGACGGTGATTCACCAGGTTAAAGAAATACGAGGAGTGCCCCGATCACTTTCTTTTACCAGTGCTTATTGGTTAAAACACGTGCGATCAAACTTTGTATTTCTTTCCCTTCAGTTTCGTAACATGACTCGTAAATTCTACCGCAAAATTGAACGGTGATGAAAAAAAACTTAAATTGCGGATATGTACTTACATGGCTTGTGGGCGTCACTGGTCATATACCACTTCTGAGATATTAAAAGCAATAATCTCAAAGATATGAGAAACTTTATCATGAAGAACTTTAACATACTTTCTGTACTTTTAACACTTTACATTTAAACTTGCTCTTTGCCTTAATTCTTATGCTTCAACTTTGGTACCTTACTGCTCACTACCTGTCCTGCGGATATAATGGCTTCTTCCCAAAAACGTTGGGTTACCACGCCGCCATAAAATACCCGCGTCTTCTTGGCGGAGAATACGAGCCTCTCATTGGTCGGATATCTCTGGATTGGTATCTACCAATCCAGTGACATCGGAAGTAATATTTTGTTTATTAGAACTTATTATATACGAAGGTGGATTTTAATCATTGTACCGTTATTAATAGTAATAATTCAATACTCGATTATTACAACAGTTATACACATCGTTTGGCAATTCCTTGTCAATTCATGGCAAACGGAAATACAATGTATTCACCTAAAACTTGTCTTTTATGTTAGTTGCCAAACAGCATACCTTTAACTTTACCTAATAACTTTAATATTCAATTAGTGATTATACAAATGGTTATAT